>CM074582.1:6223589-6854214 GCA_037305975.1 Chrysolophus pictus
TGTGTTACTAAGGATGAAGAGACAGACCACATTTCCAAAAGACAGACTTATTACGGACTACTGCAGAAGTCAGTAGCAGGCTGCCCAGTGCCTTAACTTGCTATCAAAAGTGCCCAAAGCCTCTGATAGACTCTTTCCACACTGAGTTACTATTTCCACACCAAAAGTGTTCTCAATTCCCATGGAAGAGCTTTAATCAAGCTGTCAAAACTAGAAAAAGTGGCCCAACCTAATAATAGAAACAAAAGGCAGGATCACAAGAAAGGCTGGGCAGAGGTGGACCAGGAAGCCAAGGCTCACAGTGCATCAGCTGCTCCACATTAATTGCTCATTGCCCCTACCCTCAAGGGTTATATCCCATCTGAACCTAACTAACAGCCCCAGCACACAGCCTGCTAGTACCCTAAGAGCATGCAGCCTGGTTCACCCTATAGCAAACACTAGGATTTCCAGCTGAACAGCTCCCAGCTAAACTTGCAAAAACTCAGATGTGTAGTTAGTTAAAAAAAAAAAAAGAAAGAAAAAAATTCTTCCTGTAGCTCTGGTAATGCCATCTCCTCAAAGGGGTCGTTTTATGGAATGCAGCAACAAGAACAAAAGATGGGGAAAAAGAATAGCACATATCACTACAACCAAACATTGGCAGCATCTGCAGAGGATGTTGCTCAAAGAGCTCATTCTCTAAATATTTTCTCATAAGACATGTGCTTGCTTTCTGTAAGGCAAAGATCTGGAAGAATGTGCATTCCTATGTACTAGTGCCTCAGGGGAAGTCTTGCTTGAAATAAACTTCTTTGATAGACAATTTGCCCCATTCAGAAATAACAGATTTTGATGGGGTTTTTTGCCTTTGAATCTGTTGCCAGAAAACCATAAAGAACAGCTACGTTTGAGCAGTTGTCTTCTGATCCTATTTCATTTGATAATTCTTTTAACATCCAGGAAGTAAGAACTATGGCCAAATTTTCTTATGGCGAGTAGATTTTGGAAAGGAAAAAAGAAAAACAAAAGGGAAGGAAGAGACAGGGGGAGAAGTACTGTTCTTTGAGCACTGCAATGAGAACAATCATTAAAAATCCTGCATACAGACAAGAAATAGAGGGCAGGCCCTTTACAGCTCTGCTTCTACACCTACAGCTCCATTGGCAGGCACAGCTGTAATTAAGAGTGTCACTTCACACATGAGAAAATGTGGAGAAATGTTGGAGAAGGGTCCAGAGGAGTCCCAGATGGGATTCTGGGACTAAATTGAGAAGCTATTTTCCTTTGAGACAGCAGAAAGACTCTCAAAGGTGATAACAGCTTTACATCCTGAAGTGGAGACTGAAGACAGGATAGGACAAGGCTGTCCGCAGTGGGCAATGCATCCCTCCACCTGTGATACAAACCCAGCTTTAATTCCCATGTCAGGGGATAGGATGGGCAGAAAACAAGGTGAACTTGAAGCTGAAACTTCTTCCTCCAGCAGTCTTCAAAAAGGTTTGTCCTGCTAAGTAATACAAATAATAATAGAAAAGCTGCAGGGAGAAGAGAGAACACAAGAGCTATCTCAAAAAGAGCATGATAATATTTCACCAAGGACAAATGCCAGACAAAGGTGGTGTAGCACAGTCTGAGTACTGAGCCCACGTATCATCAGCAGCTGATGGTATCAAGACTACCTACTGCTCCCATACTTTATGGAGGAGGCACCCCAAGGCTGCCAAGCTTAAAGCACAGAACTGGAAAAGAACAGGTAGGCAGGACTGCCAATTTTGCTTGTAAAAGAATGAGGGAGTCAAACACAAGGGCTCATTTGTAGATGTTTGTTGGATGCTGTTTATGGCAGTACAGAAATCTCTTAGTGCTGAAACCAGTGGATTCAGGCAGTAATGGTTTGTGATTAAAAAATGTGATTTCAATATGCAATTCTATTCAGGTTAACGCTTGTTTTCAAAAGTAGGTGAAATATCTGGTCAGAAAAGTTTCTATTTCTGAAGCATTTCAAAACAAAATCAGGGATTTCTGTAACATTTTCATTCTTCAAAATAAAATTCAACACATGAAAAAAATTTTGAATGCAGCAAGTGCCAGAATAGGTACACTTTCAAAAACAAATGGGCCTTTACTCAAAGTAGCTTTCCCAACTTTGGCTTTCCATAATTGTTATCTCACAGAAAAGATAAGCGTGCTATCAGTCCAGGATAGACTTAGGTCACATTTCTTTTATCTGTCAGGCTCTGCTTGTAGTTTTCTGAGCTAAACAAATATCATTTTGCAGAAAGATTACTGAAGGCCAGCGATTAAAAGGGTCTCATTTTCTCCTAAAATAACTCATTTAATTCAGATGCTTTTAGCTTTTCATCCAGAAATAAAATTATTCTGCTAAATCTGGAATTGCAGTACTCCTTTAGAACTGAAGGTTTCGTGGAAGCAAGAAGATGAAAGACAGAGGGTCATTCAGCACAGGGCTCATTCGTGCAGCGTTTCAGAGCAGGACCCTGAGATGGATCCCTGGTAGGTCACACTGTGTCCATCAAGCTGGTGGCCAGCATTTGAAGTAAGGGAGTACAAACACCCCAGAGGAATGCCCTGGGTGAAGACGCAGCTCTACTGCGGACTGACCTTTTAGAAAATCAGACTTCATGAGACCCAACACTACCTGGTTTTCAGCAACAGGAGTTAAAATTCCTGATCCGTGACCTTTGAATATTTTCTTAAATCTCTCAGCATCAGGGAACAGCTGGCCAGGGCAGAAGAACTGCTGTCACCGCTGGCGAGTGCTCTCTGCTGTGCCTCAGGCGGAGAGCACTTCCTCCAGCAGCAACAAATGAAAGCTTTCAACTTCTCTTTGTGCAAATGCTTGCTCCGGGAGCAATGTTTTACAAGAGAAAAAACCAAAGCAAAAAAATGCTTTGCAAATGAGGATCACCCATCCCAGGTCATCACAGGAAGAAAACTGACATTCTCAGGGGGTGACCTTGTCAGCAGCATTCCCAGCAGCAGTGTCCCATGGACCTGCTGGGAAGCAGTCGAGGGGCACCTCTCCATGAGTAGAAATGTCCAGGAACTGTCTCAGCAAACTGCAATCCTCTTTGATTTCTCCAGAGGCAACTAAAGCATGTAAGAAAATGTCTGACTACTGAGAGCAAGGAGGACATTTTACTACTGAGAGTAAGGAGGACTATTATTCAAAAATTTAGAGATAATTAAAGCTTTTTGTGGAGACTGTGTGTTGAAGCCCACTGCTTGATGATTTAAAGCAAGGATCTGTTTGTCTGTTGTGTCTTTATTCCAGGCTCCTGTTGTTGTCAGCAAAGCAAAATTTGAATAGCATAAGCGCGTTTCATAAATTCCAGCTTTCCATAAATTCCCCATCAGATCAAAAGAGAAACCCCTGTGCAGCAGCACAGAGATCTCCAGCCTTTGATTTGGAACAGATGAGGCACCCTACATTCCTCCTCCAAGATTTAAAAACAAAAAAAAACCCAAAAACAATGCAAAGAAGAAACACCACCAACAAAAACCCATTGGCACAGCACACAAAAAAGAGAGGCCAAGGAGTCGCATGAAATAATTCAAAACAAAGGAGGTAGAAATGCACAAACAGTATAAGGACAGATCGAAAGAAGCAGATGAGCTGCAATTAGCAGGACAAATTCACATCCAAAGAGGATGCTCCAAATGCCAACCAGCAGAGACTCTGCAGAGTGGTAAGCTGAAAACATGATAATTATTTTGCTGATGGGAAGGACTAATTGAGGCAAATTATCAATTTTTGTAATACAGTTGGAGATATTTACCTCTATCCTTAATTTCCTAATTGGCTTTCCAAATTAAAGAAAGGAAAAGGAGAATGAACCAACTCCAGCAGGAAAGATTTTGTCCGGTTTAGAAACTGCAAGACGGTCATTCTGTGGGCTTACTGAGTGGGCCATCAAGGAAAATAACGACACTACTAAAATAAAGCAGCACACTAATCACAAAAGCCAGTCATGTGAAAAAAAGCTGTGCTATGTTGTTGGTTTTTTTTTCCTGTACATCACAGAAAAGCTCTGGTGCAGAAAGAAATTTGTCTGAGATTTGTATTTTTAAGGGCCTCAGGCCCTGAACCTCTCTGAATGGTGATTAATCTCTACATTAGGCTCAAAGCCATTGCTATGTTCACACATCTGTGATACATTCACATAGTAAGTCACACTGATGTAGGTGAACTAAATCCTATGGAAGTTTAACAGCCAGGTTTCAGTCATGGAAGGTGAAAATCATTGCTGCAAGAAGGCAAAAGACCAAAGTTTGCTCTCTAAAAAAGCGACAAACTGACCACTTTTGTTTTCCTATACCTTGTTCTCGTGGTATTATCAAGTCTGGGACAAACCTAAATCTGCTTCTAAGGCAAAGTTTGTAACATTAGATGTGTCTTTCTACATTTTGTAAAAATTCTTCAAAGAGATGTGGCAAAAAAAAAAAAAAGTAGGTTTTACAAATTCTCACTTTTGCTCAAAGGAGAAAAAGAAAGAATTGTCCTGGCAAAAGGACAGGAGGAAGAAACAAAGAGAAGTCAGAAGAGCTCAAAGAAAGAGAAGAGGAACACTGCTTATCTCCAAATCTGATGAAGCAAGAGCAACGCTTAGATATCACAATGACTGGCATTCAAAAAATAAGGCCAGGGCTTAATTAGATATAAATGTAGTCACCTAGAAAATGTCACAAGGTTACCTGATTCTAATTGTGAACAAGACAGACTAAGCTGCTCAGAAAAACCTGTCATGAATAATTTCACAGGGCTTAGCAATTCTGCATACTTCTGTAATTTGCCCTTCTCTATTATGGTTGAATAACATCCTGCTAATTATTAATTGGATAATGATTTGTTTCTATCACTAATTCAACAATATGTTCAGAAGTGCATTTTGAAAGCTCCCAGCTCTTGAGACCATAAATATTGGTCTTATCTCCACTTAACTGCTCTGGTTGGAAAGCAGGTTCCAACTGATGAAAATTGGAGACTGAAGTCAGAAACATCCATGCCTTGCAGAGAATGGAAGGTGTCCAGCACTGGGTAGCAAGGGGGAATGGGTATAGGATCCAACTAAGGAAAGATTTTGAGAGATCACTGCCTGAGTCTGACCAAGGTTCCCAAAGGCTTGGCATCTTACTGGGCTTCTCCCCTACCATGGTGACAGTGGAGTGCTTTTTATTATGGTGAAACCATTGTGACTGCCTTCATAGCATGAAATTCTCTGTTTTTGGAGAGCCAGTTTACACATTCTGAATATTACACAGGGGTCTTGGCTGGAGGTGAATAATTCACCCTTAAAGGAACTATTATGGGGTATCCACGAGGTGGAAACATCTCACACTTCATTTATTTCCCAGTTCCAAACCTCGGGGTCTTAAGAGCACTCTGTATGTAGACCACAGTGTGCATGGGAGGACTCTGCTGTACAGTACTGACCACACTTGTAGCCTCTGACATGAATCCTGTGCCAGGGCCACACTGCAAATATTTCTGCTCAGATAAAAAGCTGAAGACAAGAAAGCCAACAATGATCCCCTTAAGCTACCACTCCCTAAAAAAAGCCTGACCATTAAAAATACCACATAAATATCACTGACAGGCTTCAAGGTTATTCAGAGAAGCCCCACGCATAGACAAGCTCCTCTTTTAATAGTGATAAAAGCCTTGAGGTTTTCAAAAGAGCAAGACACTATAGTCAAATCCACCTTATCCACCTTTCAAAGCTCAGCAGCTCCCTTTTGGCAGAAGAAAAGGTAACATTGTGGGGGTAAGGTATAGCATTCCTCCTTCATGGGCCACAGAGGCATAATCAATTGGTACAACAGCACATTGTTGAAACACAAACCACGGAAAGCTGCTTTATGAATCCGTGCAGCCAGCTGGAACAGCCATAAGCAGCTGCGAGAGAAATTCACTCCAGAACTGAATCACTTCATCAGGATGTGTTTTTATTTTCCTTTTATCACATGCAGCTCAGACCGCTGATCCTTGTCCTGAAGACCCTCCACAGAGCAGCCTCTCCATTCCCTCGTATTCAGGAACAATAATGGCCCCACTTGTACTTATTAATCTCCTCCTGAGACTTCGTTCCTCTTCTCCCATTACAGAGCTCACCAAGTCTTCCAACTCACTGTACTGCACTGTGTGGCATCCTAAGCCTTTTGGCTGGACGTCAGAGAGCGTTAGTGTTTTGGGAGCAGCATGGGTAAAGAATTTGCTCCTAAGATAATGCTTTTGCCTGTAAATCAATTCAGAGTAATGATTTCAATGAACTGCAAATTATGGCAATGGGGAGAAAATACCCTGGTGGAGTGACATCTCCTGCTTGTTTCAGCTCTGTTACTGCCCTACCTCTAAGGCATGTGTTTGATATAGATTATACATACAGACAAACTGCTGCTAGGACAGAAGCACAGCCTAGAGTCCCAGCAAGCAGTGAAATTGGAATATATGCTGTATATCACTTGGAGCTCAAGGCTGGTTCAAAGTTACAAGGACAAGACCACTGACTGCTGAAGTCATGAGTAATGAGCAGCGTAACAAGGACATCACAGACCTACTGCAATTATATAAGACTGTATCAGGAAAATCCCACGCTGAAAACAACTCTAAGAATTACCAGATTCAGTGAAAAGGAATAAAGGTTTACGAACAAGTAAAAACTGAAGTAGGAGATATCTTGAAAGAAATTGCTGATTGAAATACAACTTCTCCCTCTAATCTCTAATCTAGTTTAGACTTTTATGGAATTAATACAAACAGTAGAAATCCATTTAAATGCCACTAGCATTCCATTAGTGTAGTCAACTTTAGCCCTCTTCTATTTCACTTCAAATGTAGAAATGTCATCAGATTCCTAGATGGAAGAAAACCTTGGTCCCAAGATGGATAAGAAGTTAGAAGAACTGTGTTACAGCAACCTCAAGAAAGCTGTCCTAATCCAGCAAGCACACAGTTACGCTCATGTGACAGGCTCCAAAAACTGATGAGTGGATCGCCGCACCCAGCATCAGGTCCATTTACATGCTTTGTGCACTTTTTTTGTTTGTTTGTTTTTAATCTCCTTACCTGAGATGCTACAGTGAGATGGTTCCACCAGCCTGCCGGCTTTATCGTAACAGGCAACAGCTCGCAGCCGCACACCCTGTCCGCACTCCTTGGTGTCTCCATGGGATTGCACTCCTGCCTGCAGCTCTAACTTCCCTCCTCCGATTATGCAGTCTGACCAGTTTCCATGGGGCTGGGAGGTAAACACCTCGCAGGGGCACGGCTCTGTTTCAACCTGAGGATAAACTTCTGTGTTCTGGCATTTGTCTCGCTTTCTGCTTCTCCCTGTTCCAACCAGAGAAATCTGTTCGTTAGCTTAACATCTGCTACTTTTGATAACGACATGTCATATTATTTATACTTGCAGGAATTCAACACATTAGAACCAAGACAATCTGAATGTTAATATCCAGGAACATTTCCTAGGCATCTATTCGCTGCTGCCAGTGCTTTGGAGTGCAAGGACCATGTATTTATCTCCAGGGGCAACCAGAGAACTCAGAAATACTGTTTTGATGGATAGGGCAAGGAGCAAAATGCAAAGCCTTGTTGTACTAACAGTCTGCTCAGAAAACGTTTTGTAATTTAATATAATATCACTTCTCTCTAATTATCTGATGCAAATAAATTGATTGTTTTGTCTCTATTTGCTTGCAATCAATGGTTGCCAGGACAACCTAGAAAGGACTCCACATTAGCCACAACTTCTTCTTTGATGCTACTTTACAAATTAGTTAAAGATGCGCTCTGCACACAAACTGTACTTTGAAGAAAACAGAAAAGATAATCCTCAGTAAATTATCAGGGCTGGAAAGCATTTCAATGGTTACAATTGGTTTAATCTTTTCTTTTGCTCTGTTCCTTCAACAGGCTTTAAAAGAAGGCTATTTACAGATCTTTCTCCTTCAGCAACTTTAGGAAGGCAGAAGCATTTAAATGAACCTGCAGAGCAGCTCTTTGCAACTGCACTCTGCAGACCCTACTCCTGGAGGACTTCTAGACATGAGAAGAGGTCCCTGGAAGGAGATAATGCAAAGGAGAGAATCCATGCTCCCTGAATCCCTACAACTGCTCAAGCAGAAAAAAGGTCTGTGCACAGCCTCTGGAAGGTAAAATCAATGCCTTTCTTGGCATGGGTTAGGCAGTGTGAAGTGGAGTAATCTTTACGCTGTCTGAGCTCAGGAATGTCTTTGTATTTGGCATCCAAGCAGAAGGGGAGATTCATCTTCACTAACAACTGCATCTGTATCACATCCTCAAACACCCCTTGGGGATCCTGTACGCTCTAAAAATACTTCTACAAAAAGTTTTTAAAGCTTTGATCTGAAAAGAAATGTTTTCTCTTTGCAATTGCAGACAAGTATGATACTAAAAACAAACAATAAGCTGTATACCCAACAGCCCCCTTGCTAGTCCAGCAGCCATTTCAACAGGAGCACGAGTTGGCCTTAACAAAACTTGTTTGTGTACAAACATGTATCTCTGCAAAGAGAAGAGCCCTTCAGACTCATGTCCTTCAAACTCCAGCTCTCTAAAAAGTGTATGACCAGAGTCTTGGGGAAGGTGAAGTTTGCAAGCACAAAAGGAAAATAAGCCCAAAGAAATCAAATAATGCCAGCATTATTTTTTTCAGCTGGCAGCACAATGGCAGGCAAGCCCTAAAGGAGTGCGGGGAATGAACAGAACCATGCAGGCACATGGCTGTGTGTGCTTGGACCCATGCCCATCTCCCTGCGTGCCCACACAGCAGCTGGACATCTGGAGGATGGGTGTCATGGACATGCCACACTGGCATCTACAAATCCAGCTACCATAGAGGATTTTGGAGAAACTTTGAATTATTCTTATTATCCTCCCTAACTCTCATGAATGTATAAATGTATAAATTCAGGTAAGAGGTACAACTCCCCATGCTTCAAGGAGAGTCTTAAAAAGCTTTAAATCGATTGGGAACTCTCTAGTGGCAGAGGAATTTGGGATTTGCCATGACTGTGTGAGTCCTAATTTTTGGCAGGACTACATGAAGCACATCAGATATAGGTAAGGATGCTAATAACCTCACTCCGCCACAACACAACTTGTCTTGCCATCCATTTTGTAGGAATCTTCTAACGAAGGTGCTATTAAAGCCCTGTTGTAGCATCCAATCCATACTCTTCACAAAGAAGTCATTTTAGAATCAGCAGCGGTGATATTTCCATGATCTTCACAGAGTGCTACAAAAATGCTGATTAAAAATACCATTCCCAAACATTTTCAAGGACACAAACCCTTCAATTAAGTAGCATTTTCTCTTTATAAACTGAGCTTCTGAACACTAACAAATATTGTATTCATTCAATATTACATTCAATATTACCAGGTAGCACATACTATGCATAAAAACTAAATGATATTAAGAGAACATATTTCTACGTAAAATGTAATGTATCTATAATATACTGAATATTTGACTATTTATTAACTGAAAACTGGCTTAAAAGCTGCATTTTCATTATAATGACTTTGAATTTTGATATGTTTTTAATAAGCTCCTTAATTAATGACTAATTTTCTGCGTAGAGTCTATGATTACTTACAAAGTAAAATGGATAATACCGAAAACTGAGGGGGAGGTAGGCAAATACTTAGCAAACAATTAGCAGATTCCCACTAAATGACATTATTAATGAACTCTTATAATTAACTCTAAGCATTCATTTGAGTGTAGACATATGTTGAGCAAGGAGATGCAACTCATACATTCTTGCAAAAAAGGTGAAAAACAAGTGGAGAGAGGATTCTTCAACAGTATGAAGTACTCCTCAAACAACACTTCTCTTGGATCTTTGGACAGAGGTCATAGTGATGAGATTAAAAACTCCAGCTATATGATGAAGTCAGTACCAGTTATCACCAAGTTTTATGTAAAGAAAGGAGAGCCCTAATCCAACAAACCTCTTTGGAACTGTGGCCTCCTAAGAGTGATTTCTGATTTGGTCTTTCCCTTGCTGGAATCTGTGGCTTTGTGCTGCCCAGTCCCACCCAGGACATCTGCTGCCTTCACCACCAGCTTCTCAGGGTGCCCTGGCAGGCAGTGGGCTGAGCGCCACTTGCATGAACAGATCTATGTCTGATGCAGAACAGAATGAGAAAGAATGTAGGTAGGGCCATGCTGTTTTGAATTCTGCAGGCATGTTCATAATGACAATTCAGATTTAAAGCCACCTGCAAGTAAATATTCAACTTTTTCTTACGGTATCATATTTTCCGTAAGATCACGCAGATATTAATCTGAGAGAGATGGAGGATTGCTACCATTTTAAACATACAGGCATCAATATGGGTAAGATTTTAGACTGTGCTCTTTGACAGAAACAATAGAGCATTTTATAACAATGATTTTTATGTAGAAGCAAAATCTTTACAGTGAGCCATACTCATGAATGGCAGCTTGATGCCATTGTGTCTACGTACTGTGATTGCTACTTACTAAAAACTTGGATCATTTCAGCAGTAACAAACAGAATAACAAAATAATCATGGTACAAGTGCTTCCAGAAGAAAGAAACAGTGGTAGCCACCCCATTTTGCTGCCATTCTGTTCCCAGACATTATCGCAGCAGATACTCTTACGACTATGTTAGTTTTCCACTTCACAGTACAATTCTTTGAAGTTTCACTTTGAGCAGCAGAGCTCACCTCCAGAAAAGGAGTCGTGTGCACCACAGCCCTCAGACACAAAACAGCAACATGACAAGTTACGAATGTTCAGGGTAACAACAGCAAATTTGCTGTAAGGCTGGAAACAGTATAATTCATTTTGACTTGATTTACTATGTGGGGGGGAGACAAATCCTAACAAAGCAAGTTGCTCTCAACTATTAACATCCTAGAGTTACAAAGCTTTTCAGTTTGGTCAGCATTCAAATAACATGATTATATACCACAACAGCAAGTATGGAAGAATGTTCCATTAAATGGTTTGAACCACAGTTTTTTTTTTTTATGAATATATATAAAAGATCAAACAAAACTGTTTGAATGATACTGTTCTTTCTTCACCCATGGTATTAATTTGCACTATTGAACGACTGAATAGTGCTATGCACAGACCTCCCAGTTTTAAGTTTTATCCTGATTTCAAACAGCCTAAAACTGAAAAATATTTTTCTTCATGTTTCATGATTAGTAGGTCAAACAAACTCTCACAAGGTGTTGTCACTATTTGGTTTATGAGTAAAAACAGGTTCTCACCACTGAGGTTTTTTTGCAGTATTCTCATCCCAAAAGGCACGTGCATAAAGAAGGCAATGATCAGAATCAGACTAAAAATCAAACAGGAATTGCCTATTCTTTTCGGGATTTTCTGAAACTCCAACATCAGTTCACCAGCATCTAAGATACATCACTCAAGAATATCATCATTAGATAAATATTAGAAAAGATTTTACCTGTGAGTGATCGTCTCCTAGTTTTTGTTGATTCACAGTCAAATGAGCACGCTGTAAATTTAGACCAAGGGGTAAATGTGCAGTCATCTTTGCAGGGAATGTGACAGTCTTGCACAAGAGGTGGCATAGGTCCAGCCCATTTCATGCATTCAGAGACGTCAGCGGATTCGTTGTTCTCTGTCAGACATGTAACAGCTGGAGAGCAAAGGGACAGAAACCTTTATACTGTTCTGTGTGTTGTATTACACTGTAGTTACTCTCTGCTTGTGCTCCGTGCAAGATTCACTCCCCTGGCTTAATAGCATAAAGCTGATTTATTTTTTGGTCATTATTCATGCATCACTCAAACACGTTCTAAGAGCTTTGCAAAACCATAAAGACACACTCTTATTCAAGCAGTCTGTTGCCTAAATGATGATATAAATTCAATATTCTCAAAGAGGCAGTCATTGTAAGCGTTGGGGCAACAGTTCAAATAATACATTGTGAGACCAAATAAGAAAAGATATAACACCGCAGCTCTGTGCCATAAAGCACGTTTGGTCGAGGTCAGGATTCCCAAGCTGCAATGCACACATCCCCCATGGAACTGAAACTGCTTTGAAGTGTGAAAAAATAAAAGAAAAAGAAAGCTTCGTTCTCCACAATTGTCATCCTCTCTGTATTTTGGATAAAGAAAACAAGTGTCTGAGCAGCAGATGCTGCTTACGAAGCTCAGGGCTTCTTGCAGCAAGATACAATCACCTCCAGACTGTGCGCCCTAAACAGTGCGCCTCCTCTTGGGCTCCCTTCTCTCTGGCCACATAAGATTTTCTATCTCTTTTGAATAGATGGAGATGTTTAGGAGACAAAGCAAGACCTATACCTTCCCTTCCTTGGCGATCCTGTGACAGATAGGAAATGCAACCTGCTTTTATGGCACACGACCACTTGCTATAAGAGCACCACTGAATGGATGCATCAACATGAAAACCAACCAAACCCAAAAAGCAATTACTACATGGGCATCGGGTGAAGACAGGGTCTGAGCTCCACCCAATTGCAGTGCCTTCAGCATGGGCAGAGGGAGAACTCCTCCACACTTACACAGCTTTACCTCTGCACACAGCATTGACAAGGCTGGTCCCCTGCCTAAAGCTTTACCACCAAGACTGGGCCATGGCAACTGGAAACAGCAGACAGTGCTGGAGTGAGGCTGAGGTCCTGAACTCCAACTTAGATGCTGTTATGGTCAGTCAAGAGTCAAAGGGGGCTTGCAAAGAGCACAGCCCAGGACTGACATGCACTGATCTTCTCCACATTCCATTTTAAGCCAAATTCCCTTTTCCTTCAACACCTCACACTTTTTTTGAAGCTAGCCTGTAACAATTTATTAAGGTGGGTAATGGCACTGAATAGCCATAGCGGGGGACAAATGTATTAACGTAAAAATCTGAGTCACAGGAAGCCTACCATAAAACTTTCTAAAGTTTCAGTGAATTAATAATAAGTAATTATAATAAATAAAAATAGCCTGCACATCATGGAGCCTTTCATTTCATTAATAATAATTAATTCTCAGAAAATCTCCAAGATTATAGGCTATTTATATCCTATCCCGTAGGTTAACCAAGGCAAAGAAAGGTTGTGACTTGATTAAAGTAATGAAGTCAGGGACAGAGTTAGGAATTAAATTTGGCCCCGAGAGTTTAGTCATGCCAGGCTCTCTGACTTCAGGCAAGTACACACGTTGCACCACAGAGCTACAGAAGATGAAATGATTTAATCCAGATATTATTATTTAACTTCAACAACCTGTGTTATTACTTCATGGAGATTGCTAAATAATTCAGATTTTTGAGGCTGAATATATTTTTTCTTGTCGCTGGCACTTCATGTAACTAGGAGTGCATTAAGAAAAAGGGAAGAATAACTCATTGTTTTCTTACAGTTTAAAGATTTACCAAGGTGTAACCCTGCAATGAATTCACACAGATTCCGTTTTTAACTACGGTGCTGCTTGGGAGTAAGGGTAAGTCAGCAACCACCTAGAAATAAAAAGTAATTTATTAAAATATAATTAGATTTCTGAGGAAAAAAATCAGCATTTTAAAGAGCATGCACAAGGCAAGCAATTGTGAAAAGTCTCTTTAGACTCGAGTGACAGTAAATCAGCATATTAATAACCACCTCTAAACTGCTGATCCTAGCCGTTCACTTGCAATCCTTTTGACCTTTGCCATCTCTCCACACTGGAAGGCAGCAACTCGGAGACGTTCTCTTTCTCAATTACGAAAGCAGAAGGACAGAGGTCGCTGCACCGTATGGGAAAGCGGTGTAATTGCCCTCTTCAGAAAGGTTAAAGAAGTAATAGACTCTGCTGCCCGAGGTCTTTGTAGCCTCATTACCTTCAGCAAGGACACTAAAGATTCAGCAACACAAAATCATGAAGTGTATGCAACGCTCCTCAGCACTGCTGCAGCAGCTACAAGTGAGCAATATCCTGTGCTGCAGGCCCTGTCCAGCAATATTTGCAATTGCATAATAAACTATCCTGTTGCAATGTTTACTACTATCTGACAGAAGACCACAATTCATTCTCAACATTTATTAATGGTAACACAAGCAATGGAACTTTTAAATACCAGTGTTAAAACAGACACTCCATGCTGCAATGAGTTATTATCTAATGGCCCGATCTGCACAAATACCCTTAATTTTAAGCATACACATAATTCACTGAGTTTGCTCAGGCTATTTAGATGTAAAAAGTAATGGATGTGTAAGGTCAGGACAAATATTTGACAGAGATTATGGAGCATAAAGAAATTAGCATCAATAATAAACATAGGTAGAGGGAAGAAAACAAGTAATTTGAATTGTGCTGTAACGCTTGTATGCAGTAGTAATTTTAAAGCAATATAATACAGATATTAGCAACTACATTTGAGGGGGATTACGTCACACATAACAAAAACTTGCCAGAAAAATTTAAAAAGAAAACGTGGGCTTTAAAGAGACTCTGAAGACTCTCAGAGATCAATGAAGGTAATCACGTTTTTGACACCAGAAGCAACAATGAAAAAAGCATGGAGACAAGAAGGAGTTGAAAAGCAGAAAGTGTAATGTTTTGTCTGCAAAGTGACATCTTGAAACGTACCATGGAGAATCATGAGTGAGGAGGAGAGGAATGAGGCTGATATTACTGACAACAACAATGTGAAACAAAAGCAAGTGGGAAATGAAGGCAGGGAGATTTCAAAGCTAGAACAAGAAATTTAAATTAGTGCACAGACTGCAAAGATTTAAAAGACTAAGAAAAAGGTGAAGCAACTTGTCAGAATGGCATAAAAGATGTTCCTGGGGAGGACAGAGGAAGAACATGGGGATTTTAGGAATAGCAGAGGAGGAGGACCTCCTGTGAGGTGATTAAGGACAGGCAGGTGACTGTAAATTCAGAATTACTTCTCCATTTTAACAATTTTTATAAGTGCATATCCTGGTAACTCCATCAGGCCATTTCTGTCGGAACAAAAAACTCTCAGTATCACCAAGGAGAAAAGGCAGCAGCTGAAAAGCAAGGAATCCAAAAAGCTATTTCTGAAGCCCAAAATACTAATTAAGGACCAAATGTTCAGCCAGCTTTCCACTTTCCTGGAGTCCTGCACTTGCCAGTACCAAGAGGGAATGCTGCACTGGAGGGCACACAGCAGCACATACTGGGTGACTAACGGGTTGGCTGGCCAGGGCAGGCACTCCTTGTATGTGCACAGAACAAAATCCCAGCATGAACATCTGTGTCCTCACACAGCACGGACCCACGTTTTCTCAGATGGGCTTAAGCAGGATGATGCACTTCAGACATGTTAGGGAATTCACTTCCACTCAGTCTGCAAACATCTTCAACGATGATGCCGATGCATGACTTCTCCAGTTTGGTCTGAATTATCTCCAAGATTCGAAGTTGAAAATGCCTGATCTATATGGCATGTTAGCCTGAAGAAACAGTAGGATTTCTACTATATGCACATGCTGTGTCTGAGACAAGCTGCACAAACTGCTAAAATAAATTAAACAATAAAACAAATGCCTATCAGGGCATTTTAGTGCTTCAGAAGTACAAGATAGGAAGCAGCGTTACTGCTGGATCCATACTGGTGGTTTGTTCAGGAAATATTCACCTCCTATTTTCCTGCTGCAAACTTATTCCTCAGTTAAGTCAGCTCTTTGAAGACAAAAATATTTTCAAGTACAGGCACTTCTGGAAACAGAATGAGACAAATTTCTTTCTAATGAACCTTCAGAAAAGTTAATAAAATTACTCATCCGCAATGGTTTCAAACTACTGATTGGCTTGGCTCATGTATGTTCTCTTTACAAAAGAAATACTTCCTCATAATCTTCAGGTCTGTCACAACGGTTTTAAATAAACTCATACCACAAAGCAATTTCTGTTCTGTCAACATCTCAATTCTTTTTTTAAGTGGGATACCACCAAAGGGCAAATACAGCCCATTTTCAGCTCTATGCTTTGAGAAAACAAAAATCACATAGTAACTGTAAGTCCCTCCTAGACACAATGTGTGATTGCCACCTCGCTGCAGCATTTAAAACGGGCACAAACATGAATTGAAGCAGCTACTAACAGGACACTGCCAGGGTTCTGAATCTTGGTTTCCATGAAGAGAAACGCAAAATTTCCCTTTGAAGTCCTGCTATTTCTTATTGATGCCAATAAACACCACCAAACTAGAATTAAACACTTGGGCCCACGCTCCAAGGTGACAATTTAAAGCAGCTCTGTTGATATAAATATCAAACAATAGCTGGCACAAAAAAAAAAGTACATATTCTCCGCAACAACAAAAACAAGATCATGAATTAAACGAAAGATAACCAGGTTCCAAATGCTAAGAGAAAACATATTTTTATAAAGAAGTGACCAGAGAGGTAGGGCCAGGAGAGAGGAAACCATTCCCACCCTGCCTGGGGCCGAGAGCTGCAGGGCATCTCCATGACCCAGCTCCATCACCTGTAGGCTGCGTAGTGCAGAGACAGCACAGGCCTGTTCCCAGGGCAGAACTGTTTTGTTTAATGAACATTTAAGACGCCAGCAAATCTAAGTGATTAACACGAGCGATGAAAATAGCAGCAGATGCAACTGCTTTGCTTCAAGGCATAAGTCAGCTGCTACCTGAATGGTGCTGGGAGGAAGTTCCCCCTTCCATCAGTACAGGGTCCTGCAGGAACACGAAACTAGGACTGCTAACAAGATATTCAGTACGACAGTCCCTGTCTTCTTGTTCTGTATTTACACCCGCAAGAGCGCACTTGTGTGCCATCATCTTAACATAAGGCATAAAGAAGCATATGGAAGCTATATACTTTAACTACATTTATCTTAAATTAAAAGTAAATAGCAGACTAATCTATAAACTTGAACACTGTGAAATCAAATGTTTGCACGCTGACAAATTGCAGAGATGCCAACAACATCTTTAGACGTTATGTCACTATCAAAGAAGCCTGTGAGCATCCAATCAGGGGAACTCAAGTCCTCTCCCTGTGCTCATGCCCGACTTACAGCTCCAGAGATGGTCCTAACAAAAGAGAGCACTGGGATAGAAATATTATAGGCACAACACTGCAAGAACATAAATATGGTTCCTCTTAAGTAAAAATCCAATTACGGATACTCTTGGTAATCATATTCACTTACCAAAGTTATAATCAATTCTCCTTTAAAAATACATTTCAACAGTTTCCAAAGAGTGAAAACTGAAGAGAGAGAATATCAACTATCAGGCACTACAATTATATTGTAGCACGGCATTTCAATTTGGAATCTCTAAATTGGTGGTGACAAAACTCTGGAATTACATATCATTAGAACATCTGAAAACGACGACTGATAATTCCAGCAAGGTACAGTCAGGTCAAACACCAAAAGCAAAGCTCTGCAGCAGTGTAATTCAGATGGCTGGACTTAATACACGAAGATGTCTGATGAGGCTAGACAAGAGAGGCCTATCCCCAAGGGGAGCAGAAACAATCGTGTAATAAGCTTCTCTGGCTTCAAATTCTAAGAATCAGTGAAAAAAAACAAAGACAGCACGTAAAGTCGAAGGAACTATTTCAACGAGGCTGTTTATCTTTTCATTGTTCAGAAAAATGCTCGTTACCCCTCAACATAACAGTAACCCAGTAGCTAGTACATATTAGGGTAAGTGAAAAAGGAGTTTAGAGATAATACTTAAAAAACACTTTAAGGATTCAGACTTGCCGGTTCTAACCATCATCTCACAAACCATTATGATCTCATTTGTTTTCTGTATTGACACTCCTTCCACTTATAATCAGTTTCTCTAAAATCCCAGGTGGAACATCTATGTACATTTATGTGCAACATACCCAAAATAGCAATCCCTAATTATAGGAGACCACAGGCAGTGCTGTACACATAACAGAGAGAATACAAGGCTCTGCTGCAACTCAGATTGAAGACTAAGGCCCTGATCCTGTACTGACACAAGTATTTGCCAAATTTCAACACTACAACACTTCTCGTATTCAGCAGCACTCCCTGAAATGAGGCAAAGCATAGACTTGCAGAAGGAAACCACAAGATAACTCCTTAAAGTAAGTCAGAAAAAAAAGAACAAATGATGCTGGGAAGGACATCACAGAGGAAAATCTAGGAAAAACAACCAGGGCAGGGTTGGAAAAACTAGTTATTCAGC
This sequence comes from Chrysolophus pictus, assembly GCA_037305975.1. Classification (NCBI taxonomy): domain Eukaryota; kingdom Metazoa; phylum Chordata; class Aves; order Galliformes; family Phasianidae; genus Chrysolophus; species Chrysolophus pictus. The sequence continues at coordinate 6,241,790 of CM074582.1, forward strand.
AGAGAAACTGGCTCTGAGATCACCAGCTTCCCATTTTGTAATTATTAATGATATTGACAGTGGTGCTTAAAGGGCTAACAAATGCCACCAAATACGCAGAGCTCTGAGTAAACACAGACCCCAAACAACGTGCACTATAAACAAATGAGAGGCCTGAGATGAGGCTGGGAAGCAATAAAGATGTAAATTGCAATTGCAAAGATAAGCAACTGAAAAGATTTGCATAAACAGGGAGTTAGGGAAGAATTGGGAAGAAAAGAGTCTAATGGAGCAATTTTAATGTGTACAAGAGACTGTAACAAGAAAAGGGAAGAGTTGGGCTAAAAGAGAAGGAAAAAAAGCATACGAAACCAAAGATTCTCCTCAAGTTTAAGACTGCAGCCATTCTTTGGCTGGTTTCTCTCCACAGCCTTCCCACAAAAAGACATGTATGTCGTTAGAAGACAGAATTAGCGCAGGACAGGAGCCACAGAAGGGGCAGTGCACCTATTTGCAGCTTCCCAAGGCTCAGCCTGAAGGGAGCTTGGTCTGAAAGTGATTAAAAACGTTTGAGGCTGCACATCACAACCAGCAAACCCAAGGCAGGCTGATTTCTGCAACTTAATTCCTGAAACAAGACTCACTTGTGTTCCACTTTAAAGTAACTTCCTAGAGTACGTTTTTCCTTCAATATTTATGGATGAGGTTATTGATCATTTGGTAGGGAATATATGATTTGAAACACAGAATTGAGCTGTACATGTCAATTGTGCTAAGGTATGTGACTTGATGTTTTAATTCTTTCTCATCTTTGAGCCAAGACTGCCCACTGTTTAAGGAGAAATAGGAGAGAAATGCATTGCAATAGGGCCCATCCTTCCTCCCACCCACACACTGGATGTGGAACAGGAGATTGATACATTAATGCCTGGCATCATTTTCATTTTAATACAAGTGTTTTCTTATTGTAGTGGTTCACACTGTCTGGCTGGGAAGACAAAATAATATGATTTTTAATGTTTCAAATTTATTTTGGCCAGTGAATAACTGCAATCTGAGTGCTTCTACATTATGCAATCAGTCTAAGGAATCTTCCACAATTTTCCTTTTTTCCTGACTTTATTATAGGTTTTGAATTGCTTTTACTTTCATTTTCTATTAAAAAGAAAAATCAATGGAAGTGCATTAGATGATTAATGATAGAAATTATCCTTCTACTCCTTTCAGAGAACATAACAAAACACAAAAATATGCTTCCTTTTCTGCTCTTTCTGTTGCCCACAATAACTAAAAGCACTGGAGTTCAATTTATTTGTGACACCCATCATCAAGTTATATTTAAGATGAATTATTTTTGCACATCCTGAAAATAAAACTAATATACCCTGTTATATATACATGCATTGAGAACACAGTAAATACAGATAATCAAATATGCCAAATAACAGAGAGAGAGAAAATGGAAAACAAACATCTGTACAGTATTCCTAGTAACTCCAATCAGAAAAGCACTTAGCTGAATACTTTGAAAGCACTGACTTTCCTTGGGGAGCTCTGCCTCAGCTGCATTCTCTCTGTCAGTGCCTTTAGGAGAGCTGGATAAAGGCAGCCTGTTTTGTCTATCCAGGCCCAGATTTAGCAGGAACACATGGGCATCTTTCACGAGAGCAGCGCAGAGCTGAACACTGCAATCAGCTCACTTGGCAAACCCAGTCTGGGGAGGGTCCCAAAAAATGCCTCTGTAAGACTGTCGAGTGAACTATGCACTTCAGGCTACGTGTTTTTGGAATCAGGTTTGACAAAATTATCAGTTGATATCATCTTGCAGGTAACTGGACATAAGAAAACACTGCATTGCATTGGCTTAGTCCCTCTCTCCCCAAGCATGATTTTGCTTCTGTGAGATATGTCGCATTAAGAGAAACTAATGCACAGTTGGATAGGTCTTATTGCAGAAGGGATTTATGTGGTAGCCTGTTGTCCATTGGGTTGTATTCATTCCATTTTCCTCAGAATTCAGATTTTCTCACTACTCAGCCCTGTGGCTAACATTTAAGGGGAGATAGGCTGGTTTGAAATTATCCATGACCGTACGTGCCTGCAAAATGCTGTGTAAACAAATGCACCTCAGTAAAGATAGTCAGATTTGGACTAGTTTAAAATAAGACCAAAATGTGGTCTCTTCTACTCTTTTTTCTTTTAATAAGCCATGCTTTTCTAGAATTCAGGTAACTGGCATTTTACAATACAGAACTGTCATCTTTTTCCAAGTTCAAAACTTCAATTCAGAAAGGACTAACATGGAAACTTGGAAACCTCCTCATTACTTTCTGTATTCCACTCATGGAAATTGACATTAAATCTCTCTGAAGTACCACTGCATATTGCACAAAAAGTCCTGCATACAGCTTTTCACTTCAATTATCACATTTCTACAGTAAAAAAAAAAAAAAAAAGAGATAAGGATGTTGAATGCTTTGAGTTCTGAAGTCTGGCTACTCACCTGCAGCCTAAAATTGACACATGCCTAAGTCTACTTTGACCAAAGTTAATTAAAAGGCACGCTCTTTATACAAGATCTAAATGCACCATCTTTCAGCTGTCTTACAATACTGTCTGCTGTGACTGCCCAAATAACGTGCTTGAGATTGGAGGATCAGTATAGTGTGTGTACACTAAGGATATGGCTACTTAGGGTCAAGGTGTAAGAGGCATAGGGAAATTATGAAAAGGTTCATAAAGAGCTGTGAGAAATCAAATGTTTTGGACCTTTCAGTAGATTTGCTCGGTAGGAAATCTACGTATAGAGATTTGAATCCCAGTAAGAGCAGTCACACTGATGTGTGGGAGCGCTACGCACGTATACATAATGTATAAATTATACATCCAGAAAAGCTCTTCATACCTCTTCCTAAACACTCTTAGTATGTGGGGGAAAAAAACCCAATGTTTCACAGAAACTCTGCCTTAAGGCAGCCTTTCTTTCTTTAGTGAGAAAAGAAGAAAAAAAAGAATCACCAGAAGAGACTAACAGTCCAAGATGATGAAGGATATATTTATATATAATGCATATGAGACTCTGATTTCCATATGTGTAAGAACCAGTATTTCCCCTGGGTCACATTAGGCGATTTTTTTTTAATGTGTTCCAATCCGTTTGCCTTTTAACGGAAGAGGAGTGTAATTATTTTTATAATTCTCATGTTTGCTGTTGTAGTTCGCTGTCTCAGTGGTAGTACATTCCTTTTTACACTTCTTTTGAAGCTAGCAGATCTGAAGAGAAGATTTGCTTTCCCCTTCTATTCTCCTTAAAACAAGGCAGAAGATCACAGAGAAGATGCAAAGGGAGATATCCTACAGCACATTACGTTTTTCTTATCGTGCTCTGTTCCTTCCTTGAAGACAGAAAAAAGGAAACATTTCTTATTTACCTGCTGCTACTTTTCTTAAATTTGTACCACACTGTTCTAACTGCACAGGGATTATAAAGCAGTGGCAAAACTCACGTTTCTTTCAGTGTGAAAAGAAGAGATCCCATTACGCTTTCTTTTTAATATCTGTGCATGAAGCTTTTGTTTGCAAGTTTGCTTCTAAAGCAACTACACAATCAAAACAGTGATTGATTACTACAGCATACGTACAACAAATACAATAGGAACAAAAAGTTCTCTATTTCTGACTTCTTTACATTGGCTCAGATCATATAATTATAAATAATGGAACCATAATTTGTTGGTTTATTTAACTGAAAAACAATCAAATGCAATAAAAACAAATTAGCACAACAGAAAGTAAATTGCATCAGAACTAGCAATACTTTCCACCCTGCTGGGAGATTATTAGTATTTTCAGATATTCTTCATCTGCCTCATTCTAGCTAACCTTGGGGTACAGCCAACTGTGATACCATGATATGTTTTCTGTATTAGAGCCTTTCCAGTAAAAACTATTTTAATCTTGGCGATATTAAATCACCAGGTTGATTTTCATCTTATTCTCTTTCCACCTGTGAAGTTTTGTTCATCTTTACTGAAGCTCAGAGCAGTTTCTCCCACAAAATTCCTCTCCCTTGATGCAAAAGCTTTCTGCCAAGTGTCATTACAGCGAGATCAGACGCATCACACTCCAAGTGAGAACACTTAAAGCAGGGGAAGGTTGTCTTCAGAGAGCAACGCAGAGAAAAATTTTTACAAAAGTGTTCTATGTTTATTTTCTCTGACTTCTTAAAAAAAATATTTTAAAATAAGGACACTGACTCAAAGCTGAGGCTCAAAGCTCAGCAAAACAAAGCACAGAGGAACATCCAACCCACGCAGCCTCCTGTGCCGCTCTGCTACCAACCCCAAAAACTGGGAAGAGGGGACAAAAGCTATCTCCAATTACACCCAGCACCATCATTTCTCTTAAAAGCAAGGGAATGCAATCAAAGGTACTTCCAAAATTTCCCCAAGTGGTAATTACCACTTCCATTTTGAAGTAAGTTATTCCAAGACTTAAAGTCAATGACAAAACAACTCAAACGATTAATTTCACATTTCCTTTACAGAAGAGATATTTGAAATTTTTAAGAGCGCTTTTCAAAATGACAGTGAATAACTGCTTGTTAATTTCATCCAATGCAAAAAGGAAAGGAAACTTTCTGTATGAATATATTTGGGAAACCAACCAACTTTTTCTGTTGCTCTAATGGAAGTGTAAATACTTACAGCACATCAAGAATTCACAGTAAATTGTTTCTATGCACAAGTTTGACATGAAAGACAAATAAATTAAGATTTGAATGGCTACAGAGAACTGAAGGATTCTTTATACTTTATCCATATTTTGCCTTTTCTAGATTCTTTATTGCTTCAGAGCGTTGTCTCAACTTCTCTTTAAACCTTTGTCTTGCCCTGCTTGAAGACCCAAGCTCCAGGGTTATGTCTTATCAGTTAATTAACTTTTAGAATGGAAAAAGCAAAAGTTACTATGAAGTTTTGCTCACATATATCAGAGCCAATGGCAACCAACTCAGATCCTGTGTACCTAATCCAAGATACTTACAATAAAATTGCATCTTCCATTTACAGCTTGAGGCAAAAGAAGGTCTGGCAAAGAGGTGTGTGAAATAGTGAGGTTTACTACAGCAAAAACATTGCTATAGAGATTAAATATCGGTCTAACTAGTAAACCTTATGCCACTAAGATCTGCTATTGCATTATTAAATACCAAAGTTTCATCCAGTGTTTTCACATTCTCAAAACAATGCAAAATTCATTTCAGAAAAAGAAAAAAATAAAATAAATCAATTTATTTTTAAACAAGAGCTAAAGCCAAGGTTAACACTAGTATTCAGATCAAGGCAACACGAGCAGGTAAGTATGGAGGAGTGCATGGAATATGTCAGATCCCTCACTATAAAATAATCAGCAGCTCAACAACAAAATACTAGAAGCAATGAAAACATAACATTCATTTAGGTTTCATAAGGCCATGGGGAACAAGGAATTAAAGAGAAATGAATTAAGTTTGAAAATTCTAATCACCAAATAAGGAAAAGGAGGATCCTCAGAAACACCGTGGCATTTACCTTTATGATTCCTCCCCCAGTGTTTGATCTCACTGATGTGCATAAAAATAAGATTGGGCAAAAGAGAACTGAACAGAAGCAGTGTTTGAAAAAAGCTTTGCCCACAGTTCAAAATGCCAATGGAAGACGGGATGAGGCACAGAAAGAGGAATAAAGAATATGAGCAGAAATTGGAGCAAGAGGGCTGGCTGGCAGGCTGGGACAGCCACATCCCCTCACCCACCAGCCTCTCGGGTTCCCAGCTCGTTTCACAAGAGCTGTGCAATCAGTGCCACTAAAACTGGCATCTGCCCAGGAACATCCCCAAACAGGGAAAGGCAGTGCAGAGATGGAAGGAAGCTGGGAGGTGTGTGCTGGGGCAGCTCCTACTGGGGAAACTCCTTGGGAAATGTGGCCCTGGAAAGGAATGGCACTAAAGGAATGAAGGTCAAATATGCATTTTATTCTATATTTTATCCTTGAAAATAGGATAGCACTGTTTTTTAGTAATAAAATAGAGGAGGAAAAAATCTACACATATCAGCCAAGTGTGTCACCAGTCATTCCCGTTAAAGAGGTCAATAAAAAGTAATGTATCCTGTAGGTGAAATACTATGCAAAGGATTTCAACTGCTGAGTGTGCTAATCTCACCGGGTAACAAACAAGCAGAACTTTAAGCCATGTGAAGAATTAAGACAGAAAACTTCCAACAAACTCAGTGAGCACGACTCACAGTTCCAAACCCAAAACTCTGCAAACTCAAGTGCCTAGAGATGTGCTACTGGCAGCTGTCTGCTCAGAAACCCTCAGCCCCCAACATACACACACAATGCTAAATGATGTAAAAGAGGATGTAAATTAATTCCCCTGGAAGATGGTGCTTGCCACATAAGGGATTTTTTACTCCAGGTTTATTGCACAACCCACAGACTTGCACATTTCTACCAATGCCACATCACCTGTAGCTGATGCAAAAGGGTTTCCCTGGGCTTTTATGATCCCATATGCAGTGCTGGCTCTTCTTCCCACTAAGGAATAGGAGGACAGAATGCATATTTATTGCTAGGTAAGCTTGCTAGGGAAGCATTTTGTTGTTATTTTCTTTTCTTTCTTTTTTAAGGGTGGGGGTTGAATTGTTCTTTTTATCAACTATATCACCCAGTTGTTCTCTGATAAAAATAAAAAATTAAAAAGTTTCCCAGCCATGCCAAAAGTTTATTAAAACTGAGACTCCTCCAGAAGCAAATGGTTTGTGATTCACTCAGCAACACAGGATTACTAAGAAAGCCGTAATCACTTGCATTAGAAATAAGTTTCAAAGTCTGGAATGTCATTTTTAGGAAGCACAAAATGATTCTTTCCATCAGATGAAAAGTCAAATATAAAGTTTTGTTCAAAAGTATGAAAAAAATTGACTACCTTTTTCAGTGTCACCAAATCAAATTATTAGCTGAAGCTGAAGTTACTAGAATAGTTACAAGGTTATAAAGACTGTAACTTTTGGCAACACTTAATTAAAATCTCATATAAAGACTTTTGATTTATTAGCAAGACATTTGACAATATTAAAATCAGTTCACAAATAGAAATGGATTTATGGGAAAGTCCTCTCACTACATTGTACATTAGCTGTAGTTTGTACAATCCAAAGCAAAGTTGTTTTCCAGCCTTCCTCAATCAACCAAAACCAAATGGCATTGGTTTCCACATCAGGACAGTCCCTTTCATGACAACTGCTCCATAAAAAAATAAAATCCAGGGAAAAAAAGAGAGATTTCTTATTAAAATACTCCCCTCTTCTCCCTTTTCCCAGTCACCTTCAAGGAACATCTTTGACAGATTTCTGCTAAATTTCAGCAAACTCAAAGGCAACTTCCTTAACTCCATTAATTTACATAGATGTCACTCTTCTACGTAAATACTTACATAAAATCCATTCCTTGTAGGTCTTATGCATATATAAGCATACAGATGTGTGTGTGTGTACATACATGCATCTCTGGGTTATAATTTACTGCTTGAAATTTTTATTTTTATTTTTTTTTTATTTTTTAAGTCCAGAGTTAACTCTATTTAGGTTATTAATGGGAAACTTTTTCAAGGAAGGTTCACTAAAAAGAACAGTTTTAAAAAGCCAATAAAACTTCTTACCCTTTACTTTCAATAAACCACAGGAGAAGATACTGTAGATGTAGATTACCATATCAGTACTTCTGATTTACTCATATTTTCAACATGGAGACAGGCAATTCTCATCCGTAACTTTATTCCAAAGCTGTGACCTTGACTTTTACCAAAAGTTCAATTGCAAGGATATTGTTTTTGAGGCAGGATGAAGAAAGGAGTTCTCACAGATAAGATAATGAACTGTCATATGCAGCTTATGAAATACTACTGTTTCAAATAGATGCTCTGATTTAATGTGTGTTGACAGTCGACTCAAAAATTACGACTAGGTCATTATGTGGCGCACAGAGACTACAAGGCATGAATTACTTATTTGTTTATCTCATAAAGCATTAGACATGTGAACAAAGACGTCTTCACAGCTTTCCATGTAGGGATCAAATGTAGCAGTTAGAATAATTAAGGGTTAGAAATCTAGATTAAATACCACAGGTTGGAGGTATAGGATTAACCGTATCCTAAAAATTTCTCAAGAGGAGATATAAAAAGGTACTGGTGAGTATTGTTGGTAGAGTTACACCAAAATGAAAAAAAAAACGTTCTCTAGTTGTTGAAAATGATGAAGGAATGCACTAAAAGACTATTTCAGCTCTTAACCCTTTATCCTAAGTACTCATACAACTGTTAAAATTCAGAGAAACTTAAAAACGAGAAAAAAAACCCAAAAACCCACAAGATTATCTTGTGACTGAGATAAGAACTTTGAGAAGCAACAGTAACTACTGACATATATATTCTAACAAACCATGAACACAAAACTAGAAAATTATTTCCTCCACTCAATAAATAGAGTCTTTCTAACAACAAGAAAAAGAAGATGAGCTGCCAATGCTGATGTCAGCCATCAATAAACAAGAAGTGTTGATGACACTACAAGGTTTTCCATCACAGTAAGCAAGCAAAAAATGCAGAGGTTCATATGCAGCTTAACACAGATTTTGTATTCTATTTAACGTTACTGAATATAAGAGAAGCCTATTTCATGCTGCTGTATAAAGTTAGTGTAGAGAAAAAAATAAGCATACATAGGATGTAGAGTCACAGGACACGCTTGGAAGTCATGAAACTGACAGTCTTCCAAGAAAAAGAGTGAGCAAAGACTGTGAAGAAGTGAGGAAATGTTCAACACTTCGTATTTCAAATGCTTACCCACTTTTCCCATGGTATATGTATAACTTTAAGCTTAGCACGGCTTCCATAACAATGATAGTGGGACTCTTCAGTAACAACTCCTAGCAAGCACATCGTACATAATCAGTTCCCAAAATCAAATTGTTCTTTATCAATGCAAGATTTGCTGCGCTTACAAACATGTTAAATAAATAGCAAATTCAACTGCTATCAATATTTTACTCCTCCTTTCAGACTAAGTGACATAAAGAAATACAGAAAAGAACGATGATTTATCTCCTCTACAAAGAGGCTGCCCAATGCCCCTTCCCCACAAGCCTCTTCCAGGACAAGTGTTTGCTGGCTCCTTGCATTACACTTCGAGGAAGATAGCTAAGGTTTCCCAATAAAGTTGCATTTAATCAACAACATTGTAAAAACCAGACTGAAAATTTTTACAAAGCAATCACATGAATGCATATCTTTGAGCAAAACCCTGACACAACCAAAATTTAAGAGCTGAATTCACACAATGGAATAGAAACACAGAGTGGGGCAGCTCTTCTGGAAGGACATGCAAGTAACAGTGACGTGTCTTATTTCATCTAAAAATCATACACCTTTCAATCTCTGGGCTAGCCTGTAGAGAAAGATGGCCTACTGAATGCCCAGGTGATGGTTCAAATGGAAAAGAATATACAAACTGCTAGGCAAAGGACCTCAAATGAGATGAACCTGCAGCAAATAGCAGGACATCATCCACCTCACCCCACGTGATGCTAAGGGGACGCAGAAAGGCTCGGAGTACAGGCAATCCATAGACTGCTCTGGTGAATGCGAACATTTGGTGTTCTGTGGGACACACAACAAGGCTTATCATCAGCCATGAGGAAGAGCCAACACAGACCATCAGGGTAGAAGACAGGATGACAGTGAATGGCCACAAAATTTCTCAGTTAACAGCTCAGATGAGTGAGTGAACGAATGCATCCATGTACATAGCTGCACTAAAGCCAAGTGAGGTGTCCTGGAAGGCTGGGCTTCCAGGTGGTAAGAAAAAGAAATTGAAGGAAGTTGCAGGTCATAAAAACAAGCGACAAAGCAAAATCTGTTTCATTAGGAACCAGGCGCAGAGATTGTAGAGGTAAGCTGAAATATGAGAGCTCAGCCAACCTCAGTCAAAAGCTATTTAGCATCCTCAAAAGAATGCTGGAAATTAGGTCAAGTTTTTGAGAATCAGAAGGAGATTGCAGCACAAGAATACAAAATTCAGAGCAAGTAAAGGGCATCAAATGTAACAAAGGATCTTTCTGTACATGTGGAGACACAGACACCCTCCTGCCCTCTGACCTACCTCCCAAAAAAGAGACACAGAAAAGTTTGTACTGGAATTTACTGAGCAAACCAGCAGCAATCCTGCAGTGTTACAATAAGCAGTGCATATGAAGGTGAGATCTAAGTTCCTACAGTGGAAAATGCTGACAAAATTAAGCTGGCTGGTTTGAAATTGGTGGTCCTAATGAATCCTTTCCCTAGCAAGTATGATGTGTCAGAAATTAGCATCTTAGGTCTCATGGAGCGAGCACACCTTAACAGGAGACATCCTGCCTAGCCTGTAACTGTGCCATTGCTTTTTATGTTCTAAGATGAGGAGTAGCAAAACACACAAAGGAGGATGGAAATTTTGTGCATGACAGAATATACTATTAATTCAGATAATACAAGGTCACTAATGACCTTGATGATCAGAAGGAAACTCCAAATGCAGCAAAAAATCCTGTAAAGAAAATACAGGACTCTTCAGTTGGGATTTCCAGAGCTGCGAGGAAGTACAGCTCTCCAGTCCTCCTTAACCTCCCTGCTACCCCACTTCATAATACTGTCCCTGATCACTCATTACCCCCAGCACTACATGTGATGTGGATTGAAACCACTACAGGAAATAGCTTATTTCCTTGAGGATAAAACCCTAAAAACGCTCAGCACCACAAATCCTAAATGTCACCCAAATGGCTGTCTCAATAATTAAATTATATTGCATCAAAAAGCACATGCCTATAGCAGTTTTATTTGTATGCATGCACTCAGTGGTGAGTAACTGGGTAAGCAAAGATTGGGTGGAGTTGCCATAAAAATATACAGTATGCTTATCACTAAAAAACTGAAATAGAACATAGCCTTTTGCTTTATGTTCCTCTCTGGACCTGATTCATCACTGTTTTATTACTGACTTTTGTTATTGTATCTGAATACAATTTGATTTTATGAGATCTTAAATATTACCTTTATAAACATTTCATGTGATGTTGACTGTATCTGCAAATTGCTTATTTGCTCAGTGTATTTGTTCATTGATGCCATTGAAATAGTTTGATTTCTTTTTCTTTGCATTAACTTCTGTGTTGAGTCTAGTTTATCTTCTGAGGAAATCGTGAAATGGAATTTTTAATAAGAAATTCTTTAAAAAAAAAAAAAAGATGTAACTGTAACTGGTGAAGACATTTTCCTTTATAGCACTCTTTGCTATATAATTTGATCAGGGAGCCTATGTCAGTCACCATGAGATTTCAAGAAAGTGCTCTGTTTATCATTTAATCAATATGGTTTGAGTAACCTAGAAAGATTTTTAAATTGTAGGCTAAATTCTGTTCACACCTACTGCAACTTTACCTGACTTTCACTCAATAAATGCTCTCCACACATTATTTCTTTTGCTTTTCCACCAGTCTTCCTGTACAAACTCAACACCAGTAAAACTTGTGACTGACCTCCTTCATCTTTATTCCCACAAGAGAAGAAAGAAAGAAAAGAAAATAGGACAGCCAAAGGTTACTAAAGGCTTTGTTTTATGTAGCTGCTCCCTTTCCCACACGAGTCCAGGAGCCCACACACATCACAGTATGTCAGCAGCACTGGGCAGACAGACCAATTCCACACCTTGATGCTTTTGTTCGCCAGCTGTCGTGTTCTGGTGTTAATGCTTCTGGACAAAAGCTAAAGGAAGGCTTCTGCTCAGGGAAACACCTTGAGTTGTACTGCTGACTGCAGAGATGCCGTGGGTGAAGGCCACCTAACCAAAGCATTGTTAAGTTGGAATCACCTTATCAACAAAGAAAAAAAAAGCAGAAGAGACTTCAAAGCACTTTCATAATGGAACCAGAGTAGGGATAACCTGTACAACTTGTTTTCAAGTAATGGAAGAAGATAACAACTGTAGAGAGAGAAAATACAATAGGATGGTTTGGCTCCCTGATCCAATGACTTGACAGGAGAGCACTGCTTGATGGCTGTACTTGTACATCCATCACATCTGAAAGCCTACATGCAACAAAGCACTTACTCAAATGTTATTACGCTAAAACCTATGATTTAATTGCATTTAATTTTTGGAAGCACGTGTTATTATTTCCCTCACTGTACATATTTAATAGTTGCAGTACCACAGGATTAACTGTAAACTGCTATGATGTTTCATTCTTATTAAGTTTGCCCCTTGCAAACACTGGCCCTCAGGGTCAAATGAAATTCCATAATCCTTCTAAATTTCTTTCATGGTTATTTCTAACATTTACGTTGACCTGTGAAATTCATGTAACTAGCAAAGTCAGGCTTCTTTCAAAGTCTTCAGATAAGATAATTTAAGCAGAAACATTCTTTGCTTGGTTTCTAATCAAAGCACTTAAAATTGGAAACTTTTATGCTTTCATACCAGATTTTTCAGAGTATTTACATTTAAATAGGCTAAAAAAATAATCAAGATACATGATCTAAAAACAAAAATGAATAAAAAGCAGCCATTTTCATACAAACGCTACAATTAATCATTATGATGAAGAAATAGAAGGCAATCCATCTCATCATACCAGAGAGCTGACGTAGCTTTTCCTTTCGCCCGCCACAGAAGTTAATTATTATGAGCAGATGTGCTTAGATTACACGAAAATTTATACTCCATGAAACTGCGTGCTGAAGTTATGTATTTATTTTAAAGCACAAATGTATTTTTCTGATTGTTTGGACATTTGCTCATATGCTACTTTAACAGCAATGTAGCCTGCACAAAACCAATCCATCTTGCAGGCTGTGATGTTGATGTGCTCCGTTAGCTGATCATTCCAGGGCAGCACTGGGAAAGCACCTGCTGCTCAAAGCAACTTCTCACAACTGCAGTCTGTCTGATTTGCTGCAAATGAATGAAATAAATGTCCCGATGCCCTTCAATGGCAATGTGTGTCGTGACCACATCATACGCTGTGGGGTTAAATGCAACAGAAGAATTAAATCCTTCCAGTTCCCTCACCAGCTCATGTCTACACACAGCTGCTCAGTACCCAATTCCAGGTTGATCCTCCCCAAAATTGTTTATAAGTAGCTATTAATAAAATGCTCTCCCAGAGCAGAAGGGACAAGACAAACCAGCGGTGAAGACTCGTGGTCAGTAAGGGCAGAGGCTATGGAAACCTGCATGCTCTTATCACACGGCAGTGGTTGGGAGTGCTGCTCTGTCACGTAACACATCCCTCGAGGACACGCTGATCTACTTCACCCTGGATTAAACAAATGCTGAAGTAGATGGCCTTCGACAAGCCTATTACATTTTAATGGGTTGGTTAGATTCCCATACATAACATACCTCTAGTTCGGGCTTTTCTTTTACCAACAGAAAGACTGAGATAGAAACAAAGATACAGAAAGTTAATATCCAGGAGATAGCAGAAAAGAGATTACTCAAAGAAATTTCTATCACCTTGGGGCACATATCAAAGAAAATAAATATGTGATCACACGACTGAAACTTCTGGGGACTGTCAAGAAGGAATGATAGTACTGATATTAGAATTGCCTAGAAAAGGGGTAGGAAGTCTCGTCTTCTACAAGGCTTCACATCCAAGACCCAAATTTGACATTACAAAATACTCTACTTTAGGAAAAATCTGTAAAATATCAGAATATATTATTCCACACTTTTCTTATTTCACAAAGCCAATACCAGAAATCCTTTAATAAATGCTGCATGCTCTAGACAAAACCAATAGCTTCCAGGAAAAAAATTGACTTCAGAAAAATCTTTGTTAGAAGATGACAACTTTTCATTACTATCTACTGCCACTGAAATACAGAGATGGCTTTTTCTTGTGTAGTAATTTTATTCCAGTGGTATTCCAATTTTTTGGATGAGGTTTCTCTTGAATTATTATATTATAAAGAACAGTGAATCTTTTCCTGACTCTTGAGAAGCAATTCCATGACAATACTGTTAATGAAAGAGAAGAAAGGAGTGTTTCTAACAGAACGAATTCTCAGAAGCATTAATGCTGCAATAATCACATTTGTTTTAAAAAATGCTAAATATACTGTTTAAATTATATTTTAAAAATATTTTTGAACTTAAAGAAAGCCACTATCCCATAAAGAGCAATGCTCTCTGCACTAGAATCTACCATTTCTCATTCTCCTAACACAGAAAGGCTACTTAAAAAAAGAAAATAAAAGAAAATCAACTAATTATCCTTCCAGGTCAGGCAGAACACAGTGACATAAACATCTGTAGAAATTGGACCAAGAGAAAAGAGAACCACTGGATGGATACAGGAGATGTTGGTAATACTATTTCATGATTGCTTCAAGTTCCCTCCTACGTACGAGCATTTCATAAGTATTCCAATCACTTCCAGATACCATACAGCCACTTTAGTGCACCTATTTGAAAGTGAGATTATGGGATTTTTGAAAGGTAGTTTGAGCCGCAGTTATTCATTTATTCTAAAATTGAAAAGTCATGTCTAAATCCTCCACTGCAGACACGAAGCTGCTGGAGTAGCATAAATACACAAGTTCACATTCAATTAACATGACATCGTGACTCGTTTTGCACCTTTGTGGCATGCCACGTTTAACATATCTTGTGCCTGAAGACTTACAGTAAGCTGCACTGATGAGCTCTGTCATTTAGGATGCTAATCTTTGTGTTCAGTAACAGAGTTTAAAGAAATCTGACTCAGTAATTACCAATGAGAAGCATTTTCTAACAAATGTAGAACAAGAAAAAAACAACAACAACAACATGCAACTACTACTAAGTCTGTTTTGTACTACCTTACTCTAAGAACAAAACTCTTTCTTTATCCCTCCCAGTTAACATCTCTGGAATTTCTGGAACTCAGTATTCCACTTGACTGAGATCATTATGGACAAGATGACATTTTTCCAGTAATTGCTCACAGAAAAGCATCTCTGAAGTTTTTTCAACAATTTAGAGCATAAAAGCTTTTTAATAAATTTGCTTATTTTTTGTCTTGCCTCAAGGTTCCTCATTTAAGCTGCCTATTTGAAGAAAAGTTCTCCTCCAGGACATTTTCCAGAGAACGTGGATCTTATCGTGCTCAGATAAATTTTTAACAATTTCCTATGAACCCGAACGGCTTTGGCATGAACTATCTTTGGATTTGTAAACAGCACAACCACAACAAGAAGGAAATGAAAAATTCATAAAAGCAAAAGTTGATCTACATCAGTCCTGAATGGGTCTGCCTCCAGCATGGAGACGTGAACAAGAGGGACACTGAAGGGTTGTAGAAAACAGCAAATAGAAAAGGGAACAAAACTGAACTCAAATGTCTCAAGAACAAAGGATGATTTAATTCCATTTAAAATCATCAATAAAGTAAAACAGTTTACACACTGCAGGGTTAATTCATGGAACTGCAGTATATCAGACACAGCAGAAACCAACAGACCACGAAGAACATGAGAAAAAATCAGATATTTTTATATCTAGTTACAGTGACAGTTACATGAGCTCATATAAAATATTAAGGATTATAAAACCTCCTGTTTTAGGTTCTAAGTCAACAAAGCAGTTTTAGAGTGAAATGGCTGCTGAATTTTTGAAAAGGAGCAGACAACATAATGTGAACAGTTCTATTCACAACCCACAGAAAGGATTTCTGTTAGAGTTTATCATACCCTCTGCACAGAGCATGAAACATGACCACCCAGGTCTGTTCCAATGGAAGTTCTCAGTTCCCTAAGAAAAGTCGAAATCAGTGGTTCACAACTTGAATCTTAAATCACTGGAAGTTGATGCTAAAACAAGTAGTAATTGGAAGGGCCTGTCTCCAGTTGGAAGGAGAGATTGCTCTTCATTATGACTCTTCTAATGTCTTTCATCATCCTGAGCAAGTCTCAGCGCAGTTCGGTTCTCCTTGGACCTCTTTCATCTACTCTACTGTTTAATGACAATCCATCATTTAAAAAACGGGCCCCAAAAATGACTTTCACAAAAGACAGTTGCTTAGATCATACAGACTACACAGTAGATGAAAGAAATCTTAGGAGGACCAAAGAGAGATGAACTTAATCAGAGGGATGAAAGACAAAATGAAAATCTCTCTAGCCTTACTCTTAAAAAGGAGTTTCCTTCAGATAAGATGATCTTGACTCTTTCTGTGTACCTGCTAAGTATGGTGTGAGTACTGTCAGATCATTGGGGACTTTTATGATTGAGATGCTCTAGCAATTCCTGTAAATTGTACACATTTGAATGGTGCTGCCTTTGACTTTGAGGTGACTGGGCCATTTCCTATTGATCTAAAGCCTTCTTCCCCCCCCCTCCCCCCTTCTTCTCTCCTTCCTCCTAATCAAGGCAGAAATACATAGCCTGGAATGCTTTGATGTTCCTCTGCTTTACTTCTCATTATTTTGATCTTTTAACAATCCCTCCATTGGTACATGCTTGTAATATACATTTTCAGTGTTTATGCCTTCTGGCTTCAAAAGACTTTTCTACTTGATTTTCAGAAAATAAATGCTGTGTGTGGTACTAAGATGCTGCTATTTCTGCTCTGTTTATCAGATAGGAACAGTATAGAATAAAGCTAGAAAACATGCTTGATTCCCCGTACAGAGTGGAATACACTGTCCTATTTTTGAAGGAAATCAAATAATTTATTTGGCACAGACTTCATCATCTTTATTTTATGGAAAGTCTACAGAATACTGAATTGCCTTTGGATAAAATGTTGCACTGTAGATTACTGTCAGGACAAATTCTCTTAAGAGTCTTCTCAATTTTGATGTTGCTGGCAATGAGTACAATGACTGAAAGGAGCTGGAGTCTCTCTTGCTATTAGTTAGCATCTATAAAGTAAGGTCAAGCTGATTCCCTGACTGCCTGTGAAATACTCTTACAGCAGATACATACAAGGTGAAATTTGGGCCAGGCTCAGTCTGAAATACAGCAGCACTGGTTTAGAGGCCTTCTGATATCTGATGACATCCCTCATAAAAAAAAAGAAGGGAAGCCCACTGTCATGTGAGCAATGTGTCACTGGAGCATCAATCTCCCCCCCCTTGTCGTACCAACTAAGTCCTGAGTAAAGAAAAAACTGGTCTACAAGAACAAGTCACCTAGAGATCAGTGGGATGTAAGACAATACAAGGACTAATTGCCATTCCCAAACCATCACCTTTCTTAGCTGCAGTCTGCAACACAGGCATTTACATAGACAACTCTGCCAAGTCACCAGGTTTTAGGAAAGGAGCTCAGGATGATTTCTATACACAGAGTTGAATTTAGTTCTCATAAATTAAGCTGCAGGAATCTCAAAGTCACAAAATGCTCAGAGTGATTTATGCACCACATCTCACACAGCCACACCTGCCCCTTCCCCTCTCCTGCTCAATTCCAATGGTTCCAAATCTCAATTTACTGAAAATCTGCCTGTGAAAGGATATCCTCCTTATTTCTGGTAGTACAAGAAAGGAAAACAACGCATTCATGCAGCTTTTCCAGCAGATTTTTTTTTTTTTTTGTATTTTTCCTCCTCCATTTTTCCTTGTTTCTCCCTTTATGAAACATTATTACACATTTTTGAATGAAATGAATCTACTATCAAATCCAAAATTAAAACCTGGTTCTGGGAATAATTTAAAGGTAACAGTCTAAAAGCAAACTGATAGAAATTAGATGCAAACAATCCATACTCACGTAGTAAAACATTCATATTGTGGTGATGCATCCAAATTCCTGTGCACAGATGAGCATAGTTCACAAAGACCAAAAATAAGTTCCAAACGTAAAATCAAATGTGGAATCAGACCATAGCCTCATAAATGCCTATCTTTTTCCCATGAATAAAAAATCAGTAATTTGGAAAATAAAATTCTCATCTATTCCATTGGCAAACAAGGTACTGGAATTACTTGAGAGGAAGTTCTGAAGCTTAAATTTGATCTTATTTCTTTGTCATTGTTTACAATAGCAGAAAGCACTACTGAACAGAAAGAAAAGTAAGGATTACCTGTTAAAGATATTTTATTTTCAGAATCAGAAAAAATCAATCTCAGGAGCTTGGGGATCAGAATGAAAATGCAAGAAATAGAAGATTTAATGATGGGCATTTTTTTTTTTTTTTTTTTACAATGGTATAATGCTACTAGCTTGTAGTCCATAAATCCTACTTCAGCACTCACCTCTGCAGCACTGCCTTCTGTCTTCCTACACAGTGTGACCACTGCACCTTTTTTTCTTTAATGAAAATTTCATTTTACTGATTTCAGAGCATTTTCAAACGTATCTAACTTGAATTTTTAGGCCTACCATTCATTCGGAATACTCACAATCTGCAATTTGCAATTACTCAGATGTGTTACAGCTATACTCTCAATACATACAGTGGTAGTGAAAATAACAAAAACATCCAAGAGTATGTGTTCCTGGTGGGAGGCTGCCTGAAATGGCCTTCCTGGCTGACAGCAAACAGCTGATAACATAGCTATCAATGTCTTTTCTCAGCCAGTTACACAACCACCTCCATCCTGTATTTCTCTAGGTCACACTGATTGCAGAACATTCTCAAATTTATACAACATCAATCTTTGAATTTGAGTAGCATATGGAAAACTATCATGGGGGACTGGACTCAATGTCTTCCTAAAGTCAAAGGAACATTATCTGTGCTGCCTTCCACTTAGCTTATTGTGAATCCTCAGCAAACTGCTTTGTCAAGGAAAGAAATCAGATTATCAAGAACAAATAATAGTAAATCTATTCCATTTTGGTTGTTTCTTATCACCTTTCTACTCTCCATGTGTTTGTAAGCTGAAAATTGCATTATCAGTGACAAGAAAATAAAAATACAGATAACACGTACTGTCTGAATTTGCAGTAGGATGCAGAACGGCTACACTGGCAAAGCTGCAGAGATAACATCCTGGAAAGGCTACCCGCTGAACACTGATCACAGAACGCCTTCACAAACCTTTTCAAATATATCACTAACAAGACCCAGCTCCTGTCCTTACCCTGTCCTCAGTTATTTGCTATCAGAGATACCAGTGGGCAGGCAGGTGTTTTCCAGACGTTGCTGTCTGGCCAAGACTCATGCTCTGTCTGCTGTGCTCCTGAGTCCACACTCTCAGTCACGTCCCCACAACCTCCAACAAGAATCATAAAATCACAGAATATCCTGAGCTGGAAGAGGACCATTGATCTCAACTCCTGGCTTCAAACACGATCACCCCAAATCCAAACCCTATGGCTGAGAGCACCCCTTGAACTCCAGCAGCTTGGGGCCATGACCACTGCCCTGCAGAGCCTGTTCCGTGCCCCATCACCCTCTGGTGAAGAACCTTTTCCTTATGCTCAACTGGTCCCACCCCTGGTACAGCTTCACGCCATTCCCTTGGGTCATTCAGTGTCAGTTTGCTAGACCAGCAGCAGCAGAATAAGCACTAACAAACTCTCAGCATCACTGAGAATATGGCTCAAGGGACAAGTGTCCTATCAGGCAGAGCTAACATTGGAGGGAACTACTGATCACAGGTAAGCCACTATCAGCTGGACAGATTTATGCACAGGCAGGACCCACACTGCAAACCACTGCTCATAAAACATCATCATCTAACTGAAGTAGTCCGTGTTTTTGCCACATTTGCCATCATAAATATATCCACTGCAAACTTTGGAATATCGCATTGCCTCTAGACTATAAATTATAAAAAAGATTCCAGTAAGTACCTCCTGAAATTGGTATTTTTACAGCAGACACACCAGAGGTGGAATTTGAGCCAGACCCAGACTGAAATATAGTGGCACTGGTTTAGGTATCTTCTGATGTCTGCTGACATCTCTCGTATAAAAAGGAGGGAAGTCCACTATCATGTGAGCAGAGAATAAGAGCTGTTGGGTGACTATCTTTACTTCTCATTATTTTGATCTTTTAACAATCCCTCCATTGGTACATGCTTGTAACATACATTTTCAGTGTTTATGTCTTTTGGCTTCAAAAGACTTCTCTACTTCAAAAAAAGCAAAAAAAATAAAATAAAATAGTAATAGTGATGTTTTTTGATGGCACATCTAATTATAAACAGGTTACCACAAAATAATTTCAGTAAAAATAACAGTAACGTGTGTGGCCCAAACTTTGTTCCAGACTGATCACACAATAAGTAATATATCTAAAGAATGGTCTTGCAGGTACAATGTATACAGGCAATGCCAAAATTCATCCTTTCATCTTATTAGGTATAGCACCAATGTTGACTTAGTCACTAACTTATTACAAATTACGTTTGTAATCCCAGTTTCACCTATTTTATATATAAAATTTATATTCTCTGCATATAGACACACCAGTAAAAAATTCATGGCAGACTATTACCCTTGTTTTTTTCTCCTAATGATAAGTTCTCGATCTGCATCTTAGTCTAAAACCACTCATCTGTAATATTTCTACAGCTACAGCAGAAGGAGAGCAGAATCAGTTTGAGTCTGGTGCTTTCTTCATTCTATTTTTTCACTGTCAATTCATATATCAACTTTCGCACAGAAATGGATTATATCTATATCACCAACTCTCTTAGCAAATTCCACATGGTATGAATTTATAACCTGTATAATGGATGAAAGAAATAGATCATATATGGTCTAATAGTACAGCATGCTAAAAAAAAATGTTCTACTAAGATGCACAAGGAGGCAATCTAGTATTGATCCACCCCAAGACCTCAGGTGAGCCAAGGAGTGAGCACTTCTTTCAAAGCAGAGAAGTAGTTTCTCATTACTGCATTGGTGGCTTTGTTGTTTGCCCGTATGTAAGTCAATATATTATTCTCCTAGAGAATTTGCTGCTTTGTGTCACAGCATTTCTGTATTCTTCTGATGGGGAGGTACAGCTCTGAGATGGACACATTTCTTCTGTTAATGAGGGGAGATATGGTCAAATCCCTCAAATGAATCACAGCTGAGATGCAGCAGGAGAAGAAGAAAATAAGCTATGATGTGTTCCACTGCTGCAGTGTGTCCCTGCTTTTGGAAAGTAACTACTCTTTACATAACCATGTTGTCAGGTATTTCCAAGACTAGATTTTTAAGTGGTACCTCATTACATCAGTCTGGTCTTTAATACATGTCTATTTATTTGTCCAATGGCTTTTGAAGCAGCTTTCAAAGGCATTTGCTTAAAGCCTGCTTTCCATCCACTAATTAAATGTTAACAATCCCTTGTAATGAGCAACACATTTTTTTCCTCCCCAAAATGTAAATGTCTAAGATGGCTGATCATGTCAGCACTGAAGGGAGAGGTCATTTCAGAAGGATCTTCCATCACAAACATCAGAGAACAGTAAAGTCACTGAAGGGCATCTGAAGCAGAAGCAATTTTCTCACATTCTTGACACCTTCTAGTAAATTAGTCACTTGTCGAGGAAAATGACAGCTATATAGCAATAGAAAAGCTCGTAAAGCTCTTCATTTATTGTTAGAAATGTTGCCTATGTTACTGTCAAGCAACAGTAATATCTCCACACTGTTTTATTCTCGAGTCCCTATTTTAGGTGGTTTGTTGGTTTTTATTTTTCCAAATGATGCCTTAATGAAGTTTAAATAACATTTCTTAGCTCTAAATATTTCTTTCCTCTTAACTGCATGATTGTTTTCTGAACATGTAAGTCTACTACAGGTGATATACTAAATTAAAGGCCATTGTAATTAGTGCAATGCAATTCCAAGATAAAGCTGTAAATAGTGCAGTTTCAGAGGGTCATCATCTCTTTGGCTATTCTGCTCATTACTGAGATAAATCCTGGTATCTTCAGCATGTTACATGTGCATAAGTGACAACACTCATGGAATAAGATCTACAAGTATCTATCTCAGAATCTATTCTAAAAACAGAGCTTGAAAGTCATTTCAGACTCCATTTTTCCTCAGCATATTCATAGTTCTAAGTATTCTAAAACACATTCTAAGCATATACACATAAACGCACTTTCTATCTTTAGAAATACTTCATATTAATTCAGTGCCCTTGTATCTGGCCAACCACAACAGTCATGGAAAACTGAAATCCGCTTATTCCAATGACAGTCAAGACGTGGACAGAGAAAGAAAAAAAACAAATTGTAAAAATGGATGCTATAAGGTTGATTATTTTCAGTCAATAGAATAACAGTTGCTACTCTGGAAAAAAAAAAAAGTTGGGCACATTTGTGCAAATATTCTTTGGAGAATAAGCACTTACTGGCTGAAGACACTGACACACTGCTGTGTGTCACAGTTTGCTTTGCAGTGTATTCCTGCACAGAATAGTGCTGTTTCCTCAAATGCAAACTCAGGATGCATGAACGTTGCACGAAAGCATATATCTGTAACATCAACACCTGGAGATCTTACACTAATGGTACAGTTTTCCCTCAAAAGATTTCCTCAGACTCACACAATCAGACAATACAATTTAGAATGGAAGGGATTTCTGGAGGCTCGATGCCTTCTCAAAGCAGGACAGATCTAAAAGTTAGAAAAGGTGGCCTTATGCAGTTGAGTTTTAAGTACCTATAATGAATCTAGAACCTTCCCAGGTGGTCTGGAAATTTTGTTGCTATGACTTACAACTGTTATGCTCTGCTGTCTCACTCTGCCTCTCTGGAAAGGGATGCACTTCCCCACACACCCCATTTCAGGCTGAACAGAGCTGAGTACACAGCCTTGCCTCATGCATTATTTCAGAAAACCTCCAAAGGCCACCTTCATAGTGAAGAAGGATAAATTCACAAGTCCTCTAGTGGTGATGTCTACATGCTGGAAGAGATCCTGCAACTTGTTTAAGTGGGTTGCCATGCTTGGCTGAACGGTTACTCAGTGACAGTTTGGTAACAGCACGTCTTTGCACATGCTAGCTGCTCTTCAAGAGCTCATGCAGCAAGATGAGGTGCAAACATCAGGTTTTTGGAAGCTTCCCTTAATTTTACAGATGTTCACTGAAAATCTACCAGCTTGTTTTTCAGAAGCAACTCCAACAGGTAGCTGGGTTTCAGCTGCCTTTGCTCACGTTTGTAGGCAGCACCCTGCAAATTTTGTGTGCATTCCATTTGAGAATTCATTTTTCTGAAACTCCATTCATCTTCAACACTGCCGATCTGTACCATCGCATCATGTAACTGCCAAAATCAGAGCTGTTGTGAAAATCACAGATAATTATGAAAAGTGAACCTGGCACCAAAGCAAATTCTGCCTGAACTCACCGAGCTGTGAGATTCCTTTCACATGATTATCACAAAGCAGTACATAGCCTATTTAATTGTTGGAGAGCTCTTCACAGAGCAGAAATAAGCACGATACTCTCCTATTATACTTCACATCCTGTCAGAGTAAGATTAGTAAGAAGTTCATACAACTACTGGAGCATAAAGATTGCCCTCCCTTCACACCGAGATCCAGGAATACATTTTTAGGACGTCTCAATTTACAGAGCTCTCTTCAAAAACCTTGTGGAAAGGCTTGTGGTCAAAACCTAAAGGTATTTACTTCTGTCAGTTTAAAACATTTCTTCTTTCAGGTGCAGCTCATATACTGCCAGAGCTTTTCTTTCTTTCCTTTTGTTTCCAGATTATGTAAGAAAATCAGCTCATCTTTAAAGAACAGTTTCTAATCTTGCGAAGGAGTAAATTACTATGTCAAATTTCTTCAGTTAGCATACCTGTATAGTAATCTTTTTTCAATAAAAATAACCTTTTGTTAAAGGTTTTATTAGATTTCTCAACAGACTGATAGCAGACATCTCAAGCCATCTGCAGGAACTGCTACAGACTCTGATCGCGTACTCAGAACAATGAAATTCTTTTTAACACTTCTGTTCAGACAACTGCATCACTGCATTTTCCAAGTGCTTAAGCACACAAAGGGCAGGAGCCCAAAGCCTTTGCCAAGGCTGGATTTCTCAAACAGTCTTGATAAAAGCAGGCCTCAGGCAAATTATTAGTAGAATTCAAAATTACAAGGAACTTATCCTTTCCATTTTTAGCACCAAGAAGCAATTACTTCACAGAGAACTATAGATGCAGTTCTTTCTAAGCCAGTGTGCTTCATCCTTAAGCAGAAGGAGAGGTTACTCTAAGCATACTTGAACACCAAGCATAAATCTGTTCCTATCCTCCAAGCACACTATCATGTTGCTGGTATTTTGACTTTCGATGGGGCTGAAAAACCATACAATGGATCCACTTCCTAAAACGCTTCATTTTACACCTGAAGTGCTTCAGTCACTGTTTCCAAATCGGTTACTCTAGAAGAGTAAAGACTCTATTAAACATCATCCTCCATCACCTTAGGTACTTGGAGATCACACGGAGATAGCTTACCCCTTGACTGCAAACCATGTCCACACGCCTCGTTATGTCCCAGCACATTCTGTCTCACTGACTCTGGCACCAGTACGCAATGACTCCATCGATGGGTCTTCCACCTGTGGGAGGAAAATGTTAATGATTAAGTGGCTAAAACTGGAAAATAATATTCCCAGAAAAGAACTTCAGAAAGCTGAGATGGAAATGATGATATACTACAAAAACTTGAGGAAAAATAGCCAGAAAGTTGTAATCACTCCTGAAACGTGCACTACAAACTGAAATTCAGATGTAGGGTTCACCTTCTAGAAGGTCATTTCATTCTCCAACCACACTTCCCTCCCTGACTTTTCTAGGACATCATTCAAAGTCACAAAATAAAACAGCAAACAGCTCCAGAGTGCTTTGAAATCAGGCTCTTCTCCCAAAATCTTGTTCTCATGCACCATCTGCTTTCCATGCTATGATGCGTGTCAACCAAGAATGCAAGACAGTGGCTTTCACAGTGCTGTGCAGAACAGGGCCACGTAGCACTGAATGTTTCGACTCCTGCTCTGTCCCAGCGTTCAGCTGCCTGCTCTGCTCTGAGACCAGGGTGTGCAGTCTGAAGATTTATATGCAGAGATATAATATGGCTATATTTACTAACATTGTATAACAGACGGGTCAGAGAATTTTAATGAAGAGTGGTGAGTAATTGTCCTATTGTACTATTTGTCTAATCAGAAATTTAAAGTGCATATTATTCACCGGAGTGAGAGCATCAGGGGAGAAGACAGTGTTTCTGCAGTAAGCATACAATTATGATTAAGGCAGCTGAGTGCCTGCAGTATCAAAATAGCCTGCATTGATTTTTAGATACACTGAGGAGAGAGTTCCCAGTAAAACCTTCCTTAGACCTCCAATCCTGAATTCACCATTTTTAGGAGCTGTGTCTATTGGCACTCATTCTTATGAAATCAGATCATCTGAAATCTCCAATTTGAACTCTTCCACATTTAGCAAAACTTATTATTTGTATACTGTTGCTCGTTTATTGACCCTCCATTTTTCAGTTTCATGTCTTTTTCTTGTGAAAATTGTGCTGGACAATCCCACAAGATTAATTTCTGGAGAAATGGAAGCCCACTAGAAAGAGACCGATTCAAAGCTAACACTTTTACCTATAAACTGGACAGATAGGAATATCTTCACATTCTCTTTCCTCGTACAAGGTGTCTGGGCATGCCTGTCCCCCGTTGGCAGCATCCTGAATGATAATCCTGTACCGAGACTGCTTAACTGCTGTGGCATTGCCTGTAAAACAAAGAAAAATGCTTTTCAGACACAGTTGGTACCCTGAGTTAGTCATCTTGCTGTTTTGGTTTAAGATTTCTCGTGTTACATTTACATTGTGAAATTGTGAATCCTCACAAAGAAGGGGGGATAGTACATCGAGCCAAAAGCTACCATTGTTTTCTTTAAAATTACAAACAGTTCAGAAAAGTAGCATCAGCAAAGGTGATAAATCTACAGTTTAAGACATGCTTAAAAATGGCTTTTTTACAGAACATCACAGTAGACAAGAAAATAAGTACAAGCAAATGCTAAAACATCTGAGCAGGAAAAAAGAAAATTAAAAAACAAATGCAACTGTTACAATGGAAGATTTTGTATCCTGGTGGTCTCAGGCTACTGCCAGTAAACCATCTGCACTAATCTAGGAGTTACAGATGGTGTCTTCCTGATAAGAAAACCATCACAACCAACGGAGTCTAATTCTCTCCTTAGCCTGAGTACACACAAGCTTAGTGAGCCCAGAAACACAGCTCACAATGTGTGTGCGGTACACAAGGCAGCATAGGAGACAAGGACAAGATTTGCACTAGTCAGAACTGGGAAGCTGAAAGTGAGAGCTGGTGTAACTGTTGCGCATTGCAGCAATTGGGGGGGGAGAGGAAAGGGGTTCTTAATAAAATCTTAAATCTTAATAGAATTTTAATAAACAATTCCAAACCAGGAAAACCAGTCCTATGATAGTGGACTTCATAAAATCTGTGGAAAGTGGTGAATAACAGAATTATTTTTCCAGTCCAAAATAAGGACAAGGCTGCAGTAGCAAATCTTAAAGATTCCTATATCACTTAATATATTGCAGTTGTCTTTCGCCTTAGCACCACCCATTAATGCTATCAACGCAAACAATCAAGTTTTTCAGACAGATATCAAATAAAGTAGGGACAAGAACAATTTTCTGTAGGACTCTCCTTGGCTCCTGTTCCAGTTTGAGTGTGAATAGTGGTATCTTCAACCAACTGACTGGAAGCAGCACTGCAAAAGACCTGGGTGTCCTGATGGATAAATCAACCAGGAGGCAGCTATGCACCACTGCAGCAAAGAAGGGTCAAGGAAAAGGAGACTTTGCCTCTGCTGGGCACTGGGTGAGCCATCTCAGGGCTGTGTCCAGATCTGGGCTCCACAGGACAAGGAGGACATGAACACACAGCAAGTTCAGTAAATAGACGTAAAGATAATGTAGGCACTGAAGTGTCTGACACATAGAAAAAGCAAGGAGAGCTGGAACTGCTCAGCTGGAGAGAAGAAAGCTTGAGGATTGTATCAGTATACCTGACCAGGGGCCAAAAAGGAGATGGAATAACACTTTTCACAGTGATATTCACTGAGACATTTTTCAAGCAGCTCAGTATGCATTTACAATGATTTAATTCATGCCACTTGTTCCTCAGCTTTCTGATAAAAGTTTCGTGTGTCAAAAATCTACCACTTCCCTTAATTAGAGCAGCTATGCTGTCAAAAGAGGAGATTAAATTTACTGGGCATGATTTGTTCTCAACAAATCCACACTGACCAGTTTATCATAATCTTATTCTTAAGACATTTATATTTCAAGTAATAACTACTACTTGTGCTTTTCTACATAATGAAGTTAGGATGAGTGATCTATAATTTCCTTGACCTTTCTTTTGAGTTTTGTTGTATTTTTTTTTTTTTTTTTTTTTTTTTTTTTTTTTTTTTATTCTTGGGGTTTTATTTAGTTCTTCAGGACTTAGCAATTTCTCACACAGAAGGCAGTCACAAGATGCTCTGGCAGTACTTCCTTTTCTATTCATACAGCCCTACTGACATGGAAACATGATTTATTGAAATATTTATTCTTCAGTCCATTCCCCTCCTGGCTGCAGATGGGAAGTAACAGCAGCACTGCACATTCCCCAGTAAGTATTGGGCATACCTTGCATCCAGCTTCCACTTATTTCTGGTTACCCAATCCACTTTCCTATCAGCTAAAACTTAATTTGCATTCTTAATATTATACTTTTGGGCATTCCTTTAAATTCACCTTCAGTTACATGCTTGTTTCTAATTGCTGCAAAACAATTTGGCAATAAAAAGATTCTGAACAATTCTGATGATGAGAAAAGATAAAAACAGCCGTGTTTGATGTTTTCTCTTCTATGTTTGAAGCTGCTGGCCCTACTAGCTACTAGTATGGATATTTATTTGGGATAGAAAGTGAAAAAAGCAGAGTCCTGTTGGGCTCCAGCCTTTTGTACAGTCTTCCTTGGTAGCTTCCAGACCTTCCACACTCCTGTTTGCATGCAACACGCTCACCAGAGGTGCAGCTATCTATCTGCTGAATCTGTTGAAATACATAACAGAAATGTCTTTCCGCTATTGCTATTTTTTCCCCTTCTTCTAAGAATCGTGAACTTTATCTCTTTCTCTGTGATGATTTTCTAATTCAAATTGTCTACCACCATTAGAATCTTAGCCATTTTCTTCCTATTAATCAGCACCAAATCTAAATGAGCTTCCCACAGTAATTTTCTCCACCTCAAGAAACTAAATTATCCTCAACATTTATTGCACATTACTCAAACCCCATTTTCAAAATTGAATTTCCTCATTGGCTTTTCTACGAGATTCCTTACAAATGTTACTGAATGTAATTTTTATATCTCATTTAAGATTGTTACAGCTTGATTTTCCAAGGTATTAACATTATATAGGACTGTACATTTAAAGGTAAACTTCAGCTGACTTCGAGTAAGTTATGATCGTTTGCCATTCTGAAAAATTAAGTCCCAGGATCCCAAGACAAATTCCATGCCCTCAGCCCTGCAACTCAGAAAATGCTATTTGAGAATTCTGAGAGTGTCTTACCTTGCTTCTATTCCCACCCACCTGTCCTATCTCCAGTCTCCTCTCCCTACCCACAGATTCATACAACTCCATCTATCGATCCATTCTTTCCATTCCTCTTTTGCTCTCACATCTTTACTTTCTCTCCATTTGACCCCCACAGCTTCCCTGGCATACTGCTCAGGGCTAGTAAACGTGGATTACTGTCAGATGAGGGACAAACTTCTTGCTCGCTACTGTAAAGCCCAGCATTATCTTGATAAAATCGCTGTCGCAGCTCTTACAGAAAGCATTCAGCTTCATCTTTTGTGCTTCTGACTCTAGAGGGAAGGGCACAGACTGGACAGCAAAAGACTCTACGAGCACACAAATAACAGGGACAGATCCTCTAAGATTTCAATCACTAAAATCAGAGCTGTCTCCAGTATTCTTGTGCACATAAGAGTTTCAAAAGCCTAAGTTTAAGCTTTGACCATCTCTGGTTGTTTTATGAAAACTGATAGTGGCAAATCCTTGAGAGAAACTGACGCAAGGTAAAAGCCACTGGAATTTCTAAATGAGGGAACCAACTTTAACATTTCAAATATGTATTAAGTCACGAAAACAAACTGGATAGTTACTGTCTAACATTTCGTGTAAACTAGCATACATGAAACATCATTAAGCAACCATGAAATTGTTGACCTTCACTCTGGGTAACCAATGTAAAGAAGAGAAGTACTCACAATCACCATCTATTTATTGAGAGTTTTGTTTTGATCTCATTTTAAAGCTATGCTGATAGAGCAGAGAGCACATCACCCATGCTGAAAAGCAGATACCTGTCCAGGACACATTCACCATCAGGTATACAAAAAAAACATTGCTCATTCAAACCATTTCATTTTCCGAAACCTCCATGCTGGTTCTCTGAATCTTACTTCAATTCATCCTCAAAGACCCATTAAAAGAGATAGATTATAGGGGAGTGCAGTAGACAGTTGTCACCTTTAAGTATCTGAAATGGCAGAGAATCAATAACTCGCAACAACCTCTCTGTTCCTGACTCACCAACAGGTGTTTTGATTCAATTGCACTTCTTTTGTGAATTACGTCGTCCGTCCATCTGTTATTGCCCTACGTTCACTGCTGTCTACACTTCTGAGGTATGAGATAATTCTTTGCCAGAAGACAGCCTCTTGTCTGATGACATTTAAATGTAGGGAAAATGTCAGCTTTTTACTGTTAGATAGTAAAGTTGGATGCACTTTCTCAGATAAACTACAAACAGCTTAACTGGTAAAGTTCTGTGTAAACCTGATTTAGTGGCTGCATGTTTGTCTAAGCTCTCATCTTCTGCTGGTACACATTTAATTTTAAATCTGTCAGGCAATACCTGCTTCTGCTTGATTTGCTTAGTAATTCACCATCTGTATATTGTTTTCATTAAATATAACTTTCCTACAAAGCAACAAAACCCCGAACGACTCCCATACACATTGCGTTTTTGAAATTTCATTATCACGCTGAGGTTTTAATTGTGCAATGCAAATTAAGAAAAAACTTGCAGTGCAGCCATATCGGTAACAGATCTAGCAGAAAGCAAACTCCCCCATCTAAGAAGTTTTAATTTAGAATTATATTAAAATGATAACACTGCCAAGGAGGTTAAATAATTAATTTCTTCTCATTTTAATTGTAGACTATTATTTAATAAACAAAGTAATTTACCAGGTAATTTATTCTACTTCTTCATAGGCAGCTCATTTAAAGTCTAAAAATAAATTGCTAATTAAAACAGGATTCACTGTTTTAGAAACAAGTCGTTTTCCTACAAAATCTTACAAGGACTATGCTAGAGCATCCACTGAGAATCTTTGAAGGGCAAGGAAGCTGCCAAGGAAAAGGAAATATTCTGGTAACTACGAAGTCTTTCATCTCAACAATTAATGAAACACAGAAATTTGTCACAAAAACCAACACTAGATCATTATAAAGAATCTTCGCTAAACATCTAGCATACAAAAGCTAACCAACTAGATCAGAGAAACATATGGTCCTTAGAAAACCACAAAGGGTTTTCTACACAGCCCTGTGCATACATTCAGATTGGAAATAAATTTCACACAATACAGCAATTTCACATACAACAGAGGAGCCTTGGACTTTCATCTTTTAAGTTTTTCCCTCAATGCGTGGATGCTGAACCTCAAGCTCTTTCATGACCCTCTTGTAGGCATTAGGTAGAAGGACAACGTGCTGGGGAGATGCATCGTGAGAAAAGGAAGGGTTTGGATCTTTGCAGATCTTTTCTTTCTCTCTGACCACTTGTGCCCTCCTGCCCACTGGCATCTGCATTTCCCAGTTCACCATTAGCGGCACCAGCAGCCCGAGTCTCTGCCTGAGACCCTCAACACCTGTTAGGAGCCTTTGCTGGGGAGAGTGCAGAGTTGCCAAAGTCTCAGCAGTAACTGGGAGAGGTGAAGGCACATGGCATGCACAGACAATGTCTGGAAAGCCCTCGGGGGGCTCCTCATGCCTCTCCATCCTTTTCCCAGGGCCATGGATGTAATAAATTGCCCCAAATTCTGTTCTCTTTTTTATAGGCTTACCAGGCTGACACGCTGTTGGGCAGCGAGTCCACTCACTGAAAGGCGTAACGATGCAGTCCTTCTTGCAGGGCAGGAGACATGGTCGCATGGTCTCAGGTCTGGTGGAATCTGGACATCTATAAGTACAAATGCAGAGATACCATTTCCTCAACAAACAACAAATCTGTAGGGAAATGTTCAGCTCATAAGACTCTCAGAGCACTGTGAGCCCGATGCCACACCACAGGAACCTCTCCTGCTCACAGCAAGTCTCATTTCCATTCCCCTTTGCACACATGTAACCAAACTGAAGTTAAAACACGGTGCACGGATTTTTAAAAATATTGAGTTTGGCCTGATGACTACAGAGTAAATGTAACACTATCTGCTGCGTAAAACACAATGCTCACTGAAGCAAAACAGATATATTTATTACCAAACTGAGTCCATAAGGTAGTCCTGTTTAACATGACATACAACAGCCTTCTATTCACTTGCAACTGTGTGTAAGGACTGATGAGATATTCTCCTGCTTTCAAACCACTAGGAAATTCAAAAGCAGCTTGAAGACATCTTTGTGTCCCTTCCTGAGGTGCAGGAAGAGCTTGCAGGACAGAAGCTGTATTGGGAAAGCTGTACTAGACAGTATGGGAAATTTCATTTTTTTTTGCATCAGTTTTTAACTCTGAAATGAAAAACATGTGATGCATGTTCTAATAAATGCTTCAGACACACACACAATCAATATTTAAAAACTAAAAGGGTGGAAAAAGGACAACTTTATGGGAACGGGGACATCATGCATTTCAAGTAGGGGATCAGAAAGGGAATTACTCTTCTCTAATTTTCATTAATTTGTAGTAGAAAGATCACTCAAAAATACTTAGGAACACAGGCAATCTAAAATGATCAGAACTGAAAGAAGAATATGCCATTAAACCACGCTAGGAAAGAAAATAAACCTTGCAGTCATGATTCTGCTACTGAGACGGTAATAGGATACTGAAAGGTATAATTTAAAAGAAAATAAAGAGACATTTGTCCTCATTAAGCGTAACTGTTCTAAGGGGCAGAATTCTGTTATCCAACCAGTCAGGTGCTGAAATATTTTTAAGCTGAAATTCTAGCTTTATTCAACTTTCTGTGCCTCACAACTGCCCTAAATTGCTGCGTAGGCTTTTATCACGAAACTGGGAAAAACGCAGAACACAAAGATTCAGCCCAACAGCACACAAAGGTTATTAATTCCCATAATGAAGCCCATTTCTGAAGCCACATTAGCAGTAGGCTTTCGCTGCAGCAGTTCCAAATGCAATATTACTTTGGGTCAGTTTTCATCAACTCAGACATAAACCATGTCAGTGGAACATCCATTTCCCCTCAGACTGTCTCAAAAAGTGGAGGGGGGAGAACGTATTTTAGACATTATATAGCTCTACAAACAATATGTTTAATTAGACAAAGTTGCAACATATCAATAGATTTTAGATATAAATGACTATTAGATTTCTTTCCCTTTATTTAATTAATCCCATTAACCTCAAGAATTTTAATTAACTTTGCAGAAATCAACAGTCTGCTTATACCAACAGGATTGTTTGAGAGCTACAATAAGAAGTGAAACTCAGCTGTAAGTCTGCAGACTCATTATCAGTGGAAAAAATAATTAGCAGCGTCTTGATTTTTTTGATATTGGGGAAAACATCTGTGCTACTTATTTTCCTCACTTAGTGAAACAAAGCAAAATTCAGAATACTTGTACTGCAGAATACAGTTGTTGGTATTGCATTATAACAACTCTATAAATCAACAGAATGATATGTATCACAAAGGTTCTGCCTCATCGTGGTGTAAATAAAACGCAAACTACTTATTTTTTTCTATTTTATTAATTAATAAATTAATTAATTTGTTAATAATGTATTAATGAACGTTATGTCCAGAGATACTTTGTGTTTTCCATACACCAGTCCTTGAGGAAAAGTATTTGCAAAAAAATCTGAATTAGAATAATAGAGGAGCTACAGCAAACAAGATCTATAGCACTAGAAGCATGCATTTTCCTTGGATTTACTCATAAAAATTAAAAATGAGATAGCTACTCATTTTCGTTACACATTAATAACCTTTCAACAGTAGTGATGGAATAGCAACTGGAGAATAAGAGCAGAAATGGAATTATTACGAAGTCTGCTGTTTCCCTACGCTGTCTGAAAATACTCTTAAGTGTAATGTACCATAACAAATCGTCACTTGAGCTCTACAGACAAAGGTGCCCACTAATAACCTTTCTTTGAATACCTTTTAGGTGTAACGTGGCCAGAACCGCTCCTCATGCAGAAGACTTTCCTCGTCTGCATCCCCACTCCACAAGCGGCTTCTCCGCTCCAACTGATGGTTGCATTCAGTGCAGTTACCAACACATCTTCAGAACAAGAGCTCCAGGGGGAGGTTTCCCAGAAGAAATGCACACACGGGTGATCGTTACAGGTGCGGTGCTCCTGCAAGGCTCGGTCAGGAGGACAGGCTTTTCCACCTGGAAAGCATGAGAAGAAGAAAATATTTTATCTCGTGACATGTGGCAAAAGGAGGCAATGGAAAAAAATAACTGTGATGGGTTTTGCTTCACATCTTTTTTCTTTTTTTTTTTTTTCAAACTAAATAAATAAATAAAGCTTAAATAAAGCTGCTGACCTTTATGGCTGCAACAACAACTTTCTAAAATATTGTTTCCCCATTAAACTAGCCTTGCATAAAATTGCATTCCGACACATAATGGAAACAGAAATAGGCAAAGTATATTTCTGAGTTACCTTATTGATACTCCTACACACAGCCAAGTTGATTCCATTTAAATGGCAGTATCACTCAGCAAACATGCAATTATCCTTAGAGACAAATTAAGCATTATTTTTATGCTCATTCTACTTGCTAATTTCCAAAGGAGGAACATTGCTTTCTAATATTTGGACTACATTCACAGAGCAGTATGGGCTGCTAATCCATACTGATGGAAAGTTGTTACTACTAACTGATACAAAGTTAGTTAAAAGTCTGCAAATCAAGTCGAAAAAAGTTGAAAGACTTTGATTCTTTATTTGTCTGAGGCAGCATTCTACAAATTCACATGCAGAATTTGTTAAGATACTACACTTCGTCAGCAACTTGTAATAAATCTACAAAACACAGGAGTAGGAACAGTCTCCCCAGAAGCCTTAACACTCCAGCCAAGGGTCTGAATTGAGCCCATAAAAGCTGCAGACATTCATATCTCAAAAGCTAGAGAGTAATGCAGTGAAATTGTAACCGTAAGCACTGTCATTTTTGGAAGAAAGAAGCAAAAATGACTACAATCAAAATCATTCTCTTCCTGGATGGAGGAACTGGCAACTTATGACACTGCAAACGTACATCAAAATTAAAGTAACACATTTTGAAAGAACTGAAGTGCCGGGGCCAGACACCACACGACTCAGAGCACCTTTATGCCCTAACTAAAATCAACAGGAGATGAAGGCAATATTGCTCCTCAAAGGGACGCTGATCATCTTGCAGGACTGAGCCTTCTGAAATGAAGCGTGACCCCAAATGGCCACATAACACCGAGGAAAGAGAGGGACAGGAATTTCTTAGCACGTTGATTTGGATAATCGCGCCACATTACTGCTCTCTTTTTCTTCTTTTCCATGAAAATGGTCTGCTCCACATCGTGTTCAGTCTCTGAAAGGTTGAGTAAGATGATGGAGTGGAAAATGCCCCCTGGTATCTTACTTCCCTGAAAACTTCTTGGCAGAAAAAACTGTTCGTGTGCTTGAGCACATGTAAAAAAAAATAAGCAAAAAGGAAATGGCAAAATATCTGGTCCATTAGACAGAATAAAAGAAAAAAAGGGAGGAAAAAAAAATAGAAAAAAAAAAGATCTAACAAAATTTGGGCTTCCCCTGGAAAAATTGTGTGTTTTGTTGTCTTTTTTTTCCAGGATCCACAGTAAGGAAGCTCTCTTAAATCACCAACTATAATAACAAGGCAGTTTTAATTTCAGAACATAAGTAATGCCTTTCATAAGTAATGTCTGTTCAGCCTAGCAGTCTGCCAGCAAAACTGGCAGTAGATGCTGTTCAGAAAAAGCATGAGAGCTTAGGCACTTTCTGCAGCTCATCCACAACCTTTGTACAAGGGAAGCAGGACAGGACAACCCTCTCCAGCCCTTTTAGTCATCTTTTATGGACCTCTTAGGGACCAGTTGTTCATCAGTTCCTCAAATCCATTTTACATCTGCTGAGACTGGCTATCTCTACATTCACCTTTTGTACAGGCTTTCCAAAGTTTGCTGTGCTAATAAATCTCTTTTTAAAAAGTGATTTTAAAGCACCCTCTTGTAGTTTTATCAACTGCATCCTGGTTTCCACGTAATGGGATCTGGTGAACAGCTTGGAGAAAATGAGCTGAGGGTTTGAATTGAGGTCAGACTATGAGATGGCATCCAGGAGTGTCGAGAGCACAGCCAAGGCCAACATTGTCCCTGTTGAGAGCATATGAAATATGATCTTCAGTGGCTAGCAGAGCTCCACAGGCTTTGGTGGCTCACTAAGAACTGGATACGAGTGTGCCAGGTTACACAACATTACCATACTACTGCCACAGCACTACTCAATCCACTTTTGCTAAGTTTCCCCAACTTCTCATCTTCTGTGTAACTCTACATGGTAAAATACTTCATTTATCTTTAAAGATGTTCAGAAACACTTGGGGTGTTTGGCTTTATTAATGAATTATTCCTCTCTAAGGAGCCTGAAACACTCAGTTCAAAAAATTATATTTCTGTTTATTGTGTTTCAGGTTATATATTCTTGAGATCACTGAGCTTTTGCACTTCTAGAATTCATTTCTTCAACACTAGCAATAGCACAGCCTTTACATTCACAAATCCACATAAGTCTGTTATTTAAGTTTTGTTCTCACCATGGAAAATACAAAACCAACTTAATTTTTCAGTTTAATTATTCCCTAGCATATAGACTTTTTTACTAGCAGTTATTATCATTCAATCCACAATTACATAGCAGTTTCCATCCTGAAGGGTCCCAATTTTTTTTTTGCAAGTGCTTATCAGGATGTTTATGCGAATACGGAATATTCATATGAGCAGAGTTTGCAGGATCAAGTCCTTATACTGCTGCCCCAGAAAGAGTGGGTGGTTTTAATGATAATTTACAAAATGGCACTTAACAGAGGTTCTCCTGGACTAGATTTGCATCTGAAGTGTTTTGGTGATGGATTAGTCACACACAGTGTTAACAATACTAGATATTTTCTGTTCTGTCAACAAGGCTTGAGTCTGTTAGACCTGTTCACGCTTTATGCATTTTTATGTG
This sequence comes from Chrysolophus pictus, assembly GCA_037305975.1. Taxonomy (NCBI): domain Eukaryota; kingdom Metazoa; phylum Chordata; class Aves; order Galliformes; family Phasianidae; genus Chrysolophus; species Chrysolophus pictus. The sequence goes on from CM074582.1 coordinate 6,278,331, forward strand.
CCCACAGAGCTATCATTCCAATTCTCCGTGATAAACCAGTACAGAATTGCATTACTGTATGTGTAACCAAAGTTAGAAGACTATTATTTTAATAAGACATACTCTGTGTAAACAATTGTATCACTGTGCTGTTGGTACATTAAACTTGAGGTACGTGATGTGTCCATGAACATCCAGCAGAAATTATGTATATTCATCAAAAGTTATTTACTTATTCCAAGAGAAAAACAAGGTTAACACATTTCAGGTTTGCATTAATAAAAGAAACAGGTCCTTTTCTATTTCCTTGTTTGACACAGCTCACTGTTCTGTTCTAAATCGATACTAATATGTTACCATATAAAAACACTTCCATGTTAAGCTTCCATGTCATGCTGTAATTTCGTTAGTATAGGACGTAGCTCTCCTGAACAAATTCACACCCAGTCCTAGCCCTAAACATACAATAATTCATAGGCTAAAGTAAATAATTTTGAACCATGACAGAATTTCTCTAAATAACTCATGCATCTGTGATTAATTCAAGCCTAGAAAGATCTTTTAGTTGCTAGGCATAAAGGACAGACAAGATGTATGATTTCTCATTGCTTCAGTATTGGCACTTGCTCTGATCTAAACACAGCTTGGCAGAGGAACACAAGTCAATTCATTAAACAAACAAATAGCAACTAATTTAAAATTTTTACCACTTACCTTCTGCTGGAAGGGCCAAGATGGACCTACTCCTGCTTTGGCTGCCCTCCGCACTTTTACTGGAGCATGAATGGGAGCATGGGGACCACTGGGACCACTCACTGAGCACACAGTCTGTTGCACAAGGGATTTCACAAGCCATGACATCAGGACGTGGAAGCTCTGAGCAAAGGTGATATGGTACTTCTTCACCTAGAGCAAACAAAACAAAACAAAGCAAACAGAGGGAAGTTTGACTTGCTTCACTATCAATGCTTTCTATCATACAGAGTGACTTTATGTCAAATATCTGCCTAGCAGAGGAGGAATATGCTACAAAAGAACACACAGTTAGGCTTCAGGCTTGAAAGTATAATAGCTGAACAACCACCTAAAGGATTTCTTCAGAAAATAAAAATCTATAACTACAGAACCTACTTCCCACAACATAAATTATGCAGGTCCCTATAGAAGACAGTTTTCTTCTGCCTGCAGGTCAGAAAAGCGTCTGATAGAGAGAACTGGTCGTTCTCCTGCAACCTCCCTAGAAGTGACCATGTACCACTTCTGAATGCGCTACGAGATCCAAAATAACAGCTCAACTAAACAAAACGCATCCAAGAAGAGATACCTTCTTTGGGGAGAAACTACGGGACAAGGACTAGAAGTACACATCCTGATGAGAGGGATCTCTTTAAAATCCTGTTCAACATGAATGCAGGAAATCAGAGGGTTGAGGACAGAGCTACCAACCAAAAGGTCGGCTGGCAGAGAGAGCAGCAGAACAGAGCACACAGGAGGGATGTTGGGTGGAGCAGAAGACATAGGGCTAGTGTTTTAAAAAGTAAAATAGAACATAATTCTACTTTAACAAAGGAAAAACAATGGAAACATCCAGCAATTTCATTAGTTACGCAGACTTTACGAAGACACCATAATTGACAAAGTTTCATAAAACATAACTCTTCCGGTACACCGAATGTATAACAAACATAATTCAAACAGTGAACAGACATGACTGAATTTGTTACACTGCTCTCTTGCCTTCTGTTTCTGGGCCCTCATGAATTCTCAGGTATACATCTGAAATTCCTGTAAGCTCAAATCTTCCTGTTTAAAAACAAGTCTACACTGACTGTTACCTCTTTTACCTTTATAATAGCTACAAAGTTTTCCATTTTCCTCTGAAGGTTCTTTAATAATGAATTCAGGAAAAAAAAAACACCATAATGACTACCCAATCTCAATTATACTTCGAAAAATAAAATAAAATTTATAATGGCAACAACAGAGTAACACTGGCTCTTCCACATTGCTTTACAGGAACAGGATCCGTAACAGGCAGCCCAGGATGCAATTATAAGCACGAGGATAGAAATCTGGATTGCTTTTGCAAGACAATACATGTACAAGTGTGTAAATAAGAGAAGGAGGCTGCTACTGAGACTGCATAAAGCTGTCAGTAGCGCAGTCCTATTATCTGCAGTTGCATCCCTAAATGAAGACAGGCTCATCGCCCTCAAGGCACAAATAAAACTTTTCAAGCATATTATAAGAAGGAACAGAGAACCCAGCCAGGCAATCTGACTGCAAAAATACGTTTAAAAATACTTTCTCTTTTTCCTTGCACTTATATTCACTGGGAAGGGCTTGAAATGCCCACTCGTACTGCTACTTGTTCCAAGGCTGCTGGGTAAGAAAATCAAGACCAAAGCCCCCCTTAGAGACAGCCCCACATCTTCCAGCACTGCATTTGGCAACCCCTGCAAATCTTATGCTTAAACCCTTTATTTTGATTAGTCTATTATTACCATTGCTCACATAATGCTGACAACTATCTTCAGACCAAACCAGTGTTAAAAAACAGAAACAAAAAAAAAAAACCAACAGATAAACCTGTAAGCCTTGTTCCAGCTGTCTCCTTAAGTCATTTTAGTGTCAAAATCCCTGCTAATATTTTGACAGCCTGTCTGTTTAGCAGCAGATAACATGAGGGTTTCCTAGGCAGACTTGATTTTAAGAGTCATTGGTACAGTAAAATCAAGAGATTATAAGCTTCAGTGAAGTACCATAAAACACACACCCTTCCCTGCCATCGCTTACAGTCACAGGGAGGCATAGGAATCTTTCCACTGATGCCTTCAGACTTCCCAAAGATCACCTCTAAGCACCCAGCACCCCACCTGGGGTGGCTTCTTCCACCCACAGTCCTGGATAAAAGCAGACAGTTGCATTCCCCAGCTCTGGTAAAGAAGCAAAATCTGCCTTCTGCTTCTCTCCATAGGATTTATAACAGGTGACAGAAGCAGCAGCAGCAGCGTGAACAGAGGCTGCAATTCAAAGTTCTTCAGCAAAAGAGAAATTTGAGCTTTGCTATAGAGAGTGTACCAATGATTGCATGAAGGTACAATTCAACACTCAGTTTGATCTATGTTACAGCTCTGCTTGCTGTGTTCAGGTTTAATTGCTGGCTGTTATTAACATAGAAATGCACTTCTCTGTACCAAGTGCCTAGCAGAGAGATCTCAGAAAACCCCCATATATTACAAAAGAAGGTAATCTCTCTTATTTCCTATGAAAAAATACTCTAACAGGATACATATCAAATGTGCTTTATGCACTGTCACAGGCTTACAAAAGATATTAAATTCTCCACAGCTTCTAAACTGTCCACCCAAAAGGTAGAAAGTAGAATTCTTATTGCAGATGTTCACAATAATCTTTCTAGAGGAGGCTTACTCTTGGCTAAATAACACTTTAAGCATCTAAATTACCTAAATGCAATACGAATTCTCCTCCAAGTATGTGTTTAGATCTCAAGCTGCAATATCTGAAATCAGCCACAGAGAGCCGTGGGGTGGTAGGGAAGGATGCAGTCCTTGTGAAAGCCACTTGTCCTTCAGGAAAACAGAGCAGGAGGCAGCAATGACTGCTGCAACTCCACTCCCTAGTCAGAATTTTAAGAACAGAAATGATGAGACTGCAGTGAAGTTCATCTTGTAACCAGGAGTTAAACTCAGTGACAGCTCAGAGCACAGCGGTATTTCTTCAGGTCTCCCATCTCTCCCAGTCAGAACCCTCTCTTGATGTGAAACTGCTTCTTGCCCACAAATTGCTGCAATGCTGGTATAAACTTAGAGAGCTGCTCAGCAGTAAACACCAGTGCCCAAGGCAGAAGGGCAGAAAACACTTCTAAAGAAAAACAAAAGGTTCTTTGGTTCTTGAGGCGTCCTCTCATTAGCGTGGAATGGATCCAAGCCCATCCAACCCACCTCAGGGGTTACTGCCACAACCCTCATTGCCTCTCCTTCAGGTCTCACTTGCTCATTTTGTCTTTTTCCTCACCTTGACATTGGCAGAGTGCCCAGAATTAGTCTCAAGGAACTGCGTTTGCTCTGATGAGTATTTTTTTTCTGCTGTGACCCTCAGGAGTACAAAGCCAAGCAGTAGCTGAGATGCAGCTGGAGGACTGGTGAGGACGGTATCGACTGAAGAGCTTCATCCTCACGCTGAGAACACTTGGGTGGAAATTAAGTGAGGCTCTCATCAGAGTGAACCTTGGGAAATGCTTTCTATCCTTGTGAAACTGCTGCTAACCCAACTGCACGTGAAAAGTACTAGCTGCAAAACTGAACTTCTACCTGCATTTTATGAGTCGCAGCTGTTAAGCAATGTATATATGCTACATCAGTTACACAACAGATAACGTTTTCAATATAGTAAAGATTGAATCCCCTTTCTTCCACAGTTAGAGTGTAAGAAATATGAAAGACAAACATAGAATTTTTGCAAATATATTTGGTAATACAGTTGATTATAACCTAATGTACAGGTTCTGTATTTGAATTAACAAGTCAACAGAAGGAACTACACGGAGAAACACACACCAAGATGAATTTTTGGTTCATCTTATAAACAAATGAAATTCTTCCCAATGGGCAAAACAAAACAAAGAACAAAACAGAACTCTGCTTGAAATATAAAGCTTGTTTTTCCAGAATTTTTTGTTCTTCCTGGCATTTCCATTCTAGAAGAAGAAGATACTTTCATGGTTTTGAATAAAGCACTACACAGTGAGATACCGAATAAAGAGCAACACTTCAATCTGCAGAAGTTCAGCATTAAACCCATCTGCCTACTTTGCATGACACCTCTCAGAAATCCCAGCTCCAGAGCAAATATTCTTGTTCTTCCCAGCAACCCATGCCCAAAACAGGCTGCCCAGAGCCATATCCAGCCTGGCCTTGAATGCCTCCAGGAATGGGGCATCCACAACCTCCTTGGGCAACCTGTTCCAGTGCATCGCCACCCTTTGTGTGAAAAACTTAACACTGCATTTTAGATGGTACTGCAATGCTACCTTTAAGTTCAGGAAATTTATTTTTTTTGTACAAGTGACTGCTGCAAAAATGCTGCATATTTAATGACAATTACCAGTTTGACATCAATATTTCTCCTTGTAGCATTTCAAATTATTCAGTGGAAATAATGAAGCCGTCATCTAAAATACTATACGTATCGTAAAATTTTATTTCCCACTTAAATCTCAGAGAAGAATGACAATAAACTTTGATTAAATACTTGCCTGTAACAGAATAAGATGTCAACAGGCAGTAGTAAATTCAGAGGAATTCATACTGACTGCGTGCCACTTTGCTAATGGCAACCACGTTCCAAGAGTGCTGTCTGCTGGAAGTATCTCGGCCCAGGCATCTCATCAACTAACAACAACATTACACTTAAAAGTAATAACACTCACACAACAACAATAGGAGAGATTGCTTATAACCATTTTCAATGTGTTTGTGCTGTAACAAAACTCCGATTCTCCTCCGCTGTTTCTGCCAGCCCTGGAGATGAACGAGGACATGCAGGGACTGCCGTGCCCAGACTTCCCATATTTGAAGAAAGGTTGAGGGAACTGGGCTTGTTTAGCTGGGAGAAGAGAAGGCTCCAGGGTCACCTCTCCAATATGTGAAAGGAGCATATAAACAGGAGGGGGAACAGCTGTTTATGAGTGTGGATAGTGAAAGGGGGAATGGTTTTAAAGTGAGACAGGGGAGGTTTAGGAGGAAGTTTTTCACACAGAGGGTGGTGACACTGGAACAGGTTGCTCAAGGAGGATGTGGATGCCCCATCCCTGGAGGCATTCAAGGCCAGGCTGGATGTGGCTCTGGGCAGCCTGGTCTGCTGGTTGGTGACCCTGCACACAGCAGGGGGTTGAAACTAGATGATCACTGTGGTCCTTTTCAACCCAGGCCATTCTATGATTCTATGATTTGCTGCCTTCAGCACTTCACTGAAGTCTGTGGTTCCTGGCTGATTTTTGCTAATGCTGGTCAATAGGTAAGAACAGCTGAGAAGAGCAGTGTCAGTTTGTCAAAGCAAGCCGTGGTGTATGGAATAAAATTAATTGCAGTGGTCCATCACTATTATCAGAGTCCCATAGCAGAAAGGACAAATGAAACGGCAATGAAGACAAATGGAGGTAAGGATCTGCCATGAGAAAAGATGAGGAGAGAAGAAACAACAGCTATTCATAATGGAAAAGAGGAAATAAGCACTAATGCAACCAGGATCATTTTGAGGGAAAAAAGAACAGACGATACAATCATAAAGGGTTTGAGTCAAAAGGCTTAGCTAAAATGCAATTAGGAAAACCAATGCATTAGATTAGAGAAAAAACACTTTCAACTGCATAATGCACTGGGAAGAAAAACAATAAAGTTTTGGGTAATAAGGATAAGGAGAAATAAAATAAAAAGTTACAAAAACAGAATCAGAATAAATTTGAAAAAGAAACAATATGCCTGTAAATACATCATGAAGGCACTGCAAAATCTGCAGGCTGGCCCTCATCCCTGCACCACCCTTACAGCTATGTGCAGCTGGGCTCCCTTATGACCATTACAGTGCTTATGAGAAACAGATGAAGTGCATGGAAAGACGAGCTATTTCTTCTTTCCCTCACATCTTCCACTGCAATTTGGACTGTTTACCCACAACTGGTTTTTTCCCTTTTTGTTTATGTAAATATATAGAAGAAAATTGATTTTTAGCTCCAAGGAAGTTCCATGAAAGCGAGCCCTGGTGAGAGGCACTTCAGTGAGCAGCTGGCAAAGCCTGCAGAGAGCACCCCAGGTATACCACTATGGAGTATGCTACAGCAGCCACCAGTCTCCAAGTTAAAAAATAATAGAGCTGCAAGAGTTCCCTACGTAGCACACTGGCTCCAATGTATTTCCTACCTCACACACAAAGACAAGTAGTCATTTTTTAAAAACTGCTGTGCATTCACCTGCTGGGCTTGGGAATAAGAGCAGGAGAATTAATTCTATCTTGTGGTTGCACATACAACTGCTCCTGAATTAGGAGAAATTGCTCACGTGGCACCTGAAGGTAAACATGAGCTCGCTGTATTCAGAGAGAAGAGCATATAACTGCAAGTGGCTGTTCCTAATAATTGGTGTTCTGTTCCTTCCTTTTTTTACCCCTCTCTCCTAACATCCTTTTCTTTTCCTTCATTATCCCTACTAATTATAGATGAACAAATCTACGCAGGTGGGTTGATCAAGACTGATTACAATTAAGATTTATTGTTGAAATTGATGCTGTAGTATAACTGAAGCAGGTGTCCCTCTGCTTTCTTCCCAGTGTTGCTTTGTTCAAAATGCCAACCAATACAAGATACTGCAGAAACCAATTATGCAAGCAAGTCAAATGCATTTAAATACTATAAATACATGTCTGATTCCAAAACTTTAAGAAAAAAACAATTGTTATGAATTGACTTATTTATTCCAATAGTATATAGAGTCCACTTCATCTTAAACACCTGTACAGCAGGACATGTCAATTCTAGTGGAGGCATTCAGGCACTTCAATTTAGAATAAAGAAGGTGATGTTTTATTCCCAATGCATCACAGCCAGAGATTTCTAAACACTCAATTTCCACAGAATTAAGGTGCCATCTTCACACTCAAAACCCCCACAAAACAAAAACAAAGAAAACAAACCTGACATATTACACAGGGCAAACTACATTAATGGTGCTCTCAAACAGCAAACAACCCAATAAAGAAAAGTCATGAGAGCATGGAAAAGTGCAATGCTTTTATACCTACTGTTTTGATTATTTTTTTGTTCTGATTATGCTCCTCTTAAGAATGATGTACCTTGCTGGCTCTTCATAGTCATCAAGGCTATGACTGACTATTATCCAAGCAATATTCCCAAATAAGATTAACAATTTGCCACACATTGTGGAAACCTTTTCCTCTTCTAGCCACAGAAATCAGCCCAAGAGGGAGTTTTAATCAACATAAGACTGAAAAATTGTAAACAAGAATGCAACAGAAATGGTTTATCTAAGCTGGCAAAAGACTTGTTTTCAGAGACAGTGAATGCTAATGATAATAAATAATTGCAAATACCATCTGGAATCTTTGAAAAACATCTTTCTCCAAGTCTGAAATTGAATCTCCACAGAAAGAGGATCAATGCAAAAGAAAATGGAAACAGTAAATTAAAATTAGATTTATGCCAACCTCTAAAAAATAAGTGCTCATTTAAAAGCAGTTAAGACAAAAATGTGTTCTTAGTTCAGATGCAGAGCGTGGCCCAATCGCATACAGCCACTCAGCGCTTCCACAATCCACCAGGCAATGCTCAGAGCATGCAGGGCCAAATGCCAGGCTATATTTGCTTTTATTAGTGCTACTAACAGTAGTAGTTCATTTTTCAATTTTGCCTCTAACTGATGCACGAAACTCAGAACACGCTGTATTTGCATGTCCTGGAGAAGCTTTAAAAGCTCACACAACAAGACATGCAGTAACACAGACTGACCACCAGCCAAGGGACTCAATGAAGGACTGAAATCTGTTCTAGACCAGAGCAATACACACCTTGAGCCATCCTGTTTTTGAATAAAAGCTATCACTGCACACATAGCTTTTCCCAGCTATCAAATTATACGCCTCAACTGCATAAGACAGTTTTCAGATACATTAAGATACTTGTAACTAGCCACACCTATGCTTGAACCATTTTCAAGTTGTAAATTTTAGAAAAACAGGAGCGTTTAATTCCCACTGTATTTTGTGTAGATCATTTAGTACTTAAAATGGAGAGAAATCAGATACAGAAACCAATATAAATACTATTTTCCGTGCACTTCTCCTTTGCCCATGAGGTGGAACTTCATGGTGCTGTCACTGAGTGCTGACACAGCAAGATGGAGCATATTGGCAGCACTGGCTGATATTACCATACTCACTGGGAACTGGGGCGCTACCAGCAGAGCAGCACCCACCACAAGATGGATGTCATGCCCCCAAACCTCTGCTCAGCAGGACATACTGCCCACTGCATTCTTTCAGAGCTCTCATGGTGCTGGACCATGGCAGCTGACTCCAGATGATGGCACATAGAGCTGGACTACTGGCATTCCACCCAGTGCTTGCTTCAGACCAAGGGGCTTTTGCTTGAAGGCTGTGTTAAAAGGACTTCTAAAAGAGCTAATGCTGCTCACAGAGGAAAAAATGAACAGGATAAACACACAGTAACTGAAGAAAACAGTTTCCTTCACAGAAGTAATTGACTTTGATGTCAAAACGTGTTCAAAGTTGGGGTTCTCAGGGTGCTAAAGGTGGGCTATGTGCTGAGCTGGCAACAACAGCTGCTCTCCCAGTAAGCCTGCAGTGCTGACCTGGTCTTTCTTGTGCAAAAAAAGATGTATGAACTGTAAAGAGCCCAGGTAGATACCAGCCAGTCATTCCCTCCTAGGTTTTCCAGTTGTTGTAGTTGAAATACTATTTTAACTTTGCTACTAGACAAAAGAAAAACACAGAATCAGTAAATGGAATCAGATGAAGGCTTCCCTCCCCCTTTCCAAACACTTGGAACTGTCAGGACTGTCAGGAGGCATTTGGGCACACTTTTCAAATATAAGAACTGAAACAGAGAAACTAGAGGAAATCTGGATAAAATTTGGTTTTCTACCGCTAAATTTCTTTGCATGAAAAAAGCAATAACCTCTCAGCAACTCAGAAAATATTTCTGTTCTGATTATTCAGCTATTAAAATGGGAAAGTGCCATTTTATGACAATTGCTTTCGGCAGGAGATATTTTACACTGATATTCTCAAGGAATATGCACATAAGGAAGAACAATATTAAAACCTTCAGCGTTAATCTGTATTTTCAAAGCTAAGCACATTTTGACAAACCTTCTAATAGACAGTGTTCAAAATTCATAACATATATGAGCATGATTACATTACTCTAATTTATTCTTTATCCTCTCATGTGCAGCAATAAAATTTTACCTTTGAACTTATATTTATTACAACTTTTACTCAACGGAAGGCACGCAGGCATAGAAATATAATAAAGCTCTGCTAATTCCATACATTATTGAAATCCTAACACTGCAAATGCTACCTTACTGTCTTCATGCATACTTAAAATTTCAATTCAGATGCTATTTCATTCAAAGGGCAACTTAAGCAACAGCAAATGCTTCTTTTAGGTTTGTGGATTAACGTAGCAAAATTACATTTTATATCTTCGGAGAAAAAGTAAGGTAAAAAAATAATACTAAACAGAAGTATTTGTTTAGGTGTTGCAAGTGAAAATTTGATAGATGTTAAATAATTGAGTGCTCCGTTCATCAGACTCCTAAGCACTACAAAACCATAGAGCAGGGCAGTGCTAGAGCATAACCTTTGCTTGCCCCTCTGCAGCTGTAAACCAGGTCTAACTTCAAAGGTAAAAATCCCATTGGCTCCACCAAATGGGAGACCATGTAGCTATGCAGCTTCAAACTACAGGAAACACAAACAAGTGAGAGCACGGGAGGAATTCAACCAGAATGGAAAACTCAGTTTCCATGAAGAGTGCAACCCAGTGAACACCTGTGAAATACGTGCAGCATACAAGTCTCTACACTTGTTTGGAGCTATCTGCTGTCAGATGGAGTAATACCCGGGAGGAACGATGAAGATCAGGTGAAATCTAACCTTAAAACGTTGAAGGTCATCATGTAACATGGCCAATCATGATACATGGCCAATAAAAACATGACAGCTGACAAACAAGACAAATTCTGAGCATCTCTTGATTTGGTTGACATAATACTGAGTGATACAGCAATACAAATCAGTGAAGTGGCAGCTCCTGCAACTAAATACATGATGAAGCGTGAAAGTTGACTCAAACTACAACTGTAATATTGGCACAACTTTCTTTTTCTTCCAAAAGGTCACTTCACACATTAGCTCCAGCTTCATTGATCAGCAGCTGAGATAACTGCCGCTCACACACGCCTCAGAGTCATTGGGAAAAAAAGACAAGCAGATGACTTTCTGCATACCATGCCCTCATCACATTTCAGGTGATTGTTCAATCAAAGATAAGGCAAAAATGGGAAGAAAAAGCCTGCAGAATAGAATACTCTGAAAACATAACAGAAATGACCACCTTTATGTTTGGTACTGAGAGATCAAAAATGGTAGCTGTTATTAGTGCTGTAGTTACACAACTAGAACTCAAAATTGCATTCTGTTTATCTGAAAACATGGCTCAATGCCTCCTGAGCCCAGAGGAGCAGATCTCCCATTCATGGCCAAGCACTGAAAGCCCAAAGGACTGCACACTCAAACTGAAGTCAGGCTGCTGGAAACCTGCTCAGTTCCCACCATGTCTACATCCCTTACACAGGTTTCCAGGCCACCACCGAAGACTGAGCCTGATACTTTCATAATTAAAAGCCTTATCAAGGAGAATGAAATAAAAGTTCTCTGCTTGCGAGTCATCAGCAGTCAGCACATCCTGACAAGCCAGCTAGAAGAAAGAAATGCAAACAAATATATTGACCCCATAGAGATTTTTGGCCTCAAAATACCCAAACAGGCTGGAGGAAATGCATTGAGGGCCGGATCAAAACTCCAGCACAGAGATACAAGGAAGCTGCCACACTGAAGGATTTCCCAGAGTTTTCTAAGACTTAGTGCAAGATGCCAAGCTCTCAGACTCAGCTGATGGCAGTCAGGTTCCTGAGCTACTCCATGCCACAGCACACCCAGCTGGAGCAGGGCAAAACCTCACCTGTGTGCGACATCCTGCAACAAGCAGCAAGGCAGCCAAAGCCAAAGACTTTGCATTGTTAACATCGAAGTGAACAAACTGCTAAAGGACAAGGAAAAGAGCTCCCGTGCCAGAGTAACAATCAACTTTTTGTCAGAGGACAAAAAACTATTTCCAAATTTGGTCTTAACTACACTTGGTCTAGAGAAGAATGCTTGCTTGTTAAAATAAAGGGGCAAGGTTGCTTTGAAACTAGGAAAGCAGAACAAGATTTTACTTGCTCTCAAGCAATTGAAATGTATTCTTCTACAGATGGAAGAGAGTTTAAAGTCACCTCACTGGCAGTGTAACCTCCCAACATATTGAAAGCCAGCAGGAAATGTTGAATTAATACATATATGCTAACACACTCTCCCACAGCCATGAATGTTTAATCTCATTTTTCACTGACACTGTACCCAATGGTTGCTACATGGTTTCGAAGCCTTGAGACAAGGGAAGAACCTGAGGAAAGCTCCTGTAAAACAGGGAATCGCAGGAAAGCAGTCAGAGTGAAAAGTCTCCGGAGAAAGCCGGGAGCAGAGCAGTATCAGCACACCAGGCAAGGCAGTTTGTGTTAACATCTGGACAGGGATGGAGGGCAGAGGGAAGGGAGTCAATGCGAGCACCAGGAAAGCCAGCTCTAACCTTCAACTAATCATTGGGCTGCATTCTGATGATGTTTGAAAACTTCCCATCAATATATATGGGTATAATGTATACGGTTACTGTGTACCCAGAGAGGCAAACAAAATGAGTTTTCAGAGAGCATGTAATACTGGCTGAACACACAAGATAAGTTATTACGTACCAACCGTCTGATGGAAAAAGGAACTTTTACACATTGTGTAGGGGGCTTGCCCATATATCTTAATGCTCTAGACTGTGACAAATGATTGGATAACAACTCTTACTCCCCTTGTCATCATCCATCTTCTTAGGAGGCTTATTTCCTCAAATCCTGATGATGAACCTCTGTAGTCACTTATCTGAGCAGTGAAAATTTATTGCCTTTACTAGAAAATGAAATTCTCCTCCGAGAGAAATGGAATGGACACAAAAGGGCAAACTTCCACCCTGATGTACGCAGATGTATTTTCTCTCTCTTTATTAGGAACTATACACATTTATCCTATGTCACAATTTTGACCAAAGGGTATCTCCTGTGTTAATAAGAGTGGCTAATTTCCAATTAAAAAAAAAAGAGTACAGATCATAGAGATGCCCTAATGAGAAAAATGATGAGCCCCCATAGTAATCCTGCCTTGACTGCACATATTTAACAGGGCTGCCAAAACAGTCTCCAAAATACTCACTAATTACATTGGACTGCCTCCAGCCCCTGTCACTGGCAGAGAACAGGAGAACTTTGCAAGGAGCAACCCACCAAGAGTTCAAAGATGATATGGTTATTTTGGGAAAGCATTGAAGGAATCAGAGATGAGCTGTGCGAACACAGAGAATACTGTCAGATTCCGTGGACTTCACGATCAGCTGCACAATAATGCTCCAGCACAGACAGGAACAGACCAAAAACCAGTAAGACACAGAAGTGCAGAACAGCCAGCAACTTTGCAACACTCACTTCTGACTTAAACATTCGCTATGTTCAGCGGTTACTGGGACATGTAAGAGACTGAAGTATAAAAAGAATTCTTCTCTCTTTGATTTTCAGTGAACTCAGCTGAAAGAGTGCATACATGTTCCCTTCAAGTGTGAGTTCCTACTCCCAAGTGAGACTGCTCCTAATTCAGAGAACACATGAATTAATACCAACGGATATACTAAGGGATCCCAAAGTACGTCACTGAAGAAAACCAGTCCTACTTCTGCCCCATCAGCTGTGAGAACCAGCAAACCTGTGCAAGTCACACGTGACTCAGAGGAAACAATACAAAGAAATGTCATTCAAGACTTCATATCAAGTTGCATAGGTAGCCATTAATTACCTTGGAGTTACAACATCCATTCCAGCTTCGCAGTACAAAAAGGGCTGAAAGAACTGCAGGTTCTGCCCCAACTGACACTATAAATATTGATCGCAGTGGCTGTTCCTCTTCATTAGCCACAAAGAGAGCAATGTTTCTCAAGGGAGAGGAAAAAGCAGATCCAATTTTAATCAAACTGCAGTACTAAAATGCAAACCTCATGGAATATTATTTTAATTATTGCTCTGTACTCATGCCAACTGCAGCCCATAAAAAAAACCAGAGATGTTCCTGGACAGAAAACCAAAACCTCAAGCTGCCAGACAGGTCCACCACGTGAAGCAGCACTATGTAACAATACCCAAGTGAGCACTGCGACCAGTTGCAGTAGTTTTCCAGCCCAGCACCTCACCCTGGGCTCATTAGCCCAGCAGAGAGATGAGAACCGCAGTTCATTAACCAGTTTCAACTCTGTGCTGCCACAGCTTCCTGAGATCCAAGCTGGTCATGGCAATGGAGAGGCCATACAGGCTTATCAGCTTATTCAGGTCTACCTATGTAGTAGAGTACATAAATCCTAAACCATTTAACCTTCAAAATATATGCCTGGGAAGACTGCCAGTGAATATTTGAAAAGGATTACTGGAATTGTGTTAGTTGTCACAGAAAATGAAAACGTGGATTTCAACAGAAACTCTACATAAGGGGGAGTTTTTCCCCCCAAATCTGCTAGTCTAGCAGCCACACTGAATGAAGGGAGAATTGTACAGCTGGCTCAGACAACGCAGGGCGAGCTGAAATACTTTAAAAGCTACATTTTTATCTACTGAAATAAAACATTTCCCCTTTTAATTTTACTTTTTTTTTTTTCCACTTTAATCAGAGTATAACCTCATTAAATGACAGTGTGCGAAAAGAACATATAAACTAGAAAGAAAAAATAAAAACTTTCTGAATAAATTAATGTTTATTGCTTTTAGACTTTGATATTCTGGTCTTTTCTACTTAAACGCAGTTTAAATGTATTACTTGCCACGGCCTTTACGTTAAACCCAGTAAGTCTGCAATTCGTGATAAAATTCCTTATCTCTCCCTTTCTGAACCTACGCAAAGATCCAAGGTTAATTTGCAGATAATATTACTTCATGAAATAATTATCTTAGTCTATAGTAGTTAAAATAGCTAAATTTGAAAAAGAGATATGTAAAAATGAAGCTGTCACTACTGCTGGAAGGAGACTGCCTCCCCCAGTAGTGCCAAAGCTTGGCTCAGGGTACCACCAAGCTCTGTGCGTTCTCCTCTCCCTGGCAGTGGATACAGACCTCTGCAGTGGGATGAAGAATGGGATCTGGCCCTGCATGACCTCCTCCAAGCCTTCATATACCAATAGAGAGGTGACCTCCCCAGCAGGAGCCCCTAACACTCTACCAAAAGAGCTCTATGACCAGACTGCAGATATGAGTGGCCCCAACTCAGCAACTTGATGGTGAGCCACGGGCACCAGGAGACTACAGCAACCCCAGAGAGGTGCCTGCAGGGACAGCACGATGTGGCCACCGTCCTCTTATTGCACATTAGGGGCTTCAGCCCGCATCACACCAGTCCTGCTCTCCCAAATCCCAAAGACAGCAGCAGCACTTTCCTTCCAGGAGTCTCAGAAGGCAACCAGAAGGCCACGTGTGCTCCTCTTACAGGTTCCTGCCCCTCCAAGGTCTCACCTGCTTTCACACAGCCTTTCCATCACCTCATTTGTTATCTCAGTTTATTTCTTCCTTCCCAAGGAAAGCTTAATCTGACAAAGACGCGTTCTATTTTTTCCTCTCCTTATTCCTTAGCCTTTTCCAAACCCAGCTGTCTCATTACGACTCTATTGCTCACTGAAGAATCACTTTCTTCAGCCATTCTTTCTCATCCTGCTAATTTTACCAAACACCCTCCTATTAAACTATACAAATATATTCATTCAGTAAATATCCCATTAACCAGGTCAGCATACAGTATTCACAACTTATTACAGAGCTACACCAAATCAGTCACAGAAGCAATTATGCAATTGTACGGCAGACAACTCACTTTAATCTTAATATGGGGCTGAAGATGTACATGCCAATGCTCATTCACACGACTCATTCATTTCCAAGCACTGTACACCATTTGTTTTGCCGTCAGTTCCGCAGCACTGCTGTGTATCCTGATTTGTAAGCTTTGCCAAGTGCCAGCAAATACCAGCTCAGTACTTCACCTTTTATGTAAGCGATTTTGTTACTGAATCTAACGGTGATTCTAAGCTTGCATCTCCCAGGGGAGAGGGGGCAAAAGCCAGGCTAGATATCACAATCAAGCTCCCTCAACAAGAGTTTTTATCACAAAATAATATTAAAGAAATGAAGATGCTTCCAGAACTATTAAAATAAACGACAGTAGAGAGGAGGAATCATAGGTGAGATTATGGGATGTCACAGTTTCCAGAGAGGAAGAAAAAAGGGGGTTTTAAAATCACAGCCTTATTTGAAGGCATTCATTTATTTAAGCGCCTTGGGAAAACAGGTTGCCATATAATATTAACAAAAAGGAATATGCTCCGTCAACTACATGCAGTACCACAGACATTTTGAAGACCTAAATAAATAATGTATTAGAAAACTGAGCTTAGCCTGAATTAATACAGACTCCTATGATATAAAGGAATGGCAGTGGTGGAATTACTTTCCTGGGATTTAAGTCCTATACAGTATTAAAAGCAAAGGCGTTAAGATACTTATTGATAGGCAAGAAACTGTTACCCTTAAATCTATGCATGCCCTGGGAGCACTCCATTAAATTCACAGTCTCAGAGAGTTTGCAACACAGTTATACCAAACCAGTCAGCTTTATTTGTAAACAACACCAACAGGAGCAAACCGCTCTCCTGGCTGCAGTCTCTTTTGGCAACTACTGAGCACACAACAAAACAGTGCTGGCTTTGCATTTAACTTGGGCAATCTGGTGAAACCGGGGAAAATTCTTGCTGCATTTAGTGGGAATTTCACATCTGGTAAGAAAACTGGAATTGGAACTTACTGACTCAGCACACACCTTGTTTGTTCTTCTTTCTGTTTCTGGGCTTGGTGATTGCTGGATCAGTGTGAGGGTTCATATGGCAACATGAGCAGACACCCAATGGCAAAGCACAGACACAGCTCCCAGAAAGGAACTGTACAAATTCGTGCTTACCAGCCCAAATCCCACATCTCAGTTTGAGTTCTATGTGGGGGGAGGAGAAGGAAAGAAAAGGGGGAAAAAAAAGGATCTGCTTTATGAACGATGTTATATTAAAAGCATACAATATGGGAGGAACAGGCTTCAAAACTGGAAAACGCTCTGGCATTTGTCAGCTGCCTAAAGATAAAACCCTAACTGCTTGTTTACTTGAAAAGGAGCTATGAAAAACCTTTTCCTGTTACTTGTCTAATTCTTCCAAACAAAAGCAGTTCCCAGTATGAGACAACTGCAGACATGTTTCGTACAGGCAGAAAACAAGAAGAACACTGAACAATGGAATTCTAAATTGTTCTCAATCTCCTCAAAGATTGAATCTCCCCCAATTCACTAATTCACATTCACTCCAGCACTTCACAAAAGCTCCCTTTTCTTAAATATGAGATTCAATTCACAGATAAACAAGAGTGATAATGCAATCTATACTTAAAGTAATACCCTGGCATCCAAGTTTTGGCAGAATTAGAAGTTCTCCCTTTCTCTGGCCAATCTTAGTCTATTACTTCTTGTTATTATTTCAGAGCTCAGTCCTGCAGTCAAGGCCCACTGTTTCTTTTGCAGACATCAGCTTGAGTAGGGGTTGCAAAGGCAGTACATTCACTGGAATCCATGAAGGTGTCTGTCCTCAAATGGTTGGTGCACCTTTCCTGGGTCAGTTCACAATCTGAATTCTGTCTTTTTATATGTTTTCAGTAGGAGATGTCAAATATTTGGCAGTAACTCAGCGGCAGCAAGGCAAGATTTAACAGAGGTAACTACATCCGTTCCACCAGGCTCATAAACCAGACTGCCCAAAGAGCACATCAATCTTAATTACTACCAAAAAAACCACCAATTTCCAAACCTATTGAACAAGTCACACATCATTCCAGGAGATTTCTGAAACACTCATGACACTCATCAGCCTTACTGCTGCACTGTAATATGTTCCTTCACCATGGTTTGCAAAATGAGAAGCACAGATCCTATTTAGTTGCCACAAGGATTTGGGTTTCTACCTGCCAGAAGATTATTGTTTGGGGATCAGCAGCTCCAATGATTGGGTTTGGTGGGGTATGCCCACAACCAAAGATGAGTGAAAATGTGCATGAGTCTTAACCCTATACAGGACCACCCAAAATCCAAACCCTACATCTCAGAGCACTGTCCAGATGCTCCCTGAGCTCCTGCAGCTTGGGGCCATGCCCACCATCCTCTAGGGCAGAACCTTCCTCTTCTCCCACCTGCCCCCCTTTCCCCCATAAAGCTCCATGCCATTCTATTGGGCCCTGTCGCTGTCACCAGAGAGATCAGCACAGTATAGTCCATAAAGCACATGTACTACTCAGACCTTACTCTGCAAGTTCTGTTATGCTAAAGCTGACAAACACACAGATTTGAACAAAGCAGTACACTTTACACTATATAGCTCCATCTTTCTGAATGTCAATGACCTAAGAAACCAAGATTAAATAGTCCCTAACCCATAGATGGAGCTACGTAACATTCAGCTGTACATTGTTCACTCATTACTCTCTAGAAGCACTCCCTCCATGTGCCCCATCCGCAACTCAAAGCCTTCCCAAGTCTGCCTGGTGCAGAGACACATCTGGGAAAAAGCATCACAAAAGAAAAGATGATTTTTCCTCCTCCATGTATTAAGCTCGGATTAAAGACAAGTTAAAAGTTGAAGACTTGGATTTCTGAAATTCATGTTAAGCCAGAGCTTTTCAGACAGCTTCATGTGCCGAACCAGGAATGAAGTGAGACACCTCCTGTCCCAGCAGTGCCTTCCTTCTGAAGGCTGCAAGCCACACTCCTGGGGATGTGCCAGCTGATGTTGTGTGACACCATGTGCCAAGCAGCACACACACACTGTAAGCTATCTCCTTGCACAACAACTCCTGGGGAACAAAGGATGTGACACAGTCTAACTGGAAGTATAAGCTGACTGAACCCAGCAATATTAACGTTCTACCCCCAAGGAGCTTCCTTAGGTGCAATGCTTCACTGGCAGGCTGTGGCAGAACATAATACTGGACCTTAAAATAACACTGCTTTGATTACCTTACTTCCCTTTACTCTTTGCTTGAATTCCAACAGGATTTCAGTGTCTGCTCTGTCAATAGAGCTGTGCGAATAATGGATTTCTGTTTGGGCACTGAACCAAAAAAAGAAAGAAAAACCTTCCGTTTTATGTAGTCTGAGAAGAGAGTAGGGGAGGATTTAAGAAAAAGTAATTTCAAGATAAAGCAACATGTTTACTCTAAAAGGAATATTCTGCTTTTATATTTTTCTCTTTTTCAAATATTTTGATTTTATTATTTTGTTTCAGACTTGGTCTATTTCATCAAAAGGAAGCAAACACTTAATTTAAAAGAGAGTTGAAGGAAAATATTCTGACTCTCTGAAAAACTGCTTTCCAGTTTTACAGATAAAAACTCTTCAAGTTTGGGAACGGATGCATTTCACCCCAACATGCACTTTTTTCAGTGAACTTAATAAAGTTTAAGAAATAAAAATATCTATTCCCACCTCAACAAGTGCCACATTCTAGATGGTGACTCTCCAGAATCAAAGAGATCACCTTGCTAAACAACAAGACAAGCTCTGACTTGAGGCAGTACTGCCAGGACAGCAGCAGAAGCTGTATAAAGGTCTTCAGTTCAAAAGCTCAAGCAGCAGCAGGTCTGAAAGGCTGGTGAGCATGCTAATTCTGGGGATTTCTTCCATCCATCAGCTATTAGCCATCTCACCTGACTTACTCAAGGATCTCAGCACCAAGCCAGCTATGTGTTGGATTGGCCTGAGAAGGGTGCAGAAATGTCCCGTGCCTGGGAGCATCTAAGAGAGGCAGAAGAAGGTGGGTTTGTGACAGAGCCCTGGAACTTCCATTTGGGTGCCACTTAAATTTGCCTGTAACTTTAATTCCAGAAAACAAAGTAAGCCAGATGCCCAAGCTGAGAGCGTCGAAAGGAATGGCAATGCTCAGCAGTTCTGAAGAGCTTAATCCTTTCTTCTCATCTAAATTAAATTTCCTTGATTAGATTTATTAGCTAGGAGTAAAACAACCTTAATCAAGTAAAATCAGACTACCTTTGTGTTAAACTTTGTTGATGATCTGCTAATTAAAACAATGAATGCTTTACATATAAACTATTTCATATTTTCTGTTATTTAGACACGAGGTTGTTCACTGTTACAAAGATAGTGAGTTGTTATGAATTGTTCTTCTGGTAGTTATCAGAACACAAATATGAAAATTAATAAATGCTGACATGGGAATTACAACCAAATAGATTCTGAATAATAAGACTTTACAATTCATTCAACAGCACTGCTAATAGTTGAGATTTGGCTTGCAGTACAGTAAGACATTTTTTAAATGCTTGAAAAATGAATTATTAATTTTCATGAGACACAGCTGTTATTTCATGAAATCACTGCAATTCCTTTCACACGTGATATCAGAGCATTCAGGGCATACTCCTCACCAGAATCACTCTTCTATATGCAAGCTACAAAGTCCTTAAAATCACAGTTTGATTCAACATTTGTCTTGTTTCAATCTATTTATGTATTATTAATATCATGATACAGACATGGAAAACAATTCCTGTATCAGACTGGGCCCAGCAACACTGCTATGTTAATTTCAGTTGTCTCCTGTGCAACTAAGCCAAAGAGTGGGAAACTGTGAAGGTGTACCAACTCCTGTCTGAGCTGAACTTCTACCCTGGACCAAGTCCTGCTTGTCTATATTATCGTCAGTCTTTTACACACTGCTACAACCTCAGATTCCCTCTGCCTTACTGTACACGATATGTATGCAGCTACTGCTGAGAAATAAGGAGCAGAACATACAAAAAATTATTTCAGTCATTGTCTTCACAAAATGAAACAATATATTTTGGCTGCTGTTCAACTGCATTATAAAATGAAATAGTTTGACCATGATCATGGTTTTGTATCTACTGAGCAACAACATTTAAAGGGAGCAATTGAACTGGAAAGATTTCATGTTTTTTTTCATCTAGTCAATGCACAGTAATGTTTGTCAGTTCTAATCAAGACTGCCCAAATGCAAATGTCAAATACTTGCAACACTTTGATCAAGAATACATTACGAACAGGAGATTATTCAATTCCTTGTTGATCAAATTAAAATAACTCTGAGAAAAATCACTAACCATTCTTGGGTTGTTTGTAAACAAAGAAAATTCTTAACTACATTCTGCCTGGTACTGATCTAACTTCCAGTTCCATCGTCCATATTCCTGTATTATTCTTCTGGCTGTGCTAAGTCCCTCAAAGCATCCAGTGTCCATCACTAACTAAACTCATGGAGGCCCTTGCACTGTGCACTCCCCACACATTGGGGCGATCAGAAATGGGACAGATAAGGGCCAGTGCTCTGTTCACTTGTATCTTCAGCAACATACATCAGAGATAAGATACAGTTCCAAGCCCCGCTGTGCTGCAGGTAAGTTTAGGCCAAGCAACAAAGTCCTGTGCTATGGGAGATAGGAGTAAAAAACATGGGCAGTTCCCTCCCACTGCAAGCAAGGTAATTAAAGCTCATTTTTGGCAAGGGAAGAATCGGTCTCATCATGAAAAATGCCTCATGCTGAGGGGAGCAGCATGCAACAACACAGCATCACACTACAGAGCACAGGCTCGTAAAAGATGTGGGTTCACAGCCACACTGAGAAAGGTGGGAGAGGAGGAGATGGGCAAGGGTAGGAAACCATGACGCCAAGCTGCTCTGTGGTAGGGCTGACAGAAGCAGGGCTGACTCATTTACTGCTTTCAACATCTAAAGCAGAGGTGAACTAACACTCTGCAACAAGAGTAAGAGAGCACCATGCCAAGAAGTCTGGCATATATATGAAAAGGAAGACATCTTGCAGGGAGGGATACAAAGAAGAACCTAAGTACCCTAATCAACATACTGCAGGCTCTAATTAACTTTGTTGTTAAGATGAGATACATTTGATTTTGCCATTTAAAGGGGTCCAAGAAGTGTTATGTGTTTTTTTAATCTCTTTAGGCATACAGTGGGAATACTGAGCAGCCACATTAGGCATGGCTGACAGTGGATAAATGACTGAATTTTTGGATACAGCACTGAATTCTACAAAAGCTACTTAAATAAATGAAAATATCAACACACAAAGCAGCTACACTAAATGCTTTCAGCAGGGCAGTTACTTGCATTGAATTTAGACTTCTATATAAATGCTAAACATGAATACAGGTCTTAAGCTATTTTATCCATAACTGATTTGTCTCAGCTTCACATTTCTTCCTGTTGGCTTTCCACTGCCAATTAGTCAGCTGTTCCAGGCAGAACACTTTATGCAGTTCTGCTGCTTACTCTAGCTTTCATCCAAGAAAATATACCATGCACTGCAGTGGGAATCTTGCTAGGAGAACATTATAGAAGGAACAAAGGTTACAAAGAAAGCAATTAATATTACTGGAGTAACATTAGAAGCAGCAAGTTGACTTTTTTCAACCTTGACTTCAAGAACTCTGCCAGTCCTATCCCACTAGATAAAAAATTCAGAAAAGCTTGTAAGTACTGTTAACCAAAGCTTCTGGTCTGTCTTGTGAAGCCTTCTCAGTTAGAACGCATGATGATCACATACATCAGGGACAGTGCCAATGTCCCAGCACTGCTTTTTGGGAACTAGAACATGCAGAGAGTAATGGAAATGAAAAACATCGTTACAATATGATTTTGAGCAATTAAATGATGAAGAGACACTTCAAAAGCACGGCTTCTTAAAGATCATAGCCATAGAGAACAGTTTGATCAGAGACAGAGCATCTGCCACATTACATTGTATCCTTACAAGCCTCAAGCTGGGGCACAGAAATGCATGTTAGCACAGTTTTATCATGGAGCTCCTCAGCAATACAGGGCTCCATCTGCACACATCACGTTACAACTGGACTTACACAGTGAGAATCACACATCTGAAGAGACCCTCAGTTCAGGGACAGATCGCTCTAGTGCATTCTGCCTAAGTCATCTTTATAATAGCTCAAGTTTTTTTCCCCATTTCCGCAAACCTGGGAGAAAACCACTTCTTGATGCATTTCAGAAGAATCTTCACTCGAGATGGACAAAAGAGACATAATTCCGTCAGATTCCTGTGCCTCATAAATGACACATTATTTTTAACCACTTGTCAATCAAACTCTCATGTTATCAACTTGAAATTGTTTTCTGTGGTCAGTCTGAGTACCATATAAAAAAGATATCCTCCATCTCAGATATAAAAACTTAGCTCTAAATTTCCACAATTTTGCTACTTTTGAGATGTGAGTAGAGTCTCACCGTGATTAAGGACTGCAAAATTGTGCTTCATGTAATTGAATCTAAAGATCAGACAACACTGACCTTATCAAGAAATGAAACTTTTGGCTCAAGTTCAAACCATGTACGAGAAATCAGCTCTTGCTGGTTTGTTTGTATACGCCGTATAAAAATGTACTCATTCATTATTAACAACTTGTAAACTGAACGTTCTGCAGGTCTCAAACTGCTATCAAGTAGGTAAAGTATTACTCCCAGCATTTCACCTAGATAATAGGCAATTCTTATATTAATTCTGACAGCACAACTGAGCATTCCTTCACACGATGGTAAGTGGGTTCTTGTAAGAAGACAAACATTCAAATTACATGCTAAAAACTGAGGCTAGAAGCAATGCAAAGGGATTAATTGTGTTCACGTCTATAGCGCTGCTGGCCTCAGTGACAGCCCTATTTCTCTACAAGATGGGCTTAAAAAGGGATACGAAGGAGAACCAAGCCACTGGTATCACATCGTTGTCACAATATGGCCTGTGGATGAGGTACAGCATATGCCATAGGGACAATACATAACCTGTACTGATGAGCCTCTCATTTCAAATAAAATAGACGGAAAGCTCAAAGCAAAATCCCAGGCAATACTAGCCTTAGGCTCTAATGATCACCACAGTCAACTCAAAAAGCTGAGGTTTCATAAAATTTCAGTAAGAAAAACAGTAAGAAGCTGTTGTAAATAATTGTGATTGTTCTTCAAAAGAAAACCAGTTAAAAGGGAGGTTTTTAAAACTGTACCATTACCTACCTTTCTTGTTCTTGCATACAGTTTTCAGGATGTGTTTTCCAGGTCCACATTTTCCATGGTCAGCAACACATATTCCTTCTGAAACGATCCACTCGTAGCACGTTGGGTCTTCACAAGGAATAGATTCAACCAAATGCGGACAACCTGCCAGGGTGCCGACAGGATCCACAATCACATGCCTTTGCCTCATTCTAAAGCCTGGAAAAGAAGAACTGAATTAATTGGACAACTACAAAAAAATATTTATACAATAATTTAGTACCAAGAGGACCTTATAGGGCATGTGGAAGTAGAGGGCATAAGGAATCAAAACCCATTTGCAGCTACTGAACTGACTGAACGGTAACTGGTTGTATTTGCCCTGGACACACAAAATCTAACAGTGCATCAAGAATTCTAACAGCTCAAGTTTTTAAAATGTCTTTTTCCCTTTTCATTAACATTGGTTAGAAAGTCACACGTCCAAAACCAATAATTAACTACTGAGGGACATATTAACATTATAGTAGCATTGAGATAAAAGAGAGAAATGTTAAGAAAGTAAAGATATAAAGAGCAACTTATATCTGCCTGAGAATCCACTACTGACAAGACTTGTTTCAAGGCACAGCAGAGTAGTTTACTAAGAAATTAGTATTCTGCCTTATGAAGGTGTAAGGATTTCTGATTCATAACGCATATCAGACCTCTCTGAAATGTTATCCTATTAAATTGGTAGATTCAAATGTAAAGTGGACGAAAAAGGTTACAAAAATAATGAAAGAATTGATTACATAATCTATCTCCTTCTGAATAAAACCAAAAGTCAGACAGTGATATAAGATGCAGAACTAATATGTGAGTACCTTTCAGCCTTTCAGTGTGGTTTTTTTTTTCTTATGTAAATGACACAATTGTAAGAAATGCAGAAGAAAAATGTGGTGGTCTTTCCTACAACAATGTCCAGATGTGGGGCAAAGGTATAGTATTAGTGGAGCCCACAAGGAATCAACTTGGCCATGAAACAGAAAATGAAATGGAAAAAAAAAAAAACAAAAACTCCACAGAATACAACAGACTAAACTTCCACCATCCTCACATCAGGAAAAAAAAAACCACCATTGAAAGTGGTTTAAAAATTGAATAATGTTGCAAACCTTTATGTTTAAAAATAAAACTTTAATCCTTTTTCATTTGCAAAATTCCAAAGAGCTCCAATCACTTCAGAAATTTCTGCTAGTTTCAGAAAAGTGTAATTTCCGAGTAATAAAATTTTTTCCTGACCTGAACTTCAATAGCAATCGTTCCAGCTTATTTTATAAAGGACAGAATGGCTCACCAATGAATCCCAAAGTGTTGCAGCATCCAGCATGAATTCTTAAAAATTAAGATTCAGAGACCATTAAACAGTTTCCAGACACTCCCCTTGCAGGAATTTAAACCAAACCCAGAAGCATCTTTTCAGCTCAGCCTGAGCTCCACATGGCAGTGCTGTGGGATACACCTCAGACCACAGTCCTTTCAGCTTCACCCAAATCTTTCACTTCAGCCCAGGCACTTGGCAGAACTTCAGAAAGAGATCGGAGAGGTGAGGGACACCCTCACACTCTGGAGGTTTGCAGCTGCTGTCCCAAGAAAACCTTCCTTTCTACAAGTTCCGTGTAGGATAAAAGGATTTGAATCAGGCTGAAAATCTTATCCCTTTTTTTTTCTTTTAAGAATAACTGCAAAAAGCTTTTAAAGGTCATATTCCACTTCTGTGTGCACATCTAAGAGCTGTATCCTACGTTAATTTAAAAAGACATACATTAAATTCCCAGCATAGAATTGGACAGCGCTGCTTTTGCAATCTCATCATAATATTCCATTACCCGCTTTAGATCCCGCACAGCTACAAGAACGTGCAAAAGCAGCCATTACCTCTTCTTCCCTGGCGGTCCCGGCAGTCTTCAGGAAGGCAGGGGCCCCACGCCAGCCAGGCAGACACTGTGCATTCCAAGGGACAGGGCAGGTCACACAGCTGGGAGGCAGAGGGAGCAGGGCCCAGGCAGAACTTCCCATCAACTGGTCTGCTAACTAGAGGGAAACATAAGAGGGAAAACACGGGACAGTTATTTTGCCCTCACTGATGTGCAGAGCTCCGGAGATAACCGCTGGCATAAAAACACGCCATAATCCACTGCTTTTTGAGGGTCTTATCTCCTAGATCAAAAAGTTAATCTTCTGTTCAGCAGGGCACTTAGTTTTATCTAAATCATTCATATTCAGCAGCCCAATTTTTGACTATGTTTAAGGGGAAACGGGTGATAAATTCTGTGCTATTTTCTACAATGTCAAAGCAACAGACTGGAACCTATTCCCCCGCATTTATACATGAGGAGACCTCTTCATACAAAAGAGAAAAATGCATGAGAAGGGAATCCAAAAAACTCACACTGTAACTGGGAACCAGGAGAAGGCGGATGAGGGGAAGCCTGAGCACAGGGGGATCGTGCCATGTCCATGCAGGATCCAGACCTTCCTTTTTTGCTTCACTTACATTCAAAAAAACTATCTGATCCTTTCACACATGTACAGAAAAACTTTCTCATTTGGAAGGAGAGATGTTTATTTAGTTGCCTCGAGCCAGGGAAGACACGGATGAAATGTGCAGATCTCCAAACTTCTTCATTCCAGAGATGAAACAATCCCCAGTTCCGCCACACGTTGGTTTTGTTGATACTGGCAATAAATTTGGAAAGCTGACTCCCTTGCATTTTCATTTATCATAAGAGATTTCTACTTTCAATTAACATCTCTCGCCTTTTTATTTGGGACAGGGAGGAAGAAGGAAATGAAAGGAGCTGACTTAAATCTATCTTCTGAGTCATTATATGATACTGCATTTTAATTACATGATGGGCTGAATTTGGCTGTCTCTTTAGATAAATCAGTATCAAAGCAGTCTTTCAAAAGGCACAGGCTTGTTTGAGTTTACTCTGCCATGATATGACCAAACCTTCATTAATTTTTACAGCTACTGAGCTTGCTTTATCCCCACTTTTATTTCTAACATCTATTTTTCTTTGCTTCCATGAGTGGAACTGACTTGAAAAGAATTTATAAAAACATGTCCAATATATGAGCAATCTTTTCTTTTTTCTGATATTACACCATTTTCTATGAAATAATTCATTTGAAGAAAAACCCTTTTTTTCCCCACTCAAACTCATGACTTTGCTGCCCAAAATCCCAAGGAACGGTGATGTACAAGTCCAGAACCTGAGACTTAAGACCAATAACAGCGCTTATGATTCCAACTCACCAGAATAACAGGACTAAACAAAAGCTGTAATTTAATTCTAACCTGAAAGATCACACGTTAGCAAAAAGACCACTTTCTGAGTGATTTTTGAGACACTACACAGCCTTTGACATATTCATTTAGATACTGCAACATGGTGGCATAAATCCAATTCACCTGAACACTAGCATAAGCACACCTTTCTAAAGACCACGCAAGTGAAGTGACAGACAGAATGAGATAAATACCAGAGTTTTAAGGATAAGAGTATGTATTTTGCAGAGAAGTCTCATGCTTGGCTTAACCTGCCTTTCAGCATTAAACTTTGCAAACCTGTATCATTTTTTGAAAGTTCAGTTGAATAAATGAAAGGAAATAGATTTGAGTGCATACGGTCAACACAGAAAATAAAGTGCAGTTCTGCTCTTCATTAACTCAAGGTGTTGTTAGCAATGGTTCTTTTCTCCTCGCTGATTTTTACATTATAATACAGAAGCACTGTACCTATTGAAATGAGGAATACTTGATAATATAGGTTGGTTCTCCTGCCTTGAAAACTAACCAATCATGCCAAAGGTATTTTGAACTCAGTTTGAATAGATGAAAAACAAGAAAAATCAATGACAAAAAGCTGAAGTGTCATGTAATTACTGGTATATCACGGGTGAAACTGAGCATACTGGATACACCAGATTCATGGAAGGCTCCAGTACATGGAGAAAGCTTATAGGAAAGATGGGGAGGGACTTTTTATAAGGGCATGTAGTGACAGGACAAGAGGGTAGATTTAGATTAGATGACGGGAAGAAATTCTTCACTGTGAGGGTGGTGAGACACTGGAACAAGGTTGTCCAGTGAGGCTGTGGATGCCCCCTCCCTGAAAGCACTCAAGGCCAGTGAGCAACCTGGCTAGAGGGAGGTGTCCCTGCTTACAGCAGGGGTTGGAACTAGATGGTCTTAAGGGTCCCTTTCAACCCAAACCACTCTATGATTCTATCTCGGAGGAAATGTGTGCTGTCCTCTACTTGCCAACCAGCATCCCACTACTCCCTCAGACTAATGCTCTATCTGATTCCAGCACTGGGTGCTCTTTTCTCCTTATGATTCCCAGGATCAACATCCTACTCATTCCTAGAACAAAACTGTTCTCTCAGTTCCTTAAACAATTCTAAATGTTCTATAAAATGTAGATCAGAAAATACACAGACTATTCTAAACAAATATCCATATGTATTCAGGGGCTGTGCCAGTTTATTTTCACTGCGCTGACTACAATCCTTCAGTGAAACTCATTTCTGAAGCCAAGATCAAAACCAAACAAGCTGCATTAAGAAATGCACATACAACATCATCCTTTTTGAAAAACAGGTAGGAACAAAGACCTGCTATTCCCAGCAAGACATCCAGAGCAACTGGACAGACCAGTGGGGCTCCATAAAAGAGTTTCATCACTTTGTCAGCCATTTGATTGACAACTCCTATTTCCATCAGTTGATTTCAGTCAGTTTTATTTAAAAGCTTGATATGATTTTTGTCTGAATGTCTGCTGAAATTGACTTGCTTTTAGTCTTGTAATGACGCATTCACTTTCTAACATAAAACTGCAGCCAGAAGGAAATGTGGGAAGATTTTAAGCACAAAGGAACAAACAGCACAGAAGAGGGCTGCTTTCACACCCCATTTTGGACAGGTCTGCCGTGTCTAAGCATAATCTCTCATCCACCCTCATGCTGCGTGGCAATGGAGCACAAAGCAAGAAATCCCAGTAATGCTGTCATATCTTCACAAACTTGTCTCAGCTCTGAGATTAACTGATTCTTCTCAATTTTGCAGTTTTTTTTCTGTTGGCTTGGCCAGGCACTACTGCTCTGTCCATTCCCTGAGCCATTTGAGATGGAGCCACCTCACACCTCAACATCTCTTTGACATTTCTTTTGTTTCTTTTTCCTTAACATTCTCAATTCGATTGAGCTCTTTATAGTAATACTTGAATCATATACAGTTCTTAAAAAGTAATATTCACCATCCAAAGTATCTTCTTCAACAATGCTGTTCCTTCATACTCTTAATAAACACCCTTTTCTCAAGGAACCACAAGGCACTTTTTTCTATGAACCTTTTAAATGCCAAAATTCTCACACAGAGCAGTCTCCAAATAGGTGCAGAGAGCCTGGTCAGGAAAAAAAAAGCCCTCAGTTTATGTCTGTGATGAATGAACACAGCTGCTAGGCTTGTCTTTAAATACCAGACCGCCTTGTGATTGTGCTCAATAATGGATTTGGTAATGGCATTTTCCTACACTGAAAAACTGTGTTTTTTTGTTTTTTGTGTTTTTTTTTGTTTGTTTGTTTTAATGTAATTATTTCCTTGGAAACCCATTAATCAATTTTTGGGGGGTAAGGGGAAAGGCCGATGTCAGGAGGGGAGGAGTGGGAGGGAGAGGCAATATCTCATTCAAGTAGCAGCTTATCTGTTATGTTTGTTTGTACACTTCAAAATCCTCTGTTCTTCTCAATCTATAGAATAAACTTGAAAAAGCAATCAAGTACTAATCTGGAAGCCTCTGAAACATTGCACATTTTCTAGCTGTTATATTGAATCTATCCTTTATAAATGCAACTTCGGCTGTTCCCAGCACTGGCGTCTGCTTCAAGTTTGAGTTTTACTATTTGCTGTTATTTTCAGGTTATTGCTACCAGCAGGAGATAATAAATTGGTTTCTAAAGTATCTTGTTTCCCTATATATTTTTACCGAGGTAGTGATTTTGGGGAAGTGTGGAAGAGGGAATCAGCTCTGATACTACTTGTATAATGTAATTTTAAGCCAATAAATAAATTATCTCTGAATACAGTCACATGGGCACATATTTGCAGGCATACATACCAATACTACATTAAGCACAACGATGGCCAGTCAAAAAGAGAAATGTATAGGACTGCATTTCAGTAGCAATGATTACTTCCAAATTTAGTTTTTCACTCCACAGGAGGTAACTAACACAATCTTTTCCTGGACCTTAACTTCATTTCCCCTCCAGAATGAAACACAAGTATTTCTGATATTAACACTCTAATGAGACACATCTAGATATTGCTAGCAGATCTGGAATACATGCAAGATGGTCTCTTGCATACTGGCAGGGCCTTATATTATTGAATATTCTATTCTCGAAGTGATACAACCAGATATTTACTACATCTTTTGGCAAAGTTATGCTTAATTAAGGCTAACTACAGTATACAGAAGGGATGCTGCATCTTTGTAAAGATGCATCTTACCTTTTTCAGCACATATGAACCAAAGACAGTTGGATCACTGTGAAGGGAAATTACCTGAGAAAATCACGAGGGAATGAATTTTTATAAAAACACCTGTACGTGTGTAACATAAGAAGCAGAAACCATCACAACATTGGTGTGTAATTTCTCCAATCTGAAGGACTTGTTTTTATAGTGAAAATAAAAGATTAGACAAAGGAGATGTGTTAAATATAATTAAACTAGCATGGAGACAGCATCATCCCCAGCCCATTGCACCACCTCATCAAAAAAAGCTGCATGCAACCCATCCCTGATGGCAAGGATCCTTTTATGCTCCCCAAAAGAATCAGTTAGTTTGGAAGCCACAAAGCATACAGTTGAAACCCTACTATGAATTAAAGGACAAGAAACAAAGTATGAATCGAAAGCTCAACACAGCATGAAAAAAAAAAAAAAAGGTTAATAATAGTTTATGTACTTCAGAACAACAAAGATCCTTGCCATTTTACTGAGTGACAAGCTATTAGCACTTCTTGCTCAGAAAGTTCCACATACCACACTGTATGGCAGGATCTTCTTCCCAAATTGGGGGGTTTGTAGAGACTGCCAACAGAAATCTTTAATCTGGCAAGAATTCTCAGTCACACAACTGTCCAGACCAGAGGTGACAAGTCACTAATAAGTATCCAGGAGGAAACAGAGAAAAATGAAGTGCTCAGATACCGATAAAGGCAATCACAGGAAAAGAGGATTCTCCAGGATATGAACCTTGCTGGCCATCAGATGCTGGAAACCATCCTTGCAACAGACTGCCAGAGAGAGTAAGAGAAGCCACAAGGAAAACAGGGGAAAAAAAACAAAAATGAAGCTTTCATCATGAAAGCCTATTAAGAGCCTGGACTTTGCCCATCGCTAAGTTTAGCATTCAATCAGCTGCAAAAAACCACCAAAGAGCAGGACTCTGCTCTGCAAACCATCACTGCAGGAGCACAGGTATCACCAACAAAGCACTGTGTTGAGGTGCCCATCTCACACGCAGGACATGGCAGTGGTGCCCCCAAAGCAGCTGACTCTGAGCTGCTCCACTCGCAGCATGCTCGTGATGCTCAAGGTCATTCCAATGGCTCCATGCAGAGCTGTCCCACAGCTGCAGGACCAGCCCTGCCACCTCCAGCTTCATTAGCTGACTCTGGTGACCCACTTTGGTGCAACACAAATCCTACCATTTTTCTCACCTGAATGAACTGCATTGTTTGACTATGTTGCAGCTCCCTTTTCCTGTAGCAATAAAACCAAACTCAGAGCAAACCAGTCCTGAATAAAACTCATCCAGTTCCAGTGTCAGGAAATAATGACAAAATGCAAACATTTAAAATCTTAGATTTCCAAGATAAATACTTGAACTAAGACCTAGTATCTCATGTGAAATGACTGGGCAGCATATTATTTGCTGCATACTGAAGGCAGAGATGTAAATAAATGTATTTATGAAGAGGTACCTATTTCATGGCCACATCAAATGGCACGCTAAAAAAAGCAGATTCTTTTAAATGCACCTTTTAGAAAGCACGTCTCTTTCGTTGTCAACTTCATTTTACGCATTCTTTTCATTTTACTTTAATTAGTTCCCAGACATGAAAAAGAAAGGAAACCTTATACCTATAAAACACATCAGGGAAAATACTTTTCCCTAATGGATCCAAACTGAAGTTTCTGAAATACACGTTTAAACCACACTGTCAGATACCCCAAAGATTCAAAACCATTTCCTCTCTTGCTTCTACAGGGTTTCCCCCAAAGTAGCCAGCTGTTACATATTTATCTTCCTGTTATGTGAGTTTTATCTCGTAAATTCTGCTCAGCATTTGGTGAGCTTACAGATCAATAACTCGGCATCCCAGCAATACAAATCCGATGCAGACTTGCCTGAATATATTTTACACTTCACAGGTCTATTTCTCATCTTTTCAAACCAGTTGAGTCATCCGGATGATTAATACCCAAATTTGGGGTGAGGGCATTATTGGACATTCAGTTTTGCTTATGGGGTTTTTCCTCCTCCTGAGCACTCTATTTCTGTGAATCAGGCACACTGCACTCTCCTGTTGCTGTATCACAGTGCCAAGAAACAATGCCAAGTGTTTTCCCATGCCACTGCTGACCATCAGCTCTCTGCCCTACGGTCCTAATCAAGGTTTCTCTTTACTAATATATTCTTACATATTTCTTTCCAATTTCATTAACCAGACGAAGACAACAGGATTTAAACATCAAAGACTCCCGATTCTAATTTCCGTAGAGTAAATCAAATTTCTCATTCCTGCAGCTTACACCAGCATAAATTTGAAAAAACAGTGTGCATTTAATACAGAGCTCATACTCCATACAGAGTTCACGCTCATTGAAGTAGTGCATACCCAGAGCCAATGCCTGTGGGCAGCTTATCTGCATCAATGCAGTCTTTCCCCAATAAATATGCAGGAATACAACAACCTGCACACCTGACTTACTGCTGCTGAAGAGATGGGCCTGGTGGTGCACAGGACAGCTAGCATTCAAGAGGCTAATGGCATGCTCTACTCTAATAGCACTCTGCTGGTACTTCTCTCTTCCTGAAAGTACTTTCACATGGTTTATTGAACAGATGCCACATGTACCAATTTGAAACACTAATCCCCCAGAAGGAATGCATTGGAAGATCATGATTCAAAGCAGAACAAAGAAATTGCAGGGGAAAAAAAAAAAAAAAGCTGAATCCTCGTTAGGAAACAGAGCATATAGAGCAGAACAGGCTAAAATGCATATTTCAGAGCTAAAAGAGACGAAAGGATGGAAAGAAAGTGATGAGAATAAATGCAGAATAATAGAGGATGCGAATAAAAGTTTTCAAATACATCTCCATAAGTCTAAAGAGGCCACCAATTTCTGGGAGATAAAATGCAATGCCAAAACATCTCCTATGTGGGTATTTAAAACTGTCTGAAAAGTTTACTCGTGAGGTAAGAAGGTATGAGGCATTTGTGTGTAACAGCAGTAGGGAAAAAGCTCTATATTTTGTGGAAAAGAAAAATGCCATGAAACTCTGAGACTCATTTAAGGACTTGCATGAAAATACTGGGGAACGCTTTCTGGCCATTTGGGTTAATAAAGTGGCTTGTGAAACAAAAATATATAAGGGAATACACACAGGATGGATCAAAAAGTAACCAAATCTTAACATAGCTAGATTGGGGAAATGTAACATGCTGCAGGATTTTCAATAAAATCATAGATTGTGTGTTAAGATGGATGAGAATCACACATGAAGGAATATTTGAAAAGCTATTAATTTTTAAAAGGAAAAAGAGTCTAATAATATTTGAATTATGAGGAGCCCTGAGCCTAACAATTAGACTTATTATTGTTATTATTTCACTGTGGTATTTTTAACATTCCTATTATTAGTAGAAATGGACTAGGAATCTGTGGGAGATATCACATTACTTTGATCATGCAATGACAGACCTATTATTGAAATCCAAGATCAAATAAAAGTATATAGAGAGACAAATAAGGTAGGAACAATCATTAAGCAAACAAACAGTTAAAAAGACTCTAGAATCTTATACAGGTACAAGAATAAAATGTGGATTTTCAGATGGAACATAACACAGATTAAGAAGATTGGAAAATGCAGTGTTTTTTTCTGAGATGGTAATAAGAGAGAAACTTTATTAGCTAAGTATGCTATGCGGGGTAAACAATGAAGAAGACTCAAGGAAGAATAGCATTTCACAAAGGTCTTTTCAGTCCTATAATTAAAACTTAAGCAGACAGGCTCCAAAAACATTATAAGAGAATTCAGAAAGTGAGAGGAAAATTGGATCTCATTCAAGCAGGTAAAAAAGAAAAAATGTCAAGATATATACAGCACAATTTTTATGGAAAAAAATGACAAGACAGACAGATCCCTAGTTAGAAAGTTACAGAAAATATGGAGAGAATGCAATCCCAGTCACAGGGGACAGTAAGGGATAAGTGGTAACTAGTTCAGAAAAGAGAGAAGACATTTCTGGAAAATTTTTATGAAGGATCCTATGCCCTAAATTACAAGGAGTTATAATTTCTAGATAAACCAAACAGGAAAGTTTAGTTAGAAAACAGAAAGATATTCCCTCACCTTCAGGAGAGACGGCAAAATATCCTGAGGAAGATCAACTGTAGGAATTTTATATATTTAATAACAAGTTGAACACAGACACCATCCCCACACTACAATAAATGTTAATTCCCATATTAGTGGGCTATTTACTGTGATAGCAAAATGAAGAAAGAAGAGTGTTACTGCCAAACATAGAGAGAAGCTGCATCAACTGATGATCACGTAACACTCTTCCATACTTTTACCACATTTTCTGTTGGTGAGGATTGTTAATTTGCAATGTTCATCCATGTTAATTAAAAGCTATTGTGGGGAAAAAATTCCAGGTAACTAACAGCCACAAAGTCTCAATTTAGAAAAGAGTAAGACATATCTGTCAGCAGAGCTTAACTGTGGAAGTAAGTTGGAGATCTGCATTTCTGCTTTATTTAACAGTTGCAGAGCTTCTATACAAGTGGATAGAGTTGCATCAGGAAGATTGGCAACCACCATTGTCAACAGATTGTTTCAAATATGAGATGTTCAGACACAACAACTGGGGAGCACTGGGATGTGAGGGGCAGAAAGGGCAGACTGTGTCTGTACAGCCATGTAGTTCATACAATCACAGAATCACAGAGGTTAGAAAAGACCTCCAAAATCATCCAGTCCAACCATCCACCTGTCACCAATATTTCCCACTAAACCATGTCCCTTAGTACAAAGTCTAAACATTTCCTGAACACCTCCAGGGACAGTGACTCCACCACCTCCCTGGGCGGCCCATTCCAGCACCTCATCACTCTGTCAGAGTTTTCCTAACCTCACCTGGCACAACTTGAGGCCATTCCCTGAAGTTCTATCACGACTTACATAGGAGAGGGTCTTCACCTCACCACAACCTCCCTTCATGCAGTTGTAGAGAGTGATAAAGTCTCCCCTGAGCCTCCTCTTCTCCACTCTGAACAATCCCAGTTTTCTCAACTGCTTCCCACAAGATTTGTGCTCCAGACTCCTCACCAGCTTCACGACCCTTCTCTGAACGTGCTCAAGGCCCTTCTTGTAGTGAGGGGCCCAAAACTGAACACAGCACTCGAGATGCAGCTAGTGCTAGGAGTACAGAGGCATGCTGCTCTGCTGCCTGCACTATTTCTGATACCAACCAGGATGCCACTGACCTTCTCGGCCACCTGAGCACATTGCTGGCTCATGTTTAGCTGAGCATCAGCCAACACCACCAAGTCCATTTGTTCCACACAGTCTTCCAGCCACTCTAGTGCCCCAAGGCTCTAGTGTTGCGTGGGGTTCTCATGACCAAAGCGTGGGACATGTTTAACAAACAATGTTCAAGTTCAGTCTATGTTAATAAAAGCTTCACAAGATTAAGAATCCTTAGATGGACAGAATAGCTAACACTAAAAATATCATAGTCTCATAACAGGTTTTTATACATTGGTTTTCTGATGTTCACAGAAATACAGATATTTGAGTGATACACCACTTGACACACTTACCAAGTGTTTCCTGTCATGCTCATCTAGATGCAAGAGTCTGAGAATGCAAGAATATTATAAAGGACTTTTAAAGACTGCAAAACTTTCTTCCTCCAAATACAAGGAAGTCAAAAACTCAGATAAAGCTGGTAGCTTATTTATTCAATGATGTGCAAGAAGAATACTACCAAAAATGTGTTTTTTTCGAGTCAATGGTAAAGAGAAAAATCACCACCATCTCTTTGATAAACACGAAAAGCTGTTTCTCCCTCATCACCCACGTTTAAAGTACAGAATTCCTCCCTAAGGCTTAACAAATATGCTAGGCCTTTATTTGGCATGGCACAGGTTTCTTAGTTAGGAGACCTCTTTACGTAGAAAGATAAGGAATCTTAACACTCTGTTTCTGGAAGTAATACCTGAGTGAAAGTTTTCCATCTTCAGTATGTTCATATTGAAATTTTATAAGATATATTGTATTTTATAAATACATCAATAGACTTGAGTTTTTGACTAACTGGATATATGGAAACTCCATAAAACATGCACTGATTTCTAAATACACACATTGTAATAAAAGCAGTAATAGATGGAAAGACTAAACCATTGAAAAATAGGAAAGATAGCCTGGGGGAGGATAAGAGAGCTTTGAGCAATATGTATAAACACATCACAGATGGTACCTGTCTCCAACTACAATTCAACATATTTTATCCAATAATACTGCTAGAGATACCACCAGACAAAATCTTCTTTTACATATGTCACTGTGTCAGGTCCAAGTTCTTATTGGAAGTAACCAGAAGAATAACAACTGTGATGGATGATAATATTCTATTAGACTCGCTTGTTTGATTTCTGAATGATCCCTTTAAGGACATTCAAGAGGTGATGAAAGAAAAATACTGCACTTTTTATGGAAGCAGTTAGACTCTGTATTTGCCTATACAAAGGCAAATCGACTTCTCAATCCTCTCCCCCTCACTAAAAAAACAGTACAATAAAATATGAGGTCTTCTCATGATGAATAAAAATTTACTATCAGTTCAGATTTCTAGAAAAGAAGCAAGAAAAGACATCATTCCTCATTTGGACAAAGAACAAAAACTGACCAACTAGCAAATGAGACACACTGAGTACCAGATAGGGAAAAACAGTAACAAAGATTTTCTGTCTTTCCTTTTAAGTGTGGCTATACTGACAGTTGATAGGATTCTCACTTTCTAAGGACTACTGCAAATCACCACCACAATTGCCTTGGCATAGCAGGAATAATTTATACCTCGTACAATTGCTGTGAAAGTTTGCTTTTTCAGTTATCTAATAGAAAAAAAAAAAGACATACTTCTTTCTCAAACAGTAAAGGTTAGAACTGTGCAAACAAGGAAGAGATATCTTGGAGTCTTCTTTCCACTAAGGGGAGGGCTTGCCATTTTTAAGTTGTACTGAACCTTAAACAAAGCAAAAACTGGCAGGTGATCACATGCTAGATATAGAGTACAAATTCTGTTATGAATAACGTTGGATAAGAGTATGGATAAGGGATAAGTATGATCTGCTCCTGCTTTCTAGGGTAATTCACAATACTAACAAAGAACAGGATGGCTGAAGTCAGTTAAAGCTTACTGCTTACCAGTGTGCCATATAGTAGTAGCATGGATTACAGAAGGATGAAGATTGTCAATAAATGTTACACGCCTGTCATCAACAACACTTCTCTTACTTTGAAAGTCATAGACATCATGTACTTGAGTAGAACAACCGAGAAATTTTTGTGCTGGTAGACAAGGTGGTACCAAATGTTTGGAAGAGGTGAAGCAGCAACTACGCATGGACTGGATAGAGATTAAAAGAGGTCTGATTTTCTATAATCTCAGAGCCTGTGCAGGATGCTAGGATACAACTGGGCACCCAGGAAACATTTGCTTTGGCTTTGTAAGTAAATAAATCTAAGATATGATGTTGTGTTCTTATTATCTTTGTATCTCTGCTCAAAAGCATATTCTGCAAGAGCACTACATACAGTAAATAAAACAGCCTTAGATGAATTATTCATTGTGCATCTGTATCTACTCATTATTCTTCTAAAAGGAAAATAACTCGCTTCCAGGATCCAAAAATTGTCTGTCTGCTCAGAAGTTGTGACAATATTATTTTTGCTTTCCCCTTCAAAACACAAGAAAGACTGTGTATCAATTTGAAGCACAGGCTGAAGCCATATCCAGAATAGATATGTGACATCTTTGTTTTTATACTCTAACCCAGAACTAAAACCAGAGACAAACGTGTTCAGCTACAGAGGGCAGGTTACCTGATACACAAGAAAGAAAGAAAACTGAAGTCCAAAGAAAACTAGCACAAAAAAAATTTAGCTTCTCCATCCTTCAGACCTCACCCATACAAGTACACCTACAGAACAAGCAGCACTTCACTCCCAGAAGGCTTTGGCTCCAGGCAGACCCCTTGAGGACTAAGCCCTCCTGCTCCTACCCTGATGCCAAGAAACATCTCCCTCAGTAAGAACAGACAGATACAAGGGAAGCACCAGCTAGACAAGCTTTCTGATGACTGTGCAGCAAGGTTTTTTTTTCTTCTTTTACTCAGATCTACTCGTGACAGACATTTCAGAATAACTCCACACACATACCTTCCTTCATTCGGTGCTTTTCGACTTCTACAGTGATCTGGACACAATAAACTTCACGGGTTTGTATGCCACCTCCACAAAGCACTGCATGCTTACGATGTCGAGGGCTCTGCTGGTCAAAGAGAGACACTTGGCAAGCTTTCCATTCAGAAGTCCTCCAGGAAAACCTTTGGGAAAAAGAGAGACCAAACAAAACAAGAATAATTTTAGAAAAAATATGGGTGAGGAGGTGCTAGTTTACTACTTGACAAAATACAATTGGTTTAGTATTTATGGTAGCACTCCCCTGTTCAAAACAGGGAATGTTCTGAAACATTCTGAAAGTTAAATATACAAAGGTTAAGTATTTGCTATTAGCCTGTAGTACTCATGTAAACTTTTCACATAGCACTGATCTCTGAAGTGTTCACAAACACTAAATCATTCTGACAACACCTTTGAGCAGGATGCAAAAAAGGAACGAAGATTAAGAGGTTCGATTAAGTGTGAAAATGAGTTTTCAAACATGTAGCTCCAACCACTATACCACCTTTCTCAACCAAGAGCTGAACACGTCATTCTAAAATGCACTTAACAGGTAAAGCCCTACGTATGTCAATGAAACTCAAAGCAACAAGCAGCTTTTCCGTAGGTGACAGCTTTGCAACGGCCCAGGGTACTATCAATTTCTCCAAAGGACTGCCTGTGGTAACTCAGTTCTATTGCTTTTCTTTCCAGAAGTTGTGATAGGCAGCAAGGTCTGTTTTCATTCTGTATTCACTTCACACCTAAAGAGTATAAATGGTTTTCAAGAAAGGATAACATTCTTGGGCATAGGTATGTGAATGTTGTATTGACAATCAGCATTATTAATTATCAGCCTAAATGCCAAGAAGAACTTATTAAAATCACAGGGGAAGTAGCATGGGGAACAACAGAAAGCAAAAACTATTTCTCATCATGTCCAAAAACACAGAGCACTCTTCTTATGCAGCAGCTTTCATAGAGGAAGCTCATTTTAATTAACAGGTCACAGTATCGGTGTGATAAGGTGAGTAAGAGCTCAGTTTTCCTTCCACTTTCTGAATCTTAGCCAATATTGTTCCTGTGATCAAATTGTTTACACTTCTGCCGCTTCATTCCTTTGCCCCTCTGTTTCTCACAGTTCTCTTTTTCCATACAAACTTCACTGTTCCAAAATATGTAAAGTAATTTCCTTCTTTCAGCTTCAAGCCAAATACTCTCTCCTCCTATGGCAGATCTACAGTTGTTAAAAACTCTGTGCATTTGCCTGCTAACTGATCACTGCCAGCTCAGCACAACGGGGTGTCTCTGTTCCATCTTGTAGTCCTTGTATTCTGCACTGCAAATATCCATTCCCTGACTACAGCTATGGCAAGGACATGTGCATCTCAAAACTACATGAAAAATAATGACATCATTTTTGCCTGAGCACATACCAATATTCTCACAACATGTTGCATTGCAAATTTGGACATAAGAATGATTTTTAGCCCCAGAGCACTTACGAATTTTGTAAGATACTAATGGAAAACGTTTGTGAACACTGCCACTTACTTTCAATTTACAGGTACTTTTCAGATGAGCTGTCAGGCTCTCTTAATTAATATACAGTACCGTGTGCAAATTTGGATACGTTCACAGGGTTTATTGCCAGCAGAGGAAACAAAACAGAATATTCTTTTCATACAACCAATACGAAATAACTGAACGCTTGCAACATATAAAGCACTGCCATGGATTTTTGTTACAGTGCTCCTCTTATGAAATTCCTAACTGCATTTTTTTTTTTGGGCATTGCAGTGTTAAATGCTAACTTCTTGTTATAATAAAGACGAGTATTATTTTCATCAAGCACTGGGCAAAGAAAAATTCCTCCTCCACAGCACCTCAGGACATTGTGCTGCTCAGGTCTGTATTTCACAACCAGAAGCCTAAATATAGAACACACATCTTCCCTCAGCTATGGCAATACTTGTTATAGGGTAGTGTTTCTTAAAATAATAATTGACTAAAGAAAAGCTCATTATCAATATGTGGGCTTAGGGAGTCAGCTGTGAATTCTGGATCTTACAGACTCGTTTCCAAAGGTGCGAGCACCTGCTTCTCCTATTCAGCTCAAGCTGTGGGACTTAACACCTACAAACATTAGGCCATCAATGATTAAAATTATGCAAAATAACTAAATCTGAGCTCAGAGATAATTAAACCTCATCAGCTTCCGAATCTAAAAAAAATCTCTGTAGATATCTACACACAGTAACCAAATCTCTGCTGCACTGCAGAGCAGTATTTAATGAGCAGCCATCAGGTGCAACTGCCAGCACTGGTTCTTCTGCAAGCAGCTTAAAGCCTAAATCCTTATCAGCCCATCTTGCTTTCTCCCAGCTGGGCATGCCCTAAGCTGTCTGGAGCTTTCTGGTAACAAATCCTGACCCCAAGCATTAGCT
Source organism: Chrysolophus pictus (assembly GCA_037305975.1). Taxonomy (NCBI): domain Eukaryota; kingdom Metazoa; phylum Chordata; class Aves; order Galliformes; family Phasianidae; genus Chrysolophus; species Chrysolophus pictus. Next base: position 6,319,655 of record CM074582.1, read on the forward strand.
GTTTAAAAGGTACACATTTTCACAGCCATTATCAAGTCAACTACACTAGAAACATATCTGACATATTGTTATCCCACTGAGTGCAAAACCTGTTTCTACAGAAGGAAGCGGTGCTCTTGGACAGCTTCTGATGGACTCTTTGCCAGGTTTTATGCAGCTGACACTTGGTATCAATTTGCCCATCTACGGGCTGTTCTAGAGACAAGGAGAATTAGCACTGCTGAAAGAAAAAATGACTGTATAAGCTCCATAAATTTAATTAGTTAATAGCAGTTAATAACAACTGACAAAGAGCAGAGATTACTGAGATTTCTTACAGGGAAACACACTTGGGCTTCCTCTTTTGAATCTTAACCTTTGGACAGTACTTGCAGGTTACTAGCAATGCCCACTGCGGTATCACCATGGGACTGATTTCTCCAACCTCAATGAAGATGACACCCAAGCCCACAGTTACGTTGTTAGAGCAGACCTGATCAAAGGTGCACTGTATCAGAACTAAGCTCAGGGGATAACACCATTCCACTACTTTGTTCTCTGTCTCTGTAAGAGGACAATAAACCACAAAGTGAAAGGGATGCATTTGAATCATCAAGGCAGGTCAGCCTCGGTGCATTTGTGTGATTCCTATGCCAAAACCTGTGAGTGGTAAAAATTTAAAGTGGTAATAGATTTAAACACTTTAACTGCTTTCAACATCTAGTTAGATGATTTGTTCCTTTTTTTTTAATAACACTGTTTGAGTTGCAGGAGGTCTGATTACTTCCAAAGACTGACAGTCACCACTGCCAGTGGTTGGAGAGCTAGGCAGAGAACACCTAAAATGGGAACCTCCAGAATCCACATGCAGTTATGTCAGTTTGCTTAAGAAAATGGGCAAGCAGGAGCTGCTGGAAACAATAAACTTGTTGTTTGGGGTATCTAGGAAGAGACTGGGCTGTCAAAGTCAAGATTTTCACTGCTAACCAGTCCACTGGGGAAGCAGAAGAGGTGGTTCTTTGCGTGTCTGCTATGATCAAAGCAAAGTGAGTTCTCAGGCTGCAACAGCCAGCATCAGCCACAGGAGGAATGTCCAACCTGGGGCTGGAGAACTACAGCTGCAACACAGCTTGTTCCTGATCAGAGGGGAGGCAACAAGGCTGTCCAGCCAAACCAAGGGCAGCTCGGGGTGCCAGAGACCAGGGAAGTTCAAAGGGCTGGAGAGTGGTGCTGCCTCCACTCCCAACATGCAATCCCAGCAGCATACCAGCTGAGTTCTGAGAGCTTCCGTTCACGTCTTTCCCAATTCACACTAATACCTTACCTTTAATTAAGGCACATAATGAGCCCTACAAAGTGATACGATCACACCCATATCTCAGCAGTAATCTCAAGCCTTTTGTAAAAATCAGGTCTTAAAATTTTTCCATTTTCCATCATTTAAGTTCTGAAAAGCTTTGAATTTCCAACAAAAAGAGAAGGTTTTTTTTTTTCTAAATCCCTGTCTTGTAACATAGCAACCACAACCAAAACGAAAGATTGAAAGACATAATAATAATTCTGGAAAATCTATCTATTCCCACTGAACATGTAAGCTACGCATCAAGGATACAAGTGATATAAAACATTGTTCTAAAACTGATGACTCAGTGACAGCTACGTAACAAACAACTGCTCAATGTCTTCACGATTTATAGTAACCTCTTGGTCTCTGCAGTCTGTAGGACTTATCCTCTTAGTGGTGAAATGAGTTTTATACCTATACATGCCTGTTCTCTTTAACTGAACTACCCCAAATTTATATGGCAATAAAGGAGGTAGGATCACCTCCTATGTGTTTAAGCTTTCTAAACTCTTAATCTAATCCTTTTAGAATAAATAACCAAAAGTAAAACAAAGTACAAAGCTCAGGAGTCCTACCTGCACTTAAAATGCTTTATTTTCTTGTATTTAAACTATTGATTAAAGAGGTTATAGTAAACTTCAGCCTTAAAATTAAAAAGCCTACTATTAAATTTATACCAGTATCGCATACCTGCGATGAGACCTTTAACCTGCTGCCCGGCCATGGATGGGAACATAACTTCACCCACCTTCCTCTGCTGAAAAGAAAGCTGTAGGTACAACCTCCAGAGCTGCTGCTTTTCCACACAGGTGGATGTGAAGGATGAAGATGTAGGACACAGTCTGGGAAGCACACATCCATTCAGTCAAAAGGTGACTGCTGACCTTCCAGTGAAAAACAGCCACTAGAGGAAAATGCCTCATTCTCTTACACAGAGCCACGTTTTTTCTGGCCAGCATTCTCACCCACTGTCTTTGGCTTGCCTGGAGCATGATTTGGAAAATCCTTACCAAGAGAATAAAATTTAAAGATAAGGATACTTCCAGTATCAAACAGGTCCACCGAAACCAAATTACCAGCTGTAAATTGTAATACGGATAGACAATACCCTATGCCAGTGCTGATGCTTAAATAACAGATTTTAAAAATGATTGATTTCTCTCCATTAGCATTAAGCTGTGAGCCCCAGAACCTTCATAGCACGTACCACACTGTAGCAGCTTCTCATTCCTGCTTGTTTCTGAAGTACTAAATGACTAAATCAAAGTCTACTAACCAGAAAACAATCATAAAATTCTCCTTAACAGTGCTTAGTGAAAGAAGGTCAATCTATCACTTGCATTTTGAGATACTACATCCCTAGAAATAAGAATTAACTAAATACCAGAGATTTTCTTGCTATGTTTTCTGGCTAAGTGGTTCTATTAACCTGTAAGTCTCATGTTATTGTTCCAGGCCAGCTTATTAGACAGTTTATCCTAGTTCACACAGATACTTTACTGAAAAGGTTGCCTGAAGAACTGACGATGTGCAGGTATGGCAGAATGAAGAATGTTTATGGGTTCATATTTTCATGAAAACCATGGCATAGCAGCAATACACTGAAAGAACAAGCTTTCTTCTGTATCACGGGCGGCACCACAAGAAAGTTATCAGCATTATGCAGATCCTCACATTTTGGGCTCTCCTGGCTTTACATCAAGACCTTAGAATCGTTTGCACTTTAATACAGTGCAGTATCAAAAAACACAAATGCTGAGAAACAAGGGGCAGACATGTTCTGCTCACTCCTGATCTGCTACCAGCTGGCATACCCCAATCAGGTGTCACCTGCACCCACGCTCCTATACAAAATCAGCAAGACAATGTGTTAATCTATTGTCTTTGAAATTGGTGTGCATCTGGGCAGGAGCAAAAATCACTCTTCAAGAGCCTTTTCATAGGATGTAATCAAGCAACAGAATTTTTTTTTTTTTATATACTTCCTCTCCTTCGCTAGCAGGGTGCATTAAAATGTTCAGCATTTGATTTGAATGAATTCAACAATATAGTGACACTTTCACAGGTTACACCTTCCTAAGAAATATCTCTTGCAAAAGCTTTATCAAAGCTTTTGGCAGTACCTGGTGAAGCACCAGAAATTCACGACTTGATCACTGATTAGTCCTCCTAATAAACAGAGTTATTCACAGGGAGATCTGTCTACGTGCGTATAAAATCTTAATCTTGAAGCATTTTACAGTCAATCTCAGAACACAAAATTAAGCTATATTTTATCTTCTTTGCAAAGCAAACAATTTCCCCTCTAGGCTAGCCTGGCCAAGCACTATGGCACAGATCTGCACACCAGAAAGGTGAGTTCCTCACCTTCTGTCAGAACGAAAAGGGCCATAAACCATGCAAGAACTTGGGGACTGTGAGGTTTCCAGGTTTAAAAATATCCAGATGGAATCTGAGACTTGCTCTTTACCAAGCTGCTATCTCTGAACAGTTCCCATTTTCCTTATGGAGGACTGGGATTTTTCATGGGGAGATGAAGGGGAATCACTAAATCTTATGTAAAATTCATAGCTGCAAGTCCAATAAAAGTACAGCCACGGAGACCTGCCCAGCCTCTGTGCAGCTGAGGAAATTCTCCAAACCAGCAATAGGTAGAAAAGCACTTTCAGAGAACAAGAGCATCTGCTCTCAGTTTTTAAAATATGAAAATATAAGCTATAATGAGTATAACTGCAATTTATTTCTATATGGAAGTGTAATCATTGTAATAGCAATAACGATAATGGAAACAATTACAAGAACATTAGCAGTAAATAAAGCAAACCATCGTTAACAATCATCAAATCAATGATCTCTCAAGCACAGATAGGAAGTATGATGTGCGACCCTCTCCATACGCATACAAAAACACAGAGCAAAGAAGCATAAGATCACCCCAGACGTTCAGAAAACGTGGGCTAAATCTCAGGTACCTTGGGCAAGGCTTCAGCAGCTCTCTCCCTCCTGTGCTGCAGGCTTCCTTCTCCTCCAGCTCTGGACAGAGCTTCCCACTTCCCATGGCCACGCTCCGCACACTACGGTGCCGGCTCCGAAAGCCCGGGGTGAGATCTCCCCAGCTGCAGGTCTGTGAGCAGGAGCTCCACGCCGACCACTCAGACGTTTCGCAGTCTTTAGCAATGACACAGGTCTTGGAGGTCAAAGGGACAGCATCTTGCACACAAAGGCTGAGATAAGAACAAAGTAAAACAGGTACGGAGGTTATGCTTACAAGATCTTAACATTTTTTCAGCTCAAACACCCGATTATTTTACCTACATTACCATATGACAAGAAGATGGTTTCAAACTAAAAGAAGGGAGATTGAGAGCGCATATAAGGAAAGGGTTTTTTCTGATAAAGGATAGTGAAGCAGTGCAATAGGTTGACCAAAGATGTTGTGGATGCGCCGACCCTGGAGACACTCCAAGTCAGACTGGATGGGTCTCTGAGCACCTGGTCAAGCTGCAGACATCCATAATCAGTGAGTAGGACTAGATGAACTTCAAAGGTCCCTTCCAACTCAAGCCATCCTACAATACTAAGAAATCATAGTCATTTGAGGGTGAAATGGAAGACTTGCATCAACACCAGTACAGTGAATATAAGAGGAGCTGCAAGGCACACACTGCATTTCCAGAGAGTTGCGAGTGCAAACATTGAGCCACTCGCAAATAATACACCTAATTTATTTCAAGTTGGAAAAGATGTAAATGATGCTGTGCTTTTAGATTTCACACTTTAACCATGACTGAAAAGAGAAGGCAAGCACAGGAGAAGAGCTGCCACTGGTAAACGCCTGCAAACACTGCTGGCTGGCCAGCATCCATCCATCCCAGTGTCAGTACGTCCTGCTGAGCAACTCTGCTCTTTTATGAAAGTAATTAGGCTCTCATTAACATGAAATATTCCGGTTCTGTGAGGCTGTTACCAAGCAAATGCTGTTAAACAAGGTCAGAGGGTTTTCAAACCTGACAAAGCACAGGAGACTCCAGCACGCTGCAACTGTGCATGTGTTTTTGCACTCAGTTACATTACTTAACCATTTTGATTATTATTAGGACATAATCCTCATTCATTTTGTAAGATATCAAGAAAGGATCAATGCAATGGAAAAATAAAAGGAGAGCTGGCAACGGTAGATGTCCAAGACTGCTCTGTCCTGCCTGACTACACAGAGTGCAGCTGCTTCTGATCCACCTCACACAGCTAGAGATCATCCACCAGGTCACAGGGATGGGGGGGGAAACCTCTGCTGTGTCTGAGACCTCAGATAACTGACGTCAATAGAGCTGGAAAGGATACACCAAAAAATGACAGACTTACGTATGAGCAAAGACATCGCTGGAGCATCACAAATGATCGATCAGATAGGGGGAAAAAGGGAGGGGGAAAAACAATGATACCCAGCAAAAAAAAAAAAAAAAGTCACCAGAAAAAAAAAAAACTAAGAATTCCTAATTTCTGCCTAGTGTTATAAGCATGATGCAAACTGCTCTCCAAAATTAAGACCATACATGAACTCAGTATGAACTCTCTTTAAATTCGTCTCCTCCAGCCTCCAGTTGCTCACAGTCAGGCTTTTACCAACTGTAAGGAGCAAATACATGTGCACTTAAAAGGTGTGAAATCTAGAGCTGCTACCAAGGAACCAGTTATTACCTCACTTAATATTACTTATAACACAGTTTGACTAGGCTAACTTTCTCCACAGAAAATACTCTGGGCAATCATTTCAGGATTGCACAGCAATCTCATAGGGGGAGCGGAGAAGATAACGGGCATCCATTCGCTTCTCTACCAATTTAGAAACTGGTCCATTTTTCACGAAAGTCAATAGGAGTATTGCCACTTACATGTGATTAGGCTTGACTAGCTTGACTACATCCTGAATTACTAGCATAATACAGCATTTAGTGACTTAAATTTACAGTTTTTTTGTTTGAAGTATAACACTTTTTTTTGTCTCACTTTCATCACGTACAGTAATAGTCTGCCAGGTGCCAGCAGGATGAATCTGCTGAGGCTTAACAGCTGCATGAAGCAGGAACAGCCTCTGATGCAGCCAAAAAATTATTCTCATTTATATCCAAAAAAGATTTCTCATGCTTCTACTACATGCCAAACACAACCAATGCAAAGCTGTACCTCGTGCAAAACATCAATACTATTGAATGGAAGACAGAAGAGAAATAATTGTATCTGAACTTGTGCTGGGCGAGTGATTTGGAGACTTGCCTGGAACATTAGGTTACGGAGAGTCACACCGACTGTACCCTTATTTCCCTCTCAGTACTTTTTGAACACAGTTATCAGGTGAGCCACCAGCGCCACAATGGTAACGGAACACAAATTCCTGCTTTTAAGTAGATAAAATACTGGCAAATAGAAGTCATTGTCCTATGCGATTACACTAGAAAACTAGAGCCTATCTAAAACACAGCAAGGAGGGCAAGCAAACTCACATTCTGAAGAGTAAGTGAAATTTTGCATTCAGATACCAGTAAGAAAATCCAAATCCATTTTTGGGGTAGCACCACTGTAAATGAAATATTTAAGTCTGGGTTGATCTTTCCTGAAAAACCAAAAAAAAAGAAACCTTTAAAAATCTGCTTTAGGGTTTTCTTCAAAATTAATATTGCTAATTGCTGGTATTGGTATCCCCAATTCTTAGCAAGGCAAGAGCTACCACATCTGTCCAAGGGATTAAAGCAGATGCTGACACATAGGCTGCAAAGGACATCTCTGCCCAGCAATCATCTTTGCTATTTGCAAGGCTTTCAGGTATGTGAAGACTGAACAGCTCATTCTTTCCCTGAAAATCCCTCCACTGGCTCCTGCTATAAACGGCTAATAAGAGAACTTTGTTGACCTTAAGATGAACAAGACGTGAAGCCGACAATTTCCTCCCTTCTGCTGGGGAAGATGTTTTTGAGAGAGAATTGCACACAACTCCCTAACAGAAAGTGAATCTAATTAACTCATTCCCACTCATTCAGAGCCTCAAAGCCAAATTAACTGTGACACCAAGCAACACAAATGCAAACGTAAAAACACACTCTGTTCTTCTGCATGAAATTCAGACACATTCTTTCATGTCACTGATGCACTGAGAACAATCTGATACACAGAACGCTCAGATGTGTGAGACATCGTTGATCTCAGCCCACAAACCTCAGTATCTGAACTAGCTGTAAGGAAGGAAGTCTTGAGGATGGGAGATGTTTTGTGAGCCTAGTTTTCATACCAACTTTCCACAGATTAATGTATTTAGGTTATAGCGTCCTTTTGGGAGTAAATCTGGTAATGGTAACATTATAACATGCTTACTCATGGATGCTTTGTGTGTTACAGGGCTGGACTGGTAAAGGGAAAACTGCAGGAGTTGTTTTGCAATGTATGTTAAGCCAAGTTATTAGTGACAGTATTTCCAAAACATTACTCTGGTTGAGAGGCTAAAAACAGTCACCATTTGGTTGTTTAGCGTGCTTGTAGTAAAAACAAAGTCAACAAGATTATTCTTTTTAAATGTCCCTAGAATGGAGAATCTCCTCCATTCCCATTAGCTCAGAGATTCATTTCCAAGCCTGAATGCCAAGGCTCAGTCCTCGTGTGCTGGGAAGGATGTGAATGCACACCTCCTCCCCCAGAACAGTCACAGCCATCACATGTAGGTGTACTGCAGCACAGCATAACCTCCTCTCAACTGTAAAATGTTGTACTCATCTACAGAAAGTAGAAGTCTGAGAAGCACAAATAATTTTTCCGAGAAATGTACAGCAGCACAGTGGTTAAAGTGCAATCCACTAGGAAATGGATCGTGTGAATTCAAATTACAGAGGCAAATAAAAGAACTGGATACTGCTCAACCACATCTTGATGGACGCTTTATTCCTTGACTGAATTCAACCTGAATTTTCACTTACAAAGGCAAAGTAAACAGAATCCCAATCCAATTCTGCTCTATCATCACCACCTTATACACTGCATGAAGAGTTTAAGAAACACATACCTGAAAAAGATGGAAGGGAAGGGAAGGGAAGGGAAGGGAAGGGAAGGGAAGGGAAGGGAAGGGAAGGGAAGGGAAGGGAAGGGAAGGGAAGGGAAGGGAAGGGAAGGGAAGGGAAGGGAAGGGAAGGGAAGGGAAGGGAAGGGAAGGGAAGGGAAGGGAAGGGAAGGGAAGGGAAGGGAAGGGAAGGGAAGGGAAGGGAAGGGAAGGGAAGGGAAGGGAAGGGAAGGGAAGGGAAGGGAAGGGAAGGGAAGGGAAGGGAAGGGAAGGGAAGGGAAGGGAAGGGAAGGGAAGGGAAGGGAAGGGAAGGGAAGGGAAGGGAAGGGAAGGGAAGGGAAGGGAAGGGAAGGGAAGGGAAGGGAAGGGAAGGGAAGGGAAGGGAAGGGAAGGGAAGGGAAGGGAAGGGAAGGGAAGGGAAGGGAAGGGAAGGGAAGGGAAGGGAAGGGAAGGGAAGGGAAGGGAAGGGAAGGGAAGGGAAGGGAAGGGAAGGGAAGGGAAGGGAAGGGAAGGGAAGGGAAGGGACCATTTTGCTCTCAGCTTTAACTTCTTATGCTTACTGGGAACACCAAATGTACTTATTGAGCACATCCATCAGGTCAGAAGAAACAAGACAAATGTATTTAGGATTTCAATGTAGTGACAGTTGCTCATTTATCTAAATGCAATCTAGCTTCTAACCCAAACGTGGGGAACAAAAATAAAAGTTTCTTTGTGTCACTACTCAGGAGGTTTTCACAACTATGACAAGACAGAAAACAAAAAGCAGCAGAAGTTTAAAATGCACATCTCCTGTAACTTTTTCTGAGGTTTTCTTAAAGGTATGGGAGTCTTTATGTTTGACCTTATTACAGGATATGAAAGCTAATTTTTTTTTAACCTGATTTTTAATCACAGCTCCCACCTGTGGGTTCAGTGGGAAACCAAAGGCTCCTGTTTTCTGGATTCAGCCACACAACTTGAGAATAAGAGAAAAACTGAAAGCAAATGTCAGGCACACTTCCTGCTGCTGCTACTTATCTCACAAGAGAAAGGACAACGCGTTTGCTCCTCTCATTAATCACAGACTTGTTAACGAAGAAGCCAAAATGAGTTTCCTGCCAGTAACCTTGCACCCCTAAGATGTGAACGCATTCAATCATTCAGTCTTTAAAAAAATAACTTGCACCGATTCTATTAAAATCCTGACCACCATTCCAGTGCAGCCTCTCCATTTGCACACACAAGGACACACAACGGCACAGCTGGCTGACACACAGCTGAGATTAGAAACCAGTCAGTTTATCAACTTTGATAATAAATTAAGCATCAGACACCACTTGTGAACACCACAGAGCCATCTCTGCTGCCGTTGCATTATAGATTTGGAAAGGGGCTGACCATACGTTTGCTCTTTGATGGGTAATGGTATTCAAGTGACCACACATGTCATATGCCATTTTTCTTAGTTAGTGGCAGAAGGAATGAGTGGCGGTGATAAAATCCCAGCACGGCAGCATAATTAAGCAGTTTAGAGACCTGGTGAAGCATTTCTAGGGATATTTTTCTCTTCCCTTAGTACCCCAGAAATTTAATTTGTAACTCTCATTGGGATTTACTCAACAGTGTTATTCTAAATAGGAAATCTCAGCCAGGAAAATGAAAAAGCACAAATAAAGCAATTCTTCCCAGTTCTACAGCAGACATTTGGCTGTCCGCCAAGCTCTGCTTCAGGGTTATGCAAATGCATTTACTCTTCTTTACCAGTAGCCAAAATATCATCACTCTTGTGAAGCGACATCTGCAAGATCGGGTCCATTCTTCAGGAGAATGGCAGCAAATACACTGCACAACGAAACTAGGAAGGCATTAACACGGTTGTTTTAAGGGAGCTGTTTGGTATCAGTGACATTCAAGCCATGCAGTTAAACACAGATCGGATTTAATGCCAGATTTTAGGTTTAGGTATCAAGTTTCCAAGTTTAAGCTACATAGTTACAGTTAATAAAAGTTATTTTTGAAAGAAAACTATGCAAACTATGGATGTTCCTCTTGCATATGGGCCTAGTAAGAGTAAGATACAGGCGACTCACATCTCTGCATTAAACCTGAGACACAGACTCAGCAGAAAAACTCTGCTAGGAGGCAGCCAGTGGACCTACATGTTCCCAAACAGGGGGCTACATCACCTGAAAAGAAGAAACAAATTCCATTCCTACAGCAAAAGTGCCAGTGAGAGTGTGAGGGAAGAGAGAAACTTAAAACAAGCCAGGATTCCCCAACCAGAGTCTCTGACAAAGAATGAGATACAATGGTCAGAAAAGCAGCTACCACGTGGCACATACATAAACCTGCTGCAGGTCCCACAGTGACATAAGTCACAAGTAACTCCATTAAAGTCAAGCAGCAACATGAGTATAAAATCTGTGTATTTAGAATCAGCATACATTTAGAGACAAGTAATGAAGTCAAGATCTTAGAAACTGCTACAACAGTTCACAAATCTTGACATTTTTCCAAGCGATAAAAAATATTTACCTTGTTACAGATGTAATAGGAGGAGGTAAGAAAATGGCTAGAATGTTTATTTTCACCTCAGTACATGTGCAAAATAACTACTGACATTAGCAGGGGTAGAGTATCGGACAGAGAATAATCCTTTATCTCTCCAATTTGAAGTCACGCAGGCACCAGGAGCTATAGATACTGATAACAGCTGATTTCTGCAAAATTCAGGAGCAGGATTTTTCACAGAATCACAGAGTAATTGAGGTTGGAAAGGACCTCTGGAGTACCCTTTCCTTTGGTCTGCCAGCAGTGCCCTTCCTAATGCACCCCAGGATACCACAGGGCACAAGGGCGCACTGCTGCTTCATGGGCAACATGTTGTCCATCAGGTCTTCTCCCTGATCCTTCTCCCCAGAGCTGCTTCCCAGTCCGTATCAGTGCCTGAGGTTATTCCTCCCCACGTGCAGGACCCTGTATTTGTCCTTGTTCAATTCAAGATATTCCTTTCTCTCCTCCTTCACAGAGGATTGATTTTTCAACAATTCCTAATAATAGTGGAAAAAATGGGCAGGTGAAGTTCTTCAAAAATCTGGCTTCTGACTTTCTCGGAATTTAATCAATTCCTCAGCAATCTATAGCTCCTGGCACCTGCTCAAATTCAATCTGAAGTCAAATGGCAGAGCTCAGATTGTTTGAATTTAAATGCGAGAAACGCAGAGAATAAATCTTTCCATTATTTGCTGTACATTATTGTAACCTTCACATCTGAATTACAGAAAAGCGACCTGCACAGACCAAGGGAAATTGTTAAATAAAGCACGTGAGGATAGAAATCAACAACTGCTGTCAAAGAAATACATGCAAGTCACAGATCCTATACTGGCATCAGAAACATCGCAATCATGAAGGCTCCTCGCAAGCAGAAGACAACCATAGCTTTGCTCACTGATCTATCTGGCCAAGAAATATCTTCTAGTAAATTCACAGGGCCAAACTTGTCAGGCTTTAACTTCTTGTTTTATTCAGTGTTGATCTGTAGGAATGAAGGAGTTGAAGTTTAGCTTCTCCAGCCAAGTACATGCAGTAGGTGATTGAGAGTGGAACCCTTCCATGCTCAGCACCTCCCCAGCAAGAGGTGATATACACATACCTCCATTTCCTTGAGGTTTCCACAAAACAAAACCAGAAGAGAAATATTAAAAACATAAAATGAATTAAACAGCCACAAACCGTACAAGTATGCAAAATATTCAGCGGATGCTAGCTTCACAAGCAGGGAATTAAATCAAAAAGCAGCCTGTAAAGAAAACGCATAAAAATTTGCATTTAAAACTCGAGAAGGTGAGTGCATTAGCCTGTGCAAAGTGGCAACTCGTGAAAGAAAGGAAATAAAAGCAGAGATGTGGAAGCGCCCTTACCTCAGCACAGCGTGCCTGCCGTCGCTCCGCACACAGCTGACCGCCCTGGTCTGGTACCCCACCTGCCCCACGTGGGGATGGTGCTGGGCCTTGTGGCTTTCCAACCACGACGCGCTCAGTTCTCCAGAGTCCTCCCCCAAATCCAACGAGGCGTCCTGGCGGCGGGGCAGCCTGCACTCGCCCCAAGGTCCCACCCTGAGGTTGTAGGTGTGCTCCTCCTCGCCCAGGGGACAGGCGGCAGCAGCACAGGTCTGCGATTCCGTCAGGTTGGGGCACGGGGCACCCCCATAGAGAGGAGGAGCGATGACGGCACGGGTCCGGTGCCGCAAGCTATTGCTGCAACCCCCACCGCACTGGGACCAGGGGGAGAAGTCTGTGACAACGCAGTCCCGTGGGCACGGCACCAGGCAGGCCTGCTCCAGAGGTGGCTGCGGTGCCAGGTGCTCACAGATCTCAGCAGCCACGGCACTCCTGTCCAGCTTCTGAAGGCAGCGGGCGCTGCGGCGTTGCAGGCCGTGCTGCGCCATCACGCAGGGTCCAGCCTCACCACCGGGCACGCAGGGTCCCCATCCCGAAACCTCCCACTCGAACAGCTCCAAGTGCCAGTCGCAGACCTTGAAGCACCGCCGCTGGCTTTCGGGCTTTTCCTGCTGGTCGCAGTTGGCGTGGTGGGATGTCCAGCCCTCGGTGTGGGTGCACCAAACAGCCCGGCTTCGTGTGCCCCCGGAACCGCAGTCACCCACACATCGGCCCCAGTGACCTGCAAAAAAGGGAGGGTTGAGCCACCCTAACACCTAACAGTGGCAAAATCACATTCCAGCATCCATTAAACAATAAATAACTATCAGCTCATCTCTAAAACCAAGTAAACGCCGCTTGGTCTTTAAGGTCCCCTCCAATCCAAGCCATTCTATGAAATGTCGCCAAAGGCCCACATGACACTCCTCTTCCCCATGTATTCACATGGGTCTAATACTTGGTTCCTGAAACCTGGAAAAAAAAACACTGCTTCCCATTGGCCCCCAATGTCTCAAATTAAAGGCAGAGCAGACACGCTTCTGCAACAGGGAAATGCACCCAAAGCCTGAGGAAATATGAATATTTAATTCCGCTTGTACAATGCACATAAAAATGATCATAAAGGAACAATAATCTAATAGGAGGAGAAAGTCACGTTAGATAAGGGGAAAACATTCTTAATAGGACAATTAGTCAGTGGAATAAACTGCTCTGGGAAAACAGCTGAATCATTGTCTGCGGTGATAAAATGGTGCAGATAAATACCACAGGGATAAGAGGATGCTCTTATAAGTAGCTGAAAATGTAGGAAGTGATGTTACACGATGGTGCATGTCCTGCACAGTGGGTCCTGCAGGGTGCTGGTTTGTGAACAGAGCCCCATACAGCAAAATAGGTCCCTCACCTTCTGCATTAGTCAGGGAATTACCTTGAGCAAGGTGTCTCCATTTGCAGTACGTGTACTACAGGTGGGGGGTATAGCTGGTCATTTGGCAAGAGAAACAGAATCAAAATTAAACCCAGCAATCTCATTTTTACTTCCAGAGCACATGAACATACATATATAACTATACAAATGTTATTTAAGCATTTCTAAGTGAATGTAAATCAGACGAGGCTAAGTAGAAAGATTTTTCTCTAAAAATATTATTCCACAAAATCCACCAAGTCCACGAAGGAATCTAACGGCTGTACAGTACAAAATTGCTTTTAGAATAAGAAGAAAAGGTAGCAGAAAGCACTAAGGCCAAATCTTAGCATATTAAAAGGATTTTTATGATCATGTCTCAAGAGAGTCTCATCTCAATCCTAAGTTTAAAAACTTTCCAGAACATCTTAACAGAACCATTTCACTTGGTAAGAAAACTATATATGTAATCTGTGCTTGAAAGTACAGCAATAACCCTGTCTTTTGTATTTTTCTCAAGGCAGGAAATGAACTTACAACAAACAGGTCAATTTATATCAAGAAATGCTACTCTAGTTAAGTTTTCCAAAATTGATTTTAAAAACTATCGGAATCAGTTATAAGCTTACACTAAGAAAACAAGAATGTAAGATCCAAAACAGCCCCCGTAATGGCTGCAATTATATTTGCATGTATTTCACCCAGCTGACAATGTTTCTGAAGGTAAACCTGTTGTTCTTCCTATATGAGTAGCGTAGTGACTCTCCTAGAGCCAAGGCCATGATACTGTGCAATTCATGAATAAACGATGTCCTTTCCATCATTAGTAAGAGGTAAGTAAACAGGATATAGCCTAGCTTCTTCTACTACACATCCCAAACATCTGCACAGGAACCTTGGGGAAGAGCAATGACCTAAACACAGTCCTGAAGAGCCCCACTGAGCTATCACTGCTGACATTCCTCCAGCATCCCCATTCCCAAGCTCATAGACTTAGTGACCAGATCAGTGCAGGCAGCTCCTCTGAGCCGCCTCTCCTCAACATCAGGGAGCTTTGGGAGCGCATGTGGAGCGCGGACTGTCCAGGCAGGTGGGCAGTGATGCCACCACCTTCCTTTTCACCATTTGTTGCCAGCATCTCACTGCCCAAAGGCTGCACTTACAAAGCAGAGACCCAGGAGTCGTCTCTTTTGTGGCTGCTCTCCCTTTCTCATCCTCCAGGCTATGATTGCAAGTCTACCCTTAGTCTGTCACCTCCTCCCGTGGTCAACAGGCAGCAGGCAAGAAGGGTTTTCAGAGTCACCAAGGTTTAGACAGCTGCAGCTTTTGATGTATCCAGTCTTCAGGCTACGTGAAAAATCTTTCTCCCTTTTATACCTCCTGTATTTCATACCAAAAGATATCACTGCAAGATGAGGACACATCTTGAATGGGAAAAGACAGCAGCAAACTATACTGTACTTCACAAATTATTGTTAGTTATAGTTGTGACTTTCTATATAATTAAATGTGCTTAAAAACCTGAAGATCCAAAAAAAAAAAAAAAAAAGGAATTTTATGTTTAGTTCAGTTACATGAAGTGGCCTTTTTAAAATGCTCACTCTTGATATGTCACCTTCATTTAAAAGGCTATTCCAATAAAATACCAACACTACTCAAAAACAGACATCGGATTGCTGCATCTTACAAAAAAAATAATAGCTGAAATTCAACACTAATTGGTTTTTATTAATAGAGGAAAGTAACCGCTACAAAGACTAGGCAACACAATGCAACTGCATCATGAGCTTATTTCAGTGCTTACTTCTCTGAAGCAGTTTAACAAAGACAATTTCCTTTTTTGAGTTTTGGAATTTTCAGTACAGGCAAAGATTATTTTTTCAATGCTTCATTTTTAAAGCAAAAATTCATAACAAATATTGTTTCACTTCAGCTTAGTGCATAACTGTCTTTTTTCCTGATGGATTGTTTGGAACACACTACACCAATTTAGGATTTACTACTTAATTCTTAGGACAGGAAGACTTTCATTCATATTTCTCTATATCGAGACACCACTAAAATCCCCATAGAATAATAAAAAGCCACTGTAGAAGAAGATTAGCCAAATTCAACTCACCAAACCTACCGGTGCTCTTTGACTACTCGGTAGAACTCATCTCCTCAGTACTTCATGAACCACTCTATGTAATAGCTGCAGATTTACCAGCTCTGACATTAACAAGACGATAGAGATGCAGCAGAAGCCTTGAAAGAATTGGCTGTTATTTAATGTCAGATGTGAACTTAGAGTGAAAAATTACAAATAAAAGAAAGGACTCACGAGCAATTGCACTATCATTAGACAGATCACAATTTGCAATTACGCTCTGGCAAACACACTAAAAATGTAGCCTAAGACCAGTCTTCGCATACCAAAAGAAAGAATGAAAAAAAGTAAGGGTGGCAAATCAGATGCAAATCTGTTACTACAGAATTTTTCACTTCCAGTGATCACTTCAGGTCACAATAATAAACTTCTCCACAATGTTTCACTGCTTAGTCAAATGTCCTGTTCAGTAGCTTAACTGAGGAGAGGGATACAAATATTTCCCAGACAACAGCCTGCTTTTACTTAGCATTTAATTATTTTTTTAGAGCAGCCATGTAAACTTACACCTTCCTTAAAATAAACGAGTCAATTAAAGGAAACATCTCAGCAGAACGTGAACAACGGTATGAACAATATTTTATTGAACACCCACTAGAACTTACACATCAAAATGTAGAACTTTTAAAAGATGCATTACAGCTCCCAGCCAGGAGGACACTGATGTTAAATCAGAGGGCTAAGTAGAATAAAATCTATTTCATGCTGATCAGTCTATGAGAGCACACAGAGATAAAGATAAAATAGATGAACACACACAGTCTCATGCCACCACTGAAACTCAAAGTGTCCTAGATGGACACTTTCTGTCCATCCAGGAGCAAAGATCTCTGAATTCAAGCAGGCAAATGTGCAAGAGAAGTTGAAAACTGAAACAAAGATGTCCGAGATGCAGCAGTTTCCAGAAGGCAGGAGCATCCATAGAAATGGACCACAGACACCCAACTGCAGTAAGAAAAAAGTAGATGGTCAGTGACATGTGTGGCCAATGACTATGTTCTATGAATGCCATCTCAGGGAAGCTACGTGAAATTTACGCCATCAAAGTGAAAAATGCCCCTGAAGCTAGTTATTAAGACTATAATCAAGCTCTTCTGCTAACAATTTACCAAAGTCCCTTTGAGGCAAAGGCTGGCACCAAACTGGATGGTCCTGGAAGTACACCAGAGAGTTAACAAGATGACAGGCACTTCGGCACATAGGTCACATAGGTTCCTTAGAGGTTCTCAACACCTCAAGACCTGAGGTGCCTGGTGTAAATTCCATGCCGGCCCTGCTCTGAGCAGGAGGTTTGACCAGATGACTGTGAACTGTTCATTCCAACCTGGAATATTCTAGTAACACACCACAAAGAAGTACCCAATAAAATCAGTGATTGTTCAACAGGACTTACTACAGCGCCAAAAAAAAATGTTTTTCAGTAAAAAAAAATGCCACTGAGATCTGCAAAGTCCCTAAAATTGCACAAATAAATCCTTTAGTCTGAAGAGCAAGTCTACCAAATCACTATTTACAAAAATGAGAAGTCACACAATGAAGAACTAAACAGAGACATCCCACCATCTCTTACAAGACATCTATAGCACTATGGGGTGAAAGCAATTCATAAATTCAGTCCGTCCAATAAAGAAAACCTACACCTTGTTCTGTTTGCCATCTTTCATCCATCAGAAAGATAACCATATAATTAGCCCAAGAAGCATCCCTAATCCAGTTAGAAGCAAGCAATATAGCACTGCAAACGAGTGTTTATTTGATATAGCAGGCACTGATTGGCTTTTCCTGCCTGCTAGAGCCACCTACAATTATGCGATAATTATGTCTGAATGGATACAGTGACATCTGCTCTTTGACACAGAGGTCACAAAAGCGTAAGGCAAGCAGGCTATTCAGTCAATAATTACGTATTACAGACAAAATGAAACACCATTAAATATCAAATCTCAAACAGATAACCCAATAAGAGTTGCTTAACAAGTATGTTATTGCTTAGTAAGGACTGCTACAATAATTATGCTCTGTTTAATATGACATTTAGCTTAATTGCAACCATTTCACCATCTGAGAATTCTTTCAATAAGCATCTTCTACAATTATTCTGTCCCTATAGCTCAGTACTAATTTGCAAATTTAAGATTAGATTAGCAATCAGTTAAACAGAATACTGGGTTAGCAATTTCTTTCAAATACATTATAGATACATTCCAAGTTGCATCTGATACATAAAATATTGAAACAACTCTGACAAAAACGAATGGGCTATCATTGGCATAGTCCTCCACATCATTTCTTTACTTTTTTACCCCAGCTTTTACTTCAAGCATCAAATTTAAAAGCAGTTACTCCAGTATTTAAAAAGAACCTAATAATTCTTAATGTAGACAAAGAGCCCCCTATATCAAAACAGAAGTATGATATCATTAATGTCTGGCTGAGGAATAACTCCACCAGATGTGATCACAACCCCCAGTAGATCACTGCAGCGTACACTTTAATTGAACACTTCTGCATGAAATGTAATAGAGCTACTCGGGATGTAATTCTAGCATCCCTCCACCAGATCACGTGTATAAGAAATAGAAAACTGCAACTCATTTTCTGAATCCGAGAACAGAAGAAAAAAAAACAAACAGAACATGTGGGCTTTATTTCTAAAAGCATTAAAACCAATTTTTTAAATGGGTTTATGTAAATTTTCAGATATTTTTATGAGATATATGTAACTTTTAATGAGACTTAGATGCATGTTTGGTTTTTTATGGACCAAACTGTTAAAGATTATATGAACTACCACGTTTACTCACCAGTAAATTCCTTCTAGGTATGACACAAAGACATTTGATAAAATGCCACAAAAAATATTTCTAATGATTTGAACAACAGTCTTACTAACTGTGCTGATGGATGCAAAACACATATACTGCTCTATGCCAGTGCATTCAGTCCAACTGCATCCTTTCTCACGTGACGATCAGACTAAAATCTCAAGTACCAGCTCTATACAGAGTCAAAGACACCAGATTTGAGCAGTTCAGCCATTTTATGCGACAAAGTATATCAAAGTAAGATACCAGTCAGAATGAGCAGTGATGCGGTGGCAGAGACTGCCCAGGGAGGTGGTGGAGTCACCGTCCCTGGAGGGGTTCAGGAGCTGTGGAGATGTGGCACTGAGGGCTGTGGTCAGTGGGCAAGGTGGGGTGGGCTGGGGTTGGACCTGGGAATCTGAGAGGTCTTTTCCAACCTTCATGATTTCACAGAAAAGCCATTTTTAGCATATCTGCCTATTCCTCTGCTTTTCAGAAGCGCCCTCCTGTACATCTACTCTACATCTACTGTCACACTTCAGACAAAGTTCAGCTTTTTCTCCTCCTCAGCATTTATCTCAATTATTTTGCTACTTATTATTAATAGCAATACAGCAAAATACTTTCTGCTATGATTTGTATGAGATGCTATTCAAAAGTCTACTGCACTATTTGTAATACATCACACACGGCAGATAAAATTCCTGATTCCTGTGATTAATTCTAACTATCTGCAACACTTTTTTCCATTTTCATGACCTACACAAACAAGTAATTCAGCACCTTAGTTACTCATCTCACTTTAGACCTGAATGAAAGTGAAGTTCAGTGACTTACAGCCATGCAGCAGTTTGTTCCAATTTTACATTTCAGGTTTTTACCTTATTATCCACATGCGGTAACACTCAAGACACACTCCAGCAAGCAAGACATTCTGCAGCACAATCTAAGGAACACTGTTGTTTATGAAAATGCAATGATTTACTAACCCCTTGACACCTGCAGGCAGGGCTTCTCAATATTAAGCACTAATGTAAACTGCATTAGCTGAGTTACTCAATCATGTGTCCACACCCCAGAGACAGCTCAGGGAAAAATATTCTCTTCTTTCAACTCTCAGTTTAAAATTAAAAAAAATAAAAAATAAAAACCAACCCACAGATTGTAAAATATGTCTGTAGTACCCTCTAAATATGCCAGACAGGTCTGAGAAAGCAGATTTCTTGTCTTGATAGTAGCTGATGTTAAGAGATGAGGTCATAATGTATACAAATTTAAGTGCACTATAAAAACAATATATAGATGTTACCAACAGCTATGAATAGTACTGTATACTGTTATAACACTGCACTACTGGATTACAGAGAGTTAAAACTCAAAACCATGAAAAGCAATTCCTTTTACAACATAAAAGTATTTGTAAATGTAACCTGAATAGGAAGAACTGGGAGATGCTTCTACACAGAAAGACCTTCCCAAGTACATGGGCCACACAGTCACTTTTCCTAGCAAGCATTATAGAAGAGCAATCCAATGGGCTGGATTTCCCATGCTGCTCACACTGCTACTAATCAGTATTTTTGCGCAGATGGACAGCACTATAACAGCAATCCCAAGCGACAGACAGCATGGGTAGTTCATGGGAAATGTGATACTTTCAAATGTGCACAAACAGTTTTATAAGAACTGGACAGAGGCCATTGTAGAACTACGCACACTGCTTTTTCATTTTTTCCTTGCAGTCCTCATTTAATTATCCACTTTCAGTTAATCATTATTAAATTTACCTTACTCTGGACACTCTATTTACCTTACTGTGTTACTCTATTTGGAGCTGTCAGCTTCTGGGGAAAAAAAAAAAAAAACTATTTCAGAAAAATGCCATACTTAGAGAAGTGCAGGAATACACAACGTTAGCAGGCACACCAAAGTTTCAGAATGATATGCTCTCCAGCAGTAAATCAATCTGCTCATCCAACGGCTTTCCTAAGCAGAAGCTGCTGTCAGGAAGAAGGGCTGAACTCTGAGCAGCCTCCAATCAATCTGAGAGGGCCAAAGAGCTTACGTTTCCATACACCGTAAAGCCAGGATGAAGGGCTTTAAGATTGAAGTGATTTTTACTTCAGGACTTTGGGGAAGAGTGACAGCCAAACAGCACTGCACTGTAAGTAATGAAATCCAGGAAAAGTCAATTCTGAAAAAAAAAAAAAAAAATTAAAAAGAGAGGGAGAGAAAGGCGTTATTTTACAAACTGAAGTGGTTTCCTATCACATCACAAATTCAGCTTCTTGATTGCAAGGTCCAGGAGAACAGAATAACTAAACTACTTGAGTTCACACTCAGGATCACATCACCTCATTCTGATTCACAGGTGTTAGGACTAGAAAAATCTTGGGAATTTGGTGACAAGAATCACAGAAACTACAAGCAAGCACATCATATCTAGGTAGGTATCTCAGAAAGACACGTGTCCTTTCTGCCTGGGGGCTGCATTCCCCAAGTTCCAACCAACTGCACTTGCAGGTGAGTGACAGCAAGGCACTGACAGACTGGAGATGTGCAAGGCTGGATGGGGCCCTGGGCAACCTGATCTCATGCCTGAATGAGTGGTTGGCAACTCTACCCATGGCAGGATGAAACTAGACGATCTCTGAGGTCCCTTCCAACCCAAGCCATTCTTTGATTCTGTGATCTTACAAAGACTGTATTACCCTACAGGGCTTTTGAGCTAGTTTGGCTTTTTTTTTGTTTTCTTGCTGTGTTTTTTTCAAACCAGCACATTATGCATGTTGTGCTCACGGAGAGCAGGACACAGCTACAGCCAGCCCAGAGGAACAGCCCACCTCCTGCATGCTTCTCTGCACACAAACTCCCAAATGAGAACAACAAAAGCTACAACGATACAGAGCAATAAAGCATGACAACACACAGAGCTATACTTTGTTTGTTTCTGTGTTTCTTAATTTTATGGGGGAGGGGGTTGTTGTTGTTTCTTTTTCAGTTAAGCTAGATTCCCCAGGGCAAAAGCCAGCAACACTGTAAGTACAAACAGAGGAGAGAGTAGGGCAGTCCTGGCCATAAATCTGTGTCAATGGATTAGCAAAAGCCCAAGCCTTATAAGTGAACAATGCAGCAGGCAGAACGTTAACCCACGTCCCAGGGTGGGAATAACAGGAAAAGAGAAGGCTGTTGATGGGTTTGGGTTGGTTTTCAATACCTGCACTGCTAAAATAACAAAATCTGAAATAGAACTTCAGTTCTAAAGGTGATTTATTCAAATCATGTACCAAATTATTCAGGTCGGCTCTGTAACACAGGCAGATCTTCATTTCCTTTTGGCAGATGCTTTGCCAGTTCTGAATTTGTGGTAGTTACACATTTCTGAATAGTGTTCAGCTATCCCTGGAAGTCTAACAGTCTTTAGCTAAGTTTTTGGAAATTCCATCACATGGCAAAAGCCAGCTCTTTCTGATGATGAAATACTTGAGAACACACACCTTGAGGGCGACTTTGCTGAGCACAAATCCATGTTTCCTGAAAACCACTGAAAGATGTAGCAGTGTGGAGCATTCAGGAGTTCTGTTGAGCAGAGGTGAGCGATATTTAACTTCGAAATGTGGCCACTGTTGCTATCAAAGTTATTTGCTGTGATTCTTTGAATTAAAAGAATGGTAACTTGGAGAAATACCAATTATGGGTGCACATCTGTTGCACACTGTATTTTACATCCAAAGTTAAGCATCTGCTTTTTCAACATTAGCCCACCCTTTTTAACCAAGGATGTTTAGAAACAAATGTTCTTAAACATAAGTAATCATTTAACAAGGCTTAACAAGTGTAGCCCTTAACAGATCTAATTAACAGGTTAATGATGTGCATAGCATGCATGCTCTCAAAAGCAAAGATTTTCACATTAAGCTTGTTCCTGTTTCACAGAAGCAGCTTTCTGTAGAATATCTGTGCTAATGTAATTACACATCTGGTACTTCTCCTGCTTTCAATTGCAGCGATATTTATAAACAGAGCTACTAATTTACACAAGAGTACCTAATTGTTCTAATTTTTTACACTGCAAATAAAGATATTTGCATGAAAATGCAACTGGAAAGAGTTCTCTCTTGCAGCCCTGAGTGAATATACAAATTCAGCATTTATCCTGCAGAATAAAGCCAATTTTGGCACTACTGCCAGAACTGCCCGTGAAACAGACTGAGTGTACCTCAAGTTCACCTTTATACACAGGGGCCAAGTACAAGTGTTTAGTCACTTTTAAATTAAGCATCAGAGCTGGTAATCACCTCTGTTCCACAGTGTCACCAAGACAGCAAAGCTAATGTTTTGAAATATCATTTCTTGGTGAAGTTCATTCATCATCCTCATTGTAACTGGGAAATGATTTAAAAAAAAAAAAAAAAGGACAGAATAATGGAAATCCCACATTATCTTCACCAGTATTGTCAAGAAAATGTAGTGGTTATTAATTTCAGCATGCTTCAAAAGAGACCACAAGTTCAAATACGATTCAAGAAGATAAAAAGCCATTCCTGCCTCAAGCTGCTTTCAGTTCAATTCAGGTCACACCTAGGTTGAACACAACACACACCTGAAATCTCACTGGTTACCAAATATTGGCCAAGATGCTGAAGCCACAAGAGTTTAACAAAAGAAGTGAGAGCGCCTCACGTCCAGAAGGATGTTTTACTGAAGGAAAAAGCTATGATAAATGGAACTTTACATAGTTGTGTTCTCAAGCTCCAAAATGGTCACAGGGGAAAAAAGATAAGCCAAGGAAAATACTCTTTTTTTGCTTACTATTTTAAAACACATTGGATTAAGAGAATAATGCATTACTTATTTAATAAAAGGAAGAGAATGTATGCACGTGCATGTAACTTTGCTGTTAAGTGTATATTTCAAAGGGGTTTCTGATTTGCTTCTTTATGAACAAGAATTTCCATCCAGCTTTCTGGCCAGCACGTGGAGATCTGGCATCACCATAGCAAGACAACCAATAGAGGAAGAGCCTCCTGGAGAAACGGACTGGTCATCCTGCCCTCCTCCAGAAAGAAACCTGCCTCTCAATTTGCTCCCCGAGCAGATTCATTAAAATAAAATTCTACAGCAAAGATGGCACATTCATCCATAAACTACTGCAGTAAAAAAGCTCTCTGCCTCCTCAATTGATGGACAACGCACTGCTGTTTATAAATGTGGTTGTCCTGCCAAATAAGAAAAATCTGTTATTCCACTAAAGACACTAAAATAACTGCTATTATTTGAGCTTTCAGTCCAGTGGGAGTTCTTTAATTCAATCAAGCCACTTGGAAATACTCTTCTATTAGAAATGTCTGTTCCTTTCTTATGATTCCCACAATAAACATTATTCAGAATACTTTGAAGTAAATAAAGCCAATTTGATTTGAAATCCTTTTAACAGTAAGCCACATATTTTATATATAAAAATCGAAACGACTGGCTGAATAGCAAAATCAATGAAGAAAGGAGAGCTTGGACATTTACAGTCTATCCTATTTAAAGTTTAGAAACGTAAGATATAATCATAGAGTGGTTTGGGTTGGAAGGGACCTTTAAGACCATCTAGTTCCAGCCCCCTGCTGTAGGCAGGGACATCTCCCTTTAGACCAGGTTGCTCACAGCCCCATCCAGCCTGGTCTTGAGTGCTTCCAGGGAGGGAGCATCCACAGCTTCACTGGGCAACCTGTTCCAGTGTCTCACCACCCTCACAGTAAAGAACTTCTTCCTAATCCAAGATATTCACCATCTTCAAAAATCAGCCTTAAATGACTTTAGTTCTTTCTCAGGTGATCGAGAATGACTTTCAGTTTACATCAGACCTTGATATTATTGTAGAGATGAAAAGTAGCTTCCAAAAAGCGTAGCGCAATGCAAGCACATGGCTAATAATATGCAAAATCTTCAAGTGTTTTTAAAACTTAAAAAATAACTTTTTTTTTTTTAAAAGGATATATACTGTTCTCAGGAGGCATTTAAAAAATTCACATGCAATCCTTTCTTACAGTAGAACCTGTACAGTAGAAGTAAGCTGTTGCTACTTCAGTCCCTGAAGAAGAAAGGGCAAGCAGGGCAGGTCTATCATATGTTCTCCTACCTCAAGGTCTCAAACAACTCCATCAATTAGACCAGTTAGGTTTATTGCTCCATCACTTTTCCCAAGCCATTCCACTGTACCATCTTCACGTTCTCCAAAGCATTCTAATTTAAACCAGTAAAACAGTTTTGACAGGTAAACTGAGCAACTAAATGCTTTCCTATGCTAAACTTTAAGGCACGTAAGCACACGTTATTAATTATTACTCGGTCCACGTTTTCTTACCTCTCAATATATCTGTTACAATGGTTGCTGCCACCCGAAGGACATTCCTCTGATAATGCCAAATACCACCTGACAGCATTATGTATTTTTATATGAAATCAGCTTCTACCAGACCAAGAAGCAGCTTCCCACCAGGCAGTGTGCAGACGGGATGATCAGAGACAGACCCACAGCTACAGCTAACTCACTAATGCTCAGTTACAGAAACACATAGACACCTGGAGCTGGACAAAACTGCTTTGAGGAGTAAAATAATCATAATCTAACATAGTAAAAAGAGATCTTACATTGTAAATAGAGGTGTGGCATTGTAAGAAAGAGGAAGGTGCAAATAAAAATGAACCCCACGTAGGTCCTGGGTGAGAAGCCGCCCTTCACACGAGCACTGTGCTCCTCCTGGGGAAAGGCTTTGGATGCTGACAGAACAACAGCACCAAGTATGAAACATTGGGTCCCTGCAGAGCAGGGTGAACATAGTGCCAAGAAAATGAGTAGAAACCAAGAAGTGTTTGCATTACAGTTTTACCTGCATTATTATTCTTTTTCTGAAACAATTAGAGCTGGACTAATAATGATTAGACCCTTAGGAGTTCAATTATGCTAAGTATAATTAATTGGTTATGCTGTACCTAAGGTGTGCATCCTCCTTTCTCAAGAACAAGATTTTAAGCATAATAAAAGCTTCACTGCCAACTTATTTTTCACCAGGCAGCCTGCTCCACACGCCCACCGTGATATTCCTTCAATGTCCTCCTCTCTGATCCTGGCCACATAAGGCATTTTTAACATGTTATGTCAAAAATTAAGGTAGCAATTAGTTAGCAGTGATAAAAATGTGATTATAGAAAGTACAAATTATACAAGTGGGAATATGGGATGAGACTTAACAGGCAGAGGACCAACTCGTCCATTGTGAGATGCGGGAGGATGCTTGGTTGATCCCATTCCTGAAGCACTGAAGATATTAAGTACATCTTTTCCACTATGACCTAAGGAAAGCATATCCAAAAGAAAGTATCTGCTTAAATCACAAGTGAAGAAAGGCCAACAGGCAGCCCCACAGAAGAATATATCCTAGAAAACATAGCAGGCATCTCTGCATTTTGAAAACCTCCCCCAGTGACTGGGAGTCTATCTAAAGGAAATTTACATAACAAAAGGACAAGCCCTGCAAAGACAGGGAAGAAAGAATTTACCTCTACAAACACTCACTTAAAATTTTATGAAGGATGGACTCTCTTTCACAGTCAATGCAGCTCTGTGAATTTTCATCTCTGCAATCTCAGTCCAAAAATCCTACCACTGCTGTAATGAAACAAGACAGAGGATCACATCCTCACTGACCAGATCGAGCAGAGCACTTTACAAACTCTTCCTTAGGTTACTGCTATATAAAACTCTCCTCAAGTTTCAGACGTGAATAAATCCACCCATGTCTGTAAGGTTTTAAAATTAATAATTTACGGGCAAACGGATTTTCCCCATCAAAACTTTCAGATGAACTCAGAAGCCCGTTTTATAGCCACCTTAAAAGACTGCTAAATCATGCAGTCATAATTAAACTGTTTATATAAACTACATTAAAATATTAATTCAGCATCAAGAATACATGTAAGCAGCACACAGTAGTAACAACCACATGTCATCAGACCCTAATGAATTACAGTACTCAACAGTCGGAGTGCTGTAACCAGTCAGACCGATACCAGCTGGGTGGTTACTGATCATGATTCATATCCTTTGCCCCAGGGTTGAAGAACAGCTGGTTCTTCTGTAAAATCTTTTGTATTTCCTTCCTTGAGGGAATTCAAGTCCCAGCCAAATGAATTGGATGGGCAGGCAAAATAAATAGAAGAAAACATTACTTTTTTTTTTTTTTTTTTGACCTCCACATGCACTTGCTAGATCAAGGGGAAAAAACACTTGTCCAAGGCAAATATCTGACCTACAACACCCATGATCTCAGCCCCAAGGGGTACCAGCAATAGGACTCCCAGCCTGCAGTCAATGGACACAAGCACAAGGCATCACCTCCCAAAGCAGAAAACAAGGACACATTCTGGTCATCTCAGTGCTAGCACCAATTCACAGTGATCAGACAGCACACATCCCTGCTCTGCTCATCCCCTAACCTTATCCCCTACATTCTGCCTGCTAAACCAGTTGCTGAGTTTCACTGATAAACCTCAGTTTGCCAAGAAACATTTTAAGGAATGCCTCTGAATTTCAAAATGGGTATCAGCCTGTTAAGTAATTTCTTTTAAGATGTCACAGGAAAAAAATTGGTATTGACTCGGACTCGCTTCCAACTGATGCCTAATCCATATTACAATAATAATGTAAATTATCACCAAGGAGTGGTTAGCCATTGTGGTCAGATCACATGGCAGGCAGGCAAGCTCAACCAATAAGTAAACCGAGAGGGAGAATGGTAAATGTGCTGATTATGTAAATGGAACTGTTTGAAGTCAAAGATGTGGGCCTGTATTTCACTGATAAAATGAGTAAAATAGAAAGAGAGACTGCATAAGCAATTAAATTTAACTTTTTAATCAATAAAAGGGAAACTGGGACCTAAATCCACTTTATAGGATTTCAGAATCAAAGCTTTCGTGCAACTCAGACAGCCGCGATGCCCACTTAACTAGAGGGAGGCTACCATAAGACAGAAATATCACATCCTATCTTGATACTGCACACAAGAACCATCTACCATTAGATAATGACAACTGGGTATAAGTGATGCTCCTCATCTTTATATCTCGATGGCATTCTTTGTAAATAAAGCTGTGCTTGCAACAAACAGCCTTGGTGGCAGCACCTTCCAAGAGCAAGAGGGATGAGCCCAGCGGTCCCTCTGCATTTGCTTTCTGTGGTTCCACTACTTCTCTAAGGGCTCCAGAAATAGGAAGCACACAGCTGTTAAACTTGCATTTTATGTTACAAAACCCACGTTGATAGAATTCCAACTGGTACCCCGGCATCACCAGCTGCAAAGTCTCCATTATTCTGCCTTGTTCCAGAGGAGGAGGCAATCCAAACTGCCAAACGTGGAGGCCCAACCCTTGACAGTCTTTTTGGGTTCAATCCTCTTACATTTGTCATTCCCTCCCTATCACTTCATTGCCCTGTGCTGCCACAGTTGGCCATCGGACATCAACTCCTTCTCTTTACAAAATGTCAGCAAGAACTCTATATATGGTTTCTACAAGTACTGCCTATGCCAAATTTCTATTGCCTTTACACACCACCTGAACTGTTGCTCAGTTCTTTACCTTTCAATGACAGCAGTCCCATTTATTTATCTGTTTCCTGAAGCGCTGTATAATAACAGCCTTAATAAAAGAACTAAATGTACTTACTGAAAGTATCTTCATACATGAAAAGCAAAAAAATATATGCAGCAGATAGTATTCAACAAATACATGTTGAAATGTACTTCCTAATGCAAGAATAACTGGAATAAAAATATACTCCACATTTGAGATGTCGGACTTCATCCTGAAGAGAACAAAATGACTACCCTTTGCAACAATGCCTTTGATAGTTCACTAATTAATGATCGAGGAAGCATTTGCTTCAGCATAATTTTATGCTTTATATGTGGATATCTTATTTGATTATAATTATTACAGGCTGTAGAAGTTTATTAAGGCCAATCATTTCTTAATGCAATTAAAATCTCAAGGGAGAGATACGAAAATGGTGAGAGCTCATAACCAAAAGGGAGCCTACCAGTTTGCAGCAATTATTCCAAACTATAAATTAAAACAAACTGCATGAATTTTTCAATAGATTTTTTTGTTAATATCTGAGTTAAAACAATCAGCAGCTGTTAAAAGTAGCAGCAAGTGCTGATCTCCAGACCCCCCTCCCACCTCCCCAGACATCCATCTCATTGGGGAACAGGTTATGCAGCCTTTTCCTCTTCCTGGATGCAATCTCCCATTCCCAAAACAGCTCTCTGCTGTCGTCTGCTTCCCAGCCACGTTAACACAACACCTCTAATCCTTTTTCTCTCACAACACTGTGACGCTTCCTATTAAAATGAGCCTAAAAAACCATTTCTTCACAACACAAATAATTACTTGTTCCTTCACCCGAAGGTATTAACATGAAGATTGGAGGGTAAAAGCAATAAAAAGCATACCTGAATGGATTCTGTGAACATACATCTTACCCTGTTCTTTTATACATTTTTGAATACCTCTTACCTCCACCTCTGAGCTGGTACAACAAATTATTCTGTTCCAATCCTGTCATTCTCCCTCTATTGTCATCCTTCTCTTTTTCTGCCCAGACAAGAGCCTTTCAGGGCTTACTATGCTTTTTACCCCAAGACCTGCTTAAGAAAAGTAATATATAGCACACTGATGGCTGCCAGAATGTGATTTATTTCCCATTTCATAGTTCCCCTCCAGTTTCCCCTGAGAACCTGAGTAATCACTTTGAGAATATCTTATCCCTGCCACACTGTTGCAGTTGCATTTGCTCCCTTTGGAGTGTCTTTTGATTTAACATCTCGCATTTAAGATAATATTATGCTGTTCCAAAAATGTAGAATTTTGAGGAATAAATCTTTAGTAAGTCAGTGTACACTGGATGGCTGTGTACACAGATGTTTCTAAATGACAGAGACAAAATTCCACTACTGCTTACACCACTGTCATCTTCTTAATCATTTTGTAGTTCCATTGAGCGAAGTCCAGGAGCTGAAACACCAGACAAAGCTTGGAGAGAAACTAACTGAAAAATACCAGCTCTGAGGAAGATATCTTACCTTTCCTCAGCACCAACAGCAGAACAAACATAGACCTCAGAAAATTGACTCTGTAGGAAGAAAAAGCCAATCAGGAAAACATACACCAGCTGGCGTACAAAGCAGCACGCTTCTGCTTTACTACTGGCACAGGAGATTTGACACCAGAGACTCGGGACAGCCAAACTGTGGGCAGAGAGCATTCCTGGAGCAAAGACAGCTTTGCAACCTTAAAGTGCCTGGCGGGAACCAAGGAGCCAGCAGAAAAGCAGAGTGGGAATAGGTTCACTCCAACACAAAACGCCTTCCTCAGACTGCTCCAGTGATTTACATAAATTTCCTAACTGTAAACTGTGACTGACAGTGAACTGTTTTCCTAAGTATGCCTAATAGTACAGAAGATACGCGTTTCCTCTTGTGTCAATATTCCACAGTGATAGCTTTTCTCCTGAGGCTTAGAGAAATCCATCCTCTTCTAATCCTGTTTTCCAGTGACAACTCAAGAACTGAAACAGCAACAATTCCCCATCTACAGTGCTAACTCCCAAACGGCACAGACTTTTTCCCCATTGCTGTATCCACAGAGCTCAGCATCCTCCCCAGAGCACAAGTTGGGACTGCCAAGCCCAAGGATTTCTGGAGCCAAAGACACAGCACAGGTGGGAAGGGGATAAAATGGAGCCACTTCTCTTTAAATTATACGTTCCCCGGTTTTAATTTTTGTTCTTTGAAGAGGGCATTGAAGTCATCTTGGATCAATGGCCCTCAGCTCAAGGCAGCGGTGCTGACCCTCCCCAGACCTGCTGGACACCCACATGCAGGCACCTCAGTTTTACTTAATAGCAGCTCGCTGCAGTTTGCAATATGCAGAGTAAATGTTATGCTATACAGAGTAAATGTTAATTTCAAATAGTTCTGCTTGTCTGAGAAAGCACATAGAAAAGCAAAGACTTCCGCTAATAAATCAGTATTGCCTCTGTTTGGAGATTTATTTGAAGCAGCCAGTAGCGTCCCTCTAATTGTAGCAGCATCTGGAGCAACCACTATTTTGCTGTTAATTGCACTTGCCAACTATGAACTGCAACAAATTATAATCCTAATAATTATTAAAATCTTTCAGCATTAAAGTATTAGCAATATTATACGTATATACACCAAAGACCCAGAAAGAAAACTGACAATCTCAAAGTTAATGTATCACATATCAGGTAATTCTGTTTGGCAGATATTTTAATGGCAGGTAAGGAACTTTTTTTGCTTAATGATTGGTGCCAAAACAGAAGACTGCTTCATCCCAAAATGGAACGCTATAAAGTCTGATTCAATGCCTGTCAAAGCCACTAGAATGCTTAGATATATTTGTTCTATATTTTTAGGATAAAAAAGAAAAGGAAATTCTATGCCAGCAGTATGACTCAATGCCAATTAAATATTAGCACCTCAGGCATTTTCCTTCTGGTCTGATATGCAATTCCATGAACAGAAGTTCAAAAGGAACAGTTTCTTCAAGTCCACATTTGGACAAATAACTTGTTCCCTATGAAATGGAAATCACTTTATCACCTCGTATTAGTGGCTGGTTTACAAACCAAAACGAACTAGTGTTCTCAAAAGGCAGAATATTATGTCTAAATGTCCTACAGAGATATTCAGGAATTTGCATCTTACTATTGCCCTGCAATTTCACAGCACTTATTTCACATATTTTCTTTGAACTGGCTTCCAGGAGAATGCAGACCCATAAGGAGGAGCAATCACACATAACTAGTCCTTACTGAAGTGGCACAACCTCAAGACACTTCTACACTTCAGCTCCTCCAGTAACAGCAAAGCACTAAAGCTGATGTGATGGGTGGTAATCACACGTGCAAGGAGCCCCACATGAAGAGCCCCTGCTGATGTTGAGCATCAGCCACTGATGGCTTCTCCAGCAGCAAACAGCACCAGCCGTGCCCATCCTCAGACCTCTTCCCATAGAAGCTATTTCAGCAACACAAAGGTGAAAATGGAGCCAGGCTTTCTGAATAGCCCTGGATTTTTTGGATGTTTCTATTTGAATCTGCATCTCTAAGTCACTTCCAATTTAGGGGAGAATTTTTAAAATATTTTGTAGGCATAAGGAGCATAAACTCTGTGCTTATAAGGAGCTATACATTATTAATTACCTGAGATGTTTTTAGGCCTTTAGCTATCCCTGGAAAGTAAATGCTGAAACGTTCTACTGGGCCACAACACGCTGAAAACTGACAAGATTCATGGGGATAGACAGGAAAAGACTAAAGATATGAAATTGGGTCCAAAAGTGAAAGCGCACACATGCCTTCACGTACTGCCTTCTTTGTCTTCCCCTGGGAGTTACTGGCAGAGACCCAAGCAACAGGTCACCTCAGGTCTGGATTTCAAAATGATTTTCATCTCAGCCGTCCCCCTGCTCTCCATCCAGCCCAAGTACTAAGCTCTCACATATTTCACCCTCAGTTCTTCCCTGGCAATCCTGCTTTGCCCCTCAAAAAAGAGCATTAAAATTCTAGTGTTTCTAAATGCTGCTCCTAACCGTATCTTGCATTCTTCTTATACCAACCAAAGCAAACTGGATGCACCAGAATAGCAAAATCCTTGGCTTACCAGCTTAAATCAATTCTTTCTCCTTTATATCTATGATCTCTTAAGCCACCTATCTCTCCAATATTTCTGCACAACATATGTGTTCGTTGGACATACTCGGTAACTCAACCCCCCCCCTTGGTCTTCTCTATAAAATACACTTCAGGGCAGAGTGCCAAGCTCACTTTAACTGAAGATCTAGGGAAAAAAAGGTCGAGAATGTTCCTGCCTGCCTCAAAATAAACTTCAGCCATGCAAACTTCTCAATTTTCTGTGTCCAATTCCCTCAGCTGAAAGAAGTATGTAACATTCCGCCATCCTGCCTTTTTCCCCTTTGCCCATTATCAACATTGCACACTTGTTTCCTCCAAGTAAACACTTGCTAAAAACACAACACCACATGAGGTTTACCAATGGCTTTTGCTGCATCCTCTCCTCTCTGAATCAGCTGCAGAACAAAGGCATGAAGGTTTCCCTTCCCCTGTTAAGGGAACAATTACCTCTCAGATGGAAATTTGCCCTTGGCTACAGGAATGCAATTCCCAAAAAAGTAAACTCAGACCAAATCTGTAGCATTCAAATAGGTGTAGAGTTGTAATAAATCCAAATAAGGAAGTCACAAAATATTATCTGATCTTTTAATTGCTGCCCAACTTTTATAAATGCCTGAAATAACAATCAAAGTTATTTAATAAAGAAAAAAGCAGTAAAATGGACACTATGAAGTGGAAAATAACTCTATTCCAAAAAAGAGACAACACGCTTTATGCTCATTTTCCTTCTGATTTCACTTGATTCCAAATTCTCTTGCAATCATAGATGTCACGAGAGGAAATAGGAGCCTTTGAGGGTTTGTTTTTTTTTTTTTTCCCACTGGTCTTCTCATCCTATAAGAAATCTTCAAAGTGCAAAGTTTTGTCAAACAGCATTTTTGTGCGTTATGGTTTCATCGTTTAAGAACGTCTGGAAATCCTGCAAGGATCATTATTACATGACAAAGGGTGTTAGGCAAAGCTTTTTATCTTGGTTGCTATTAAAGGTCTTTTTATTGCTATATCAATCAACTAAATGATTTTCAAAGTCTGGTGTAAAATAGCACGTTGCAGAGCGGGTAAAGCAGGCAGTGGGTACAACTTTAATCTGTTTGCATCTTTGAACTCGATGGCTGATGTTGCTATTGAAGCATTCTAAAATGTTCATTATTGCAGCGACTCAAAATGAAAATGAGTAAGAGAACCAAACTATTACAATGGGGCCCATAAAAACAGCGCTGAAGAACTTCTATGTATTTTAACTGTAGATATGGGGAACAGAGGTCGAACAATTTGGGAAATTATGGTGATGCTGATGGGAAAGAACAAGAGAAAAGACCCAAGGAGAAGAGGATATTAAGATTATTCTTATGATTTTAGTCAATTAGGTAAGAAAACTGGATTTGATGCAACTACATCAGATTCAGCACGTATACTTATGGCTTTTCCAGGCTAATACCACAACCCAACATTACCTCCCTTTAAGCAGTCAGGAAACTTTTGTCATTGATTTCAAGCTGAAGTACAACCAGTTCCCCTTTATTAGATGCGGTTGCTTTCCCTTCCATGAACTGAATGATCAACAAGTCACCAAATGCCATTTGTTAACACATTCCATGAAAAACTGAAGCACACAGAGAAGGCAAGTGTATTTCTTTAACAATCCACATTACACAAACACTGAATTTATAAATGTGCAAACAAAGCAGCAATTTGAAACAGATGAGTCACTGTTTAGAAAGGTTTGCTACAGATGGAAAACTAGTACAAATGCTGTTTGATCAAAACTTTGCATAAAATAAAAATAACTTTCTCTTGCTATATTGCTCAGTTCATGAAAAGACATTTTTGCCATTATTTTGCAACGCCAGAGGATTTTTCTACTCTACAGAAATGCCCTTTATACATTAAAAGCATTCCCATTCATTCAAAACTTCCCTTTCCATGAACCACCTCCAGGATCTCTCCATCTTCTGCCCATCATCTCTAAGTGTTGCAATGAAACCCCCAGAGCTTCAGGCCTCATTGTACATATAGGAAACTCTTTCCACCTTCCTGGCTCTTACATCCTGAGTGAGAGCTCAGATCAACCACTCTGCCCTCTCATCTCCTGTCTCCAAGTCCGCTCAGCTTTTTTTACAACACTTTTGAAGGAAAGCGGTTTGTATACCTTAGCAGGTCCCAAGTACACATATATGCACATATAAATGTATATGTATACACACAGATACATAAATGTAATACATATAAAAGAATAGATGGCCTGTATGAGTACGAGCATTCCCATAAAGCAAGAGTGCCAGTAGCTTAAGCCAGATGCTCTACCAGCATGGCTGTGTTACGTGTGCTTTGTAATTATCCACCAAAGCTTGCTTTGCTTCCAACACAGCTTCCAAGCTCTCTTCTCCTCCCAACACAGCCAAAATCTTTTTCAGAATACTTCACAAGCTGCCGTTTTCTCTTTCTCTTTCCCTCATCTACATCACAGAATCCATGCTACTTTTCATCACATCAAGTGCTTTCTATTATTAAGCGTACCACCACTTTCATCAGTAATTTCTACCGAATATAAAAGTGTCCTGTACTTCACCATGCAGTTATTTTGTATTTGATTTTATCCTTCACTCAATAGGTTGTCAGGAACATTTCAGACAAGACAGCTGCTTTATAAAGGAATTAAGAAATAGTGATAGCTATAGAAGATCATAGGTAAAGGTAACTAAAATATGTCACTCAGAGGTCTTAAGTAATTTCACTTCTACTAAAGGCAACTTATACTCTTCAGGTACAGAGTTAGTTATTCAACAGACTGTTCTTACATCTCTTAAGCATGGAGGATTAAATACCCTTCTTTATTTCCTGGGTTTAAATGTCATAGGAGCAGACACAGAAAAGATAGCGTGCTTTCATTAAAAAATTCTTTCAAAATGTCTCAATTGCAGGTTATATCAAAAGAAACCACCCACACAGGCAGCATCCTGCATAGCCACTTCCATCACTTCCTCAAGTTCTCAATAAAAAAGTTTTTCCAGCAGTTGAAACATAACATTGGATTAAAATACGTCGCTACTGCACACAGGCACACATTACTCTCCTGAATGTCAAATCCAAGGCTACATTTCTCCATCCATTAACTCCAACTTAATCCAGCACCTAAAGGAGGGCAGCACGAGGAGATTCAGATTTACTGAGAAATTCAATACATGTCTTAAAGACATGAAAAAGTGAGCAGTACTTTTCATGCAAGCGCAACTCAGGATATTAATCAGGTTTCACAACTGCCTCATAGGGCAAATAGGAAGGTACAAGACAGCTGTAGGAGTAGAAGAATTAGGGGCTTCCAGTGTTATAGGAAGAACACACTGGCCTGCAGGTGTGAGGAGAAAAAAGAGAAACAAAGCAAACCTTCCAGAGATAATATCACCTAACAACCCGACTCCCTACAGGACACATCATCACAGCAGGGATAAGGAGACCCAAAACACCCCGACCCCACTCCCTGTCTGGCAGCAGGGGGGATACTCAAATGATATGCATGAGAAAATTACTTTTTTTTTTTTTTTTTTAAGTCATAATATGTAAATGATATGAACTGCAATACATCAGTAAACATTATTTACATTTCCAAGCTGTAATGATCTTCATCCCCTAAAAATGTACTTCAAAGCCCCGTTAGCACAAATTAACAAGTGCAAGGCATGATGATGCATCAGTGAACCTGCACAAGGATGAGGAGACAGAAAAAAAAGACTAAATTTGAAATGATTTCCTATAACACAATGTCAGACGCTTGGCTCAATTAAACAGTGACTTTGGTTAAAATAACAGACTCACCCCACTTTACTTTTTTTAGTAAGAAGTCTACACACCTGCAAGCACAGTATCACATTGGTTTTATAGATACTGCTTTAAATAGTAGATTTACATTTCTGCCTGTATTCCGTGACACAAGATATACAGAAAACAGATTTTCTTTATTACACTTGTACTAAACATCAGTCAAAATTTATTAAGCAGCATTTTCTGACAATTCACTCAGTCAGTCTCAATTATTTATTATTCCACATAAAAGAGATGCTTTCCTCTTTTCTGCAAGATTGTGTTTTTGCCTCTTGTCGATAGGCAGCCATATTTGCTGTTCAGCTTACATAATGTGTAGGCTCCCCTGAATCATCAAAATAAACTCAAGTAGCAGAGAAGTAGATTATGTAAAATAGCAATGACTCCAGTCTTTTATGCTGGGTGGCATCCATACAGAAGCCGAGGTATGCCCAAATCATATCAAAAGTAACATGAAAAATAGAACCAAAAAGGGACAGAAAGGCGAGAGAACAGACAGCATGATAGGAGAAAACTCTGGCAGTCTGCAAAACACAGCAAAAAAACACAACCAATAATCAATGCAACAAGGGATTTTCCTTAGAGAAGGGCTCCATAGGCACTCCAAACGTGGGCAAGTGCTTCACTGCCCCTCACTGCTGCCACACTCAGCCAGACGGCTTCTTCAAACACTTTAATTTGGACCAACATGCACTCTGTGGATCAGGAAAGGAATGATGCTCCAGGTGTAGGCAGCAGCACACCACAGGAAGAACCAGACAGCACAGAGGAGACTAAAGAGCCTGAGGACACAGCTTTTCCATGATAAAAGGGGAGATTTTGCCCAGCCCTCACTTGCTACTTCACCCTGAGCCACCCCAGCCAGGCACAGTGATGGGCATGCAGAGTCACTCAAAGCATCGCTGACACCCCACTGAAATCACTGCAGGAGCAGCCAAGGAAGTAACAGCGACTTCATCTTTTTCAACTACTTCAAATGATGTGCTCCAAACCTCCTAATTCTTGCCCAACATTTTGGTTTTCTCTTGAAGATGAGAGAGATGTTGGACACAGAAGAGAAAAAGTTACATCACCTCTATCTAGGGGAAAGCAAAGTATTCTGTGCTCCTCCCAATTTATTGGAAAATAATGACTTTCAACAAAAAAGTTAAGTTATTCACGCTTAAGTGTAAAACAATGCCAGACAAACAACTCTACAAGCAATGAGAATGTGTTCCACTTTTCTGCACAACTCATTACTGACAATAGCCAGAGAAAATCTTTATAATGTCCTGTTTCTCATTTCATGAATTTTTACAGCTAATGTGTTCTCAGTCAAGAATAATGCAGTGATTAGAACAGCACTCAGTAAGAATATGTGGCAATGTAATACATACCAAATTTAATGAATTTCTCTCTGACCAGAAGAAAGTTATTGATCACAATTTTTTTTTTCATCTTTAGATCAATTTTTACATCATTTAGTGTAAAGTTTCCAAAAATTAATTCACGAGAAGGCACAGATAACAAGCTTTGAAGGTAACAAGGTATTGATTTCCGCAACTTTCTATGCTAATTTTAGGATTTGATCATAGCTAATTTAATTTGACTAGTGCTTTTTGGCTGTTAGATACCTACAGCGTAACTTGAAGATGAAGATTCCCTTTGATAATAACCTCCAAAATCCTCACCAGAAAATAAAACTGGGAAAACTTGGGTGTTTTTTGGTGTTTATTCGTGCACACGAATACAAATGCCAACTCATTTAGAGACAAAATATTACCTGCAGTACTCTGACAAGGGAAGAAAGGTCTCAGTTGTAGCTAACTTTCAATTAAGAATCTCCACTTAAAATATAATTTGAAAACTCCACAGCAGAAGATCCGATTTTTACTTTGGTGGTGTTAAACATTATCCCAAGTTCCAAGACTTGAGTCATTTTGTGCCAAAGTAATGCAATTTCAACATTTTAATAGACTGAGTGGTGATTTTACATATTTCAGATTGCACACATTTTGGCACCACCTCTGTGTTTCCTGGGACTCCAAAATACTGGACTGGGCTCCTGGACAGGGATTTGTTAAAAGCACAGTTCCTGATCCAGGGTAATAAGTGTTTGGCAGTTAAATTAAATAAAAATCCAGAAACCATCTGTTTTAGAAACTTAAATGATTAATTTTAGGAAGTTGTTCTAAAAATGAGGTTATTTTTGGCATAGCGTTTATTTACAAGACATATCAGTAGCAATCCAGCATTTTTCATACCAGGGTTATAACTACATTTTCCAGTTATCCATCTGGGCCCTTTTCAATTCAGTGGTTTAATTAAAACTCAATGGTATTATCAATCTGTTGCATTTTTCATTTTGATGGTTATTACATTTACAGTACAGCAGGAGTACAAATTAAAGTAAGAAGATAAATCTCATCTAAAAATTTCATTTCTGTATCTTTAGCAACTTACGCTGTCATAATATTTTCTAGCTCATTCATGTTTATAAAACAGCTTTAATGACCTATTTTTTCTTATTACAATAAACGGAAACAAGAAAAAAAATATATTTATCAATAGCTTTACAAGTCTCCCATCATTCATTTCATCGCTCTGGTCAACAGATGGGCATTACACAGCAAGGTTGGGAAAAGGTCCATGACAGAGCTGATAAGTTTTCTTTCCACTCTTAACTCAGTGAGAATGGCAGTTATTAGCCAACTCCACATCTAAGACAGAAACAGGAACTTTTTTTGCAAGAAAAAAAACAGGAGATTGTCCAAAGCTGAGAATGGTGAAATGAAAACTGCAGCATGGAAGAACACAGATGGAAGAACACAGATGTTTCTTCTAGCAACTCAGAGGGCTCTTGCTTTAGGCTGCAGTTTCCAAAGGAGCTGAATTTCAGGTCAGTTTTTGTTTTTATTGGTGAAGGTGATGACAGATTATTTGATAGAGGCGCATAATAAAAATAATACACGCACAATTTGATTACAATTTTAAAGTTCACTGGAGTAAAACTTATATGTTCCAAAAACAGGAATTAAAAAAAAAAAAAAATCACACAGCTCTCAAGTAAATTTCCTAGAAAAGCATTAACAGCAGCCTCACCTTCAGCTCTCCTCATTGCTGCTAAAGAAACAGAGACAGATACAGCTGACACAGGCAGCCCATTGCCCATTATGCTGCTATCACTGCACAGCCTCCCCTCAGCTCCTCTGCTCTGGGCCCAACAAACCCAGGGACTTCAGCTGCTCTGCACACACTGTGCCCTCCAGCCCCTTCCCCACCTTTGCAGCCCTCCTTTGGAGGCTTTCTAATAGTTTTATATCCTTCTGACACTGCTGCACCCACAACTGTGGCCAGTAGTTAAAGCAGCAAACACCTTAAAATTCTAATTAAAACCAAAGAGGACATACCTGTGTGCACACAATTCTCTAAGCAGCCAGCAGAAATTAAGACAACGCATCAGGTGCTCCAGGCCTCTCAGCAGAGCTCTGCTATGCCAGACCTGCTGCTCCAGCTCAGAAAGAGGCAGATGACACAGAATACCACCATTAAAGTCTTATTAAAAGCAGCTTTAAAGTTGTTTTTGCCATCCCAACTAAACAAGAGGGGGAAAAAAAAGCCTTCTCTGGGTCACGCATTCAAGTCCCACTGAATGCTGGTGGTTTGCAGGAAAAGCCATTTCAAACACTCCCTACAGAAATAATAGAACGAGGTTAACTCCAGCGGATATTAACAAAGGTGCAGAAAAACCTTGGTTACTTTTATTTGAAGGTAAGCAGACCTGTTTCACAAACAAGGTTATTTCCTTCCTCAACGACCAGAAAAATATTTAACAGCAGAAGTGAATGGATGTGCAATGCCAGCTGCCTGCATACAGAGTGCTACAAAACAGAGCTGTCCAAAAGCACACAGATGCACGTTTCACTGCCTGCTCCTCTCTCTTCTCTTGCTCTTTCCTTTCCCCTTGCCCAGAACAAATAAGGTTTGAGAAAAATCCATTGCCTGACATCTTCCACGTCCATCTTCAGTTCACTGTAACGCCAAGAGAATCATAACTTAATCAAATATTTAAACAGGGAGAAGCTATAAAATCAATGGAATAAATAGATGCACATAAATACAGCAGGGAAGACTCTTCCAGAGCAACGAGAAAGCCTACAGATAAAACCATCACTATTGACTACACAAAGGTGGATGATGCCACATGTCCTGACTCAGGTTTGGGCTTGGCAGCACATCATTCCTTTAGCTAGAGAAGACACAACCTTAGGTACACAGAACAACTAAACACTCCTAAAGTAGTTATTACCATTTCAGAAGGGGATCATGGAGTCTTTTGGAGGAACAGAATGGAAAAAAAACAACATTCAGTTCTGATGAAGGAGATGAGCACAACGTGAGGAAATAAAGCACACAACAGCCCTGGGTAAGGTGTGGAACAGGCAATGGTGCACTCCCCTTGGAAGACTGGGCACAGCACTATTCCCCATTCCAGGAAATAACAGTAAAACCAGGGAAGGTCCAGAGCAGAGCAACAATAATTAAGGTTTGCTTTTAAGAGTGCTTGTATAGACTGAGTCATCAAACAATCAAATACAAAAATAAGGTGCTTATGTGACAAGTAGGCAGCACAAAGATGGAAAAAAAGTAATGGCTATTCACCATTGTTTATTATCCCTAACCTACAGGCAGCAAGCTTAAAATCTTACAGACACACAAGACATCATTCAGTTACAAAAAACAAACTGTATGAAGGAGTATCATTTAGTAGACCAAATACTATTAGCAAAAACAAACAAGTTTTCAACACATACCATCGCAGGCTTAAGGAGAATTAAGCTTTGGATCTCACTGTTCTGGGATGCTTGGATGCCAGAAGAATAAACTGATTCAAAAAATAATTTGAGCAGACTCAGGGGAGTTCATGAGAGCTGCTAACACTGTTATTATCCCTAAGATGCAGGCACCACCTCCAGCACAGAACTTCAGCCAGAAATGGAAGGCAATGCAAAGAAATGGCCTTGGTGGCCCTGCCTGTAGCAGGGGGGTTGGAGATTCATGATCCTTGAGCTCCCTTCCGACCCAGGCCATTCTGTGAAGTTTCTAAGCTTACCCTTTTCTTACAGAATGTCCCAAAAAAGGCAGCATGGGCAGTGCTGGAGTGTGGGCAAAGTGGGGCTGTGAAGATGCTCACTGTGGCTGTTCTCATGGTCACTGCTGAGGAAAGAGGGAAGCAAGGTCTGCAAAAGGCCAGTCAGAGAAATACATTTATTCTCACGGATATCATCTTCTGGCCTTACATCAGAGAAGAAACTAAGAAGCATTTATCTGATTAATGTTTCCAAGCAATCAGCCTGTCCACCAGGGACACTGCCCGCTAGAAGTTGTGTCTGCATTTGTGGTGTTCATCATTATTTTTCCGCAGACCTCACCAAAAGTCAAGGGAAACTCCTGCTGACTCAGCTGTTGGATCGGACACAGAGCTTCCACAAAAGGAGTGCATATACGGCTGAGGAGAGGAAAAAACATTAAACTATTTAAGTGTGTGATCAAGTGAGATTCCAGCATGGGCGCTGACCTTAGTTACTAAGAAAGAATAAAGAATAAAACAGTGATAGGCATCAGGAAAAAGAACATGAATGAAGGCAAAAACTAAGCAAGTCTCAATCACAAGTGATGTCTTCTATAATAGCTTCATATCTAAGGCTTGATGTCTGGTTGTTCCTTTTACTGCCAGCAGGGATCCATTGTAACTACTTGGCCAAAGGAACCCTACTTTTTAAAAAGAAGTTCAAATCAAACTGCTCCCAAGAAACTACATGTAATTGATAGCTACACGGTCACTTTGGATACATCTGGCTATCCAAAGTTTAAGCTTTTAGAAGACCATAGTAAGCCAAGGAGCCAACCAGGAGCCTTTCTCCAGCTGACATTTCCAGCAGGGACTCAAGAAGTAACCAGGCAGTACGTACTGTGACACTGCACCCACGAGACACAAAACTTAATCCACAGAAATCTCTCATTTCACAGTTGTTTTTCAACTGCCAAAGAAATGCTAAAGAAAATAAAAAATACAAAGTAAAAGGGAACGTAGATGGAACTCTGACAGGATGGTGCATGGGTGGAAGCAGTAATCACTCAGCTTTCTGAGGGCACAAAAAGGCCTTGGCACTCGAGTCACATTAACTTTTGATGCGAGTCAGATATCCAATTATCCTCTGTGCTTTTGAAAAATCCACCCTCATCTCTGATCTTTGTATTTTCCTAAGAGTTGACATCTATTAAAACATCATTAGTTATGCAGTCAAAACAACGTAACACTTCAAAAAACTCACTGCTAGTCACAGTTAATTCCCTGTAAAATCTCTCTAAAAAACCCTCAATAATTGGTGTCAATATATCTTATATATATTTCAGCTTTGGGTATTTAATGAAAGAGTTTTAGCTGTTGATATTTGCTTCAGAACGAAAGTAAACTGCAACACAGAAACAGCCTACACTTACAAGTGATCATAACTTAACAACACAAGTTATAATTAATAGGACTAAAGGACCTGCCAACTCCAAAATGCATGCTGTTCTTTACAAGGGTGACATCTGCACTCTCAGAACAAGTTTGAGTCCCAATCGAATAAAACACGGAATTTTTACAAGAAATGTAAGTGGTCACTGTGAAGAAAAAGCTAGAAGGGAGCACTGACTTCTTCAAAAAGACTGCATAAGTCAACAACTGCTGCATGTAACATAATAAAGAAAAAAACCTAAGTGTATATAGATCCTATTACATGCCATTGTTTCCCCACCTGCCTTCCCGAAAAGTTACATCAGAAGCTAAGTATGGTCACCATTTATAGTTCTCAAACGCTTTCTTTCACGTTCAGCCCCTTGAAGGAAATTAATAGGTGTTTAAGAACTCACCAGGGAGAAAAGGGCTGCACATTTTAGAAGGAATAAAAGAACTTTGCTGGCAAAAAAATAATGTGATGAATTTAAGTAAGCCTGACCCCTCACTAAACGCACAAAAGGACATTAAGATTCTGGGCAGCCAATGCATTTTAATAAAAAGTTTATTACTTTTTTGATTAACAAGCATATGTTAGAATAAACATCAGAGGTCTGACAAAACTATTAAACCACGTTCATTCAGCCATTTTTCCCCAGCACAGACAGGCAGAACAAGGCAGACTGCAACCAGGATGCTTGCTGCAACTGCAGCCCTTAGCATCTTGCATTGTTACATAGGATCTCATTGTTATTTCTCTGCCCTGCAGTCTGCTTTTCTGCAATTCCACTAAGCTTGGTGTGTGGTATGTAGTCTGC
Source organism: Chrysolophus pictus (assembly GCA_037305975.1). NCBI lineage: Eukaryota > Metazoa > Chordata > Aves > Galliformes > Phasianidae > Chrysolophus > Chrysolophus pictus. Next base: position 6,363,194 of record CM074582.1, read on the forward strand.
CCAAAGCTTAACTCCCCGCTGACTGCTCCAAATGACTGCATTTGTTGCCCAAGTCATGAGTTTAGAGGAACAGAAGGGAAACTTAGGAAGGTACCATAGTGAGGACAGCATGACAGCTGAGCTCCTTTTACTGATGTCCCTGCACATGGGGACACACTGCCCAACAAACTTCTTCCTATGCTAGCAGGCCCCTGGGTGCAGTACATCCTTCATGGCCACTACCTACATTTTTGCCAACTTCCCTCTTTTCCCAATTTATGTGAAAATTCAGAAGGACAGTGGGAAGATCCAGGAAAGAGCAGACAGGAAGCAGAGCTGGGGTTAGCGTTACAGAGACAGGAGAGAAAGAGTGCAGCTCTTTGAAATCCTGCTGTTTCTATATCATTAAATGCAGGGAAACCCAGGTACCACCTACCACCATTACTCAGCAGTGCCCTTCCAAGGGGCTGGAACAGCCAAATGGGAGAACTCTCTCTTGAAAAAGAGCTTCCTGAAGAAGTTTGCATGCCTGAGACAGCAGAGCCTGATCTGGACAGAGAGAAGTTAACAAGACATTCCCTGGAAGGTAAATGTATTTATTCATTCTACAGCCTTTCCACCTTATGTTAAATTTATGAGCTTTTACATTATATTTCCAGTTTTCAGCTCAAGAAACCACAGCCGTGACACAGAAGGAAAAATCCCATAAAGTCAAAAAAAAAAAAAAAAAAAAAGCATAAGAAGAGATTCAGCTGCCTCCTCCTAATTCCTTCCTTCTTTCCAGGATAAGTCCCTGACCCAGGCACACAGCCTGGCAGTGGAGGCTAAGAACAACCCCCTCCCCAAAGCACTGTTTCTGGAGCTGCACTCTGTCCCACATGCACTGCTGCCTCCATAAGTGCTTGCACCAGCTTTGCACCAAAACTGCACCAAAACTGCCCCAGCTTTGCTGGATCCACGCCCAGGAACACACGACAGCAAACACTCTTAGTTTGTAATTTTCATCTGTGAAGTCTAAACTTCATAATCACTGCCACAGCTTTATTGTAAGCAGCTGTGATACTTGGAGTGACTTCATAAGCCTATAGCCAAAGCCATGCAAATTTTAAGAAAGTCTATTTCTCAGTGTTTCTTTTATGTATGTAGAGTACTTTATATAGAGAATATATATTTCTATTAGTTTCAAGGAGGAAAAAAGAGTCTCAGTGCTTAATTTTAATGCCACAAAGCAAACGGGCAAAAATAATTATTTCAGAGAGCTCTTCAGAAGCTTCACTTCCGCCCTTGGAAGAAATGGGGATAGTGACCCTGAAACTCAGAACAGGAGTTTTTCTACTAAATTTTTCTAGCTAATTTTTGTTTGCCTTGTCCCCAGTGAGGCACATTGCCTCCCGATGCTGGTGCAGTCTTAGCTGTGCCAAAGGATGCTCACCTGGTGCCAAGCAGAACCAACTGCAGCAGGACTGCGAGCACCCAGATGCTTTGTCCAATGTTACCTTGAAGCTACAGTTTAGGGCATATCCTTTTAGCTCTTAGGACATCATCCAGCACCACAGCTATCATCAGCGCGAGACGAGCAGTCCTCCAGGTTGGCAAAGCAGACAGAGCCTTCTCCCTTCCCAGACATTCCAGTTACAGTTTCCACACCTTAAATAATGCACAAGAGCTGCTGAGATGGGAGCTTCAGCTGTGGAAACAGATGATGCTGAAACAAGATCTGCTCCAATCTGTTCACTTAGCACTGCTCAGAGAAGCGGGGAAGGTGAGCAGGTCGCCCAGTGGGTCACAGTCCTCGGCTGCAGGGGCTTCCAGCCCTGAACAGCTGTTTGCTGCTGTTCACAGCATTCAGCACAACACAGTGCACGTCAATGGTGCAACACACAGGTTTCAGATAATCAGCTTTTGCTCTAAAAGCAAGCAACAGACTTCCCAAATGACAGCACACCCTCTGCAGATGACAACATAGCCCATCACTGTGTATGTTGTCAAATGTTTGAGGAAGAAATAGTAGTGTGCTCTTAAAATAAGGTCAAATATTTACCGATCCGTAACAACATTTCTGCAGGAGTAGAGGTGAACAAGAGCCCAACTTTAAGCACATTGAGGAGATACTCTGGGCTCAGAGCAACATTAGTGCTGATCAGCTCCCCCAAAAGAGTCTGGGAGAAGTGCATTAATTCAGCCCCAGCTCAGCTTACTTCCATATTCCAGACTACAAACCTTTCTAAAAACTGATCCATGGACAGAGCATCGCTGAGCTGGGATGTGCAGCAGAGAGCAGGGCAGATGGCGAGGGGTGGCAGCAGCCACGCTGCTCTGATTCAATCCATCATGGTGCTGTCAGGGCCCCACCACGTGCCTTTCACTTACTCACTCATTTGGTTCATGCAAGGCATCCAGAAAAAGCCCACTGAACAAGATGTACAGCCCGTATTTACTGCTCGACCCTGCCAGCATTCCTGGTTTTTAAACAAGCTTGGAGAAATAAATCTGCTCTTGGCTGAGAGCACTTCTGCCTGGTTTTCCATTCTAACTGGGCAGCCACCAGAACTTTTCAAAAAAAAAAAATGGTACTTAATGAAAACAAACAGATGCGTAACTGCCGAACGCCACCACAAAACTACTGACATGTGTCATCACCAAGTTTTAATAGCAGAGCTAAAAACAAATTGAGAATTATGGCAGGAAATGCTACAGAAGCTGCCACAAGAACATTCTCCTGAGCAGACAGGAGTTTTTGCCCACAGAGAAACCAGTGCCCATGCAATGGCTGCATGCAAACAGCTCCGTGTGCCACCCACATGGGCTCGTGTTCCCCTGTGACCCTTGCAGGGATACAGCACTCCTCTTGTAAATCTGCAGCAGGATTCATCACCTCTCAGAGGGATGATTCAGCAGAAAACCCTTAAAAAATATATTTCTGTTCTTAAGCACATCAGCTATCAGAATCAACTCAGAATCAACTCAGGGGGGAGTGCATCACTTTCCTGGGGCAGACACAGCCCCTCCTGGCAGCAGCTCGGTGCTACATCAAGGAACTTGATTCTCATGGGCTCCTTCTGGCCATTTCAGCAGGAAATGCTGAAGATCAGTTTCAGCAGGAGAAGAGAAAGTGAAAAACTTAGAGCACGCACAGTAGCATGAGCAGTACAGTCACAGACCTGCAGAGCATGGCAAAAGGCAGCTCCTTGAGTTGACATTGAGACCCTGGAGCTCAGCAAAAGAAGGGCAACAAAGCTGAGAAGGGTCTGGAGCAGAAATCTTATGGGCAGGAGCTGAGAAAACTGGGATTCTTATCAACTGAGGCAGCTTATCCAGAGATAATTCCACTTACAGCAGGTGCTGCTCATGCAAATGAAAAGGAAAACAAAGGAGAAGAATTTGGAAAACTACAGCAGGGATGTAGGATAGATCACAGACACCAGATCCTTTCACCCAGCCACATTCATGCTTCAAAATACCAGCATCAACATTACGACTCCTCTTTCTAAGAATAAAGCTGAATAAAATGATCAATGCATTTTCCCTCTACTTTCCATAGAAAAGAAAAGCAAAGAGCCTGTCTAAACTTTCCTTCCTTTCTTAATGAAACCCCTATTGATTTTTCATCCATGTGAATCATTGCCTTAGAGCAATTTCTTTTAGCTGCTGGTTCTCACATTTAATATGCATGTATGCTTAAGGAAAAATTTATCAATAGGGTCTCCAGATAGAAACTAAAAGGGTTTCATGAGAAAATCGTGAAATTTTACATCCAGCATTTACCAATAGTGTTTAAGAAAAAAAAAGCAGGTCTATTGATGACATGAACAGTCACCAGTCCCATGTAACACCGTGTCACCTCAGTGCAGCTGTCAGGGCTTCAGGACAACAGATGTCAGATGCAATATGCTTATGTTGATAAAAGAGTAAAAACACAAAACACTACCACAGTAAAAATTCATTCAGATACCCTGGCTTTCCACCTGTTAATCACTACCCTAAGCAAGCAGACCAGAACAAACATGCATATAACATCAAATACATTACGGGCCCATTAAGCCAGGCCAGGATTAAAAACAGTCCATCAGCACCAAAGGGACAGCTTTAGCTGTACCAATACCAAAGACAAAAAGAAATAAATCTCCATTAACCTATTCTCAAGTAATAACACGTTATTTTATAGTTACACTCCTAACTTACACCTAGTCATAATCTCCCAGTTGCTTCCACCTCTGCTTACATGGGATAACACTAAACGTTATGGACCTTTTAATTGCCATTCATGGGAAATATACTAATTTTGCTAGGCAGTGAAGGAATTTATGGACCAATGGGGAGCACACAGAACATGGAAATTCAACTATCAGTAAAGCAAGTTTGTATCTGAGAAAAGGAGATTCACTTTAAAGTAAAAGCCTGCATTCCATATTGTGATTAACACTACCTAAATGGCACCATCCACATTTGGGAAGGGTTTGTTAAAACTGGTCCCAGAAGACATAGAAACAAGGATCTTACCCAAAGTATCTAGGCTTTTGCCCAGGAAAAAAGAAAAAAAAAGTCCCTATAAAACTTACACTTTCACAAGAAAAATTTGAATCAAGTCTTTCATTTCATCAACCACTCACTCAGGGTCCTCCTTCTCCTTGAGAGGTGAAGTAGGAAGAAAGCTTGATGGTAATTTTCCCTTTTCAGTTTTCTCTTGTGTTTTTGTTGAAGTCACTTATTAATGTAATGACGACTCTGACTCATTATCTGAATGGGTCCTTACCCATTTCTCAACTATCTTAAAGAATGAATTAGGTACTGTTAAGTAACTCGTATCAATTAACATCCACAGGCAATGGTACTTACTAGGCATCAGCACATGTGGCTGAGACCAAGAGGAGAGAAACCTTCCCTGGTCACAGGGATTGGTCCGAGAAGGAAAGGCTCATGTGCTGAAGTGTAAGAAAGGCTAGGGCATTTTTTAAACTATCACAAAATAGCCAGAGCTGATATAGTGAGACTACAAGAACAGTTATAAAATTCTACGTGATGCAAACATGTAAAGATTGCCTAGTTGCAAGATAACTGAGTAATGTAACCTTCCAAAGCAACAACAAAAAGCAATTAGACCATGCCTGGAATTGAAGACGATTGATTATTACTACTAATATTGGAACTGAAGTTGACTGCAATGCTTTTCATATAATTGCTTTATTGAGTGCTGCATAGCTTTATCTGGAAATATATTCAGAACGCTGCAAGTTCACAGTTTCATCAGTTCCTGATGCACTAAGACACACAAACACATCGTTCTGAAATATTTATTCCAAAGATATCAAATTAAACAGCATATCCTGAGGTTAGCTCCTGACCTTTCAGTTAAGGTCTATGAGGAATCTCCTGCCTGCAGAATAATGTAGTAGATTTGAGTACCAGCGACTTCACATCATCTGCACCTGCTCACCACTTTATTCCATAAACTTGTATCAAAATGCCTTAAATCTGATTTGGGGCCTTGTGTGCTATGATAATTAAATCATTCTGAGGACTCTGGAAGCTGGCTTATCTATTTAAAAGGAAAAAAAAAAAAAATCAATCAAGGACAAGTAAATTACAGTGAAAAAGAGTAACTACTTTTAAAAAAAAAGTTCATAAAAATTTTAAAATATCTGAAGGCAAAGAAGGAATTTCCTTGTTATTTTTTCACTTTTGCTTCTATTCTCAAACAGTCTTCAATATCTAAATGAAAGTTACAGAATTACATTTTTTCACCTGCTTTTAGCCTCTCTGGTCTGTTATCCCCCGGTGTCACTCACCCACACACTCTGCTTTTCAAAGAGGAACCCGGCAAAGGTCAGCAATCAATTAGCCATCCATCCCCAAGAAGAGAGCGAAATCTGTGGACAGCCCTAACTGCCATTACTAAACCAAGTAACATGCTGGAAAGCTCGTAACAAAAAGCATGAAACAGTTTACAGCGTTATGAACGTATATACGACATTACCTTTAAAGCCTAAGTATGAAAAATACCACAGAAGGTGTGTAATACCAAGCTTTATCACCAATTGCACACGTATATTGACTTAACCACGACATGCTCACTTATCTACAAAGCAAAAATTGGTTTTAAGTAAGGTACTTTGCAAGGCCCTCAGGGCACAGTAACATTGCTGTCATCGTTTACGTCAACTTCCCTGTCTCTCATTTCACTCTCCATCAGTCTTTTCAAAACACTGCAGCTAAGTTTCTGTTTCTGCAACTACAAAGGTGTCCTTGCATATATGGCAACAGATTTTCACACAGACAGAAGAAATAATGTATAAACATACACACTCGTATGCACCAGCACATAAGCAGCATACTTAACACATGCCCTATCGCTCTCATTTCAGTGCCAAGTGTACAAGGATACGCTTAGCTTTTAGTACTGGATTGGCTGAACTGAAAATATTGAAAGCTTATGTACAAATTCTTTTTTGACGCAGAGCTACAAATGTTTTCATGTCACCCGCTTTTACTTCAGTTTGAATTCATTGTTTGTTTACTAATATGAGCAAAAATATTACGGGAATGGTATTAAAAACTTCACGTGAGCACTACTTTATGTGCATGATTAATAAAGGAACTTCTGAAAAGTTCCCAGTGCTTTATCACCACAGCCTCCTCTTCCTCCTTGTCTGTGACGTGACTCAGATTCTGTACTTCATTAAGCAGCTGCTTAAAAAGCATGCAGCTAATACATACATTAGAGTCTAATAAAGATACAAAAATATTGCTTCTGTACCTGGTGTCTCCACTGCGAACCTTGGTGAGATTTTCAATACCTAGATATAAGTGCTTGTTTTGCTTAAAAGCAGCTGGGTGATACAAAGCAGTTTAACTAATGGGTCAAAAGCTCTTAAAGATATACAGTTTATTTCTGTCTTCTGCAGCTTCAAACCTGTGAAGTTTATGGTTATAAATGTCACACCACGGAAAAGCAAAACATGTTTCACACATTGGAGGATATTTTTAAACTATTGATATTTGAAGGTCTTTGGGTCTCAGGGGTGATGGAATAAACCCCAAAAGATGACAAATCGGCGAAAAAGTTCAAGTGATAGAGCAATAAAAATCAGATCTGCCATAGCCCTGTATTTAATCACGTGGCCAGCACCATCAGCTATACTTTATGCTTGTATTGACCTGTTCTGTAGGTCAACAAAGACGCAATGAAGACTTACTGAAGTATCTACACAAGCTGAATTTTTTTTATTATTATCGCTTTAAGAACGTTGAACACTTGATACTTCAGAAGTCAGCATTTTTCAGTAAGTCATAAGCTGTGGACTACTAACGATATTGTAGTATAGAATACAAACATTATGCAAATAACATACAGGAAGACTGTTAAACTTGCTGTTGATTCTGCCAGGGAATCTGACTCGTTTTGTTACCACTTGGTCCTGCCCAGGGGATAAGCACCACACTGCACGTGTTGGCTGCTTCTCACACCGTGCTGACCCCAGCCCCTTCCCAAAGCCTTACGCTGGAACTTCTACAGCACTGCTTCATAGAGAGACACAAACAGCACTGAATGCAGGATACTGCGGAACGCAGCAAGAAAATAAATGTCAATCAGCAAGTGGGCAAAAGCAAGCAGCAAATACACTGGCTAGATAAATAATGTGGTTTGGCTGGTCCTTTCCTCAGGAGCAGCTGGCTACCATGCCGTGCAAGCAGCAGCGATGCAGGCCCGGCGTTGGAGGCGTTCGCCCACTCCTCTTTGAACATATGCCCTTTCAAGTGAAATTAATCAATCTCTTTATAACTCCTGCAGCATCTGGAGCCATAATCATTACCCAACTGCTGAGAAAGAAATGAAACCACTAATCGCACGGGGAGCAGGGTTTTGGTGTTCAGAGCAGGAAAGTTTTTAAGTTCTAATTTGAAAAGCAATTTTTCACGGCTAGCCTGCCAGGACACACCACACACCAACATCTGCAACTGTCCACTACGTATCCTCCAGCACACAGAACCAATATATTTACAACTGCTATAATGAGGTTTTCACATATTTTTCCCACATTTAGCTGCATAACCCTAAATCACTGTTCCTCTCAGAAGTGACACAGATGCAGTTAACAACAAAGTCCAAAAGGTTTCTAAAAGAAGGAAGCAAGCAAGCTTACAGAGCAGATACCAGGCAGCATAGGAAGGACCAGGCTCTGCCTCTGGACTCACACACCCTGCTACAAATGACCCCAACAGAAATTTTCTGAGCAAGTTAAAACCAATATACTGGAGATTCCATTATGGAGATTCCATTAAGCAAGCACTTCAACATAACTATCAACCAGCTGAGGGTGATTTGAATAAGCCATGTGAATGCTGTGTCAACAATCTAGATTACAACGAAACATTTCTCACTGCTAACTTTCCCACTCAGTGTTCCTGAATTACACTTCCCACATTCTTTATGAAGAGAAATTAAAAGATAACGTTGATGATTGCAGGACTATTCCCCTAAGTACCAGGCAAAAAAGTCAAGGGAAATACAGGTATGAATGGGCAGATGACCCAAAACTTGTGCCCCTAGAAATAGCCAGCTGTATCACCTGCTTAGGGAGCTGCAAGCAGAGACCTTAGGGTTTCCTAATACAGCTTTAGTTACGTTCATTCACTATATGCTGAATTATCCCAGTTAAGTGGATAAGTAAAACTCTTATTGCAACTTACAGATACTTAAATCTTTAAAAAAAAAAAAAAAAGATGAGCACACCACAGGGTTCTGAACCCTGGCAACAGAATAACTAAGCTTAGTACTCCATTGAAACAGGCTGAAAATGTGAGCATCCATTTTTAATGTTCCACCTATATGTAATAACAGAAATCTTTCCAACAGCTGCATTCAATTAAAAAAATATTAACCCCAAGGAAAAAGTACAAAAACATCTCCATCTGTTTTTCTTGCCACTCACTGTGCTTCTTTTGTGAGAGAAATACGTACAACAATACAATCCAACAAAGTTGAATGAAAAATACTACAATTCCAATAATAAGCTATCCTTTTGCTTCTAAATGAACAATTTAAAAGGAACCACTTTTGCAGATTTTCCCCTGTGACCCACAGCTCTGTTCCCATAGTAACTACCGAGGAAAGAAAGGGATAAGATGCCTAACTTATACTTTTCCCAATACCAACAAAAAACAGGAAAAAAGCACCTTATTCTCAAAAACTATTATTCTCAGGAAGGGAAGAGGGACATTAAAAGATTAGTGAGAATCTCCTGTGTAATCTAGTTTAAACCACCACCTACTGCACGTTTGATTTTGGTTAGACAAAGACATTTGTTAAAGCATGTAGTTTTCGCATTAAAAAAACTACTTTAGTATGAGGGCTGCTCCAAAAGTAATGCCTTCTGTTTTATAACGTTATCCCACAACATCAGAGGCAGATGATGGAGCCATGGCAGTAGAGGCTGAACCTTCCCACCAATATTCTGTGACATTCTCTTGCCGTGTGACAGATGGCAGCGGGGGGCAAGGACAGAATGGTCTGACATAGAAATGTGTGTAGACCAAAGATGCATCACTGAATTCTTCCATGCAGAAAAATTGGCACCCATTGACATTCATTGACACTTGCTGAACATTGATGGAGACCTAACAGAGGATGTGAGCACTGTGAGGGGTGGGTGACATTTCAGCAGTGGCATCAGAGGATGGGAGACAACTCATGTTCCAAAGGGCCATGCACAGCTGTCACATCACACCCTGAAGAGTGCCTCCATCAGCTCATCTGCACAAATCATTGGATTATGACCAGGGAACCACATACAGAGCTGAATATCAGCTTCAATGCATTCAAAACAACGGTGGCAACACTGGAATGCCGCGGTGTTTGCACCAGGTAGGTCACACAGGAACAGAAAGAACACTGTACACAAGCTTGTCAGGACCTACTGAACCAATGTAGGGCTGAAAGCAACAGTTTCCTGGATCACATCATTACCAGTGACAAGACATGGTGTCAGCACTATAAGCTGGACACTGAACAGCAGTCCATAGAGTGGTGATATATGAATTCCCCACGGAGTAAGTTTTAGACACAGCTCCCAGCGGATGAAGTGATGTGCATTGTCCTGGTGTAAGAAAGGGGTGATTCTTCTGGATTTCCTGAACTCCAGACCAGGAACTCTGACTGCTACGTCATGATGCTGACTAAGCTGAGGGCTTGAACATATGGAGTCAGGAGAGCAAAGATGACAACCTTTCTCTTACAACAAGATAACACCAGGCCCCAAGCCAGTTTGAAGACCACAGAGCACGTTGCCAGTCTTGGCTGGACTATCCTACCACTTCCATCTGTTCAGGTCAGTGAAGGATGGACAGCATGGACAACGTTTTCCCAGTAAGGATACCATCACAGCAGCTGTGAAACAGTGGGTCACTTCTACTGGTGCAGATTTTTACAGGCATGACATGCAGGCTCCTGTTCATCACTGGTGAAAATGCAGAGCTAATGGTGCTAACTACTCTGGAAAACAATGCTGCTGTACTCTTTGGATCTGCTGTGGCTTCCATGCAAATAAAGGAGACATTACTTTGAGTGACCAATGTATGGCAAGCCTGACAATCAGAAACCTACCAGACATGCTGTAAAAGCTTACATTTGAACCCAGCAAGCACAGCCATCCATCTGGGTCGCTGCACAGTGCTCATCTCATGGAGCAGCTATCACATTGCAGATTTTTCTCCAACAGCATGAAGTGTTAAAATTAACAGATGTTTCGGTTTCAGTTTAATTCCTCCCTACCTCAACTTCTTAATTTGACTGACACTTCACACGTCCCATATTGCTTGCAATGTGCATTTTTCTAGAATTACAGAAGTGAGAGACTCTTCTGCTAAGCAGTGCCACCAGGAACACTTTGCTGGTGACTGACTCCCTACAGATGGGCTTCTAGCGTGGGAGATCATTTGCAGGAGAGATCCAGCTCTTCTCAGGGACTCCGTCCAGTTCTCTGGCAAACACACCAGTATTTACTGCCTGAAGACACAAGGTCTGTAACAGTTCTGAAATGTGTCATCCACATAAATATTTATACCATCATTGCAAAGTTTACAGAGGAAGGCAATGAGATGCATCTCCATAGCCCCAAGACTAGATGATTCAGCTGCTGAAGAAATGCCAGGTGAGAACAGCACTGAAATAAGAGTGAGGGGACATAGCAGAACATTATGCAATGAAACTTAGATGTGCATGGAAGAGAAGTAAAAATACAAATAAGAAAAAGAATAACGAGGACATAAATCTAAATATTTAGCAATATGAAAATATTGCATTCCTTTTTAAGGAAATACACTATGAGTTTTGAGGCCACCCTTAAAGCCTCTGAAATATTCTGGCTGATCTCTGTCACTGATATTACATTTTGCTGTAAGCAAAATTTTGCAAAACAACTTTATTTACCAAGTTTCAACTATCATCGACTTCAGAACATTTTGCACTTCTAATTAGAATTGCAGTATGTCAATGGGTGAAGTCTCACCTGAGATTTGATATATATTTCTAAGCAAAACATTTAGAAAAGATTAGTTTGACAAACCAGCTCAAAGAGGATATGACTAATAGCAGGAGTCCAGAATGGCTTAGTATCTTTAATTTGCAAATACATTAGGAGCAACTACCACAAGAAGGGTTACTTGAATTATAATTTGTCTCAAGTACAAAGGTATAAACTGATCATGAATAAAGTTAAGTGTAAAATTAATAAAGCACATAATTGCAGGGCAATTTTTCAATTACCCGATTTACGGCAACAAGCTGGCTAGTTTTAGAATTGAACCTGCTGTTGAGATGACACAATTGTAATCTATAACCAAGGAGGATTGCTGCTGTCTTAAACTGAAGATAGCCAAGAACTTTAGAATCTTTCATTATTTGGTTAAACAGACTAAATTTCCAATTCTTCCACTGGAAAAAAAAAAAAGCCATTTATTGCAGTGCTATCTTTTAATCTCTTCGAAGATGTGGACTTTCTTTAACATTTTGTGCATGTAGGTAAAAGTTTGTCTTTTAACATGCAAGGTCAAAGGCACTTCCAAACCAGCACGTGGCATTCTTGAAATTAAGATCTTGAGAAGGGTATTTTATGGCAGCATTATCTGAGAACAGAGAACAAAAGATCCTTTTCATCTCAGCCCTAAGTGGCTCACCCACCTCCACCGAGTTCAAAGGTTCCTCCACATTAGAAGACGGTTCTCTGAAAAGTTCATTTCATATCTTTCCCATTAAGGATTGCTTCAGAAGAAAGTCTAATGATCAAAACCCATTTGCTAGCCCTATTTTTAGAAGCACTTTCAGATATAGGCAATAACTCTCAACTGAACAAAGTCTTTTGTGTTCACCTGGGGCAATACAGCATGCAGCTCCCCACACCTATCTCCCAGAAGCCCACAGACACCAAAAGATTAATGGTTTCTTCCTCAGGTGAAATCTCACTGCTATGATCAGTACAAACTCATTTCCCAGTCTGATGTCTCACTTTCAGTGCTCTCCCATTCATAACAGGGAGCATGTCCCTGCTGGGCTAAATCCCCATTGGGATTCATTCTACATAGATAATTATTCACGGGGAAGACACTGGGACATTTCTGGTTTCTAACAGTCCTTTTCCTCCTTCCATAGCACACAGAATATTATTTCCATTTTTACCTTAGAGAAGTTTTTTCCCTAAAAACCTAAACACTATCATCCTACAAAAGTATTTCTATTAATATTTCAGGAGAAGCAACACATACACTGTAACTGATGTGCAAGTTTATGGAGGAACTGAAGACATTGGTAGCAAGCTGCCAACACATGTGCTGCAGGCATCTCTGGAAACAGCATTTTGAAAATCACATGTATGTCTACATTCCATCCAAAGTTTTAAGAGCTTCAGAGGTCTCCATTAGGACAAACCCATTTACATGACATCGATTCCAGACTTTTTAGGACCAAGAATTGAGTAAAACTAACAACGTGAAATATGCTAATTGCTAATTTGGTATCCCATTAAACAATATTAATTTACAAGGATTTAAATCCAATTAAATTTTCTCAAGATTATATCACTAAAACTGCTTTGTTAGTTAACAAGCGTCAGAAAATTATTCACTATTTAAGGTAGTTGAGTAATTTAATTGGTATAATCATTGTTTTCATGGTTAGGCTGAAAGTCACAAAATCAGAATCTGACAAGAAATGTCTTGAAATGAAAAAACACAGCGTAGAGATATTTAGATATATTACATCATCTCTAGAAACCAAGAGCTGAAAATAAACGGTTTCAAGACAGGTCACAAAGAAAGAAAATGCACACTACCAAGTTCTGAAACTTGAAAATATACTGACCCTGAGCTTTTGGTTTTGCTTTTTGTACGTGCAACGATTTCAATGCAATTGCTTTCGCCTATACCAAGACCATCAATCCCAGCATGAAAATGTATGAGTCTTCATTAAATGCAGCCAAGGATTTTGGTTAAAAAAAAAAATGTCTGGTCTATAAACTTCAGCACTAATATAACACCTTTTCCTTTACTTTTCTTCTTTCATACATTACACAGAAATACATATTCCGGAGGTGAAAGCTTTCAGTAACCTGATCTCTACAACTTGTAGAATAACTTGCCATGCTTGCAAAAGACAACAAGATTTTAAAACAAAATAGTTCATCTCTTTTCCCCTTAAGGATTGCTCATTAGAACCTTTCATTAAGAAGAGACAGCAGCTGCAGGTTTGCTTGCTATCAGAAAGAATCTGCTCAATTCTGACATTAAAATTACTCAGTTATAGGGTCGCTGTGCTTTTATTTTACTTCATTTTTAAAATATTAGGGACATAAGCCCTCAAACTAGAGTATTATTTTTTTTCTATTATATGCACCACAAATCTCACTAGGCCAAGAACTTGACTGCCTAAATTCCCAGGGTTCTTCTATTAGCGATACCCTGCTGTAGCAGGTTTTGTTAACCTCTCTGACTCTAGATCTGATCCATTAAAGTTACTCTCCGATCTTCCCAAAAGACTTCCTTGCAAACTTTTTAAAAAACAATAGGTCTTTATGATTAACTCTATCTGGGGAGGAAAAAGTACAAAACCACCATCCTAGGCGTGCATAATATAAGCGTGTATTTTCATTCTGAAGACATTACACATGAAGAAGTTTTCTACCTCTAACCATTCACAATGACAGTACAGCCAAATACAGATAGGATTTAAGCCTTATAAATTTACTCTGAAAATCTCCAATATTTCTGCTTCCCTGTGGGACCACGATAGCCAACACAGCTTTCTTCTATCCCAGAACATTTACCACGAGCTCAGCATTGGATGAACTCTCATCACAGGCTTTCAGAGCACACTGCCCATACAAATTTGTGCCATCGCCTGTTGGCACTTCTAACTACTGCTGCTTCAGTCTTTGAAGCACCAATAACACTTTACTGTCAGCTGTAACCATCAGCTCAAATTAAATTTTTATGACTCACAGGGCACACCTCTAAACGCTGATGGCACAGCACACTTCAGAAGTGAAGTAAAACTGCACTGAAGACTTGTCTTATGAAAACAACTCAGGATTTCAAATTTTGTTCAGAAATCATGTATATAATACAGAATTAGAGGAAGATTGTTTATATTGTTATTTCCTCATCATTTTGCAAGCAAGACAATGGAAAAAAACATATTCAAAAACGTAGAATCACATTGTACTCAACCAATATTTAATCCATGGCCAGGAAAGCTTGCTTCGATCCAACCAGAAGCACAGGAACTATCCCAGAATAATCACTTCATTATGCAGCTAATTCAACCTCTTCGCTTATATAGAACTTCAACTTAAAAAATAACCATTAAAAATCTCTCAAAAACAAAAGGAAAATTACTTTTCCCATCACGTTTAACCACTCTGTTGCTCAGTCATAAAAGGCCAAATCTCAAAAGTACTGCGGGCATTGAAGCCCCTGGCTCAGTTGTGTGTTTCTGATAAATATTTTCATTGACTAAATGTTTATTGACTTTGCCAATGTTTCCATTTCATTGAATACTCTTTGTTATGCTACAAAACAATGAGCCGTGCTTAGTTTTTACGCACTTGTATCTTACCAACTCTTATTTGCCTTTTCCCTATCACCAAACCGCAAATATCAGTGTGTACACAAAGCTTTCCAAAGGTGCCATTTCTTACTGACCTAAAACAACATGGAGGAAGGGGCACTCCATTCTCAAACTCAGGAAATATGTAGTAGATAGATCTCATTCCTACCTGTTTTCCAGACAAACTGGTGACCTCTCCTGGCTTCCAGATCAGCTGCTTGCAACATCAAGAAAGCAAAAAAAATGAAAGACTTCCCCAGGCTCTGCCATGTCCAACGAGGAGAAACCCAGTTCTGTTGCAGAAGCATAATTCAGATAATTCAGTCTCTTGTCTTCTTCAGTCCTAAAATTAACAGATAGGAAAAAAAAGTTTCTAAATGCTCTGAAGAATTTAAGAAACATGCCGTTGCAAATAAACAGCAAGGAATCTGATAACAGTCTGACACTACAGACTCCACATCCCATGTTTTAAGGTCACTGACAACTGAAACCCCAGATCTGAAACTGATTTAGCTTCACAGCATGTATTAACACAAGAGACACAAAAGTAACATGCAAAACACAGCAGGAAAGGCAGGGAAGAGAGACGTTGCTTATCGCTACCTAATGGAGCAGCCTGGAAGAGAGAAATGGACATTACTGCGGCTTTTCCCCACAATTTGGGCCTTGCATTTGTGACCCTGATCTCTGAGCTCCAGAGCAACATCCAAATACTCTGGAGGTCTCTCTGATGAAGCTCTTCATCACTTCAGATGAACAGAAGAGCCACATTGCAACTCAGACAGGAATGTACCAAATCCTGCAGCTGTAGCAATTTCACATTGTACAATTCATTACAATTATCACACTACAACATCAGAAGCAAGGAATAATGTTTCTGGCAGAGTCTCTGGATCTCACACAAAGCAGGAGCCCAACTTCTAAATGCCTGCTTTAGTGGCCATCCAAATTGCTTACAAATACTGCAAAAGCTCTAAAACATGAGAGAATAAGAAAGGCACACAAATCCCACAACAATTCAATGTTCAACATTTCTCTCAAGCCACAAGACGACCAGCTAGGCACATATTTAGGCAGATATTTTGTTTTGCATGATTTAGGAGGTATTTTGGATTAACCCACTTTCAAATGGGTATAGTTCCAACACCCCAAAAAACCTGGCACATGGTACATGCCACATTAAGCAAGACCAAGTTTCTAGTGTAAATTTACATCAATTTTTTCTTACGTAACACTTTTTTGTATTTATATCATGTTTAAATTCTTGATATATTTTTACTTGTAATTGATTTATCCTACCTTTACAGGTAGAAATGCCACATCTATATTGAAAGAAGCAGAGAGATAACACCTGTCTTCAAGATTGGTCTCCACTACCATCATCTTGGTGATTTTCATTAAAATTATCGGTTATTAGAAGTTTAGTCCAGAAAATTCCATTATGTTTCTAACCTTTTGAAAAGCAACATTGTCATAATGCATAATACACAGCATTGTTCTTGATAAGAAACTGAAGATAAACCCCAAAATAGTACATTCTGAATAGACTGTCATTTCAAGCTGCATTTAAATTACTTTGAAACAGTTTCTATCACGATAAATTCATGCAATTATATATAATCAGATATTGACTAACTACAGGAGTGAATACAATGTTCTGTTATCTGGTTTAGTTCATTCTTACATTCCAGACAAACAGCAAACAATAAGGCCATCAAGCTGACCAAATACAACAACTCAGGCAACGTTGCCAGGCTTATTGCTTTTCTAATGTCTTCTACATTAACTCAGCATTTCACATTGGATTCAGAATGCAACCCACAGAGTCCCAACACAGACCACAAGTAGCCTCATGCAAAAACCAAGTGAGGCCCGGAAACCTTGAGAATCTTTCAGAGCTGAGATGCACAAGGCTCATTCCTCGATGGAATGACGTTACCCCAGTGCCAACACAGCAGAGAAGCCCCAGGAAGAGAGAGGGGCCCTCGCATACCCGATGGTTAATTTTTTTTACCCATCCAGATGGGTGCTCACCTCACACAGAAGAGCTGAGGAGGAGCAGCTCCCCCAGTGCTGTCAGCATTGCAGTCACCATGTACGGTGGTCAGAACACAGTCACCAACCTTCTGTCAAGAGAAAGAGGAGGAGTAAGTGACACTGGCTGCAACACAGTTCACACCCAAAAATGCAATACAAGCAAAGAAATTATTCAGATGCTCAGATTTAAGTACTGGACCAAAGCCAGCCCCCAGCCCCGTACAGACCATGCTCATCTGAATTTGCTGGGCAGCGCTCCAGCTGCTGAAGAATGCAGTAAAAACAACACATCCTGAACAGGTCAGGGCCACAAATGGACAAGCGCAAGGAAACTTCCCCCAATAGCTGACAATGATGCTGAGGTTTTTAACGAAGCACAAGGAGTGCTAATCAGCTACTTCCTAAACACACTGTCATCTTCTCAGCATTCAAAGGGACAGCAAGCCCTAGAAAATCCCTGAGAGCAGCAGACTCCTGCCCGAAACAAGGGGTTTCACATATGTTCATTCTTCCAGCAAGCCTACTAAGATAACTGGCTGCTGCTCCCCATGGAGCAAGAACAGAGATGACATTAAGTCTGAAAAAAGAGAAATAAATTAGACACCACGAGACTGATTCTAATCTCTCCTACCCCAGCAGGGCTGAGCAAAGCCCACTGATTCACACCACAGTAAGCACAATGAAGATTTTCTGCATAGCTAGGTTCACATAACACAATTTGGAACAGTGGCTGCTCTGTCCTGATATGATAAAAAAATATTGCACAGGCAACATATGCTATCTACAGAGACATGAATAAGTTACATTATGAAGGCCACCAAGACTTCGCATCAAATTTAGTCACAGTATATCTCAGCTCCCACATGTGTCAGCATGGCCAGCTTAAACTGACAAATATGGAGGGGAAAAAACTGGAAAGGGGAAAAACCTGAATCTTACATTTTTAAAACTGACTCTTTCGAGCCTTCTCGAGATTAAATTCATGCAGCTGCTTAAATAAGTTTGAGATGTGTTTCACTGTGAAACACGTAGCGCTTTTCCAAAGCTTATTACCTAGGTGTATTTTGACACGGTAGAAGGAAGGGATGCCATTCAGAGGGACCTCGACAGGCTGGAAAGGTGGGCCTGGGTGAACCTGATGAGGTTCAACATGGCAAAGTGCAGAGTTTTGCACTTGGGCTGGAGGAATCCCAGGCACCCATACAGACTGGAAGGAGCGGTCCTTGAGAGCAGCCCTATAGAGAAGGACCTGGGGGTCTTGCTAGATGAAAAGCTTAACGTGAGCCAGCAGTGTGCCCTTGCGGCTCGGAAGGCAAATGGTATCCTGGGCTCCATCAAAAGAGGGGTGGCCAGCAGGGACAGGAAGGTGATTGTTCCCCTCTACTCTGCTTTTGTGAGATTGTTCCCCTCTACTCTGCGTCCAAGTGAGGAGCCCCCAGTACAAGAAAGACAGGGAGCTGTTGGAGAGGGTCCAGAGGAGGGCCATGAAGATGATTAGGGGACTGGAGCACCTCCCCTATGAGGACAGGCTGAGGGAGCCGGGCTTGTTCAGCCTAGAGAAAAGAAGGCTGCGGGGTGACCTCATTGCAGCCTTCCAGTACCTCCTAAAGGAAGCCTACAGAGGGGAGGGGAATCAACTCTTTGAAAGGGTAGATAACTGCAGGATGAGGGGAAATGGTTTTAAGTTGAGGGAGGGGAGATTCAGGTTGGATGTCAGGGGGAAGATCTTTACAGAGAGAGTGGTGAGGTGCTGGAACAGGCTGCCCAGAGAGGTTGTGGATGCCCCATCCCTGGAAGTGTTCAAGGCCAGATTGGATGGGGGGTTGGAGATTCATGATCCTTGAGGTCCTTTCCAACCATGGCCATTCTGTGATTCTGTGTATTCAACACCCTAGCACTCCAACTAAGAGATTGTCTGCACTAATAGACTCATGAAACTAAATAACGACCTACTGTTTTTGTGTTTGAAGGGTTAAACAAGCATCCCTTTCGTTTTGTTTGGTTCGTATGGAATTATGGCTCAGAAAAAAAAAAAAAAAAAATCAGATGAAGTCTATTAGGTGTAATGGCTGGAAGGAACCTCTAGAGATCATCTAGGTCAGCCCTTAATGGAAAAGCAGGCTCCTACAGTAGGTAGGCATCCAGGTGGGCACCCAGACAGTTCTTAGATACTTCCAGAGAAAGAGACTCCACACCTCTCTGGGCAGCCTGTTACACATCAGTGAAGTATCCTGGCCTCATTCCTGCTTAGCTGGAGATGGAAGGAAGCTCTGCAGCTGCTCCTGCTCCCCAGCCACTGTCAGACAGCCACCAGCTCTGGAGGAGTGCTTGGGGGCAGATGACTCCAAGTCAGACTGCTGGCCCTATTCTTACTCCCCATCCGCACACACTGCGCTGTGGAACAGGGAGCAGCTGTGTTCCTGCAGCTTCCCCAGGACAGATGTTTCTCCACACACCCTGCAGCATTTCACTGGTTTAGGAAAACGCAGTCTGGCACTGCACTAATGTGGACTTGTATAGTATTTGTAACTGAACCTAGAAAACGATCAACCTGAACCAGTCTGAACTAAAGAAGTGATTTCAACCTTGTCATACACCAATTAAATTCCCCATGTTCACTGGGAGCCGTGACCTTCCCCTACCACAGGTAAACCTGACCTACTTATATCTGTCTGAGATGGAAATGCTTACACGGACACCTGGGTGGCACTCTCCATTTAAAATATATGATGCAATTAGAATCATCCCAAACACTAAGCAGCAGCAACAACAGAAGAAACTGCAGCCCTTCTAGCTGGTTATAAATCATTTAGTAGATGTCTACCACAAAGATAAGCATCATTAATCATGCATAAATTTTCTTAACATCAACGTAAGCAGTAATTACATAACCATTTTCCTAGCATGCACAGCACAGACCCACTCCTTGTGATATCCCTAGGTAATGTGGACGTTTCCACTGCACTCTACATCCTCAGATAGCAGTGAAATCTGCCCTGCTTTGTGGGAAAACTGTTATCCAAAGGGCTAACTCTGTTCTCTCCCAAACGAGCAGAAAGCCAGGTCTGCAGCAGCAAAGGCAGAGCAGCAGTCTTGTTTAATGAAGCACTGGCACACGTTGCCCAGAGAGATGGTGGATGCCCCATCAATGGAGGCACCCAAGGTCAGGCTGGATGGGGCTCTGAGCACCTGACAGAGGTGGAGCTGACTCTGTTCATAGCAGAGAGTTTGGATCAGACAGCCTTTAAAGGTCCCTTCCAACTCAAATGATTCTATGAGGAGGAGCCTCTCCTGCCCCATGCAGCCTCATGGTCCAGCAGGTCCCCAGAACAACTTTTCTTAACATTTAATTATGAAAACCTTTGTAAGTAGGCACCATCCTTATCGGCTGTATTCACCAGTCCAGGTATTTTGGTGACCTCCAAAGTCAAACTGCACAAATCTTAATTATTTCATCTTTTTTCTTCTCTTCAGTCATGTCTGTTTCTTGTCTCAAAGCTAGAGAAGATCCTGGGGACTGAAAGCAAGGATATGAAATTACCATACTGCAAATGAATTGCTTCTTAACTTGCATTGAGTTGTTGGGGGTAAAACCCAGGAACCCTAAGTTTCCCTGCTTTAGATTTCATCTGTCCCAAAAACGCAATAAAAGCAGGTTTGAATTTAGAAGTTTAATTATAAACTTAGCCAAGTGGATTATAATGAAAAATGTTTCAGCAAGGGAACTCAAACTGATGCATTATGACTACATTAAAGAAAACACCAGAGAATAGACTTTCCATCAGTAGAATGACTTTAATTAAAACACTGATAGAGCAGAACTGTGCTGTGAAATGGCACTTGTGTTGCATCTCGTTCAGGCTAAGTGCTCCCAGCGTACTCTACGGAAACGTACTCAACTTTCAGTACCAAAACATATATATGATTTCACTTTGCTGGGGAACTCGGTTCAGAAGACCAGTTCCACACAGCTGAAACAAAACTGGCCTCACTTTTCCACAAGCATAGAATCATTTGAGTTGGAAGGGACCTTTAAAGGTCATCTTATCCACCTCCTGTGCACTGAGCAGGGCCACCTACAGCTCGACCACGTTGCTCAGAGCCTGGTCCTGCCTGACATTGAATGCACCCAGGGATTGGGCATCCACTATTCATGCATCCAACGTGCACAGCGTACACTGTTTTCAGAGCTGAGGATGTGAAGCTCCACCAGGTGCCCAGACACATCCAGCAGCACCCTGACATTTCCTCCCCCAGAAACCAGTCACCACGCAACCCAACACGTGTCCAAATGTGAGCCAATGGTATTTAACCACTCAGTGGTATTTAACTGCCACAGACCTTTTGTTGCTCTACTCATCCTGTCTTAGCGCTCAAAGTGCACTCATTTACCTTCACAAATGTTCTTCAAAATATTATCATACTCCTCACAGCAGGAACAAGCACAGAGCAATTAAGATCAAAATGCTCAGGACTGTCAATAGGTTTCTCTTGTGAACTCAGGCATTGATTTCTTTCTGAGAAGCAGAACATAGAAAGTGCCCAACAACTTTTCGGCAACCTTTTCACGCTGCTTGTGCACTGTCACATCTTTAACTAAATTACAAGAACGGCTACAGCAAGTCAAAGCAAACTTCTGCAAAGGCACAGATCCTGCCCCTGACAAGGAGCTGATGCCAAACACCCAGGGTGCAAAGGAACAAAGCATGCACTAATAACACTTCTTGCTATACGTGCCCCATCACCAGCAATTTGCTGCTTCCACACCTCCTGAGCCCAAGGAGATCTTTGCATCCAACAGCCCTCAGCGGACACTTCTCCTACAAACATATGGCACCAGCCCCAAACCTACAGAAGCTTTTAGCACCTACACGTGGATGGCTGCTCACTGCAAGCCTGCAGCCAGCGCAGCACAACACAGGAACAGCAAAACCTGACAGCTTTGAAGGAATACAAGTTTCTTTTTGTTTATTTTCCACTGGTTAGAGAAAAGTTTGAGTCCATTGTCAATATGCTGTTGTGCAGTGGCTTTCATCATTGGCAGCAGATGAACCAGAGGTCCATTCAAACTCAGATCTATCAAAGAACTGCAGTCACAGTTGCACAGATCGTGGATTACTGTTAAATTGCAATTAGGCAGACAAAGGCAAAGGCAGCTGGCACTGCTTCCAACACCAGTTCAGTAAACGCAAGTTGTTGTTCAAAGAGGATTATTCTCATTTCATCGGCTAAACATTGCATATAATGCACATTCAGCAATATAATACCTTTTGAAAACTAGTATTTGAAATTATTTTCCTTTAACAGGCAAGCCTGAAAATCAGACTCAGCAGAGCAAGCTCTCTACTTTAGCAGCATGATCGTTCCCACTGGAAACAACAGAAAGCTTCAAAGTCACCAATTACAATGCAGCAGTTTAAAAAAAAAAAAAGAGGGGAAAAAAAAGAACCTCATAACCTCTGCTGCAGGAACAACAGCAAATTTCCCCAGCACTTCCATTTAAGTGCTTTCAGTTCACAGAAATTAAATTGCTTTACTGCAGCGATTTCCTTTTACGCTCTGATATTACTTTATATTATTTGACATTAATAGGGTATCGCAGGTTGGAGGTCAGGGGTTTTTTTTCTCTTCTTATTGGAATGTGGCCACTACACAGAGTTTATCAGCCTTCAACACAAGGTCAGAACAGCACGAGCTAGCAGCATGGAGCAGGATGGGGACAGCAGCTCCCTCCTGGCTGCAGGATGGGCATTTGTGTGCTGGGATTTCAGGCAGCAGGCAGAGCACATGTACACCTGACAAAAAATAAACGTAGGCAGGAAAATGTCACAATTTTACTTTGGTTCTCAGTTTTGGAGAGAGTATGTAGAGGTTCAGAACTGAATCCCGTGTACTGGTAATGGCTAGCAAATAAGAGCAGCTGGTCAGGACTACTTGGGTGCATAGGCAGAGGGCAAGCTCAGTGCCTCTTGAATGCATGACATTTTCCTTCTGCTGTTGTACTTTCATTAAGAACAATATATTCTCTACAACACTTAAGTTTCTGTATAACCAATCATCATCATTTGGCTGTTGGAACCACCTTACTGTAGTTTACTTGCAAATAAGCTTATGTGTACAGACACACACACATCCACAAGTAAATCCCATTTCAAAACTTTACTTTCAAAAGGCAGAAACAAATATTTATCCCAACACATCTTCTACCATCAGCTGTTTATTTCAATGCACCCAAGCATGAAGTTGTAGGAATGAGAAAGCAGAGCACAGTGCACACCCTGTAACACTCCCAAACTCACAGTTACTGATCAGTGCAGAAGGAGTGGTTCTCCATTTCCTACCAGGCATTTCCACCAAAGTGCTGTAACGAGATTTCCTACAATCCAGGCTTCATTATTTCTACTGAAAAAGTCAAACTGTGTTGTCGGGTCTTGTGTAAGAATACACACTTCAAATGTGTTCAAATACACACAGCTACAGTTGTCAATGAGCTCAAAGATGCTGTGTGATGCCTGGCTATTGATTACTTCATTTTCCTTCCCTCTGCACTTTGCAACAGATCTCCCAGTCATTAGTGACAACTGGCCCACAAACACCACGTTACATAAAGGGGCTATTAAGAAAAAAGCAAACATACATAGTGATGCCAGCATGCACACACTGCACTATATAACCAACCAACTTTTATAACTGCTCTGCAGACTTCCTCCTACACACTAGGAGTAACACAATGTAATCTGTGGCTTGTAATAAAAAGTTGTGGTTGTTTATACGTAGGTTTTCAGAACTGTGCAAGCTGCTGCATGCAGCCAACTGCCTGCATCTCCAGGAAGGGCTTTGCAGACTCATCCCCCCCTTTGCACTGGCAGGACCCAGGAAAAAGGAGCTCCTGCCAATGATGCACACATCACATCACCTCCTCTGGAGCAGAAGAAATGCCAGATTTATGCTGTGGCTCAGAATGGGCATCAGGATGCCTCGAACTCAGTCACTTCCACATGCTTTGACAGCCTCAGAATCAGATGTAGGAATACATTTCTCACCCCAAAGACATTAATAAAATCTGCACATTTCTTTAAAAATTGCTTTTTTCACCCTTAGATTAACTGTGCACGACAAAAAAAAAAATACTGAAATACCATAAAGTGCAGTTCAAAAGGTCATGCCACCCTTCAGATAAATTGGAGCAATCAGTTAAGTAAAACCAGGTATCTATTAAAAAACTTTGTTAACTTTTCCATTCCCATCGTATTCTCTCATCGCTGGTTAGTCACTCACTGTATTTTATCACATAGGAAACCCCATTCTCTTTAAGGTGAGAAATATACTTGCTCTGAACACAATTGAATGATTCACACAGGGGTCCCTGACACTATCACAGCTTTGATATGAAAAAATAATCATCCTGACATCAACTGATAAAAGCCCTTAGCATAATATTATTTAAGCAAGGTCAATTGCCCGTGCCAGTTGTTCTTACCAGAGTTCACGTTATATCACTGGTCCCATCATCCTGACCTTCCCTGCTGTCACCCCCATTACAGTTCAATTAACAGAGAAGTCCTGCAGTGGCTTGATGAGCAGCTGCTGCATCTACCTGGCAGTAATGCAATAAGGATACACCATAGGAAGAGATAATGAGAAGTCAGCCCAGTTGTTCTGTCTCCCCTTAGGAGAGCAGATGAGTTTGGTTTATGGGAAAGAGCATGACCTAAGAAAATTATCCACTAATTTCATATTTCAGAGTCTCTATGTGCTACTGGTAAGTTAAACTGTTCTCTGGCTTCTCTAACTGCACAGTCCACAAGTGTCCAGCTTGTGATTAACATCCCTTCCCACATTAAGAGGATACACTTTGTAAAAATTTTTCTCTGCCAGTTCTGCTAGAACAATCCTGCTCATGCATTCAAGCACCTGAGCACAGCAAACCAACCAAAGCTACTACCGAAGCAGCAGACAGAATTAAACTCCTACCCAGGCCAAACCTAGAGAAAACACTTTCACAAATCCAAGATCTTCCAGGTTCTCTTATTTTGCAGACAGTTCTCTCCCTGCTCCACAGAATACAGAAACCAAAATTATCAGTGTCAAGAGAAATGCTCACCTCCTCCTCACTTCTTCATTTCCTTCTCTACCTTTCTTGTAGGCTCACTACTTGACTCTCTCTTACTCCTCTGATGGTTTAGAACCACCTACTCCCAGGAGGAAAAAAAAAAGGAGAAAAACATCACTAACAACGACACTGAGCCATCTGCCACCTCTTCCTCTTCACATCAGCAAGAATCACTGGTGGAGAATTTGAGGGATCTGCGCCGTGTCCTGCAGAGCTCTCTCACACTCAGCGCTACGGATCAAACAGCACTAGAAATTTCACTGCCTCCACTCGAGGTTTCCAATTTCTTCCATTCATCCTATTTCTCTTCCTCTAAGTACTAAATCCAAGAACGTTTTTTCTCTATACCACTTCCACTGACGTTCAAATTCCGACCACCCCCTCTTTACCCCATTACCTTTGGTTCACTCCTTCTAACCCCCACATTTATTGTCACCAACTTCAGCTCCCAGGATGAAGGCTTATTTTGCTTTTGACTGCAAAGTTCTCAATGTTCAATGATCTCAAGCCCTACTTCAGTGACCTTATTCACTGAAACAGGCACTTTCAACTTAATTTCAAAGAAACGTTCTATTTTATGGCCTCTTAATGCCGTTCAGGTGAAAACTTACTGAAGATGGGCGTGAGGTTAAGACACCTTTCCTCCCTTAGCTCTGCTAATGTGGTTAGCAAACCACGATGAATTTACGTGGTTACTGGACCTCTTGCATCTCCTCATGCTTGGCCTCATTTCTCCAAACATGAGCTTCATTTGATGCCCATCCTTCCCAGCACAGCCATCTGCACCATGCTACTTGCTGACTGCACACCCGTTCTGACCACTGAGTACCACCATCAGGCCTGCTCCTTCCGTGCTCACTGGAGGACAGGCTAATCCCAGCTGGCAGCTCCCTACTCACCTCTGTAGGTCTCTAGCCCAGCTTGCTGCTGAAAACGGGATCAGGTGAGATGAGGCAGCTATGAATCACACAAGCTATTCTACACCACCCTCGATGGTTTTGTTTCTGCTGCCCAACACAGAGCTTAGACTACCAAGCTCGTGCCAACTGACATCAGATCTCAACTTGCACTTCAGCTCCTGCAGATCCTACAAACCTGGCAGCTTTCCTCCATCACAAGATAATTCTCTTCTCTTTAATCAGCTCTGCCATCTCCTTCTGCCCTTCAGTTTAATCACCTGCTGCACATCTACTCCTAGCTACCTTTTTCTCAGTACCAAAACTCTTCCTTACCCTCTGCCTTTAATTCTTTCCCACGCTAAATTAGTCGATTTCTTCTAAAAGATAATGGATGTAACTTTATGACACTTGCCACCTTCTCTCAGCTTGGTTTCTCACCCCATTACAGTGTTTTGTTCCTTCTCCTAATGAGGCCTTTGCTCACTTGCATCTCCCCTCTCCTATGTTCTGATTCCCTGGGGTCATTTTTCCTGCCTCCCACATTTTCTCCTTCATTGTTTTCTGCTTCCTCCCCTTTCTGCAGGAGCTTATGAAAGAAATAGCACAGACACGCTACGTTATATCCAACACAGTACACCATCCCAATTTTAGAGCTGGAAATAATTACAATGTAAAAAAAAAAAAAAGCTAAAAATTAAGGTTGCCTTACATGAATTCATTATCATAGTCATGATTACTTTTAATTTTATCATATTACTGAAGTCTATATTAATGTCATTTACAATCTTTGACTTCTTTTGCTGTTATCAATTGGTGATGCTCGCTTTCAACACACTCTTAAAACCTTCCTCACACTTCTTTCCAAAACAAGCAGACAGTCCTCACAGACACCAACAACTGCAATTTAAAAAGTTAGGCACTTTATTCTTATGTATTTAATGGTGCACATAACTATTATTTTTTTAATCTAACTATACAAGTTAATAAACATGCTCCAGATTAGATTCAATTTGAGTAAAAAAGAGAAACTACAAAACAAATGCCGTACCAAATAATTTCATGATTTTCTCTGGCTAGTTTTGTTTCAAAGCTCTGTTGCATTATTAATGGAAAAGTAAAACCTATCTATTCAGACATATTGGGCACAACTCTAAGCTGCCTGCAAGGAATGTAAAACACTGCTGCAGGGGAAGGACTGAGAACAGCTCTCAGAGTGCCAAGCCTGGCTAACAGGTGTATTTTAAGAACACAACAGGAGGGAGTCCAACATTTTGAGTTCCAATTACCAAGCCTTGACTTGCATTTTGACCAATAGATTTTGTGGTGAACAGTGCAAGATAAAGCACTTATTTGTTTAGAGAAAGAAATTAGAAACATGTTTTTCTTACCAGTCAATAGACACTTATCGGAATGTATTAACGTGCAAAAGTCTGACATATATTGTTCCCTATATACTGCACTCCTCCAAGTCAGGTGGATAAATGAATGAGTCAACTAACGCATAAAAGCTTTCGTACAATTCTTCACACACTGACAGAAGTTTACTTCAGTATTCATTTTCTGTGTGTTCCAGAATTTAAATAAAAATTGAGTCAACCTTTATATTCACAGAGATTACCAGCTTCCTCAATGAAACGGTGCACTTTAAATTACATAAAAACTCCCTTGCTGATAGATTCCCAAGTCTCATATATTCTTGCCTGCTGAAAGTACATGCACTGCTGTAAACACTTCCAATATTAAAATCCGCATTCATTCTCAGGCTTGTCTTCCCCATAGTTTGAACTACTGTACTGTCCTTCAGCATTTTCTTCCATCAGAGAGATGGGAATCTGAACTAAACACATGACTTGACAGTAGCGGCAATCCAATACATCTGATTACTTCTGCCCTTTAAATTGTAATTTTATGCCAGATTTGTGTAAATACACTGCGAGTCCCAGGCATTTCTTGAAAAATTGGTCTACCAAACAATATTCAGCAGAGGCAGCAGAAGAGCTGGGTCATAATTTTGTCTTTATGTTTTTTTCCTCATGTGGTAAAACTAACAGGAACTGGGTTACTACTTGACTCAAAACTCCATTTATTATGTAATTTTTCTTCAGTGCATGAGTTTATTTTTTTTTTTTTTTAAAGGGCTGCAATTGCTTTGAGTTGCACAAGAAGACTGATCTGTATAAAGCAGAAGACGTCCCCCATTCTACTTGAAGACTGGGATTTTGTCATGCCAGCAATTGTTTCTTAGGCACAGTCCACAATGAAGGTAGAGGAAAAAACTAGAAAATTCCTTGGCCTTGGGGAAGAATTTCCCCTGGCTTACAGGTAGGTGCACATTTTCAGATATCAATTTGCTCAAAATGACAGCTTCTGCCTTCCTGTTATCTTCCCTTCTAGATACAATTAATAGTGGGTTGGACTCTGTGTTAATGAATGCCGAAAGCAACTTGGAATTTCCTCATCAAGGACCTCTGCGTACTGCAATTCAGCAAAACAATCTCCTAATCATGTGTAAGAGCTCAACTAAATCATGATTTTAATGTAATCCTATTTAGTAGCTCTCATGTCTTCAGTTCTGATGCCAGTGGTGCTCACAGCCTAAAACAAGCAAGCACAAAGAATGAGGTAGACTGGGTGAACAGCAAGAGGAAATACAATTCTCTTCCCTTGAAGATCATTTGATGGAAAAAAAAAGAAAAAACCACCCTAAGCCCAGAAGCATAGAAACAGCTTATAGCAGAACATAAAACTTGTTTTGGTTTTCCTGAACTGCTATCCCTTCAGACAAACACGATACAAACTGCAAACAGAAAGATGACTCAGTTCTCCAACCTTATTTCTTATCAAATTCCAAGCAATTTTCCAAAGATCGCCTGCTTCCAGCTGCAATACTTAAGGTTAAATACCTCAATGATCATTACAATCAATTGTTTTTGTAACAAGCATTCCAAAAAATTATTTAAAAAAAAAAAATGTAACATGCCTAGCTCTTTGCATCTGCACAACTAATCTACCAAAGTATTACATACACTAAGCTTTAAAGCAGCATTTAAAGTTATCATCAATATCCATCCCAAAGGAAAGATGCTCGCTGATGAAACCTACCCACGTACAAATGAGCCACTGTAATAAAGGACTGTGGAAGTAGGTGTAAATGGATTATGTTGTACTTAATTCCTCCTTCATTTTAATCCCAAGCTCTCCAAATCACAAGACGTGAAGTACAGGCATGAAGATGAGCAAAAGGCTGTGTTAGATGTGCAACATGTAAAAACAACGTTCCACTACACTTCTATATGCTGCAAGTAGTGATGAACGTTTACCTATATAAATCTGTACCTGGTAGATGTTTTCAGCAGCATCTGAGACTTAAGAATCAATTGCACATTTGCACTTTAGAATAGCAAATAAGGACACAAGAAAACTCACACAATATGCAACATTTAGCAGGAAAATACAGCCACGTGTTTTCTCACACAAAATAGATAGAGGTAATAACAGAAGCTACATATTTTTAGTCTTCTGGAATGTACTCAAGAAGAGCTTAAAGTGCTTTAAGAATGTCTCTGTAAGGATTCTGTTAGGGATGTAAGGCAATGCCAAGTCTGTGGGCTGAGGACACATCCGACTGATCTAGCTGGTGCTGGGGCACCAATGGCATCTGCACACATGATTCATCCTTCAGATAGAGCACTGTGATGTGCACACATCTGCAGCAGATAAAACACTGTGCTGAAGTAGCAGCACATAACCTATCTTCAGATGAATACGCTGCAAGTACAGATAGAAAAGGCAGGTTCATAACTGCACTGAATCATTCAGGAAAAGCTATAGGCTCCTTTGCCAAGACCACCTCGGGAGATCACCTTGCCTTATGCCACAAGGACCCTCCAAACTCTAATCTCTGCTGTCAGCACTCGCTGAAGTACTTGCCAGCATTCCAACACAGGACAGCCATTGGATCCCATGGAAGAGGTGTCAGCCAGGAGCAAGGAGCCAATTGCACACACAGAGAGGCCAAGCTGGCATCACTGGGGCAGGAGAAGCTGACAGCTAACTCATATCTTTCTCTTGCTGGGAAAAATCATTTAAGCCATGAGCAAACATTACAGAAACACTTCTACTAAGGAAAAAGAATGAAAGGAATGAAATTTCTTGCTTAGGCCAATTACTATCAGAGATTTGCACAACACTCCTAAGAAATGACTGCTTCTCTTCATAAAACTTGCACCAGCACCAGAACTAGCCTGAGACAGTCTCATTCCAATAGCAATTTGCCTTCCAGGTAATCAAAGCAGCACAGCACTGAGCCAGTTATTTTCTAAACAATCCCCACTGCAAACCGGTGCATTGGGAAGGGCTACGAGACCCAAATTACTGCACAATCACAAAGAAGGTGAGATGAAACATGAACAGAGACCTGCCACAACTAAAGACGACAGTCAGTTATTTAAACAAAGTGCCTACCCATGAAGCTCACCATGGAGAGCCTATGTAATAGGAAATCACATCCAATTACAGACAGAAAGCCCCTAGTTAAACAAGAAGGGGAAAGAATAATTAGAAGTTGCTGCAGCGGTGCCTCGGGCTACAAGAAATACCTGTTTCAGTAAGACAACAGAAGAGCTCTGTCCCCTAACACAACCCTGGTGCCCACAGGGCACAGCAGCAGAGCCCACCCTGCACCCCAGGAGCTGAAAGACCCCCCCAGCTGCAGACAAGGGAAAAACTTTGGAGCAGGGGACAGATCTCCAACTTTCCTGCCTATTTCAAGAGGAAACCCCACGAGTCCTCTCAAGTGTCAGGTGAACAGCAATGTAAAACCTCCAGCAGATGCACCTGTTTAATTATTTCTTAGTGCCCAAACGTATGCTGTGCATACCACGTGTGCTCCACCACTCATAGGTGCACTTGAACGTTATCAGGGACTGCTACACAACACTCAAAAGCTTCAGTTTCAGAGGCATTTCAATGGATGCTTCACACACTCACATGACAACCAGATGAACAGTCTGCTACTTCTTTTCTCTTTACATATTTGTTGTATTAAATCGCATTGTTTCTCAATGCAAAACAGCTTGTAGAGGGAAATAAGTCAGAGTACCAACCTTCCCTTTTTTCCCTTCCCACAAGCTGCCAGCTTTCATTCTCACGTACCTTTCCTCATCAGAGAGAGTTGCTCTCAGCTAAAAATAAATGTATCATTCTGCAAGCACTGATTCATCAGGAATGAACAGTACAGCAAGATAATTCCTTTCTGCTTCCACACAATTTCATACAGGGTGCTACGATGGAGCAAGGTATGGGCCTACCAAGCCCGTCTCTTGACATCATCCAAACAACCCCACCAGAAGATGCTTAATGCGTTTCCCTTTCAATACAGAGAATTTCTGTAAATCCATAATCCCTATTTGTCTTACTAACTTCTGAACAGATTAATATATAATTGTTTTCCTGCAAGCTTTTCAAATTTATTCTCTGTTAAAGACTGGCATTAAGCAGGTCAAACAATCCTCCTGAAGTATCTGCTGTAACTTCCACTTCACCTACAATATGTATTTTAAATACAGATGTGATGTTTATTTCAAAGTGTCAAGAGTCAAAAAACACATTTTCAAATAAGTTCTTCTTGTAGCAAACCATCATTTAAAGCATCACTTTATAAATCAAACTACAATATGAAAAAAAAAGAGGTTGGCAAGGACTCAGTCCAAAAAATAAAATCACGAAAACAAATCACTCATTCAGCAATACTTTCAGACGTGAGCCATGATTTCAGGTGCTCCTTTCAGAACAGCATAAATGGGTCAGGATTGCAGAAAGCCGGGGATGAGAGCCTCCAAAAACCAGCCTCTCACATTGGTGGCTGCAAGAAATGAAAAAGGAACGTATCCAAAATTATTCACGTTCCATACACTATTGCAAATTCTCCTCCAATTGCCTGAGGGGGCTAAAATAGCAGCCTGTGCAAAATAAGTGTCCATCAGGCTTGCTGCAATTTCCAGACATACTGAAAATAAAAAGGCTACATACATATATATATATATAAAATCCTAACACGTCAGTGTTATTTGGGGATTAAAATTGACTTTGTAAGTATCCTAATAAAAGCTATTATGCCATGCCATAGAATAATGGAAACACAAAGATAGATTAGAAATGTTAAAGACAGCTCATGTAAGGAACTAAGCCTCTGTAAAGAAGCAGATTTCTTCTGAATGGATCAGTTCTGGAAGCTGTACCAGAGGAGGTAATGTTAGTGCAGAGAAACCATAAGAAATTCTGTCTAGATCAACTCTGATGCTTACATTTCTTAATTAGTAAAGTATATATGAATTTTTCATGATATAATTTTCCATTTCTTTAAAAAAAGAAAAAGAACATGAGACCAAAAGCTAAACAAACGCTGTATAAGGGAAAGTTACCTCATCTGATACGAGCTACTGCAGTGCCAGACCTGATCCTGTTGGCACTGAACTCAAACGAAACTTGTTTGTAATTTAATGCACGTCAAACACAAATTACTTGGTTAACACTCTTTTTACTTCATTTCCAGAAGGAAAACCACATTTCTGGATTAAGTCCCAGAACATTTAATGCATGCAGATAAGCAGTCCTATACATAAAATGCACTCATTAATGTACTTATTAACTGCGTTCATCAGTAACGTTTCATCTACCATAGCCTCTTCGAAATACCACAGGAAAGAAAGAAAATCATATTTTGCACCAAAGCGAAAAGAAAGAAAAATCCAACAGAAAATCCTCAAAACTCAAAGTGCAATATTCTTCTGACTCTGAAATAATTGAAGAATATCAGGGAAATGCAAGGCTTTCCAGAGAAACACAGCTGCAAAGAGCAATGGGCAGACACACACAAACCAAACCGTATGATGGAGATCCTAAATTTGCGACTGTTTAAAGCTGTATTTAGTCAGCTTGCAGGTGCCTCTTAACACACTGTTGAAAGGTGGTTATGCGCAGTTCTAGCTTAGCTGTTTATTATTCCAAGGAAAATAACTGGAAAATGAACCATAGCCCATATCATGAGCAGCCATTTATATTTTTAGACTCTACTCTGAATCACAGCAAATTCCTGTGCTCACAGGAAATCAAGCATCATACAAGAGAAAATGGCAATGTATGAGGCACCTCGTCCCTGCGCTCTGCCTACTCTTGAATCAAGACATTGCTTGGCATGATTCCTCTATCTTTCATTGTCTCCAGCAGAAGAGCAGCCTTTTATGCATCTTATGTTGTCTTCTAATGTAAAACGCAGTCCCATGAAAATTAAGTAAATGAAATCTAGACAGCACCTACCCATTCTCCTTGCTAGAAGTTACGGTCTCATTTCAAAAGAAATTAAAATATTAGAATTGCATCAGGAAAAAAAAAAGCACTTCTTGCATACTTCCTTCACTGTTTCATCTTATTAAGTCATCATCCCATAGGCATACTGAAGCTTGGTTATGTGTGGGTGTACCACAGATGCCCACGCTCTTTCCTCCAGCTTCCTACACAACCTCAGCTGCCTCATTGTCTCATCCATGTCCCCAGCTCCTCTTCACACCTCCTCACCCTTTTGTACATCCTGTAGCACCTCTAACTTTGGCCTGTAGCCCCAAGCAGCAGCCGTGAAGAGCCCCAAACCACACATATGCATTATCATCCCAAAGCAACATGATGCTCACCACACATGCTGCAGCCTTTCCATCAGCAGGAGCATTAATTTTGACTGTCTACTTCAGGCAGCCACCAGTTTTCATTATGTGTATAGAAACATAATTGCCTTTGAGACATCTACCTTTCCATGAAATTTGGTTTAGACTGCAGCAGGCTAAGAGGCACTAACAAACCAGGCTAAAAATAAGATGTAATAATACATTATATACAAGCTCATAATCAATTACCATATATAATTTGACAGCACATTCTACATTATTTGAGATGAAATTGATTGTCTGGGACTGGCATAGTATCAGGTCTCCAACTAAAAATAAGCACCCTAGCTATATAATCGGGGAAAAAATGCCTCCATAAATATTGCTCTTACAGTCCTCCACTTTGTGTTTCTTTTCCTTAAGGACCAGATCTACACATCATGCTGCTGTATGAGAATCTCCTTTATCTCAGAAAAGGAAGTTTTCTGTCTGTCATGGTTGCATCATAAAATTTGCAAACAATATCCTCAATGCATCCTAAGGGGCTCGGAATCTCAACAGAAAATTAAAAGCACTTCAATATATCTTCCTACTTTAAATTGTAAGATAAGTGAAAAACTGAAGGATGTTTTTAAGTTTAAGTAGCTAGCACCAAATCCAAGCAGAGAACCAATGCAGTGAGGACCCACGTGCAGCAAGGCACTGCTCAGCATGACCCAAGGCTCTGACATCCCACACATATCGTAGGGATCCAAGAATGTACACAGCCCAGCAGCTGCATTTTGCACCCCATTCCCTCGCTGTGAGCCCCAGGCCTGCAGGCAGTGTGCTCACACACAGAGCTGCACCACAACCTCTGTCCATTTGGCTTTTCTCCTCAAAGCAGTTCAAGCAGCACACAGAAAATTGAATCAGAAGGGTAGACAAATAATACATCACAAATCGCAGTGCTAGAAAATCTTCCTGTACTTTGAAAGAAACTTTCAGCTGAAGCCTTAATTTGTGGGAATTGAAAGGCTCATAACAATTTATGTTGGATTAAGGTTCCTGCCCAGTTAAATGCCAGTACTGACAGTCCCAGATGAGCAGCCATCAGCCACATGTTTACAGGCATCACACCAGAGCATGCTGCTCCTGACCTGCCTCCCCTCACTTCAGACGAGGCTCTTCTGGGGATGCAAAAGCTCACAACCCAGTATCAACAGTTGAGAACTGCACTTGATCTTCCAAGCATTTCCAGCAGCGGATGGGCACATTCACAACTCTTAAAGCCTACTGAACACTCCAGTTTGGTTAGCGATGTGCACTGAAAAAACTGGAAACTCTTTCCAAAGTTACTCCTGACATGTAGGCTATTGGCCATATTCCCACCAGTTACTGAAGGGGCACTGTAGGTGTTCAGAGCAGGCATCCCTCAGCCTCAGCCATCTCCCCAAGTTGACAGAAAAGGTGCTCTATCCCACAAGAGCCCTTCAGCACGTTGAAAACTGTGATTCTCTGTGAAAAAGGACACCACTTCCCAAACAGACATCTTCTGCTGCAGCACCAGCCCATCACTGCCCTACTGCCAGCCTCAGACAGGGAAAGAAACATCAAGTTGACTCTATAAGAGGTTATGGATGTCATGACCAAATTGAAAGGGAGAAATACGAAAGCGTATTTGAAATCTCACTCTGCTTGTAGCTGCTGATTCCTCTCAGAGCACCTCCATACTACCAGCTACAAAGATGAATTGGCAGTACTTTTGTCCCATAGTATTACATCACCAAACCAGCCTTTCACACCACGCACCAAGACTGAGCAGAGAGCAGGCCACCAGGGAGCACTGGCAAGGCAGACAGCAGCCTACAGAGGAAGTGGAGCAGCTTCCAAGAATTCTCCACTGCCTTCCCCCACTACAGAAAGGCTCCAAGTCCTCACACCTGAACTCGCTGCTGCTAAGCCCCAGACAGCTG
This sequence comes from Chrysolophus pictus, assembly GCA_037305975.1. Taxonomy (NCBI): domain Eukaryota; kingdom Metazoa; phylum Chordata; class Aves; order Galliformes; family Phasianidae; genus Chrysolophus; species Chrysolophus pictus. The sequence goes on from CM074582.1 coordinate 6,398,929, forward strand.
TGCCTCCTCAGTTCTCAGAGCTGGATTACACAGAGATAAATGTAATGCAAGGAACATCCTTTTCTCGTGTACTCTTGCAAATACAGGTATCTCTTCTTCCCGTTAGCCTTCTCAATTTCCATTTCGTTTCTAGTTTGCATACTTTTTCCAGCCTAGCTGGTTTTAGCACATTTACCACACTATAAAAGATTTATAAAGTTTAACAGCAATCATGTATCATTTTCACGATACATGTTTTACTAGACTCCCAGTGTATTGCTTGTTTTAGCTTCTCAAAAACATTATCCACAATATAATAACACCACAGATGATTCACTTGATATCAGCATTTCTGGCCATATATTTTCTGCACGGAGCAAAGAATCACAAGACTAATCCAGAAAAGGATTCAGAAGCTTTTTATGCAGTGTTTAATATTCTTGCAGAAGCCTCGATTTATTCTGCGTTCAGCCTCTGTTAACATCTTTCAGATGTCCGGAGGAAGCCCCACCAGGCTCACCCTGTCCTCAGGAGTCATCCACCTGCCCTCCTGCCTGTCCCTAAGAAATGCAGAGCACCCAAATTGACACAGCCAAACTATGAAGTGAGTTGGACGGCAGTATTCAGTTAGTCCTTGAGAATGACTTAGGCTGCTGAGATGGACATAAGTCTGCTCCAAGTATCAGTACCACCAGAAAACAAATTCATTTGTCTAGGTTGTGCTATGTCCTGAAACCATAACATCTTTCATTTCAAGCTACCACAGTCATGGAGAGCTTATGAAACATCAAGACTCATCACCCGGGCTATAGCAATCCACCTGTGTTATCACCTATTATTCCACAGCATGGAGCAGCAATCTCCTGTGACCTTGAAGTTACCTCTTTCTTGCAAGAGATGTACAGCATCATTTCCATACGGCAGAAGCAACTTCTGGAACCCCAAATCGTATCGATTCCTTCACTGTTTTGCCTTGTGTCTCTCTATACATCTGTAATCCCCAAAGACTCCCAACATCGATATCAGACAGCATAGACATTCTTTCCGCTGAAATAAATGCCAGCAGCTGACAATCTCTTCTTCACTGGCAATGCTGTAAAGTAACAGTACTGAACAGAATCTAATTCTGAAGTTTTCTCAGTGGGCCTTTTTCTTTGTTTGTTTTAATTTTATTTTCACACCTTTTTCATCAGTTTATTGGATTAAAGATAATGGTGACTGCCAATGTCATGTCCAAACCCACACTTCTCTGCAAAGCCCTTAAGCTCATCTCTAAAGCCTTGGCTTACTTCTGAATGTTACGATGTTGGCCACACAGCCTAGAGACCAGACACGTTTTCCTCTGTTTACACACAGCACAGCCTGATGAAGCTGTCTTGGGTGCAAACCTTTCCCAGCCTTCTCACGCCTAGTTTGCTGAAGGGTATCAGTACCTCCAGTGTCACCGAGGGGCTCTCAGTATTACCTCACCTGTATTATCTAACATCTGCAAAAGCACTGACAGCCTCTGCAGCATCACTGAACATTTCAGACAGCATGAAGTGTTCACATTCTCTCCTTTTACCATTCTGAGCTTCTCAATGACCACACCTACCCCCACCGAGAACAGGAACTTGGTACTTCCATGCTCTCCTATTTCTGGCAGATTTGCTTCTCAGAGTACAGCTCTAGCAGTCACCTTCCCTGCCATGGCTTGAGCAGCACCTTTCTGGGAGATGTCACCTGAAGTTCATGACTATTTAGGTCCCTAAAATAGCCTTTGCTTTCTTGAGCTCATAGGGACATACCTGTTAGGGACCACAAAATTCAGTGTACCTTAGCAACATATCCAGCCATGCATGACATCTCCACTCCAGGATAGAAAGGAGGAGGGCCTGGAAGAAGGCTGTATTTTCTCCCCCCCTCTTAGGCCATAAGTGAATGTTTTTCCTTCATGAAAGACGACTGTTTTTAAATTAATCTGATAGCAGCTCAAGGAATCCAAAACCCAAAACTTTCTGATAGGCATTTCAGTACACAGACAAAACATTTTACATCCATCTTCCTCTGGCTTTCCCATACTCATCAGTGCCAGGAGAGTGCTGCACAATCCTGAAGAAATCACGTAAAAATTGATTAGGTAGAAGTGTAGATACCCACATTTGTGCTGTCTGAATAAGATAAGCTGACTGACTGTTGATGAGTATCCGCTCAGAAACGGCTGTGTAACATTCACCTTTTGCCCTTTACTTCTGTCCGTTGTTTGCTCTACTCCAAACAGCATTTTCTAGTGGTTACAAAATAGAAACCACTTTATTTACATTACAATACAGCACTGTAATAACCACCCTACACAGTGGCATTTTGTAACATGCAGATTTGGTAGAATCAAGCTTAGAAAGTACCTTGTACTAAGCATTATACCTCACTTGATATTTCCTACACTCTTCCTAACCAGTTTCCTGGCTGACTTCCCAAGGGGGCCCAGGCTACCAGCTCCTAACACAGCCCAATGAGGCACTGACAGTGCCACAAACCCTGACATGGAAGAGTAACCTTACACACACACACACACACACACACTTTCACATGATTAACTTTCTCAAGCTTTATGGTTCTCTATTTCAACAGATTTCTCATAGTGCAGTACAGGATTTCTTTATAGTTAATACAGACATCAGTTTTAGAGCTAGTGCAGAAGTGTGTAGTAAGAGAGCAGGGGGGGATGATCTGCATAACAACTAGTTAACCAGGTGTGTATGCTCTGTACCAACTAGATTCAATGGACTGCAGAAGGCAAAAGCAGTACTGAAGTGCAGCTACAGGAATTCACCCACTCCCTTTGGGTTAAACCACATTCTGTTAAAACAGAGACAGCATCAAGCTTCTCTGAGCAATGAGCTTCTAGAAAACTTCAAGTGCAACCTCCCACTATTTGGAAGTGAAGAAAGGGTTAATACCACATGGTAACACTGCACCAGTGTCCTACTAATTGGGAGGTTTTTAAAGGGCAAGGCTCCTGTCCTACAAAGCCATCCACAGGAATGAGAGGTTATGGAGGGACACAATTTTGGCATTTCACCTCCTAAAGATCTGCAATGTTATCTCACATATAGAATTGGCCCAAATTTATACTGAAAAGACCCTTTAAGTTCTCAATATATAATCTGAGCTTTACATCAGCAGCTTTTAAAAAATGCATTTGAATACACCAGAGAAAACCAGTAGAAATTTTTAGAACAGTTCATTATAAATCCTTTTAAATATGATCTACATTTGAACTTGGTATCTTGTATGGCAGGGATTTGCTTCAATTACTCTCTTAATCAAAATAAAGGAAACTGATAAATCACAAAAACCTCCAAAACAGGTAATCGAAGCAAAAACCTTAAATGCAAGTAAACCTGCAAAAGTTAATCATAAGGCTTTGCTCTGATTTGATCATCTATCATATTATTTCTCCATTGCATGGACTTTTCTTTTTTAAAAACAAACCATGCAAGGTTGTACAATGATGTGTATGAACACGTGAAGTCACCTTCAAAGACCAAACCTCTGCTCACAATCCCCTTTCCTGCCTTGCAAACAGAGGCCTCAGGTCCCAGCAAACAAGTCACACCACCTGGCCCAAGAAAAAACACTGCTACCTTGTGGATAGGTCTCACTGCGGTCTTCAGCAGAAGAACAACGAATCCACCAGCTGCAAATTCTTCAGAACACTGGTAACCATAGGATCTCATCCCCTAATTCAAACCACACAAATCACATTTCCTTCCAGTAATCGTAAATTGTGAAAGCGAATAAAAATACTTTTAAAGGTTCATGACTTTCTTCTTACATCACTTTTCAAAAATACTTTGATTTTTTTTTAACATTAAAAGCCAGTCAAATAGATATAGAAAGAGAAAACATTTCGGTTTTCGTTATAATCAAATTTTCTTGATGGAAAGGGTTAGGTTTTTTAATATGAATTTCTCTCTTGCTTTCAGCACTGAATTCAGGATTCAATCAAACAGAAAATAAAATGCAAGTTCCCTATTACTTCAACAGAGCCTTTAGTTATAAAGAAACAACCTTTAATATTTAGCAGAATACAAAAGCAGCCGAGCTAGATATATACATATCTTGGCAGCGCTCTAGCAAGTGGCAGCTCCCCCCATTAGCACAGTAATTATATGTTTGCCAGGTCTGTGTGCCCACCACCAAGTACGTGGCAAGTTAATGAGGTGCTTTGCCAAGGGTGTAGCCTGTGTCTGCAGCACTGCATATGAAATGGGGCTGGTGCTGATCTTATCGCCTTTCCCATTTCTGTTTCCCTGATGGATGTTTCCGCAGAAGGAACAACATATTAAAACTTCCCACAGCCACCTTCAGCTATCTGGAGCAAGACAGGAGACAGCGCATTAGGCTTTGCAAATGCAGTAACCTATTGAGCAGGTACAACATTTTATCAGTAGGAAAATGACCGCATTTGGTACAGCTGGGAGCCTGAAGCCTGTCAATATAACGTTTGGTCAACAAAACAAAAATATGCATTTCTATGTGCTTTTGGCTTAAAGGCAGAGTAAGTCACAGAATCATTAAGGCTGGTGATCTTAGTGGTCTTCCACAAGTTCACCACAGTATCACATCTACTTGAAGCTGGTACAACTGGTCTCTGTCCATTGATCCACCCTACCCAGATCTCTCTGCAGGGTCTTCCTCCTAACTTAGTGTTACTTGCAAATCTACTGATGATGCTCAGCACTGAGGGTTGGAAGAGACCAGCACCACACAGAACTGCAGCCTGCAGAAGGGGCTGTGCAATGCTGATGGGAGCACAGCCACCAGACTCTGAGCAGGCTTCTGGTCCTGGGCTCCAAGCAACTGCTCTGACAGTGAGCAGTGAGTGCAATTACAATTCATTTATCTATGAAAGCATGAGCATACTAACATCCATTCACACCCGAGAAATTCACTGCTATTTGACCTATTCCACTAATTATATCACTGCCTAATTAGGCCCCAAGGGTGACTTTTAATCAGATTTACATCAGAGCTCATTCAGATTTACTCTCGCATAAACAAGGTGAGAAGCCACCCAACGTACCCAACACAAACATTTCTGGTTTCCACATTTACAGTTGCCAAAACATTCCACGGATTCCATTCAGAAAAGTTTCAGAGTTGCATTTTCTCTCCAGGCTCATGATTCACCACTTCACAGTGTAGCCCACAACTCACTGCCTTCACCTAGAGAAATGGCACAGGGCATTGCTACCTGCAATCACCACACTACTGAGAAGGAGAAATTAACCCCCACTGAATAACACAGCACTGCTGCCAAACTGCCTGATGGCTTCAGACTGCCCTCAGCTCCTTTGCAGCCCACTTGAAAAGAGGAGATCAGCTGTTTGACACCATCTTTCTCTGCATCCGTATCATCTGCTCCTGGTACTCTCCCAGGCAGACCACTGGGAGTCCAGAGAGCATCCTCAGCATCAGGCCAGTTGTGTGCCCTCATCATATCCCAACAGCCTGCAAGTTTGTCTGAACAGCTCACTGCTCTTCACAGAAGAAAAATGAAAGCTGGAACAACAGAACCCCTCACTGCTTACAGCTCCTTTGTTGCCAGCCAAATCTGTTCCAGTAACAGAGGAAGACAAATGAGAATATTTCAAGTCCCCTAGCATAAATTATGAATGTAGTGCTACAGAACACGTGCCTAGGCACTGTCCCTGGTCAGGGAAGCAAACTACGTGCACACAGGGTGCACAAATCAAGATAACAGCATCTTCAGTCCTGCCCTCAGCTGCTAACATTTGTCCAACATATATTTCTTTATTTTTAAAGACTGCTAAGTCCCTGCTTTTTGGTCAAATTTCTCTCCATTTCTCAATATCTTAACAATTAATATTAAAGCAGTGCCTCACTTCGTAGCATCGTAGCCCTGGAGTCCCACATTTTTCAAAACGTTCTCTCTGTAAGGCCTCACATACGCAGCTTTCTAAGGTTTTCCCATTATCATTCTTCAAAGCTTGCTTCTGGGCTTGGTTTGGGGAGGGTTTATTTGTGTCTAAGCCCTACATCGAAGTGCTGAAAAGCACATAAGAATAGGTGCACACTTTGCATTGCAACTTATCTTCGGATTTATCTGAAAAGCACTAGAAAGCCTAAAATGAGTAAAGACTGTCGTTTTCCTCTTCATTACACTTCTCCTCGTCCATGCATAAACACCTAATTCTCTACTGAGCGTCTCATAAAAGTCACTTGAGAGGGAAATCCAGAGAGCATCTGAACTCTGTTTTTCTGGAGACGCAGCAGCAGATCCATCCATCTGGATGCTCTGGAGAAGCTTCCCAGCTGCAAACTGCACCTCAGGCACCGCCAGCAGAGACGAAAAACCACCTGCCCCCAAACACCTCAGAACAAGCAGCAAGGCAAGGAGGTGAGTTAATTAACCCTCCCTGTTCTCTGCCTTTTGTATCACAGCCATCAAATCTAAATATTCAGTGAGTAACTAGGGACAGTGAGGACAGGTTTGCCCACGTACACAAGCAACAGGGCTGGCTCCAAGCCTAGCAGAAACGCTTTAGGAATGTCAGTGTTCAAGTATAAGCTTCAATTTATATTAAAAAAACACCAAATCAGGATTTTTTTCCTTTGCTTTAAAGTTTTTTTCTCTTTTACAAATGAGCACAAAGGCACAACTGGCTGTAACTCACACTCAAACCCACACGTTATTTCAAGTCTCACAACCACGTTGAACTTAACTTTCTGCCTTTATGACCCTGGATCGAGCATTCTATTTAGCAAAACATCACAAAGGCTTAACATCAGATTTAACTCACTTATCTTTTAAGTCAAAGCTGACTGCACAATGTAATAAGCACATGGCAATGGAGAAAACAATGTGCCGACTGATTATGTATTGAGCAACACCTGAATAAGCAGTAGTTGCAAGAAATATTATTCCTTTAAATCCCTCTGATTACATGGCGCTTTTTTTGTCTATTTAAATGTATAAGTTGCATTGGAATGTGAAAGCTTTGGGTACACCTCTGATTGCTTTGTTCTGCTGTCAGCAGCAATTGCCCTGTTAAACGTCTTCAGCTGAAGTTATCACTCACCCATCTGATTTTCTCCATACTGCTTGCAAAGAAAATTATAAAGCAGCATAGGACCACTTCTACAAAAAAACATATTCCAGAAATATGACATTTTTGAATGTTGTCTTTGGTGCAGTAGTTGAAGCACAGCTCTGCTCTGGATGGAAGCAGCCATGAGTGCATCTCCACAGTCTGCACTGACAGATCTCAGCCCCAGGGCAGAAGTGTTTACGTTGAAGCAGGAGCCCTCACTGCAGATAAGCCAAGAAGCAGATGTAGCCCACAACACATCACACGTGGCTTACAGAAGACCCTTCCTGGATAGCTTAGCACACACATTAGTTTTAGCAATTTGCAGCTGTTGTTAAAGTAATGACACTAACCCACACCCAAAAAAAAAACTCCTTTGGAGATGGACATCGCCAGCACTTCAGCCCAGGTTGTCATCTAACTTTTGCTGTTGTTTCAAACAAATCTAAAAGCCAGGAAATCCCAGCAGCCCCAGCCCTGGATCTGTATTCAAGTGATGAGAGATCAATGCTCCCCTCTCCTGAGGACAAGGCAGACCAGCACTAAGAGTTTACGCCTGCATTGCCTCCACCAACAGGGAGATATCCCAGCACACCCCTCAAAAACAGAGATGAGAAATCTCTAACAAAAAAGTCTTTGGTTAATCACCTGAAGGAACAGAAAAGCCAGGAATTGTGTATTATTAATGAAAAGGCAGGTAATTCTGTAAGAGCCTCATTCCATTGCATAATACACTTAAAGTTGCTTATAAAGCTTCCTTTATAACAGACCACACTTCAGCCAAATTAAAGCAGCTCTCCCAATTATGAACAGTCTTGTCCTATGCACAGGGGAGCTGCAGAGCTCATCCACCACTGTCATTAAACCCAACTGCGATGGTTTATTTAATCCAGCAATTTTATGTTCTCCCTGATTACGAAGGTTACCTTTCCCACATACATTTTACATCAAAAGTGTGAGAGATGCACCTCACTGCAGCTCCATGTGCAAAGGACTGAATCGTAGAGAGTTTTAATCCAGGTCCCAGATCTGAACGAAGCCAAGAAGAGCTGATGTGGAGCCCAGTATTCCTCACCATAAGCCAAGCCCTGCATTCATCCTGCCAACTCCTGACTGCTGAATTATCCAAAATTTCACCACAAGCATTTAAAAATATTATACAAGAGCTTTTGGCATTCAATACAACACTTTCTGTCCCTCTGGATGTATTTATGTAATTTGGAGAGCTGCAGGGAGGATATACAGCACAGCTACTGTAAATTCAGAGGAAGAACTGCAACCCAGTTTGCAATACAAAATGCCTTCAAAGCGACCTTTCACCACCAGATATGAAAACAAAACCAACTCCGTGGTAACCTTTCCCACTTTGCCTCAGCTCCCACACGAGATGGAACACAGTACATTTCAATACCGTGTCTACATCAAAGAGCTCCTTTCCTCTGCATCCCATACACGACAGCCCGCGCTGCCCACAAGCAGCTCGCGTGGGTCTGTGCTCTGCGGGCAGCAGGACTGAAACACAGAGCAGATGGCAGAGCCTCCTCTGCTCAGGCCAACACCCCACTGATTCTAGGAAGTGAACGACCCCACGTGCTAGAGAAAAAGCCAAAATCCTCAGCTCGCTTTGATCGGGATGCACTTGCTTTCCATTCCTCATATCCAATAATCTCATTTTCCCAGATACACAAGTGAGTCAGATGCAGCATTAGCATGACCTACCTTGAACAGAACAACACACACCAAAATCCATAGATGCAAACTGCATACATTCTCTGGATGTAGCAGTGGGTACAAGGACATCAGATACATTCCAGGACTTCTCTCATTTGTGGTTTAAATCTCCTCTCAATTTTCAGGTCAAAATAACATTGGTCAGTGCGTGCGTTCAGGTCAAGTGATACCAAACCATCATTCATCTCGAGACCTGTGGCTGATCTCCCCTTCTGCATTACTTCTTTGTGGCTGAAGAAACAGAGCAGAACCACATCACCCTGCAAGATGCGACAACCGCAAGAACACACTGTGCAGGAGTTCCCAACACACATTTCTCAGTGCATCTTCAAAACAACCACTGGAGTTCACAGACAAATTTCTGCTGTGAAGGGTAGGTTTCCATGACTGAGATGTTTAAGTAAGGTACCTCTGTAATGCCAACACAAACCCTGGGTCTTAGGCCAGCTACTAACACAGCTGTCTCAGACCACAGGCATATTTTCTTCTTTTTCTGATGTGTTATGGACCCATAACACCTCCACAGATACGGAGATACTGCAGTATCTGCTGCCTCTCTTTTGTCTTTACATTTGATCTTCAAAGCACAAAGACCATTTCACGCATTGACAAAGAGCAACTCTTCTCTTAGCAATTATCTGATTCACAGAAGTCTGTAAAATTGACAAAAAATTTTATCTACCCCAATCTTTTTCAATTTGCATTGTTTTAATGCCAATTTTGGCACAGACATCCTACATAACAAAAGCATTTCAGGCAGTTTCCTACCTCCCTGCATGTGCCTCACAGCTTTTCCAGGACTTCTGCTTCCATGAGCCAGAAGTCAGAGGCAGGTCTGCAGCTCAGAAGAGCCACATGATGACCACGTGCCATTCCTTAGGCCCAACACTGGGGTAACAGACAGATTTTCCTTCAGGGCATCTCCTTCCTTCCAATTATTTAGGAACAGGTCATTTGGTTGCCCCAGAAATAGCTGTTAAGTGCAAACACAGAGCTCTACCATTTCCCCACTACTTGACTGCAGTACAGCTGGTCAATTAAATATTTAATACAGAAATCCTCAATATTTAATTATGGACAAATAGCATTCTTTAGCACTTTTCTTGAAATTGAAAACAACCTTTCCCACTATATCTGCAGATGGGCACAGTTCTAGATGTACTTACAGCTGTTAGAAGTTTGTTGTTGACAATATTATAGGGAATTAACATCTAATGAACGACTGCTGCACATTACAGTCCAATTTCTATACCCAAGAAAAGGACAAGTTATTTTTATCGTTACTTAAGGGAAACACACTTAACTATCCAGGAATAAATACACAATAATTTTAAAACTATGTTGAAGATGCAACTTCATCTTGTAACAGCACATTTGTAATCAAAGGTGCTATTCAAAGTAATCCAAATACGTATTTAATATCTGAATCTTCACATAAACTTGGTCATATCACCATTTTGAGACTCTACCACCAATAACACCACTTTGGAAAATTGGAGTCCACCATTCTACAAGGCCAGGTGAGAAAAGCCAGACCTTCAGGTTCCTGCAGAAAAAGGAAGCAGAATTTGCTCTCCATTCCCCCTGCACATCACAGTGCCCATGCAGACAAAGTGATTTCCAATCAGGTTCCATCTCCTTTCTAAAGGCAGAAAACTTCAAGCATTTGAAGGTGAGACTTCAAATTAGAGTTCCTCTCTGCATCCGGAACCCCAAGAAATATTCAGCTCGAGTTTTTAGAGTCCATCTCTAATCAATCTGAAGTCACTTACAATCATCGCTGTCATAATCAGTATGTTACTGAATGTAATTACAGCCATCACCCACCTGCACTCCAAGATGTTCAGTACTAAGAGGCAACAAATTCCAGCTCCACCACACATAGAACCATAAAGGGTGGAAGAGGCCGCTAAGATCATCGTTCTTCAAAGAAGAAATTTTTCCTAATAAGTGTTGGAACTCCCTACTAATGGGCAAGCAACCTTCAAAAACAATGATTATGTAACTAAAGCAAGCAGCCAGTAATCCACTGTACTTCCACCCTGAGTTAAAGAACACAAAGCCACGCCAGGGCTGCTCCACCTTTCTGAGTTCTGAGGATGAGTACACCAAACCTTCAGAAAAATAAGTTTCAAGAATATTGCTAGAGGCAATGTGCCCTTAGTTCTGCAACAATAACCACACACTCAGGGAGGAAAAATCCAAATTAGTTGTATAAGTCATCTGCAAATAAGATACCCATCTTCCCACATATATATCAATAATTTAAATAAGCCTAAGTGGAAAAAAATCTTAGACATGTAATTTGATAAATCTGAGGTCTTCTAGCTTACTGTCTAGCAAAAGAAGGTGATGGCAGCGGCCACAAACAGGATACAGACACTAGAGAGCAATATCAGGTAATAAAGAAGGAAAACTGGCTCACCCTTTCCAACGACCAGGAAGAGTTCCAAAGGAGTGCAACCCAGAAACATGCTGCTCCCCCAGCTGCCAACCCTTAAATAAGGGTGAGAAGGGGTGGATTCCAGCCCTTCTGGTCACTCAGCTGCATTATTTGCACCTGAGCTCCCTCATTAAGCCTTTTCATCTGGTGCTCAATCATTGGTTCAGGCTGTCACCTGGCAATTCCACAGCACTGACCAGAACTCCCAAACTGCTCATGCTTTTGCAGTTTTTGCTCACTTTTCCACATATTCATGTGATATTTCCACCAGCATGCAGTAATTGGAACTGGAATTACAGCCAGAACACAACTGCAAGCTGAACCACCAAATAGTTACCAAGAACTTTGAAAACACCTTTTCAGATCAAGTACTGATTTACCTTCTCTGAACTCAACCTTCACAACATCAAAGCAGACATTTCAACATAAAAATATGTCAAATAACATTAGTGAATCCGTCATCGTCACCAGGCAAGGCACTACCCTCAACACCAGGTTGTTTTGAGTCATGGCTTCCTCTTGGAGGTTACTGGGCTGGAGCTGAGACACAGGAATAAGGGATTTGATAAGGGACAAGCTAGAAGTAAATTCTAAAGCTAGAACTAAATTCTAGGTCCTCAGAGCAACTGTTGTTGCTTCTCCGTGGCACCAACCATTGGGAGTGCACAGGCAGAACAGGTATAGCAGCAGCACCTTGTGGCCAGAAGAACTAACAGTGGTTGCAGCTCCCCCCAGAAGGATGAGCCCCCACATCCTCTCCTGCAGGTCTCACAGCATCAAGGGGATCAGCCCCACAACCTTTGGCCAGTGGATACACAGCGCATGACTGCTGAGCCCCAACTTCCTTTTACCCAGCTACTCCTCCTGGCTACTTTATATGTATTCCTCTTTCCTTACTGTGCTATTTCAAACGAGAAAAAACCTTGAAATAGCTTTCTGTTAAAGCAAACAGCTTAAGTCCGACCCGGAGAATGATGCATCTTTGAGTAAATACTAGCACATCAACTGTTGCCCTAAATGGGCACATGTGTGAGACAAATTCCTGAGTCAAAGCGCTCCATCTGACCTCTGCTGCTGCTTCATAAACAAAGCACCGGTGTTACACATATGAGCTAGAAAACTTACTCAGAATTTTAGCTTAGTAGCTTTGAGTAAAAATAGGAACAGGAATGATTGCCTTATACACCAACATATTATTTATTCTGGTATTTGATTAACCTTTTCTTCCCCCTTCTCCCCTTAACGTGCTGAAACTACAAAAAGAAAAACTCTGATTTTAATAAGTGTTAACATTTACACAGGGATTTCTGGCTTCTGACTGTGACCACCTGCCTTAGCAGATTTGAAGCCCAATCTTCTACACCAGTGAATCTATATCATCAGAAATAATATTTAGTCTCCAGAGTCCTTTACTGCTCTTAGCATAGAACCACTGCTCTTTCTACTAAAGGCAGGCAAGGCCAAACAAATATGCCCAATACTTAGCAGAGATGTCTCCAGTATTCCAGGAGCACCTCACCAACACACTGCATCTCCCTTACAAACGCGTCTCGTACCAAAGTGCACAGACTCCCAAGTTCAAAGTCACACAGACTCTTACATTCTCCTAAATACTCCAGAGATACCTTTTAATGATTATATAACCTACTTCAAAAGCACGTTAAGTGTTCAGATGGTATATATTCCATTCTGGACGTTTACACCAATCTTCCACTTGGTTTTAAACAGACTAATGTTACCTATATCTACAATGTAGGATGCCACCCTCTTGCTGCCAACTAGTTGTACATGCAATTGCTTCTGCAGAGCTGAAACTTCTTTCCTGTAAATACATTATACATTATTTAATACTATATATTGCTATCAAAGTACCTATATATAGTATCCTTATAAATATATTATTAACTTGCTGTTTTACAGGTGCTGGCTTCAGTTCATTCTCATCCCTGTCTGATGCTATTTCAACATTGTGGTGGTCAAACTGAGTTGTACTGAGCAGCAACCAGAAAGGAGGAGGTAGAGGGGAGCCAAGAGCTGGAAGCAGCCAGCTGTCTCCTGCATAACAGCAGTAAAGCCCTGGGAAAGAGTAAGAACTTACAAGATCAGACTCAACATGCAAGAAGACACACACCAGGTCTTCAGCTTTGCAGGAAGCCCAGTCTTGCTTTAAACTCTCTGTACCCAAAACAATAATAAAGCAGAGGAAATGATGGCAAATTAAACTGAACACAATAACAAATTTGCATCTATTAAACAAAATATGCAAATTCAGCCATACACAATGTTATCACAGCTCATTTGATTTAGCTTCTTCAAATATTTAAGTTTTAATGAAATAACTGCTCAAACATATTGGCATATACATACATGCATACATTTAGAGCAGGCAGACATGCAGAGAAACAAAATTTTGGGACAAACCTTCAGCTGCTGCAGCCTGTGCCAACCCCAAGTACACCTGTCTGCAGCAGCCCAGGTGTGGCTGTGAGTGCTGTGTCAGCTCCAGAATAACCTGGGCCCCTCTTTCACTGACTGACGGAATCCAGGGCTGGCAGTGCTTTGTGTTGGGTGTTCTAACAATTATTTTCAGCAAATACACCATACAGAGACATAAGAGAGCTAACCGAGCTAGAGGCACTGCTGAACACTGAGAGCAGCCTCAGGATCCTGATCTGCTCACTACCCAGAGAATCCCTGGGCTGGAATTGCTTCAAGTGCATTCTACAGATCAGACAGAATATTTTGCTTTTTTTTTCTGATTAGAAAAACAGAAATATTTCCTAGTTGTTATTTCAATCCAACAGAATTTCAGAGTCATTCTGATAAGAAATAAAGAAGAAAAAAAAATACAGCATGCAGTCAGCAAATGTACTTCTTTCATTTCCTTACTTGCCCAGGCCATGATGCTGGCTGTATTTTTGAAAGTGGAACTGCTACTGAAGAAAGATCTTTCAAGCCTTGTCAGACAAAACACTTTTCTCATGCAAAAACATTTCCCTCACAGCAACAATAGCTTCACACCATCCTAACTGAGATGATTTCAAAGTGAGCAGAACACCACAGCCAAAGAGCCACAGACGGCGACCGGGCAAAGGGATGAAAGACCATCCCTGCTTCCCTTTGATTTGCTATCAGTTATCCTCGTTGTTTCATCTACCGTGGGGAAAAGGATTTCATCTCTTGTTATTTTTAAAGCATATTTAATTCTGAAACAATTGCAAAAGTCTTAAAACTTGTTCCATTATATATAATTAGGTAATTTGTCCCAGTTTAAAAGTGGATGTTTTAAAAGTTTTTTTTTTTCTCAATAAGCTAAAATGCTTTGTATAATCACACTCAAATGTGCTGAAATTACTGAAAGGTTACACAAAATATACGAGCTACCTTTGAGATCCAGGAATTCCATGTGAGAGCAATGCCACCTCTTCCAGAGCCTGAGGCACAGAGGACTTCATCATCTCCCAGTGCTTTTTACTACTAACACAGAGAGGTCAGCGCTGGTTCCATCACGATGCGCTTGTTATTTGCTACTCAGAGCCACAAAGGATTTGAGTGTTTCCATACTATGGGCAATGGCAGAAACAAGACATGGCACAGCATGAAGGCTTTCTATAACTTTAAAAGAAAAATCAATATTCTATTAAACTTTTGAAGAGATCTTAAAGGTCCATTTGGACTTATTTCCAATTTCTCTGCAGAGGTGTCAAAGGCTTTTGAAAATGCAAACTTTTTTTCTTTACTTTTTTTTTTTTTTTTAGACCTTCATTGGCATTGATAACTCCATCTGAGAGAAGCACCAAGGAGCTTGATTTTCTGCCTCTGAGTACTGCCAGATAGCAGGAAGTCGAATAACATGGAACTTTCATACAGGAGTATATTCACAAAAGAGCTCAACTTTAACATGGTAAAAGAAAAAAAGGGGAGAGAGGAGGGGGAGAAGGTAAGGAGGAAAAGGAGGGGAAAAAAAGACAGAGACTCAAGCAGAAATTATATTTCTACACTGTAAATATTCAACTACTTGCCCAGGCTCCCACTGCAACCCATGACAGAAATGTTGGCTGCAGAGCTCACAAGCTCCGAGCACTGTGCTCAGTCCTTTCAGATCACTTTACTTCAATTTTAAACCAGGAAAGATTGCCTTCCAGTGCTGCAGAATGCAATCACTCACTGATTGACCACTCAGAAGGCTCTGATTTATAGCATGCCGGAACTGACTTGAAGTAAGTGGCAGCTCTGACTAGAAGAGAGGATCGGTGAATCCAAAGATTAAGCTTTCTTTCAATAGAAACAACCAACCAGAAGTTTTTCACAAGTAAGCCAAGGCTGTGATTTTATGAACTACTAAAGAAAAAAAAAATATATATATATATATATATATATCAAAATCTGGATTACCAAAACAACAATATTGAAAGCCAGATTCTATTAGATTATCATTCATCTCACAAAAACTAAGCTCTACTATCATTTGCAGCTTGAATAACGATATCTGTACATTATAATGTTCCTAGAAGATTTATGGTTGAGCTCAACCACTCCAAGTCAGACAACTGTTCAGATGTTGCAGTCTCAGCCAAAAACCATTAACATACAATGTACATTTTCCATACATGTAACTACCTTTTCTCTAGTAGCCTCATTACTATGGAGCATGAAACAGGATTCGGCAGAGGAGATATCTGCACTGGCTTAGTTAGTGAGCTATCAAAGAGATAGAAGAAGAGGGATTTGGCCTTCACTGAAGCATGGAGGAATTAAGCAGTCAGTTAAATGCAGGAAATGATATGCATTTGGATTTCCAAAGAAATAAAGTAATGCTTGTTGTAATAAAGGTAGATGGTCACACTAACCCCTGGATAATAAGCTAGATTTTGATTAAAAGGTTCATCTGTCCACATGGACCTCGAAGAAAAGACTGACCATAACCACCAGCATATGAGAACTTTCCAATTAATGCTGCAGGAAGCGCCAGGAACGCAAGAAGACGGAACACTTCACCACCACTACATTCAGAATCGCTCTAGAACATCAGGTAGAAAAAGAGAGAAATCTTTCCAGCTGAATCTTTGTAAACATACATGAAGAAATGAAAGCCTTTACTCGCATCTGCATATTTTGAATTTTATGAATAAATGACTAATTGCATTTCGCAATAACTTCTGAGGTAAGCATGATCTTGAGTTACCTGGATAACGACAAGTATTTCTCTTTCAGAAATGTGGCAAATCTGCTGAGCAAGGGCAGCTGCAGCCTGGCATTACGGGCCCTGGCTTGGCTGCAGGTCTGTCAGGGCGTGCAAAGGCTGGACATGTTCCCCAGCTGCAGCTGCCAAGGTTTGGGGTTGCTACAGTCTAGGATCAGGATGAGCTGAAAAATTCTGGTTCTCTATTACACAAAACAAAATGTTGGAGAACACATTTGACTCCTGAGCATCCCCAGAGCATTTATTACATGTATCCTGCATCTTGCTGGAGAACAGCATCAACAGTGGTTTCTTGAAAATCAAACAGGACTTTGTTTTTCCCAAAACTCTTCAAGATATTTTTGCACCTCTCTCATATTATCTTCCTACTGGAAACCATCTTAGGTGAGGCAAAGCTATCATCTTCCTTTACGCAAGTGCCTTCTCAAAGTGCTCCAGCAGCATCTACTGAGTGTGACTTTAAGTTCCAGGGAACCCCAGGTTACCTGTTGGTCTGCAAGCAGGCAGCCTGTTGTTCAAATTTTGTGCAATCAGACTGCAGCCACACGCTGCCTGAACTCTATAGCTGAATAATTTCCTTCCATTCCTCTCTCCTCGCTATGCACAGTTGTCTCAGAAAATTCCAAACTTTTACAGATTAGACTATCCTTTCTAAAACTAAGTCATTGCTAGAACCAGGTTCTCACAGCCATTTCATGGAGGAAATGAGATATTTGACTTTCAGATCCAGACAACAGGATCTAGAAAGATGGCAGACAAAATAAAAATCATTTTTAGCCTTTATTTCTTCTTTTTTTTTTCCTTCAAAATTTGGAATATTTGCTATGCTTTTGAGCCAGCACCCACAGCATAAAGTTCTTTATTTAGTTTTAGTTTTGTTTTCCTGACAGCAGCTCCTTTTAAGTGGTAGGGAATTCTGTGATGTGCATTACATCTAATTAGGACCAGAAAGAAATAATGGAAATTATGTAACTCCATCCATTTTGAACTGCCTCCTACAAACTTATTTTTCTCAGGCATAACTTCCAGCATTTTTAAGTCCCCTCCTTCCATATTGCAAACCTTCATGGAAAAGCATAATAGAAAAATACGTATTTCCATTCAAATATAGCAAGAGATCACAGTCTACACTTTTCACAATTACTCAAGGACTTGAACCAAACACCTGCGCTGTAACAAACCCTTTCTGCTTTCTCTTCATATTTCCTTTGCAAACTCTCAGACATCAGCAGCGTGTCTGTCACAGAACAAAGCTGCTCAGTTGCCACAAGCCACGAAGCTCCCCGGAGCTGAACTCCTCTAAGGCAACACAAGACTTCTGCAAGTTCAAACCTGCTGCCAACCTTTAACAACTCGACACCAACCTGCTTGTTGTTCAGCCTCTCTCAAGGCTGCAATGAGAAAAAAGCTGAATTCTAATCCTTTCCTGCAGAAGCAGATGCTGTGCCACCTCAAAATACACAGAATTACATCAAGTGTACGACTCTTCACTGAAGAGCATGTGTACAGATAACTCAAAACATTCTGATACCAGCTTTAGGGAGATCAAGAGCATCTCCGAGGATGGAAAGGAACCAAAAATCCCTATTATCTTCTTTTCCATTCCGATAACTCAGTATTTTTTCCTTGAATATATTTTCTTAGTATTGCTGTATGACAAATGAGAATCCATCCAAATCTTCCATAAAGCAACACAGGGCATACAAAACATGACACAAAAATATGAAAACAGCTTAAGTAGTAGAAACAATAACAGCTTCCTAACAGATATGGCACAGGTGCTGGAAGTTCAACCACTTTCACCTTGATTTTGCACCCAAAACACTTCCACTACAGAAGTCTGAATTCTCATCTGCAGCAGCACTCAGATACATGATAGACAGCAGTAGGTGCCAGGAATGGAGTGAGCTTGAAGCAGTTACCTGAAGTCCCAGCACATTCAAATGCAGTCAAGTGCCACTGATGCTTTGCTGAACTGCAAATCCAGATCCAAAAAGAATTATGAGAATCAAGTCCAAAAATTTACAAAGCAAACAAACATAGAAGCAATAAATGAATATTTTTAATCTCAATAGAATAAACAAGTCCATTTTTACAAACGTTTACAAGCCCATCATCTAATGAGCGGAGATGATTGTTAACTTTCCATTTCCTCAGAAATGACTTGAAGAAATGTCATTTGGAAGGGGAAACTTGAGGCTGTTCTCTAGAATTCCTTTTCCGGATCTCAGAATGGCTCACAAACACGGCTTTCCCAGAAGAACTTGGTTTTTCACCTTATCTGAGATAAAAACCTTTCTCCATCTCTCACAGAAACATTTGTACAATTCTGACGAATAAAACCAAAACGAACATGCTCAAATCTAAAATAATGCTGTCACAGCAAAAATAAAATATTCATAATGGACTGCAAAGACCTGCAGTGGCACTCAGTGCTGAAACCCAGAAGGATTTTTCATTTATTAACACCCGGTCCTTGTTCAACAGCATACTAATGAAGTTAATCTAAAGGCTAAATTTCAATTATGAATCACAGAGCCACATCTCTGCTCCCTGATTGCTCGGATAATCTGAATCAAGCATTCTCCTGTACAAAGTGCCACGGTTGACTGCACATAAAAGTTCCTGAAACATCAAAAATATTCAGTCCAGAAGGCAAAACCTGACAAACACCTGTTTGCACATCCATTCAATAACTCCATAGCAAAGTAATGATTTCTAATAACTTGACAGACTGCTTGCTCCCTTAAAATATGCAGCACAGGTCTGAACAATAAAAGGAACAGCAAATGTTTAAATCTCCCAGGCTTGCAGCCAAGACAAAGTCTTCAGCCTGAGTAAAAAAAAAAAAAAAGCTTCCATTTGCTAAAGTAATTTAGGAGAAAATGCTTTCCTCTCTCAAGTACCTACGGTGCATTTGTCCTGGAACAAAACCTGAGGGAGCGACCGTGCTCAAACTACGCTGGGCAAAAGGCAGCGCAGCCAACAATTAACGGGGCTGCTGTGTGAGGTGTGCTGCCTCACCGTGTGTCAGTGCAGCTCACGGAAGGAGCTCCAGCTGCACAACTGGAAAGGACACAAAATATGAGAAATTGCAGCAACCTGGATCATTTGCTTCCAATTGCTTCTGCAAACTGAAGGATGATGAACGCTCGTGCAAACATCAAACCGTGGTGCCATCCCGTCTGAAAGACAGATACAGAGGAAGCACTGCGTTGAGTTTTTAACTAGAAGGAAAAACAGAAGATAGACTGCCTTCAATTTTCAGCCGAAAGGACGAGGAATGGAAGGACTGCTTTCCCCAGATGGGAGCTGAAGGAGCATACAGAAACCAAAACATCAGGAAACCACGAGTTTTGATCAAAAACTTGGAATGAAGGAAGCAGAGCTTTCCAGATGACCTCTCAGAAGAGATTCTATTTCACAGTACATACGATTTCTGAAAGTAGATGTTTTGTATAGCAGTTCTGGAATCAATCCTTACATTTGGCATGGAGAAGGAAACCCAGTAGAGCAAGTGCACCATAACAAACTATTATCTGATCATCTCTAGGGATGAAATACTGTACATGGATTTCTTGTAAATCAGGCACAAGGCAGTGACAAGTTCCTCCCTCACACACGCCTATCTGCCCTCGTCCATCCTCTGTGACATGAGCTTGCAAGCAGAGAGCAGACTCCCAACACTTGGTAACACCTTGCAGCATTTGAACGCAGCTCAGATATGTGCAACTCCTTCGCTGAGTCGCAAGACTTCTCCTCCTCCCCTCTCCAAGTTAGTCAAAGGAGGTTAGTCGCACCCACACTTCTACCACACAACTATTACTACTGCCTTAAACACAAATGTTAAGTCTTCAAGTCCAGTTTTTGGGGATATAGGCACAAATTGCACTTGCTTCCTATGCGCAGCTTCAGTCTCCAGAGCCCCTTTCCACTGTCTTTATCCTCCAAGAACATGGTAGGAAATTAGCAGTACTTAGATAAATCACAGACTTCTTACTAAAATTTAAAAAAAAAAAAAAAAAAAGACAGTTTTGTTTTACAGATTACCAATATATTCACCACTTTGTCTGGTTGGGCAATATTATCTGCTATAACACTGATACGTAAGCGAAACAATTCAGAAATGACATCCTTCCCAAGCACCTCATCTTCTCACAGTCAACTACCAGAATGGGCACCTTGCTCCAAGCCCTCCTGGGTGCTGTGCCAGCTGTCCTCCAGTCCTTAACTAAGCTGTTCCTGAGCAGCACACTCAGATGCATCAACCTGAGCAACAGCACACACGTGCACGGTCAGCAACATGCCTGATGAAAGCAGGGCAGTTGTCTTGGTAGCTCCATCAGAAATACATCTTAATTGACAGCCAGCATCACACCACAGACGAGCCAGGAGCAAAAAAAAAAAAAGGCCAACAATAATGACAGGCCACTAGAAGTAATCTGCTGTCTTCTGGGTAAAGCGTTCAATGCTAAAACTTATTATCTATAACAGCACCTTTTGAATCACTTTTGTTTTGCCCTGTAGAATACCTTAATGTTTCTGCTGCTAATACAATTTCTGGCTTGCAGTACTGCCCTCGTCTGTAAAACTGCAAGAGAAAGGGAAGGAAGAGATGAAAACGGGGAGAGGCAGAACTGCTGTTATTATTAAACCTTTAAGTTACAGAGTTAATTCCAGCTAACCGCTTTTGTCTGCCACGCTGTTTATATTGAAGCGAATTTTTTTTTCCAGGAAGGAAATCAAATTGTTGCAGCTGAGCATCATACAACTCCGCGGCCGTCTATACGTGAGCCGACCACACTTCCACTCCAAGTCATCTGTTAAGCAGCACATCCCCAGCTGGGGACTGTAATTAGGGTGCAAACTGCCATACAATCCCCTTGCCAGATTGATGAAGGAGACCTCTTACAAGGTGATCCAGAAGGCAGTGCTGAGACCATTAATCATTTACCCGTTGAGGAGAATACAAAAAGCTCTGCCTGTAAGAGCATTACGGTGGAAAATACCTTGACAAAACCAGCAAAGTTTTAATTAAAAGGTCAGACATTAGTTATAATATTACTTCAAACATTTCAGGCAAGTTCACATCAAAAAAAGGAGATATTCAGATTTTCTGCAGAATTTGACACTCACACTTCTGCTATTCCTTTTAAGAGCTTGATACCGATCAGCTCAGAGCTTCCAGCTCTGCCAGCAGCATCCCCAGATACCAAACAAACGAGAGTAATCCACAGAGCTGGGCTGCCAGTACTTCAACCTGCAGCTATTTATTCTGGGAGATCTGAACCCACTGAAAAGGCAAATATTTTCGGCAGCGTGTGGTTACAGAACTCAGCAGCACAAAACCTCAGGCTACAGTGAGAAGGGCAGGCCTGGGGCACTGCCTTCAGGGCCTGAGCACGTGGGTCAATGCTGCCAAACCACCACGAGACGCAACTTCTGAAGTACACTGCTGTGGGGAAATACCTTAAGTACCTACAGGTGAGGTCAAGCGAAGCGCTGCCCCTCCTCATTCGCATTGGCTGCAGTAAGGAAGATTCGCTATCCATACAGAATCCTATTCTGATAGGTAAACAGAGAAGTATAAGAAATCAAGATTGCTTACACACTCTAAGGCTATTGCTAGAGTCAAAGTATTTCTCTTTGGAAACAAATTTTTAATCTTCTTTAGCATTCAGAGTCCCGTTTTGCTTACCATGCACCATTCACAGAGGGTGGTGATGCACTGAGACAGGTTGCCCAAGGAGGCTGTGGATGCCCCATCCCTGCAGGCATTCAAGGCCAGGCTGGATGTGGCTCTGCGCAGCCTGGTCTGGTAGTTGGTGACCCTGCACATAGCAGGGGGTTGGAACTAGATGATCAGTGCAGTCCTTTTCAACCCAGGCCATTCTATGGTTCTGTGATCCACCAAGAGAATCAGCACCAAACCATGTCCTACCATCGACCTTCACTCATGTTGGCCCAGAGCCCCATGGAGCAGCATCTGGCAGGGAGGGGACAGGAGCCAGGCTCAGCTTGCAGAGATTTGATGGAACCGCCTAGGAGGCTTCTGCTAGTTCAAAAGCAAACAAAATCCATCCCATACAACTATCCACCAGCCTAAGAGAAAATGCATTTTGCTGTAGAATGCACAATAGGGAGGAAACTTAATCCAAGCACATCATTGCACAGTCCAACAGGATTTGCTAGAAACTGCACTGGTGAAGGCAAGCTGCTATTAGCTAAGTCTAAAACACAGTCGGCATGCAATTACTTTTTTCCCAAATGACTGCAACAGCCAAATCTAAATAATTTTCCACAGCATATCCAAAATAAAGAGTTGCAAAATAATAAAGTCTGCCACCTGTTGCTACAAAGTTAAACCAATTTAAATATTATTAAAAAAAAACTTGTTTGCAAACCACTGTATTCCCCCCCAACTCCCCTCCCTCCCCAGAGACAGCAGCTTCCTTCGAGGAACACAGCAGCAGGGAGTGCTGACAGCAGCACAGGGCTGAGCACAGCCCGACTCAGTTTTAGCAACAAGTGACTCTGCAAAGGGTTCTTTTGCAAACAGAGCTGTAGAAATAAGAAATAAATGAGTTCCTTCTGCAACACAGGGAAATTTCTGATTTCCAAGACCCTTGCTTGCATAAGTAAACATGCATTAATTCACTGAATATGTCAGTGAGAGAAGAAAAGCAGAAATAGCTTCATTATCATTATACAAAATCATACACACAGCAATCCACTGCAACAGCAAGTCCTACCATACATCACTGCTTCCCCCAGTATTCACATTCTCCCAGTGCAGCTGAGCCAGTGATGAGCACTCAGCAGAGCAGTGCGAGCACACGCAGGATAACTCCTGTATCCTAAACCAATGGGGCTTTTTAAAAAGTCGGTAGCATCCAAACACCAAACAGAGAGAACAGAAACTAACTTGCAAACACAAAGATGCCGACCTGAGGATGGGAGACCCACTGTGGCATCACTTACTGGAAGGGTGCCAACAACACAGCCAGAACTTTTTACCAAAATTTCAACATCTAATTTAAATAAACCAAAGTGTGCTGTCCGCACTGGATGGCACAAGGCCCCCCCACAGTGCCTACATCCTACTGTTAGCATTTCTAGGAATACTGAGTATTAAACACAGCACACAACCAAAATAACATCCCAATGCTTCATAGGTTGGAAGGGAACTCCACAACCATCTCGTTCCAGCCTGCAGACAGCTAACACCCATGTTATCAGCATGATGGTCCTATCATGGAGTAACAAGGAAAAAACTGTCCCCCTCTTGGAACCTTGCTGTGTCATCACTCACCAGCATGAGTACTGCTCTCATCCATAGGCAAGCCGTTAAAGATGCCGACGGGTTTTCCTTTTAGTGCAGCAATTAATGCTGCTGTTCACAATCTCTGACCTTTAGCTCTTGGTCCCAGAAGGGTTATTCACATTTTTCCTTTTAAGTATAGCACAAACTGGGAACTATTTGAATCTTCCCAAAGACAGAGGGACATTAATCCTAACCACAAACCAGACTTTCAGAGCAGTAATTCCCAGAGCTTTCCCCTCCAAACCTGCTCTTCTCCCCAGGACCAGCTTCTCCCCCCATTTCCACCACTGCTGCAGTTCTGATGCTCTCCATTCCAGAGGTATTTTTAACTTGGAAAATACTTTCACAGTGGCATAAAGTTGTGCATCCCATGCTGCACCCCCTGCAGGAGGATGGCATTGCTGGGTTATATTCATGTTGCTGGGGGCAACGTCCTTCACTTCCACTGCCATCACTTCTCATTCCATTTCCACCTTCCCTCCTTCTTTTCCTCAGAAATGTCGTTATTATTTGTTGTTTTTGCCTAATATTTGTTATAATACCACCAAACGTGGAGAAAAGCCTCAGCATGTCATCTTCAGACTTGCCCCACAAAGGCATCTGGCACCTTCCTTTGGAAGTGTAATTAATGCATGTTTTTACAAGGCAACCCCCATGCACACACATGCATAAAAAACACAAATACATTTTCTCGCTTCCAGTCTCAAAAAAATTAATCATAAGTTAATCATCAATATTCTTCTGTCTTAAACAGCCCTGATACGGACGTCACTATTGCTAATTTGGAAGACTATTTCTGGCTATAAAACTCCTCTGAAGCCAGAGAGAGGGCACTGCAGAGCTGAGAGTCACCCGAATATCCACAAGAAAAGCTGCACCCACGTATACAGAGTGCTGGGCTCAGGCGCAGGGAGAGGCGATCAGCCTGACAGGAAATGTAATTACTGTTATAGTTCCTGCCAAGATTAGACACGATATAAGCAGATATATCAAACGCATTTGACGTGATATATTATCACTGATGTGCCTAAATATATAAAATGGGTTGGAGGGTGGATGACTTGGATTCTGGAAGGGTGGGAGCATCCTTTTATTGTTTTTATTTTATAGGGAACGAGTCACTTGACACACCATCTCTGTCTCCATCCCGTTTGTTCATTAAGGTTTCTCCTCTCCTTCCCAGCTCCTATTTCCATCATGATCAGAGTGACATAAAGCATCCTCTTTGTTGCAGCTCACTAAAATCGAAGCCGCATCATGTCTCTTTTTCACGTCTTTTCTTCGCTCCTTGTCACTCAGAGGTTTCAATCCATCGGCTTTCTGCTCACATCCACAGTCCGATCCCACTTCTCGACACCAGCCTTCTCGTTTGCCCCTTCTCCTTCTTGCTTTCACTCACCAGAGCTCCTTCCTGTCATCGTCAATCAGCTCCAAATTGCCACCATCTCACGGCCGTCATTCACGCACCAACCCCTTTTCCTCGTCCCCACGCCAGATTTCCATCATCTTGCAAACTGCTGAGCAACTTCCTATTATTTTAAACACATCCTACTGTTTTCCCTCCTACGAGCCACGTATTTGTCTCACCACCCCCCACCAGCTCATAAAGCTTCCCCACATTTGCCCATTCTCCCACCAGGTCAGCCTCAGTGCGGTGCATCATCTCAGCATGCGATTCCCTCAAGAACTACAGCACACACAAACACCTGAGACTCCACCTCACTCCAGCCCTGAGCCCCACAGACACAGGAGAGAACACAGCATGATGTGAATTGTCAACGAAAGCCTCAGAAGCCCTTGTTGGAGAGTTACTCTATCAAGTGTATGTTTCTGATACTTCATCTAAGGCTGATAGTTGAAAAGAAGAGCCACGTGCAGCTTGGCCCAAAAGCTGAAATAACAGGAAGACAGCAATCCTCAAGGCTCTCAGAGCTGGTCCATAAGATTAATGGGCTTCTCTGTTCAATTGACCAACTGCAAAAATAGGGAAGGAAAAAAAAAAACACACACAAAACTGAGCAAAAAGAACTGAACAAGAACCGAATGCTTATTTTCTTTCCAGCTTTTACCAGAAAGCAATCCGAACACTTTCCCTCAGACACTGTCAGGTTTTATTCCAGAAGAAAGACTGTTTCATTCTGGGCAAATTTAACCTTCTGATTATTTTTTTAATTTACATTTTGAATGAAAGTTTTACTTAAAGCCACTGCAATGAAATTTTGCAACTCTTTGACAACACTTACAAGATGCCAAATCATTGTAATCCTCCTAAGGTGGGGATCTCTCACTGGAAACACACTCCCCATGAACAAAGCTTTGTCCTCACCAAAGCTCTGCCCCTCTCTGTTTAACACAGCCACTAAAGTACTTTAAATGGGTAGAAAAAAAATCTTATTTTTTTTTTATTGATGGAAAGTTCAAAATTACTTCAGCCCCAAAACAAAGCCTTTCTCTGGACCTGCCTGTGCTGCTGTCGGACACACAGAACATATTGCTGCTCATTTCCTGACAAGTTACTCTCCAGAATAGAAATCATCCACGCTGAGCCTCAGCAGCGTGTTGGAGGAGCTGCTTCAATGCACACAGAGGCAGAACAGCACTGAGCAGCCCCCACACACACAGACCAGAGCTTCAGCCCCATTCACTAACAGCAGCATGGCACTCACCTCTATAGTGCTGCACCCGCACACAGCTCTCCCATCCACTGCCTTCTTGATGCGGGCATATTCTCTCTTTTATTAACAACTGTATAACTCAGTGCATATTCTTAAACAAGGCAGGTTATCCTCCCGGCTGTTTTAAAACAGGATGAAGCATAGCTAAAATTTTAATTAGCAAAACAAAACAAAAAAATTCTATTGTGTGTTTCTGTTGGGGTGGTTTGTAAAATAAACTGGCCTCACCTACCAAGCTGCCCTCACCACCCAAGTCTTCTCTTTCCCAAATGAGTATCACACATTAGTAAAACAATAGTGCTACCACTAATGGTATACTGTTGCAACGTGAACCACGCATCATCGCTGGAGATGGCTCTCACCAGCTCCACCATGTAAAGCTGTATGTTGTGCTTACTACAAGTATCCAAACAGAACCGCAGATCCCTAAATATGTGCTTCCCAGGCATCTCAGAACACAGAGGTCCATGCCTATTGGAACAGTGCCCCAGGAACCACTGCCCCACACTGTGTTAACTCTGCTCCCACTGCACTGCTGCTTTCTGATGGCTGGTAACAGCCTCTCCCACTGAGCAAAGGCAAAAATCTCTATCCAGTGACCAAATACCACTGTCATGTCATGCATGTATAAACACAAACTCCTACAAACCCTGCAATGGTGAGTTCTCTACCCAACCTCCTTTTCACACAACAAACAGAAAGCCAGGCTGCTTTTGCAGCATGCTAAAACGCCAACGTGAGTTATCAGCCACTGTGGGAGATGGATCAAAACCTGCCTCAGCTCCACCCAACAACTGAGAAGATCGCTCGGGGCCATATTCCTTCCATCAGGCTGTGCCAGACCAGGAGGTACAAGTGGCCTTCTGTCCATGGGAACAGAAGGCTGCCACGTTACTTCAGCCTGCCTCCAGCGCTTCAAAAATACTCACTGCCTCCTCCTCCAGTGCTGTCCCAAACTGCCCAGCATACAGACAGCCTAAACGGACACGACACATCATGCATGCAACGAAGTGTGTGAGAAGAGAGAGAAGCAATGAAAAGCTTTCAAAAAAAAAAAAAAAAAAAAAAACCAGGTTTTGTTTCAATTTAAATAACAAAAGCTTAGCAAATAAAAATCATAAAAAGGAACTATAACTAAAAGCATTGCAAAGAAAAGTGATGCAGCACGTCCTTAATACTCAAGAGTTTAAAACTAAGCACAGCAGAAATACAAAGGAATGCCTAAAGATGACTCAAGGAAAGGCACTCAAAAAGAACATTACCAGCACACTTATGGTAAGCAGCATGCCCTGGGCTGGCAGAAGCTTTTAGTATTTCATATTCCAGCCAGGACAGCACACAGCAAGCCATCTGCTCAGAGCCAGGAGCTCAGCGGAACGCTGTCAGTGATACAGAGCCCAGACTTCTGCGGCTTGCAGAGAGCACAGCAACACTCAGAGCTCCTGGTTAACTCCACCAACACAACTTTTTTGCTGTCTCCTGGCACAACTCCCTGGGATTTCTCAGATTAACAGCACTTTATTTGATCTGAAGTGCTTTACCTGTTTCTCCTACCACAGCACCCACTTTCCCATCAGCATGGAAGGAAGTCTGGACAAAATGGGACACGACCACCAGAGCCCTGACAATCCCAGCTCCTCCTCACAGCCAACCCTCCTGTGCTGTTGAGGCAAACAGCCACTCAAGTAATGCCACTAACATCCTAAATGCCACCTCAGGAGTAAACTCAGGTGTGGAAGTACCTGGGATGTGGCACTTCTATGACAGCACAGAGGTTTTTAGCCAGATTCTGTCATATTATGAGACTCAACTACAGCGACGCAGGACAGCCCACCTGCAGCTGCTAAACACCCAAGGCTGGCAGCAAATCACATCAGCACCCACTCCCAGTTGTTCCCAGCTGCACTGATAGCACAGGAGCCTGCAAGCCATGGCTAGAACAGAAATCTTCATCTCCTTCCTACTGCATTCACTAACAGCAATGCCATGTTTTGGGAAAACCATGCTTTTGTCACCCAACACTGAAACAAGTCCAAGACTCAAGAAAGTTCCTAACTGACAGCCCAGCTACACACTTGTTGAACACAAGCTGGCAGGACATCATCCATTAGCTACAGAGCACCTCAAGTTCCTCCTTCAGTTTCAAGGCTCAAGCAGTTTCCCCTCACCCAGCCCATCCACAGCACTGACCCCCGGTACGACACACACAGATAAAGCACAGAGTATACCTGCAACAGAGAGCTCACCGTGCCGAGCAACAGCCTGTAGGCATTCCCACCACCTTGTTAATCAGCAACAGCACCCCTGTTGCTCAGCTTTCATAATCCCTTCCAGCTGAGGTGGGTGGGTGCAAGCAGGGAGGCAGAACAGATACGCATCTGTGTTATCACCGCAGCACTGCCAACTCATGGTATTTATAATTTGTATTATTTACTTATCCCACTCTTTCCCAGCCTGCGCAGCCCAACAAGCTCAGTTGCCTTGGACACCTGGGTGGGAAAGTTCCCGTCACAGCTCATCTTCCATCCTTCCCTTCCCACCAGCCGGCAGCTGCTGGCAACCCAAAGCAGCCTTAGCGCGGCACCCAGGGCTCCCTCGCGCCTCCCTGCAGCCCGGCGCGATACCTGCAGCTCCGGCACGTTCCGCACGCTCCGGCTTTGCCTCCTCGCAGGCTCTCCTCCTGCCAGCCGGCGGTGACAGCTCGGTGCAAACAGAAGGAGCGAGCGCTGAAAGCAGGCAGGAGAGCTGCGCCGCTCAGCCTGAAAACCGGTAAGGAGAAACGGAAAAAAAAAAAAAAAAGAAAAAAAAAAAGAAAAAAAAAAAAAAAAGCGTGGATAGCGAAGCACGAGGAGAGCTCCGGGATTCCCCACAAAGCCACGCCGCTGCCAGCAAACCCCACAACTTGTGCGCTGCCGGCAGCGGGCACGAGCAGCACGAGTGCCTCCTAGCAGGGCAGCGTGCCGGCAGCCGCGCAGCAGCAGCGCGATCCTTAGCGGAGAGCTTTCTAGTGAAGGGACGTCCCTAGAAAGCGGTCGCTACGCATGCAGTTCTCCCGAATGTCATTACCGATCCCGAAGTAATGAAATAGCAAATAATATGGCCCCAGGGTACACATCAGCCGCCTCTCCTAATGCATACAGATGGAGCTCAACAGCTATGCTGCTCTTCCATTATCGGAGTGAAAGCGCATCTGTGAAACGCGATCGCGGCGAGGCGGCTTACTCGCGAGCAGCGTTTATTTCCGATTCCTCAGAAAACGGTTTTAAACACGCTGCAATCCGGGAAAAAGAAAAGTTTCCGGGTTCCAAAGCGGCGGCAGCTCCGTCCCTCACACCCGCCCACAGGTGCCCGCAGCGGGCTCGCTCATTCACAGAACACCTCGCTTGTTCCAAAGCGAAGCGCAGGTCGCAGAGGTCAGCGGGCAGCGCGTGCCGCCCGGCTCGCTCCTGACCTTGGAAGCGCCGCGAGACGCCGGACGGGCAGACGGACAGACGGACACACGCACACACGCGCGCGGCAAACTCGGGGTGCGCGCGCGCGGCGAAGCGCGTTACCTGGCACACAGCACCGCCCGGAGCATCACTGGGCGGACATCCCCCCCTCCGACACCTCCGCGCCGAGGGCGGGCCATCCCGCGCCAAGGGAACACGGCACCGGGGGGACCCGCCGCCGCAGCCCCGCTACTTTTCCCAGCCGGAGTTTGCTGCAGCAGCGGCGGCAACCGCCGCCGCCTTCCAGCGCCCCGCTGATCCCCGCCCCGCCCCGCGCACCGAGCGGCCGGCGCGGAGATGCTCGGCCGGCGCCGTCCCGCAGCCGCAGCAACTTCTGCCGCGCGCCGCTCTCGCGGCCCCGCCCGGCCGCGACCCCCCGCGCGCCTCCCGCCGCACCTGCTGGCAGCCCGGCACGGGCTGGGAGCGCTGCAGCGGGCAGCTCTGCGGAGCCGGCGCCGCGGGCGAGCCCGGGCGGTCGGGGCGGCGCCGGGCGCTGCCGCGGGCGGAGCGCGCGCTCGGCGCGGAGGGGCGCGCTGCCTCGGGCGGGCGGAGCGAAGATGGAGGCTCGGCAGCCGCCCGCCCATCCCGGCCCTGACACGCCGGCGGGGCTCGGCTCCGCCGGAGCTACCGCCGCCGTCTGACGCCCTCTGCCGTGCGGCTCCGGGGCGGGCGGCGCTGCCCGGCTCCGCGCTGAGGGCGGTTGTCCGGGCGGGTGGCCCCAGATCTCTCGGAGGTCCCGTGGAAAGTTGTTTTAGACGCGTAGGCTAAAAGGAGACCCACTTCCCCGCACGCCTTATCAAACGCTCACCGCCGCGTTCCAGCGGCAGGTTCACGCAGCCCCGGAGTCACTCAGGCGGTGCTCAGACGCCGTGCCCGCACCTGAGGCGATGCCAACGCTGCGAGCTCTGGCCGGGGAACGCTGTCCCACTGACTTTCGAAGTCATCGCAGTCATCTGCTATCTTCTGGAATGCAATTAGTGCAGGACATGGCCAAATGGCTGAGGCCGGCGATTAGGAAGGGAATATTTATCGATTGCAGGAAGAGGAGGAAGGGTGGTACTGAATCCATCACTTTTTAAATGCACAAACTGAACGATCTCAGCCTATCGGCGCTGTTTAGAAATTCAAATAGGCATTATTCACTGCAACCAACATTATTTTGTAAACCAGTCTCTAAATTAAAGGGTTATTCAGAAAAAATTAATGCATATATTCAGCTTACCAAGTACACACAATGAAATTACTGCAATATTATTCACCTTTTCACACATCTTATTCCTGCATTCTCACAGAAGGTTCACTCTCACACTGTGTAGAGTGTGAAGCAAATTATGACTACTGAGAGGGAGGCATGGCAGCACGGACCCAAGGCTCCTGTGTTGGAATGCCAGCCAGGACCTACTGCTCACTTTGGCACTCACCTGCACTCCAGGACACCCCATTCAGCCTCTGACACCAGACACGTTTTCCAACAAGAACAATGTATATAATGCTTTCTGTGAGTTACCACTCGTGTTTTGCATTTTGTTTTCTCTTTATGTAATTTTTTTAGTATCAGAAAATGCTTTGCAATGACTATTCATATAACTGTAGCATCCACAGATGCCAAATGACACCAGGACTGCATGGTGCTAGGTGAAATAAATGTGTTTCTCTCTTACAAAGGAGAGAAATAGGAAGCAGAATGGAAATGGAGGCAGGGAGATGATGATGTATAAGCATAGGGCATACAGTCCAGGACTGAAAGGTGGGTTTCCTGCTTCCAGCTGTGCTCGTTGCTCTTACTGATGACAAGACATCTTCCTGGAAGTCACCTGGGAAAGAAAAGCCCACCAGAAAGCACGTGCCATCTGATCAGGAGCGCTCCAAGCAGCTTTCGTGATAGAAGTTGTACGTGCCAAGCAGAAATGCTTCCTCAAAGGTGACTTTTTTGAAAACAGATTTCTCCAGGAGGTGCCAGAGGCCAGGGAACACGAGCCTGAGTGCTCTGCAGTCAGTGCCAGAGGGCGCTCACCTGGGCTGGTCCAGCCCCAGCTCCACCGCTCGCCCACCCATCGGTAAGTTGTGAAAGGTCTCATTTTGTCTGACACAATGGAATGCGGCTCTTGAAATGCCAGGGGTTTTTCACAAACGACACTTCTATTTTTCCTGACCAGAGTAGAGGCAGTCCCCATCTGTTTGCCCTCTTTGTGTTGCGTCCTCTGCCAAGAAGAGATTTTTTTTTGCACCACATGTTACTTTGAGTTGAAGCAGCGCTGCTGCAAGTCTTAGCTCAGCTTGTCAGTGCCCGGGCTGCATTAATGCTGCTGGTGTAGTGCTGAGAATGGCAGCCTGAGCCCCTGCAGCACTGATCCACAGCAGAGGCAGCACGAAAGGGAGATGAGAGGTCTGTCCAGCAGTAGGCTGAATGCCCGCTCCCTTCATCGCAGGCGTTCAGCCTTTGATTCTCTTCCTTGAAATTTCAGTGTTCCTCAAGGACTGTGTGGAGGAATGTATGTTATCTGAAAGACAGGTAGGAAAAAAGCAGGAAGTAAATACAGGAGATAAGTGTGCTTTTCTAATTTGAGTAGAAGAATTGAAGTAAAAAAAAAAGCAGCAGCCATAGGAAAGTATAACACAGACGTAGAGTATGAAGGAGCTTGGAACAGATAGCAAAGCAAGGAGTAACCTCTTCAGCTGTTATTTTTCTTCAGCCCCTATCACTTGTTGTTTCTTCTTACTTCTGCTGTTTCTGATCCTCCTGTTACATGGAGTGGGCCTGCTTTGCAGAACTCAAAGAAAGGAAACCGGTACCCAAGCACTGCAAGTGTCAGAAGCATTAAGCCAGTTCTTCCTTGTGGATGACTGGCTTGGACTAAGAAGAGAATAACAAAGCTACTTGAATGACAGCTTGGATCAAGTTCATAATGACCTGGTTTGTACAGGCCAGGTGTTATGTAGATTGGAGCTTGTTATTGTGCATAATTTTGGCAAGCCTTGCAATGCAACAGCCAGCTCCAGCAGAGCTGGGCATAAAGCCACATACTACAGGCAGGTCTATCTTCAGCAAGATGGGTAAAGAAGCCGTCTTTTTCTGTTCTGTGTACCGTGGGGATGTGAACCAGCCTGCCTGCACAGCATCTGGAATAAAGCCTATAGAGGAATACAGAACATTTTCAAAAAATGAAATTCCAGACTTAAAAATGGAGCGATTGCATAAAAACACATGGACACATTTATTGTCTGCTTCTTATGGAACAAAGCTTGAGAGCAAGCTTGTACTAGAAACAAGCCATCCACTCCATTGTCAATAGGAAGTGATCAAACTATGCTACAAAATGTCCTTAATGATATATGGCGCCCTTCTTAAAAAGTATTTCATAATTCTGTACAAATTTTTATGCTATCTAAAAGTAGATACTTGAGGCATGTGAATGTAGACCTGTCAAAACTACGGCTCACCTATGATTTGTTTTCTCACTCTTTGCCATTAATATGCGCATGGTATGATTTGTCCTTCAAATTACTTGGTCTGAAATGTTTTTCTTCCTTCAGATGGCCATTTTTTAAAAGGAGGAAGATAGCGAAAAAATAAATCAGGAGAAGTATCCCAGGTGCAATTTTTGTAATCATAATTAACATTGGACTTTCAGAATATCTGAACACTAAAAAGTAAAAACTGCTGCTCATTATGTATTCCTATGCCCCGAGTTAATAAAAGACACTGCAAATCAGATCAAACCCAGTTAGATGAATGAATCCATTTCCTATTCTTCATTATAAAGAAGACTGTGTAAGTGTGGTGGTAGTACTGTTTTTACACAGCACCACAAAAGCAAACCTAACTCAGGGGAAAGATAAAAAGCACCAAACAAATTCTGAATTATATAATCTCTACCAGATTACTGCAACTGCAAACAAATGACAGCTTTTTCCATATATGAAATACAGCATTTTTATTTTTAGTAGTATCAGCTTTCGTCCTGGAGTCAGTGGCACCAGAAGAAAAGAAGAACAAAGTCAAGCAGATAATGAATGCCTGCCACAATAGATGAGCAGTCTGAAGGCACAGCTTTCAGGGCTACATACAGGACAGGCACCAAATAGGTGTGGCTGTTTTAATGCTTCATGGAAAGGTGGGTTACGAGAAGCTCGA
Source organism: Chrysolophus pictus (assembly GCA_037305975.1). NCBI lineage: Eukaryota > Metazoa > Chordata > Aves > Galliformes > Phasianidae > Chrysolophus > Chrysolophus pictus. Next base: position 6,433,007 of record CM074582.1, read on the forward strand.
ATCTCAAATTCTTGAATCTCTGATTCTTGCAGAACTTACACTGATGCTTTATAAGTTATTTTTAATAGTCTATTATGAACTGGGATCATGGGAATCTGGAAAAGAAATTATCCGCTCATCCTTAGGGGCAGTGCCTCAGAAATCGATGCTAATGAACAGACTGCAGCGTAAGGAAGCTTGCATTTCCCCTGCTGCACCAATTCTGGGCATTCACAAGGGACACAGTGAGTGCCATCGTGTGTAATTAGAACAGGGAGGAGAAAGAAAGAGGATATCAGTCATTCACACTTCTCGTAGTGTCATTTCTTTGTGGCAGACCTAACAGATTAAGCAGGCATTCCATTTAATATTATTCCTATTTAAGGACCAAACATAATTTATTTTTAATTATGGAGTTATCAAGACACCTGCCATAAACGATGGCAGTTCTGTTGTGAACATACTCTCAGATGATGATTTCTTTAGTAATGCAGAAGAAATGCATGTAGGCAGGACTTTTATCTTTATTAAGACCCTAGCTAAACTATAGCTCAGTAAATACTTAAAGCCAGTCTTAATGTTGCATTAAGTCCAAACTCACTACCCACTGTGGGGTACAATATCCCAAATCCCAGTGTGCATCCCTGCCCAAACTTGAAACAACTGCTGAAACAGGTTTTGAAGTCAGGCCTCCAGCAGCGCTGAGCTCGCTGGACAAGCAGAAGTGTAGCAGCACACCATTGCCCTCAGCTCCATGTCCCTTCCTGGTCTTCTCCACCCCAGTTCTCTGGTGATTGGAAGTGATTTCTAAAGCACACATCATTCTTCTTTATATAACTTTCATTTGCACTGCTTTCCAAGGTATAAGTAGCAGAGGGTGTTCCTGCTAGCTACAAGGGGTGAATGGCAGGTCAGAGCTAAATATTAGTAAAGATTTAACCCCCCTTGCATCCCCTGGTGGCTCCCAATCACAGTTCAGAGACCTGCTCTTGCTCATCCCTCCTTGGGTTCCCCTAAGAATCCAAGTCCTGCAGTCCTTCAGTCACTAGAAAGCATTTAACATTTGCACTCTAGACCCTTCTGGGACATACCTTCAATCTGCACTTGGATGAACACAGCTATACCAGCAGGGGTACACAAAGGTCAGAAATCACCACCTGCCTTCCTACAGACTTTATGTGTTTGAGGACATTTTTTTCTTTTCACCGACCCTAAAATCATTTGCCCTGTTCAAATTTCAAGATGATCTTGAAATTGAGAAGGCAGGATCAGACCTTTTGGTGCCAGTGTTGGGTAAAAGAAGGAGGTATATTTATCAAACAGATAATCACTACAAATTGGAGTGCAGACCAGAACTATTGAGAAAGGCCAATTATCTTCTTGGCTAGAGTCCCTGAAGGTTAAATATGTGATAGCCTTGTTAATGTTCAGGGAAACACGGTACTTGTAGTGGTGCATAAGAGGAAGTCCTCTTTAAGTATGATGGCATGCCTGTTAAAGAAAAACAGGAGTACAGTACAGCATAAAGCAATGCTTCTGCTTCCTATTCAACAGCTATGACAGGGCAAGAATTCCACCTGCCATGCAAAAGAAGAAAAGCTTCAATGGAGGCACTTCACAAGCTATTAACCTTTCCTGATTGGAGTCTGGCTTTACAGAAAGAGCAGCGAGCAGCGATTCTACTTGTAGAAAGAAGGTCTATTCTACAAGTAGTAACTGGCAATAATTTAGCAGCTGGGGAACCTGTCAAGAATTAAGGTTTTTGTGTTCTGAGACACTACTTGGTAACAAAGGTGATAGTACGAGATAAAGTGGGCTCCAGGCTAGTGAGTAATTATTAGGTCTGAAGCTGTTGAAGACTGTAGAGAAGAAAAAAAATTCACAAGATTTTCTTATAATTCTGTTTTTGCTTTTGGCTTTTCTGCTTTTTTTAGTGCTTCTCTTCCACTTTAATTAAATGTTGAAGGGATTTGCTCAGCACAATCAATAACGGCATTCTGATGCTGATGTTAAATTGACTAGCTATTTTTAACATGCTTCTTAGTTACTGCCTGTCATCCTTAGTCACACATCTGGGGCTCCGCAGATACACACTACCACAGGAGATTCCCAAGAAGGGCTTTTCCTCAAGGAAGTTCAATCCCATCACATAGTTCTGAGCATCCATACAATGGATTAAGTCTAGTCACCATGTTAGAAACACACAGAAATTCCTGCTTTGGGACTGCAGTTCAGTCCAACATCAGCGCACCTCGATTGTCCCATGCCTCTGCTTGATGGACTGCAGCATGCAAAAACCTGCTGCAAAGACAAAAAAGCAGCTGGCAGGCAAGGACAGTCACAACAATGTTCAACCTCTGAAGGTTTGGACCATACCTCCAAATGGGTCACTAGTGGTAAGAAGTTCCTGCAGAAATGTGGTTTGACCCAGCCACTCTGATACTGAACATCTTCTGTTCTCCAATGCACAGCACTTTGCTGGCTCTGTCTTGTAAATATATTTGCACAGATTATTGCTTGATACAAAAGTATTTCTAGCACTATCTCATAAGGGAAAAAAAAAAGTCTTTAATAATTCTACATAATACATTGCTAGATTTATTAATTAAATGAGCTGTTACTAAATTCCCTGTCTACATATGTATGGGAACTGCTGAACCAGGGTCTGAACCTCTGATTGATCCCTGAGGCGAGCAATGAGTCAGCCCTGGGAGCACAGCTGAAGACAATTCACCTGTGCTGCTGGAAGGGGTGGAGCCTGGCTGCACCTCTCCAAAGCCCATTTAAGAGCTGACTACCAGTGGAGAAGGATTTCTTTGGGAGATCCATCCTTTGGAGTTTTACAGTGAGGCTAGGACAAGGTAAGCTTTCTATCTGTTCTCTTTTTGTTATTATAATCTGCTTTGCCAAACTCTGTTGTTTATTTCATATTTATAATGTTGTTACGTTCATTGACTATACACCGTGAAATAGGAAAGTGTTCAAACTACAGGTAGCTGCAATTTTTAAGACAAAAGAAAAACAGAAGTGAAGGTTCCACAATGGAAATAAAAGGAAAGAACAAATAGAAATTCAGTGACCAGCTGTATATTCCATCACAATTTCCAAAACACTTGCACAGAGAGCAGTCAGCAATTTTTGCCCCAAGAACCAGCGATGAGAAGGATGTTCAGCTCAGCCAGCAGCCTTCCTTCATACCAGCTCTCTTCCTCTTCCAGGGGCTCCCTGTCAGGACTCAGCCATCACTACCCTTTTCAGAGTTTCTTTACAAATTGTTTATACATCCTGTCTATACATACAAACACAATAAATTATACACTATTTTCCATCAACTTACCATGTTTTGCATAAGTTTCTAAAACTGCATTTCTCAGCATTTTCAAATATAAAATAACATATTAAATTTAACCAGTTCCCAATAGAATGGATTCAATTCAAATATCATTCATATCTGTATGTGAAATGTATCTATTCTTGGACTCTCATTTAGCTCTATTCTACATACAAAACAATTTGAAACAATTTTTGTTGCATATTTTTTAAAGAAGGTTTAAACACTTTAAAATCACCTCCTGCTTCTTTCTTCCTCTCTATTTAGGGGTAATAGGGAATTTGTCTTAACTTCATTTCTTCTGAGGACCTGCTTACTGTACAGGTCACATTCCTGCAATGCTTCGAGGAAAATGTATTCCAGCCCATGCACTTGCACTGGCAGCCTCCTAGTAGCATTTTGGAATGAGTTCAGTGTACCTGCTCCTCTGTTCTCCATCATGCACTTCTCCTGTTAAGCACCAAAATCAGCATCATTGCACACATCACGTTGCCCATGAAGCAAGTAATTGACACATTCTCACTCCTTGATAATGCACAAAACCATCAAGTGCAGCACATCCACGAGCATCAACAGTACAGGGAGTAACAGACCCGCACCTTTCTAAAGGTGACCATCTGTGCTGCAGTGTTTCTCAATACCACTAATCAATTAAGGCAGCAGTTACTAACTTACGTAATGTTTTCCTTCCTCCAAAATCCTCATCTAGTTGTTTATTTCTAAGGACTATATTGATTTATTTTCCCTCTCTGTGCGCACATAAAACAAGATGAAACCATTTCCTTACTAAGTTCTGTGTTTGAGTGACATTTCTGAACTTAAAGAAAAAAAAAGATGTTCTGTAGTCCTAGAACCTACGCACAAGTACTGAAAGTTTATTGCTTTTCACTACAGCCTTGGTTCTCAGAACCATATCAGATGCATTTACTAAGAAACGTGGCATATTTTTTTCATATGCTGAGAAATAATGTAACTACTTTAGGCAAAGTCTCATTGCCTCCTAAGGACAGAGCAAACTGCTGGTGGAACTCTCTGAACTTTCTGTTAGTCTGTGTTGAAATTCTGAAGGATTAGTTATAATTAACTGCAATCATTTCATTTTCTCCCAGCCACTCAGATGAAAGAAGGAAAAGAAAGAAAACCTACAGCAAACACAAGTAATGCATCTCTATTTGTTTCGTATCCCTGAGTTCATTTTTAACTCACAGAGCTCTCAAGCTCTTCTCCACACACCCCTTAGCTTTCACATAGGTAACTGTTCCTTGCCCATCACATAAAGATAAGTATTTTAACAACAGATAAGGAGTTGGTTATACTGAAAGTGCAAGCAGCTTAAAACAAATATTTAATATTAAATAAGTGCTTTCTTACTGAGCCATTTGTGCTCCCGAGTGTAATAGTTCTGTGGATACCTATTGTTGATTTATTCATTTATATTACTTGAAGAAGCCTGCTAGAGCCTGTAGGCACACATTCAAAAATAATTTAAAAGGACATGAATTCATCAGCGATTCAATGACAACTAATGGTAATTCACTAGTTGAACCAGTGCCAACTGAAAATAACATAAAAATACCTACAACTCAGATTTCTCCTAGTTGAGAGCTATAAGCTCTCAACATTACCTTGAGAGCCCACAGAACTCGCGTCTCCCACCTGTGTGGTAGGTGACAGCTTTCAGCTATCCACTGGCCACCTGTGGTACACTGGCTTCCGGAATGCCCTGTTGACAGCAGTTAATGCAAAGATACATGTGAGTGGCTGAGAGTGATCAGTGACTGAAAAGACACAAAATGTTGCACTTGTTATCCCAAAATAATATTGGCAATGCTCACATCAATAAGTTTTATTTATCCAGAGGGGGTGGGTGGGTTTGCAAAAAAATAATACAATATTAAAATTAAGCAGATTTATCCTTTTCTATTGCTTGAAATATTTTGGGATAATCTACTTTAACTTCAAAATCATGCTGTAACATTCCTAATTCAATGTCGTGGATTCTGGGGAATTAGGATAAGAAGAGGCATATGAGGGGTGGCTCACGTGCTCTCCCTAAATAGCATCTCCATTGTACCATCAAAGGCAATACTGCACAGACCACTGGTCTGATTCAGTAGGACATCTCTTAAATTTGTTAAAAACCAGGAAATACCATCTGGTACAGTCCTAAGCAAAAGAAGATATATACTTTCAAAAATTCCAAACCGATGAAATATTTTTTGCACTGCTTCTTTGCCCCCATCTTCCAAGAGATGCTTTCATAACAAAGATGGTGTATGCAGAGTCATCCATTTTCTTGATCTCTAGATTCTGCACTGCTGGCAGTGCCTACCTCGTGCCAGCAGTTCTTGCTGCTTTTTATATAATGCTGGACCAAGTGAGAGAAAACAGTGGAAGAGTCTTCACGTGCCTCTTAGCTGTATTGTGTCCTAGGCTGGATCACCCTCATGTATCAGAACCTAGCACTTCAAAGGAGGAACAGCTGTGAGATTTCAATGCTCAAACTAAAGCTGTAGTTTTATCTATCAATATAGAGCACAGGAGGGTCAATACTTCAGCGAATTGAAATATAAGCAAGAGAAATTTTACCACATAATTAGATCTTCGTAACAAAGGATGAGGAATTTCGTACCTAGAATAAAGTAATTGCTCTTAAAAGTTACCAAAGGAGGATACGTTTGGTGGATGTTTCCAAGCTGCTCTGTGAAAGTCATGACTTTCTTAGCATAAGTACTGAAGAGTCAGTGCCACTTGTGGGGTGTTTGGCAAGATCAAAAATCACTTTGTACGTTTGGAGGTATTGATTTAGTTGGGGGGAAAAAAAAAGGAAAAGTGCCCTTTGTGTCTGATGGTTCAAATATCCTTCACTGGTTTGCAGCAGTTGCTGAAAGCTGGTCTTTAAACCTGTTTTTATGCCTTCAAACGATCTCAATTAGCAGACAATCTTTAGAACGGTCTCCCCATTCAGCCTTTCTTGTCGGACCTCTTTGAAACCCTGCAATCAGCTGTGTATTGCAGGTAGTTGGACTCTTTTTTACTAAATCAAGGCAGGCATACAGCAGTAGCAAAGGAGATGCTACGCTATTGCTCTTTAGATAAATCAGGAAGTCACCCCAGCTTTTAGCTTTTCTTTTCCACTTTATATTATTCCTGGAAATAATACAAGAGTATCTAATACAAAACTTCTTTCTTTTTCAGTTTTGCATCTAGAATTACACAAGCTCAAAGGAAAATAAATCAGAGGATGCTCAGTGCTTCCCTAACTCCTGAAAAAGGTAGTCTGACAGAAACAGATTGAAGTTTTAGTGAAAATCTGAGACCTGTGCAGATTTCATTTTGCCATTCTCAAGGGAAAGCAAGGTGGGAATAAAAGAGAATGAGAAGAGCAATTCTCGAGCTATTCAGCCTAACTTAATCCCCAGACACCAGAAGAATTTTGTTTGCAGAGTACCAGAAAAGAATTTTTTTTCCTGGGTCGTAAAATGTTAATCTGAATTAATTCATGCTCCTCTTAGCAGGCAGATCAAGTCCATATGATTGCCAGCAAGTACCCATAATTTGATTTATGTCTTCTCATCCATCTAGAAATCTGAAAAGAATCCTTGTAAATGATTAAATATTTGATTTTTAGTAACAAAAGGAATGGGAAAAAAAACCATGGGTATGTAAATGGAAAGCCCTCTGGGTACGGTCCAGAGGTAGCTGAAGAAGTCTACTGCCTGTGCTGAAAGTAGAACAAAGGTAGCTTTAAAGTTTCATTTGCACTCACAAGCTCAGTGAAGCATTTGTACCACAAGCAAAGTGAATTACCTTGGGATTGCTGCAGCACTATGATGCAGGGTCTGTACCCCCAACTCTTTAGTACTGAGGTAGGCAGAAAGGGACCTCAGTATGGGGCAGGAACTGATAACCAGACTTAAAAACAAGGTTTATGCAGCTAGGTTACAGTGAAAGCTAAGTGCTTAACCTCGGCAGTGATCAGACAGTGGTCGTTCACTTGCTTGGAGAGGTTAGTTGCACCCATTAATTTTAAGAGAAAGATGAGAGTTATTTAATGCGGAGTCTTTTCAAAGTGAAATCAAGAGAAGAAGACAAAAATGAAGACTAATGAGATGACTTAAGAAGACCACTTTCGCTGTGATTTATTAGAAAAGAAATAACCTGGAAGCCAGGATTCACAAAATCCCATCCAATCATCCATTTCATGTAAAGTTGCTGTCTTAACCTGCCAAAAGAAATCAAGTGTAAAAATGTAATGAAAGAAATGGCACCTTCCTCTTCTACTTAAAGATAGTGTTTAGCTTTAAAAGCATAATCTAAAAATAAGCACTGCTGTTCACTAGTCTTATTGCATACTGAGATCCATTCTTCTTCATTTAAAAGGAAACAGACCTAATATTCATTTGGCATCCAGTTAACTTATTGTTCAGTGCAAACACACCATTTTAACATATAAAAATATTTATTTGTGATACAGAAGCAAAATGCATCTTGCAATTAACTAACATGCACAATCCATGTCAACTCAAATTGGGCTTATTTCCAGATCACCAACACTGCGTACGTCAAACCATCCCAGTTTGAGGCAAAAACAATTGTTAAATGAAACCATGAAATAATGTGTTAATAGGAACAGGCAATTCCAGCTTCTGTGGCAAAAAGATGAGATGGGTAATGGTCCAATTAAAACGTATTTATAAACCTTACGCTAAATTGCATTTCTTTATGTGAGTGGTGAAGTTGAAGTGAATCTGAAGCTAATGTGACTCCATATCTGCTCTGTGAGCAGCGGTTGCACAAGGTTTTTGGTTGCAGCATACCTGGAAAGTAAAGCGTGACCATCCTCTGAAGTGATAAATGCCAGACACATTTACTGATCTGAACATCAATAATTCTGAGAACTTCTCTTCCTTGAACTGCATTCAGCAGCATCTGAAGACTTCTCTGCACTGAGTAATTGCTACTACAGCTTCAACACAGCTATAATATGCAGAAACCTTCCTTCCTGCTTTGAAAATGTTTCAATGCATCCATTTCCTCCAGAGTTTAAGTTGAGCTGCCAAGCATTTAAGCACCTAGCACTCAAGAAGCTTGCTTAGTGCACTAGTGTAGTTATACACATACAAAAGTGTTAAGTAATAGAAAAGATGGGCTGTTAGAAATTGATAGATGAAAGGGGGAAAAATCCACTTGTTGACAGTGATGTTATTACTGTGCAAAAAGTAGTAGCTCAGACCTGAGTGCTGAACCTTGGAGAGCTGCCTGTCCTGTTGCATCCACTTTGTAAATAGTTCTGCAGAACCAGCAGACACATCTTGTTCCTTAAGGACAGGGGTGGTTCTGCACCTGTAGCTCAGTCTGGGCAGCAAGGAAAGGAGAGAGTAAACACTGGTTTACATCAGGTAGAATCGTCACCGCTCCTCCTAACTGAGACATGTCTTGTTATAGGGATGCAAACAGAAGGCAGAGCTAAAAACAGACAGTTAACTTGCTCTGGGAAACTCTCCACCAAAAAACAAAATCCATACTAGGCTGTGTGCTGTCTCTGAGGCGTAAGGAAAAGTATCACCTTGTGCTTTTCAGACGGCTCTGGAAATGGTGGTGGGTCCTACAAACGAGGCTGACTTCTCAGCTTTTTGACAGAGTGCAAATTCAGCTGCTGTCTTTCTCAGAGGAAGAAAGAGAAGGAGATAATGCCACAGCAGGAAATCCTTGAAATACTTCTTTTCCTTCTGATACTTTTGCTGCTATATATCTCATGGTTGTACAGATTATTCTTCTGCAAAGCTGTAGCTCACAATGACAAGTTACTTGGCCAAAAAAAAAAAAATCTGAATTATACCATAGAGTTCGTATAACTGTGGTGATCAATAAGAGCTAATAATTAATCAAGCACTATCATCCCAAAAGCAGGTTCTCACTTAGTAAAAAGGTTAACTGGAAAATATAGAGCATACTGTGGCCCCAAAATTCCATATAGTTAATCAGTTTGTTACATTTCAGGCTGCACCCTGACAGCCCACAAATCAAGTGAAGGCCAAGGAGGCTGGAAATCACTCTGCCCTAATTGCAGGCTCCAGCAGTGGCAAAAGACTGAGATGTCGCATCCCGATAAAACAAAAACAGGATGTACTTTCTCAGCTTGAATCTTATCTTAAGACCACATCCAAAAATAGCAATAATGTTTTTCTGTTCACATTTTCCTAAAGAGGTTTTCACTTCGTCCCTTTTCTTACGTGTGAAGTCACACCGTGGCAATGAAATTGCTTCTTCAGAGTATCTCTCTTGTGAAGTGAGCTTATTAGCTCAGGTACTAAATATTTGTCTATGGGAAAGAAATTTTTTCCCCCATTAATAGACCTACTACATAGTATCATCTTCAACCAATAAAGCCATAACAGATAAAACAGCATTTGATGCTTTGGCTGCAACCTGTTTTTGGTATCATAGCTAGAAATAAACTGGAAGAAAGTTTTGCACTGGATTAGGTACCATACAAATAATGTCTGTACTGAATTAAAAGATTGAGTTTAAATACTGTTTGAAGTACAAATTGCTGAGATGTGTTTAAGTGCTGCAGCCGGATGAATCAGTGTATGCCCAGAACTCCCACTAAATGTATTTATCCAAAGAGCTGCGTGGATAAAAGTGACAGAAGAATATGCTGCTAAAACTGATCGCAGCAGTTGTTTCCTAACACTGATCACGCCAACGCTCTGCATCCTTAAGACATATCTTGGACCAATAATTTCCTCTTGAATGCTTGCCTTCAAGTGCTGTCCTAATTCAGAACAGACTGTGTGTTATTTCTAATTATTCATTCTACCTTCCAGCTAATGGAAATGGAAGAGTGGCTGGGACAGGAGTATGCAATGATGCAAATAAGGGCTTCTGGATCTTGTCCAGCTTCTGCTGCCATACTGGGGTATGAGTATGTATGCTTGCATCAGAGCACACGGTAATTCCAGTGCAATTAATGAAGTTGGGTTTTGTTCCTTTGAGGGCAGGCATAAAGTAATAGGGAGCGTGGGGTTGCCCACTGATTGAAGCAGGAAGCCTTCAAGGTGCAAGGAGGGGGGGACCATTAATACTTGCAGTGCACGTGCACAGAGGCAGTGAATTAACCTTCCCCTGCAGCCTTACCTTTGGCATCACCTGAGCTTTGAACAACTCATTTGTCATTCATCTAAGTGCTCTTTCATCACTATTTTCGGGCAAAGGATTTTATAATTATTACCAATTACTGTCTATAATATATGCAGCTTGCTGCACTGCAGTTATATTTCACCACTGAACTCTAAAACAAATGTCTTTATTAAAAACACACTCCGCCAACTGCATGACACAGTTACTCTGAGATAGCTGTCAAAGAAAAACCTGACATAAATATTTACCTTATTAGTAACAATAAAAAGACTGTAGTTGGGTAGGCACAGTAAAAGCTATCTTGAATTCTGTCAGTGTCCATCTGCTTCTAAGGAACTCAGCCTTCCAAAAATTTTAGAGCAATGTGAGAAAATATATGGAGCTTAACTTAATACAGAATAACTCCCATTTTCTGCATAATTCTGCAATAGCTCTTCAGGATTTGTAGCAAGCAGAGAGAAGCATTTAAGAAGCACCACTTGTCAAAGGTATGTTTATTTGCCATTGGACATCAGAAAACGCTGGGTCTGCAATGAACCTGTTTACTCAAGCTGAGCTGTGTGTTATAATTATGATCATCAGCCCAAAGGACTGCTAAATTAGCACAGCCAATAAAATCAATGAGATCAGGGGTACAAAGAGACTCAGGATGGAATGGACCTGCAAAGAAAACTACTTAGTATGACACGGCTGCCCTGTGCCCCAAGCTTTGTTGACGTAGCAGCTGTAGGGACACTGCTGATGGAGTGCTTAGTGCAAACCTTCCACGCAAAACAACAAACGACATTAAATGGAAAAGCTCTTCTCTTAGAAAAAGCCATGGCTTTCCTACTCTGTTCTGTTTTGTCTTCATCAACTTGAATATCTGAGGAATCAAGGTAGGCTATCAGAGAAATAGACTTGTAAAGCAGTAGGCCAGAAAATTCACTCAAGCCAGTGTTTATACAGTTAAACTAGGCAATCCATGAGTTATGTTTTGGGGAAAGGTTCTTCACCAGAGGGCAGTGGGTCTGAAGCAGCATCCCCAGGGCAGTAGGCACGGCCCCAAGCTGCTGGAGTTCAAGGAGTGTCTGGACAGTGCTCTCAGACACAGGGTTTGGAGTGGCCCTTTGTAGAGCCAGGGGTTGGACTTGGTCATCACTGTGGGTCCCTTGGGCAGCTCTGCCCACCATAGGGCAGTGAGGATGCAGCAGCCCAAAGGAAGGGATTTTGCACTCACCTCTAGCTGCCTGCACTGAGTGGATGTGTAGTACATCACCAAGCAAAAAGCAACGTGCATAGACGCTCTTAGAAATGTCAAGAAGAGGAGACAGAAAGGCTAGTGGATGACCCAAACCACTGTTGCCACTGAAATGCCTTTTGGGAGACTCAGAGGTATTAAATAGAGCATTTCCAACCATATAGAAAGCAATTTTTGTCAAATTTCCAGGGCAACTTGGGTAAGAAAAGGGGTACGGGGATGGAAATAAATGAATGCTTTGACTCCTCACTGCTTACCATCTTCCTGTTTTTAACTTCACTCCTGCAAGCTTTTGTCTTAGGGAACGTGATTTAATAATTTTCCTTGTGATTGAAAAAAAAAAAAAAAAAAGATTTAAACGGAAAATTCCTTGTCCACGGAGAGCAAGGGAGAGAAAAAGGCTTTGCTCTTCTTTTCTGTGATCTTCTCATGATAGCCACCCCGTAGCATTAAGGAGAAAGTGAAGCATGTTTCCAAGAAAAGGACACCATGGTTTCTCACCTCAATATAACTCATTAACTCTGATTTCCAGCTCTCCAGGAAGTGCAAGACCAGGCTGTAGTTAAAGAAACTTTTCTGCCAAAGGTCAGTGGAAATTTAGTTCTAAGAAAATAGTGCAGAAACCCCATGACTCTCACCTTTATATGACAGACAGAAGCATTTGAGGTTGCAGGGACAGGGTTTAGATGCTTCTTCTCACAGCACAGCAACTACACTCAGTTCTGTCATTAAAATATCTGCAATAAATATACCAGAGCTGTAATGAAGGTTGGAATTATTAAGCTTTGCCCATCTATTAGAATCAGCAGCCCATATGCACCTCCCCATACGTGGTTGCTTGATTAAAACATACTACTAAATACTGGATCCAAGAAAAATGGCTTGGTGTAACAGACTGAAATCAGTCTCTCTCTCTCTCTCTTAAATTTTGTAATTTATCTGTAATTAAATTAATTGCTGCATTTGGGTATCCTTTGGGAAATCAAGCACAATTAACTGCATTGATCAAAGTCAGCATCAAAGATGATGAGATTCAGAGGACGATGTCAATATATAAGTTCCCCACAGAACTATGTTAAAATCATCATCATCCTTCTGGTACCCTTTCACTCCATCAGCAAGTGGCTGAAGGCTGCTCTGTAGCTAATGCTGACCTTCAGCTGTGACTTAGTTTATCTGGATTAGCATAGTTATTTGCTAGAACCTTAACAGAACAAAGAGCCGATCAATATGAGGTCAAAACAGAAGTGTCACAGACTGCTTCGGCCATTCCAAAAAGGTGGCATCTGTCACCAAGAGTTACTGCAGGAGCTGGCACAGCACTCTAATGGCAGTGCTGAGGGTATTTCTTTGGGCAGCGTCTGCAGACAACATCCACAAGCCCTTTCTCAGGTATATTTCATGCCCAGCAGTGGGCTGCATGAACAGACAGGTCAGATTGATCAACAGAGTGAAAAATGTCAGGAAAAAGGAGAGAGAGGAAAGAAAATAGCAAGGTACAGAGGTTATAATACTGGAGGGTTCCGTGAAAGAGTTTAACCCTTAGGTATTTTGTGCTCATTTACACCAGTGGCTTATAAGGGAAGCCCGAGACAGACAGAATAAGCACAAGGTATCAGCTACATAGTGTCTTGCATCTCAAGTAATTTACTCATTTACTAACATTCATTTACAAACTGTGCTTACTCACACAAAGCCTCATCTGCAAATGAAGTGCTCTCATCATAGACAGAAAGTATATGGTACACCTTCCAAATAGAGCTGCCAGGAATAATGGAGGTGACTATCTTGATTCACTATGGATTTTTTTTGTCCAAGCCACAGGGATCAATCATCATTCTTACTTTCACTGCGTAATGCCTTTTTATGAGCAAAAATGATCTTCCTGGTGCTCAGCTCCTGCAGGGCTGGGGTAAGAGTCACCACGTGAGCTTCAGGCACCAGGGAGATGTGGCATGCAGAGCTCAGACCATGTAAGGATCTATGTGCCACCTAGAGGCATGATCCCACAGAAAGCCTTGAGGTAAAACAGCATTCAAACTCACCCTCAAGAGGACATCCAAGATATTCAGAAAACATTCATTTTATATTACAAATGCAGTTGACCACATCTGTTTATTGCAGAACCATTATGCAGATATGGTTTCAGGATGAGCAGATTGCCCCAGGGAAGGTCGATCCCAGACTTAGTTCTCTGCAATCTGCATGAGGGTGTAGGTGGAGAAAAGTATCCAGCATTTGTTTAGGGAAGAAGGGAAGCTGGAATGTGAGTCTGTGTTCTACTCCGCCTTCTCACTTCGGTTATTTGGCAGTTAATGGAAGCCTTAGCCATCCATCCTGCACGTGGGATGAGATTTGCCCTTTTATTAAAATATTTTGTAAATGAAAGATAAGTCTATGAGTTTCTGCTCTCAAAAAAATGTTTCATAAAGCCTTTGGCTTTCATTTTTGTCATGGAGCAGGTTTGGAAGACTATGTTAATCAAAGACCCTAGAACTATAGCTTCTATATTTGGCAGCTTGGTATTCTCTCGTAGCCTTAATTTATGCATACTATTAGAAGGTTAAAGCTGGTCACAGGTCTCCTGCGAATGTCATCTGTGAAATAATGCTGTTGGAAGTGTAGTTTGGGTTCTACCTCATCCCGCCTGCAAATAAAACCACGCATATTCTGCACATCTTTCCCCCTGAACACTGACACCTCGAGCGACATAAAATCCAGGCAGCGATGTGACAGCTGCCAAGGTCAATAAGAGTTATACTGAACTGCTGAGTAAGTGCTGGTCACACAAATCAAAGCTGTATAAGGGCAGCTTAGCATACACAGATCTGCAACTTATTCCAACTGCTTTTTGGACTGAGACATTTTTATCATTTTTATCCTTTAGGAAATGCTCTATAATGAAATGTGATGAAGTCAAAGGTATTGCATGAAATTTTAGTATTGTGCCCTTTGCGTTGAATTAATGATAAAAAAAAAATACACTGAAAACACGTTTAACATTTTTGAGGAACTTAACACTTGAAGGAATTGTAGAAGGGCAATGATACAAAGAAGAAAGTAAAAATAATTTAAAGAAATTTCAAAGACACATTGGGCAATGCTGTCTAATCACAACCTAGATTCAGCTGTTTAGATGAATTCCTAAACAAGAATTTAGGTTGGGCAAGCCTTCTGTCTTTGTTGTACTTATCAAAGAGGTTTTGGTATTCATCAGCAGCTTCATGGTAACTTACAATTATCAGAATTCGGAAATTAAATTTCCAAAGATGTCCCCAACAGATTGGTAAGGATAATAAGTATTGCTGGCAGACACAAGGGTTAGACTGAAACTTTCATCTCAACTCCACACTTAAATTAATATGCGTAGAAACTGTGTAAGTTGTGTTCTTGTTGCACACTGCTGAAATATGAAGATTTAGAACAATTGCATAGAAAAATCATTTTGAACTTTGTGCTGTAAAGTGTGCCAAACTGTATCCTTAGCAGGTATTTACTGCCAAATTGAGAAGCCCTGGAAATAGAAATTGTTAACAGAAGCGCTGATGCAACTGTAACTGGATTGCTGCGACCAGTAGCACTCCAGTAATTACAGGGAAATAAGTGTTAAAAGGGGAACAAGGACAGAGAGCTCTCCATCATCTGTCAGGCGCTTGCTTACTGCTGGATTTTCTCTGAGAAGGAGAGCTCCTAGCAGCAGGGCTCTGCGAGGGCTTCTGCCTTCCCTTATTCTATTTTAAGGCTGCTAATTGATCCTCTGAGGGAAGGCTCAGTCCTTTCAACGCAGCCTGTTAATGGGGAGCCTGCACCACGGCGGCTGGAGGCATGTGGGCGCAGGGCCTCGCAGCCTTTCATGCCAACCTTCCCAGCGCTGACTCACCAGGCAGGAGGCAGCTCCTGCTAACAGTGCGGGGGCTGGCGCTGAGGCACACGGCTCACAGCTTGCTTTGCCTGAAAGGAGCCTGGCTGACCTAAATTCCAGGTGTGGGGATGGAGAAACAAAAAACCCAGGTTGTGTTGGAGCTCTTGAATGATGCTCATCCACACTGCAAAACCATGGCCAGCCATTGCTCCACTTAGCGCTAGGATGTTTTGCTCCCCACAAGTAAAACAAACATCAGGAGAACCATCTCTTTTTGAGATACTACCTTGGAACTAGCATAGCAATAACATTTTAATTGCTGACTTCAAGTTGTAAAGCAGAATAGCAAAAGCAAAATGATCAGCCTGATGCAGTCAACTGGCAATGGCAATGGGATCACTGCACTGGAGCCTCATAGCCTGTCCTTAGCTGATTAATGCGTTAATTCTGAGGAGCCACTACCAGACTAAGTGGTTTGATCAAGTGTTTTGCCATTTGAAAACCAAGGCAGTTTGCCAAGCGAAATGGCCCACGGTTAAGAAAGAAGTATTTCAGTTTATTCTTTCCCTGAGTGGAGCATAGTTTAATTTAGGTCCAAGGCACTATCTAGGAAATGCTTCCATTCTTCTTACTCAAGGACACTTGAGTTACATCCACAAATAACACTGCATGGTGGAAAAGAAGGAAGCTTCCTGTCCACAACCATCCAAGCCTCTTCCTTACTTGTTCTTTCTGCTGCCAGCCATGTTGTTTCCAGAGATGCTCAGCTTCCTTTTCATCTAGTGCCAGTTCTAACAGAAAATTCTCTAGTCTCTGGAAACATTATTTTATTCTTTAATATTAAATACCAGTAGATGCCTAATTTTGCACTAATTATATGTAAATTGATGCTAAATTGTTAGATTATTCTCCTCACTTAGAATATGTGAATATCTTGGGGGTGGAGTAGAGACAGCTCAGCAGTTCCATACCTGCAGATGCCTTTCTCATTTTTCTAAACCAGGGCTCAAGTATCAGTTGATGCAGACTAAACCAGTCTCACCATCTCCAATTCTACCACCAACCTACTCAACAAAACCAAGCAGTGTTTGGCTGGCTGGAGCAAGCACCTTGCATTTCTAGATGCACTACAAGCATTTTGCCATCAAAGCTGTTGAATCATCAGAGCTATTGAATCCATCTCTCAAATCCAGCATCAAACGGATTCATTCACTGCAGAGCTGGTCTCATTGGTCAGAACATTCAGCAGACCTAGGCTGGTGTAATTGCATTGAATGTAAGGGCAAACCTACAATTCATAGAAGTAATTCTCATATTAAGAGAATAATTTTTTCTAGATGCTTCAAATGAGAGCAGTTTGTCTGTTTTTCTTTCCCGATCTTCTGCATGGCTTTGTTGGAGGAGAGATTTTATCCGTGGGTTTCCTTCATCAGAAGAGCTGAGCAGCAGAGGCAGCTTAGGGTTTAACTAATGCAGAACAAAATTCAAGTAGCAGCTTCTAACAGAAAGTAGTAATTGTGCATCTTTAGGCTGGATCTTTTTTAAAACTTTCTCCCTAATTTTTTGTAGCTGTATCAATTCTTACTGAAGGTTCAGTGATTTGCTTTCTATAGAGCCAAAAGAGTTTGTGCTTGACTCTTTTCAACTAGTTCTGTGGGATTTTATTGATAAACTACCTTGCAAAGGGAGTATACACTTTTACTCTTGCGGCATGAGGCAGACAAGAGATATTGGCCAGGGGGCTGGGGGCTGCCTGAGGCCATATGAGCATTTGTGTTTTCAGGTTTTGGCTGGTATATTCAGGGACACATAATAAAATAGGGGTTTTATTTTAAAAATCAATGCAAAGACGGATTTTAAGTCAGAAAACGGTTTTGTTTTACCATCATTGTTTTTTTTTTATTGTATCTCACATGTTGTTTTTCCTCATATTTATCCTGCTAGACAATAAGTCTAGACTCCTTTTGAGATTCAGCCATCCACATACCTTATTTTTCTGAGGCAGTTCCTCCACTCCTGTTAGTGTTGCTGTTTTTATACCTTTCTCACTCTAGCTTTCCTACCGCTTTCTCCATCAGGCTGTTAAAACTAACTCAAAGACATAAGTCATGGTATGGTAAATGGCATTTACAGACAAACTGCTCATTTTTTTCACTCTGAGCTACGTGGACCAATAAAATAGAAAACCAGATGAAGCAGTGAATGACAAGTTACGCATCTAGTTCATATGCTGTGAGTTATTAATGCCAGGCCTGGGCACACCAGGATGATGCCAGAGTTAGTTTAAGAAGATCCTACTCTTTCACACTGCTCCCACTTCATCCTCATTTCTATCTCACTCTCACTGATGCCACACGTTGTGATGCTACAGTGCAAATCAGTAATTAATTAAAACCAGGTACTTCATTCAGACCATGTTCTTGCTCTAATTTATGATGTAGCCATGGAACAGTTGCAGGAGTAACCAGAGCACAGGTGGGAACTCAGTGACAGAGGCAGTTAGGTGTGTCTGAAGCTGCACATCCAGTGTTTCAAACCTAGAGTAAATAAGTGCATTTTTAGCAGAACGGCTTCTTTCACTGCAGCTAGTTAAGAAAGGTGTATTAATTAGTTCAATAGGAAAGGCACCAACTTCTACAGCTTTCTTGAATCTTCCTCACAAAATTATTTCATATATGACCTTGTAGCATACAAGATTAAAAAAAAAAAAAAAAAAAGAAAGAAAAAAAATCATTGAGGACCATTCCATTTCTGACTTCCTCGACAACTTGCAAAAACAGTGAGTTTTGTTACTCCACTATGTTCTTAATACCAATAAGTGTTAAAGATACAAAGATCAGTTCCTGTATAAATCTTGGTTCAAGGATGATGGGCAAGCAGCTAGAAAACATTTCTTCAAGTCTTCTTCCCCTAATGTAAAACTCTTAGTAGAAAAATGATAAGGATAAATGGCACCTATCCAACTGATTCCATTATAGAAGCCGGTTTGTCTGCAACAGATGATTCACTATTTATAGTGTCTTTAGTGCATGCCTCATGGTATACACTCACAGTCAATCTCAAAGAGATGTTATTTAGGCAGGGTAATGCACTCATCTTCTCAGAAAGAGCTAAACCTCTGCAAGAAAGAACATATCTGGGGATAAAATAATCTTCTGTGTCTACACCCATTAAAACAGAGCTCAAGTATAACAGAACAAGAACACCAGTTTAAATCCAAAATAACCCTCCTGGCTTTGCGGAACTCCAAGATGCTCCAATGCATAAGAGGGGGCATTTAGCAGAACTGTCATTTCCCTCCAGAAACATTTAAACACTCCCATCTGTAGCCAAAAACCCAACAAAATCAGCTCTGACTTCTCCCAGCACAAAGGGCTCCAGCTGAACTGCCAGCTCTGACATGCTTCAAATAACAACGTCAAAAATGCAACTCCTGCTTTGTGACAGGCAGTTACACTGAAAGCACTACAGGGCTGCACTATACAGCAGTTGTGTTTGAGCTTCAAGCTTGTCCTTTGAGAAAAAGTAGTGCAAATCTCCATAGAGTGATCAAATACGTGATTAAGAAACTAGCAAGCACAGAGGACCTACCCACAGTGATTTGAGTGTAGCAGTATTAAGAATTAGGGAGATAATTGTTGCCTGTTAAGTCTGCAGCATTGCAGGGTGAACTCCAGAAGCTCAATGGTATAGCACAGCCTGAGAATGCCATAGCTGAGGAGCAGCTATAGCTTCTATTCCACAGATACATGGCGTACAACCCAATTTTATTTGCCCCACACAAAATGGCTCCTTCCACACTCAAGAATGAATTGTTCTTCTTCCCCACTACAAAAATACAATAGGAAGATTGCAAACATTATCTCTCAAGAAGAAATGTCACTAGCTCATATGGGTAGTGTTATGATGAACAACCTATATTACCTTTGTGACCTCGTTTTCCAGAAAACATACAAGCATTTATGAATGCTCTATCCAGAATATTTCAGATCAGGAGACAATCTATTTTACATTTAATCCTCTGTACTAATGACACATTGAAAATCTACGTAACTGATGTTCTGCTGCTTAAACACATTTTCTAGCAGCGCTGTTACAGAGACCAAGAAAAAGTTTAGACCGAAACCTACATAGAAGGTGAGAAGAAAAGCCAGTTAGATTGGCACAGCACCTGCAAATCCTGAAAACAGTGGGTTTTAGCAGTTATTATCAAAGGGCAGTTAGAAATCCCTAGAGGACACTGACATTTTTTCCAGCAATAAGTGCAAAATCTTCTCTTGTTGATTCTTACCGATACCTCGGTTCTCAGATAACCTCAGTTAATAGTTCTGGTGGTCTCATATGGTTGCTCTTCATCCTGAGCACGCTTTCATAGATCTCTCCCTGCAATAAGCTATTTTTCTGGGAGTTATTCATTGCAAATACAGCTTCTCACATCATTTCTTCCTACTCCTTCCTCAAGGTAAAGAGGGGTCTTGACAGTATTTTCACTTCAGTTCCTTTCAAATAATATTGGAAGTACAAGGATGGGGATGGTTATGCATATGAAAGCTAACATAATGGGCTCACAGCTGACTGCACTGGAGGTCAGGCAGTAGCAGATACTGGGACTTTGCTGTCTGCCAGGCAGTGGTTCATTAAACCTGCCTGTCCTATCAAAGGTCCCCACACAGCAGCTTTCCTCTGACTCCAGACATCTGGACAATTCGCTTTTTTTCCAACCTTACCGTGACATCTGCCCACAAGCCCTTAAGATATGACAGCAAAGTTTTACCTATGAGGAGAGCAAGAGCCCTCCATATTTCATTCTCCCTCTATCTGGGAGGGATTTGGTTTTCATTCTTCTGTGATAATTTCACAAGTCTGCCTTCTCTCCAGAGTATCAATACGGGCCTGCTTCTACCGAAGTTCCTCTTACAGAATGAGCATTAGCTTGTCTCTAACAAAACAAAATGCCCCGGTGTCCCCCTCACCTCTGGTAGGGTAGGGAAAGACTTGCCAAAAAATCAAATATTCATAAGAAGTGAAAAAAGCAGAGATTGAAGGGGACAAAGAGCCAAATTCACAACTCCTCTAATCTGCAGGCAAAGCAAGCGTGGTAGGAGCCATCTTCAACCAAAACTCAACACTGGGGAGTGCCTCAGGAGAGGATTTTTGAAAATCAAGGCTGACAGATGGTTGGACTTAATGATCTTAATTAAGGGTCTTTTCCAATCTAAATGACTCTAGGGTGACATGACAACAAGATTCAGGTCTTCCGGCCACAGGGAGGAATGGAGAGTCCATAGGCAGCAAAACTGGCTCTTGGGATGATGAGGACGGACTACAGAGCTGCTCAGCCACACCCATTGGCTCTGAGTTTTATCCTTCACAGCTTCCCTGCGTGCTGCCTTTCGCTCCATTCTCTGGACTGTATTTTGCTCCAGGATGTATGAAAATGCAGATCAGCACCATTCACTACAATAGTTAGTGAGAGTTTTCATTGGTGTCATCAACAGAAGAGCTTGGCTATTGTCTTCCTATTTCATGAAGTAATAAAATGCAAAATCAGACGAATCTGCATTCAATCTTTAGTAGTTGTTTGACATGAAGATCTGTTTACCAATTACGATGTTTTAATATTAAAAAAATCACAATTCAGAACAAGAATTTTGTAATTGGTAACGAACCCTCAAATGAATTTTATAGAACAGTTAACACCTAGATTAATTAAGAATGAATATGACATTAGATGCTTAGTTAAGAGTGCCAACAGAATCATCATTGCCAGTAATAGGCATCATTGCCATTGGAAGGAATACTAAAGTGAAACTTGCTGGAAAAAAAAGCATTTATAAGAACATTCTCCATCTTCTGAGGTAAATAAGGCACCTAGCATTCAAGTCATCAAAAAAAAAAGTTGAAGAGAAAACCTAAGGATTTAGCTCCGCATTTGAGAAGATTAAATATTTCACACCTTGTTGACCCTGTTCCATAATATCTCCCAGTTCAATACCTGTTAGGGTTTTTTTTTACCCCTAATAAAAAAACTACCATCGTAAGTAAGAACATTTTAGCCTTTCAGCATAATATTTCTGTTTTCCAAAATACACAATTGCGATTTTGGTTTCAGCAACTTGGCAATATCCCTTAACCTTAGAGGAAGATGCCAAGTAAGGCAAACTATACAAAGCAGGAAATAACAAGTCTTCATGAACCATATCTTGTACAAAGCAAATTCCTTTGACCTCTGTGCATGCCAGAAGCTAACAGAAGCCATATCCATTTGCACTCGGACATCTTTCCTGCTTTCAATTTTAGAGGAAAGTCACCCACTGTATTATTTCCCCTCTTTGCAATAACGACAGGCAGCATACAGGAGTCACAAGTCAAGCTGTCCTTCACATCACAAGAATTGAAATTTCAGGATTTTTTATTTGCCATGAACTTTGAGACTTTAGGTTTTGCTTTTACAAGTCTGTCCACGCAGCTTCCACTGCTGGAACTCATCCCCTAAGTGCTGCGCATCACCTTCTTTCAATGAGCACAAACCAACACTGTTGTAAACTGCACCTGGAAAGGAATTTTTCCCTCTTCATAGTATCAGCATCACACTGCAAAAGCTGATCTGGAATTAGTATGCGTATGAGTACTACCAATGCATCAAAAAATCATTTGATAATAAAGGATGAGTAATACAATCAATACTTTAATAGAATGGGGAAAAGATTCTGAGGCAAGAAAAAATACAGATTGAATGCAATACCAATTTTTAGACTGGGAGAAAATAGAGAATATATTTAAATACCTTATGAAGACTAAAGAACAATGCCATGCATCAGCATGCACACTTGCCACCAGGCTCCATGCTGATGGCACTCATTTTGCTTTCTTCCCTTAAAAGAATGCCTCCATATTGAGCCCATAGATGGGCCAAATTAGGAAACACTGTCGAATGTACTGCATGGCTCTGGGATTAACATTAAATAAGCCCAGGCCACCATCATCAGGGTGCTAACAGTTTAAAAGAACCAAAATGAGAGCTGTCCTTATTTCTCTGTGCTGCTGGGCTGCATTCACCAACAAAGCAGAGATGTTAAGGTATTTCCTTTCCATGGTGGCAGTTAATTGTGCAGCAGTCCCTGCTCTGCTGACCAACGTAAACCAACACATAGAAGGCAGTTTCTGAATCCTCTAGAAGAAAGGAAACAATTCCACTTGAACTTCCCTTACTGACATCATCTGCAGCATGACCAGTGTTGGCTGTTTTCCTGTCTGCACAATAAGCCCAAACTCTGCTCTAACTTTTTGTACAAAACACCTCTCCTCTGTAATATTCCCTTGTACTTCAGCTTTGTAAATGCTGCAAGACAGCATGCAATGCTGTCTTTATTTAGTTACACAAAGTTATGGTAAAATGAAGGATGGCTATCACAGAAGAATTAAGAATTAGAACCTATCAACTCGTAGTTTCCTTAATTTATAATGAGAGGCTTTGTGACTTCTAAGAACTTCGAGCTTTACAAAGCAGACCTGTGAGCCTTGATATGCAAAAATTTCCTGATCTGAAACTTTCTGCCAGAAGGCAAACTCAGAAGAGCAATAAATGGAACAAATCTAGACTGCCTTTGGACATTAGCCAGGCCTTCCTGAATGGCACTGCTTGCAAAGACAGGCAAGCAAAGCATCAATAAACCAGGAAACCAATAAACACCGAAGTCTCTGCTGTATTCATTATATATCCACAGCTCTTTCTAAACTTAGATAAGAACCAGTAATAATCCATTCGATACCCTGAATTCGATGCCTGGCAAAAAGAAAGAAAAAATAGAAGAAACACATGAACAGATTTGTTTCTGTTCTGGTCGTATAAACTTTTCCCTCTAACATGATTTGAAAATCAAATCATTCCTGCTTTTTGAAGACTTTGATTTTGTTTTTTTTTCTTAAATGATATGGCTTCAAGTTTCAAATCCTTTCTTTATCCCAGAGGTGTTTGGAAAGCCTCACTCCACAAAGGAAAACACCACTAAAACAACTGTAGAAACACACAGTTAGCACTTTCTGTTACACCAGCTAAGAATCTAGATGTGAATCTCAATGAAAATGCTCCGTAGAAACACAAACCCCTGGGTTTAGGTACATATACATTATAGTTAGATGCATGACAGCAGCTAGAGCAGGAATACTTGCCAAGACAGCAAACCTGCAGCAGCACCTTGCAGGGAGAAGGAGGAATACCCAGGCAGCTCACAGCAAGGCTGAAATACTACATCAAACAAAAACACAGATCAGACACGTCAGCTCAAATTAGTCATACAGTCTGTAGCATAAGTTTTTAATGCATGTGACCTGACATGTGTCACACCGGCAGCATCGAGATCCCCTGGCCACCCTCCTCCTCCCTGCACAGTGCTTCCTCCCTCCTGCTACACCAGTGCAAATGCCCAGCAGAGGTTTTGCTGAGCTACTTTGCATCAGTATCATCTCTGAAAGCAGCACAAGGGACAGTTTGCAAAGCAGGGATGAGACGAGAGGCACTGTCAGACTAAACAGCACCCAGCTGGCAGTGTGATCAGCATACCACAAGGCAATCCTCATCACCACCAGTGAAGAAGCAGGCAAGTTTGTGATTTGTTTGGGGCTTTTTTTTTTAGTTCATTTTTTTGTTTGGATTAACATCCAATTGTGGTTGGAGCAGCAGAGAATATTTCACTGATATTTCAGATGAAAATCTTTACTGGAGCTATTGTTCATTATTTTCAAGTATTTCACAATCTGTGATCAAAGAGTTCGCTTCCTTGTTATTTGAACACCAAAAGGAATGTCCGTTTTAATCACTGAATGCATTCTTATGCTGATTTTTCAAACGTAAGACATGAAAATGCACATCGAGTTTTTTTCATTTTCTCTTGCAAACTCACAGTAAAACCTCAAGCCCTGCAACAAAAATTGCCAGTGTTGCTCCCCCTACAGCAAGCTCACAAATCACCCTTTAATTTTAGCGAAATGAGACAAGATCACCTCAGAACCGAAGTCTCCCAACAGTATATCATCTAATAATGGCTATCAAAAGCCTGATGCATTTCAACTTGGAAAAACATCACTTCAGCTATGGAAACTCTTACCAAGAAATATATTTTTGTTTCCTTCTAGCAACAATTTCAGGTGAATTGATCCAGCTATACTGAAAAAAAAATCACCTTAGTAACTAATGACTTTTTAGGATAAGTTATGGAACTTTTTCCAGTTCTGACGCAGACACTGCTGTGGTGCAAGGCTGATGCCCATAACAGTCAGACGAATATTTCATTTGAGTTAGTAACTGGATTGCACATATGCTCAAGCAGCACTTTGCAACGAGCGCTCTGTCATTTTGGTTTACTCAGAGTATTACTTTTTATTTCTACGGCGGTGTCTCTGAGCTGTGCAAGGGACAGAAGCTGGCATAGTTTACATCTTGCCTCTGCTTTGATTTCCAGGATTTTACAGCCCCTTGGAAGCTGTGCTGGCTGCTGCCAGTGGCAGATTTCCCGTGCTCCCCTCACTGCCAGGCACACTTGCCCATTTGAACCTTATGATCTGCTCTCACTTCTGAATTCTCCCTTGGCAAGCGCACAGACAAACTGACTCCTGCTTGAACTTTCTCTTTATTTAAACCTGAAGGTTGACTTTTTTTTCCTCTTAAAAATGATATGAATGTTGCTCATCCTAACACACAATACTTTAAAATACTAGTAAAATTTAACATTTGATATGTCTTTTAATGTGAACGTTATCGTTCAGAGACCTGCATTTGTTAGACCTCAGCCCTATGAACAGCTGAGGTCAGTTCAATCTGTTTCACAAGAGCTCCAACCCTATTTGGTGGAAATGTGTAAAAATTATATATGCATAGATTGTATATGAAAAATGAGGCAATATACTAAAGCTATGCAAAAAAAATAATAATGCATTGGGCATAATGCATTATTATATAATGCACCATGCTTGAAGAATCAAGTTCAACATTACCTGCAGCTTCTAGATCTGTTCTGCAGCTTTATGTTTTAAATTTTAATTCAGAAAACACAGGGAAAGATTCAATTTTCTTTCCTTGTACAGTCACATTGATATAAGAGTTTTGCTTCTGCATTATGATAACCATTAAGATTCTATGAATTGTACTGCAGATTTATAACACCATAGCCTATTTTAGAAACCCTTTAGGTTTAAGGTGAGATGTGAAAGTTATTTTTCAGTACAAGTTCCTCTGAAAGGACATAGGATTTATAGTTGTGGGGTTTTTTTTCCAGCAGCACCAGTGACTCAGTCTGCAGCTCTCAGCAGCCTGCATTCGACATGAAGCACCAATTCAAGCTACATTGTATTCCCACTCATTGCCCCCCATAAAAAGCTAAAATAATCTGGTGACAAAGCAGAGGATGACAGAATTACATGAATAGGAAACCTGGAAGCTGCCTTTCAAAAAAAAAAAAAAAAAGGAAAAAAAAGGAAAGAAAAATTCTTCCCCCAATTTCACTGTATTTTGGGAAAGACAAAGACAACTGCTCATGCAATAAGGGAAAACAGATAGACAAGTGTCTTAAGGTAACACTTCATTTCATGCTTTATTAACACAATCCTATTACATATTTTTCCTCCTTCATTTTAATTAATAGAATTGCAATATAATGGAGTTATCCAGAAGGCCCCACAGTTGAAAGCTGTAACTTCATTACAATCTCTATTTTTAGCAGTACACAATTTTGGCTTGGGAATTAGGAAAAACAGCCTTAATGAGAACTGTCAGGTTTATCTTGAAAACAAAAGAGAGATGGGTCTACATTCTGTAGACAACTTGGTTTACCAGCACCGAGTTACAGGTCACTAATGCTGCCTTCATGTGAAGCATTAACCCTCTCCCACAACATTCTCATCTCTGAACATTACAATACTTCACATCTTTGGATGCAACATCTTGCATACAGACTTCACATAAAAGTAAACCTTTTTGCATCTAGATGTATTTACAGATAGCATTTGTGTGTACTTGCCCACACTGAGAGATGTTTCTGTAGGAGGCAGCAGAGGCAAGAGCTGAGGGTGATCGTGCTACTTGTAGCCCACCCAGGGTCACCTCATACGTCTCGTCCTCTAGACCCTTCCCTATCTTTGTTGCCTCATTATAGCAGAACATTTGGCTGGGGCTCTTGCACCAAAAGGTGCTGTCTGAACACAAACAACTCATGCAGCCCCACAACTGACAACCAGTCCGTTACACAAGCCCCAAAAAGAACTGCAAGAGAAAAAAAACCTCCCATGTCCGGGCAGAATACAGCTGGTATTTCTACCTCTGATTCTGGAAATAAAGCTGCCAAGATCACCCTCTTGTTTAACATTCAAGACAAGACTATATTTAAGAAGTCCATAGTATTTCCTGGTTACTGAAGCAATCTATCCCAGGGCTCCATATAGAAAAGTTCTGTGGTTTCTATTCGAACTCTTTGGGAGCAATGAGAAATGAGAACAGGAAGCATTCATTTAGCTGCAAATGCCTGAACACCAATCATATTAATCTTAAAAAAAAAAAAAAAAAGAGAGAGAGAGATTTCCAAAAAGTTATGAGCCTCATAAACAGACTTTATCTGAACGAAAATAAGAGTCTACATCAGAAGGACAGACTTTAACACTCAGCAAAGCAAATCTTATTTTGCATGAACCTGATATTTACTTTTTATGAAGTCTACAGCAAGCTAAGAGAGGCAGTTAGCAAGGATTGGATGGAGAAATGATGACAGTGTTGCCACAAGAAAGCGTAGCAAGATTTTGAATTGGATGCAGGGAGATTATTAGATAAGCAGACCCTGCTTTCTGTCTCATCACAGACTGGTAAATAGATGAGGCTACATTTTCTGAAATGAATAATGGAGAACAAAATGGCAGATATCCTTCTCTCCAAAGTAAGGGTACATTTCACAGAGGTGAAGACAATCAGGTGAGATGGGATCTCCAGCCCGTGATCTGTTATGCTGACTCTGAAGCCACAAAAGATGACTCAAGCGAGCTTGTCTCATTTTCCAAAACAAGTAATGGATAAAATGATATTAATAGCTTTTAAAAGCCTTCAGCCTTACTTACTGATATAGCATGGATTTTTTTTGTCATTGACTTCAGAAGTAGGATATCGTGTCTTTAGAAATGGGATATTTTGGCCTTGTGACTTTTGTGGGGATGCCATGTGTAGAGGAGTAGATTACCCTCCCTTTGCATTTAATTTCACACCTTCAAACGCTTATGCTTCTTCCAATGGTAAAATTCTCTTCATACATACATATCCACATACATATATCGCACTTATTACACACTGAATTTGGATTTTACATTTATATTAAAAGCTTGCCTTTTTAATGATATTATGCATGTGTACCTTACCACAAAACGTCAGTCCTAAAATTCCCTCTGTCAACACAGGAAGATTTACAAGAGAAAAAACTATTCTGAGAAGCACACGTACAAAACCAGTAACACAGGCAATCACTGTGGTTCTTGTGTGACAATTACTCCAAGGATCAATTTAATCAGCTATACATCCTAAAAAAAAAAAAGTGTCTTTTTGTAATGTATGAGGAAAAAAAGGCTAACAAGCCAAGTTAAAGCTGTGTTTTAACTAGTGGAAACATCTACAAAAGCTAACCAGTTTGTTTCACAGTGCCCTGAGGGAGTGAGCAAGTCCCATCACCTCCAGATATGCTGCCCTCACAGGCAGAAGAACAGTAACACAGTGGAACTACGGAGAAGTTGCGACGCTGCAGCAGGCTCATTGCACACCATTTTGTGCACACAGTCTATTTGTCATTTACAGGTGTTATCTCACCATCAATGAATCAATGGAATTACAAGCTTATTATGCACAGTCAGGCTTGGATTATAGCACATATTATGATAAAATGTATGAGGGCTTTTTTTTTTTTAATACTGAAACAATGTTTTGCTTGTTTAATTTTTAAACACCTATTACTATCAGAGCACAAATCTTATTATCAGCTTTTGAAGTTATTACCTCAAGGTCATCCTCTTTGAAAGGGTTTTATATATTTAAGAATTACAAGTTTGGACCTTAAATCAGTCAAGTTACTTGATTTTGATGCAAACCAGGGAAAAATATATGAATTAATTTCAGTAGAGATGGAAGTTACTCACCAGTATCTCTGCTCAGAGAAGCACTGTAATCTATTGTGGTGGTATTGGCAACAGGACAAGACACATTATGCTTGCAATGCATCACAGGAAGGAAAGGAAGCACGCTTGCCCATGAGGGATAGCAAAGCCAAGTTAAGTTGTCAGACTTCTCCTCCATCCCACAAGAGGTTGAGGATGACAGCATATTTTTGTTTATTATTTGGTGCCCACTCCTGTACAAAAGAGGAAAGACAAAGACAGCAATCAGCAAAAATGAAAAAGAAAGCAGCAGCAGATCTAATTCAAAACATTACAAAACAAATGCAGAGGCTATGCTTTAGAAGTTGAGTGTCTTCCATGGTGGTTTCATACTGGTATGCTCTGTTGCTTCCTAATCAATATTCAACATACAAGAGGTGGCTTTCCTCGCTCAGGAACTAATGAGTGGTTAATGACCCCAATCTGGTGTATAACAGATTGTTAATACTGGTACAAGGAAAGCCCTAGCGAGATGAGCATTTGTTGGCAGAACAGGAGGGCAAAGGAGTCATTTGATGTAAAAATGGCTACAAGCTGCACTTCATCAGAAAAGTTATGATATTCTTTGTCGTGCAGCTCTGCCTTACACAAGCAGAAAGAAAAAATTAAGGTATTACAATATCTTTAACATTGCATTTATGAAGATGATGACACAGCTGGTGCTTAATTCCCATCTGTGTTCTGCTGCATTTATACCATTAGTGCCAC
This sequence comes from Chrysolophus pictus, assembly GCA_037305975.1. NCBI lineage: Eukaryota > Metazoa > Chordata > Aves > Galliformes > Phasianidae > Chrysolophus > Chrysolophus pictus. Next base: position 6,462,452 of record CM074582.1, read on the forward strand.
ACTGTGGTTAGACAGATAGCCTTGTATTTTGGAGGTGGAAAAAGAAAGCGTGGCTGACAATTACCATTTAACTTCATGGAGTAGTAAAAAATGGACTTTTCTATATGTGGTTACCTATAAATCATAAAGACTGCCCTCTTTTTGCAGGCTTTCCAAAAACAGGCAAAAAAAAAAAGAAAGGCTCTTGCAAATTCCAGCAGTTCTCTGCTGCACTGAAGGAAGTTCCCTCTGTGGTAAATGTGCAAAGCTAGAGCTTACATAGATTAAATAAAGTCGCTCTCAGCAGGCAGTATGCGATCATTTTTGCATTAGGAAGATGTTGCAATACACCCCATATCAATTTGTTTCCCTTTAAAAAAGAAAAAACAAAAAACAAAAAAAAACTTGTTTATTTAATTCTACATTCATGCGCAATAGAACTGGTCTTAATCTGTTACTCTAGCCCAATAACACACTAGTGCTTTCCACATGGCAAGTTCCCTCATGTTTTCCCATGAGTAATATAATAAGGTTTCACGGAATTCCTTCAGTGTGGTCTGGAAGCTAAGATGAACACAGGCACCTTCAACTCCTACATTGAATCCTGGCTTCCGAAAAAGGCAGCAATTCACTGCCAGAAAAGATTTCTAGGCTGTCTCCAGACAAACACCCATTTCCTCAGAGTAGAGCAAAATGAGGTCTGCACTCTGACTGCAAAGTAAATGCTGGAGGCTCCTCCACCCAGGGAAGGCTTCTTTCTTAAGCCAATTCTCCAGGCTCTGGTAATGAAATCCCCCCCTAAGGGCTTTGAGATCATTTCTCAAAGGGTCATCTCAGCTTAAAGATGTCTGAAAACATTTAAAAACAAGGATCAGTTATAGCTAACCAGAGGGATGCAGCCATGGAGCACAGCTCACAGAAGCCTTCCCATTCACTCCCTTGAGCCTTTCTGACGTGCCCACAGAGGGTCCCCCAATCCCAGCTCATTGCTGCATTCCCATCAGAGGAGCACAGTGCTGTGCCCACGTCACACACTCTCAGTCACCTGCAACTCAGCTCTACTGCAACAGTTCCTATTATTTCCTTAGGCCAGCACGCTTAAAGTTTTATATCCCCCATGATCCTGGATATTGATTTGAAAAGTCTACAGTTGATCCAGGTTGCTTTGACGGAGACAGGAGCTATTTCTCTACCAACAGGCATTTTTACTATTGCTTCACTCTCTGTAGCTGCCTTTGATTTGACCCTATTTCTGCTGCAGGGCAGTATCATACATGCAATCCCAAAGCTCAAAATATCAGTTGGCTTACATGTATGGGTTTTTTTTTTAATGCTATATTTTATCACCTCTTTTTGATAACAAGCTAGTCAGAGTCCTCCAAAACTAATACTGCAGGACTTCCTGAAGAAAAACAGAAACCAACCCCTCCCCTTGTCTTCCTTTCATTTGTAAGTACACCAGACTGATTTTTCTAGAACAAGCCTCAGCTGTTTTCAGGCTGAAGCAGTAGGGGTGAAGTGACAGCCTGAAAACTAGCAGCTCCTTTTCTCCCACACATGACACGCCTGATTGGGAATTTCCTTCTTCATAGCTGGTTTTTCACACTTAGGAGAGCTAGAAACTGTAATAATTGTGGATGCATCTTGTTTTCTGAAAAATCAAGAAAAACTGAGAGGGTTTTTTTTCAGTATTTTATTCTGTTGTCTCTGTTGATCTCTTGTTTTTAAAAGGAAAACCACTTCCTTCTCTTAGCGAGCATTAATTCTCAGAGATGCTGACCATCCGGACACTCTATTGATTACAGGCATTAGTTTGGGGTATACCTTATAGACAAAAAATAGGCCTATTACCTGAATGCATTAAAAAAAATTAGCTTCTAAAAATACACTGCTCCTTACACAGACTTTGTGCTGTCTCAGGCAAGTTGTATAAATCTCTTAATGTGCTAAAACTCAAGGACTTGAGCTCATCAAGAAACAGTTATCTTTATCCATATATCAATACGGCTTTCAGGATGTGAAAAATTGTCAATAATTTATACATCTAATAGAAACCCACATTCTGTTCCAATTTGTCATGGTAAATTTATCATGGGAAATTCAAAGTAACTACACTGTTTTCAAATACTTAGGCTAAGTGTGGGTGATTAAACACCAGTGACGAGAACAGCATTGACAGCTTGCTCTCATTCTGTTTGCATACTCTGGAATTCTCTTTTGGAATATTAGAAAAGTGCAAAATGGATTTAATAGTATTTATTTACTGGATTACTGTATTGCTGGTCAAAAAGTTGCAAAATCCTCCAGCTCAGAGAAGAAAAAGAGAAGCTATGGGGAGTACCAGGAACCAAACTTATACTTTTGCCTTTTAAAGTCTCCTTTTCTGTTAATTAAATGTATTACCTTGAACGGAAAATCAACTATTCTCATAGGTTTCAAATGCACAGTACCTTCCTCCTTCCCAATAAATATAATTTTTTTTCCTGACATAACTTCCTTTTTCTCAAAGACATGGAAAAAAATTAACAGCCAATCTCTCTTGGAAGCAATAACTTATCTATTACATTGGAATAGTATTTAAGCAACAAGGGAATCAACAGAAGAGCAACATTATTTGCACAGTGAATGTCTTTTAGAGTGATAAACCAAGAAGAACCAAGGAAGAAGGGTGGGGAGAAACCCAGGGAATACAGTGATATAGCAAATTCGGAGTACTGACTCGTGACATAGTTGCAGATATTGTGGCCACAAAATAGGAAAACAATTGCAGTGGTTGAAAACTAGCACTGGATAAATTAATGATTGGTAGTCATCAGCCATGTCCCACACACATCATTTATTAAATCAGAATCCTTCATTCTCCTCGACAGAAACAGCAAAAAGTACCCTGTGCAGTTGAGATTCAATCTGTACATCTAAGGAAGAGAGAAATCAGATAAATTCCTTTTAAGGGGGAAAATCTTTCCTCTAATTTTCCTCCTAGGTAGTACTTTTTTGGCTCTCTACAGTATCCAACCACAGGATTCTCAGTTACAACTATTGCAAAGCACTCACAAAGTGGTGACCTCAGCCATCCAGGGGCCCCTTCTGCCACAAGGAACCAAAAAGCCTTTAGTGCTGATGATCACAGAGGTCATCATCTAAAAGTGTGTGTTATTGTATTGTATTTATCAAGAAATCCATGACTAAGATGCAAGGGAAAGCAGTTCTTCCACATCATTTTTTTCATATATTTTTATATTTCCATTAGTATGGTATGTGAAAGCCCTTGTCCTGGGAGATAACCACATCCCGCTAAACCCTTTACAAATGCATAGCAAAAAGATGGCTTTGGTCCCAAAATCAAAGAGGAAACAAAGCTGGAAAAGGAATACCAGGATCAGTCAGGATTATAGGTCACAGACTCTGCTGACAAGGAGCCTCACCATCTTATCTGCAGTTGGCATGGATCATTAGGAGCAACATGAGGAACAGCAAGAAAGATATTTTGGAAAATGGGAATGTTACATAAAGACGACACCTTGCTTATAAGTGCAACAAAGCCAGGCTGGTGTATCAGGCTGATCTGTCACTTCTCCATGTGAGATGGTCCATCAGGAGAGGGAAGGGAAGGGGGATGGAAAAAAATGTGAGCATTTTCCATGGTTACAATTTTCCAGGTGAGAGAAAAGGATGCTGAAGGCACAAATAATCAAACCTAGACAAGATTATAGGGGCTGCTTGTCAGGATCCTAGTCAACGACAGCTCCTGAGGGGTGCCAGTATCCCACAGACACTGCTGGCACTGCCCTTTCTCCACTCTCCCTCCAGCCCTTACACTCCTCCCCTCAGACAGTTCTTCACCCTCTTGTCCTCTCTTCCTTTCTTCTCAATTATAGCAATGCCAAGCAGCTGCTGTCATAACTGACATCACACCAGAAGCATCGTACTGACTAATTCATTAAAAAGACACAGGAAAATAGGGAAAAGGTTCGGTTATATTTTTGTCCCTTTGCTTCAGCCCTTGTGTTGCAGCTCCTGTCTGTCCAGCTGTCCTTGCAGTGAGCAGCACATGGTGTGCTGATGGTGCTCCCAGCTCCCTGCCCTGCTATGGAGGATTTCCCCCTTCCCTCCAATTTCTGATTTTGGAAGGGAATTTTTAAACACATGGAATTTGTATATTGATTTGGAGCAAGCACAAAATGAAGATGGTTAAAAACAGAGACATATGTAGGATTATATGTAAAACAGAAGTGCATTAAGAAATCAGGCAATTTCTATCCAGAGCTGTAAGAAAGTGAAAGTGATACTTCAGTTTTAACTGCCACTATCAGGAAAAGCATCTTTTACCAGCTTTTCCTATCTTAAGGATAGATTAGGGGGTGGGAATATAGGGCCTTAACTCCTATTACAAAAGAAAATCAAACAGGCTTGCTACTACTTCCTCCAACTGATTGATGTATTCATGGCAAGTATTCTTCACGGATCACAAATTACAAAAGCCAACTCATACCAATAAGCAAAATCACTTATAAAGCCTTCTAGCAAATCATCTACAAAGTCTTAAAGAAATTCCTCAATATTGTGCTCCGCTTTCCCATTTATTTGTAAGTGGAGTCCTGACAAGTTCATAAAGGCAGATGTAAAAAGAAGTGGCAGGAGATAGTGAAAAATAAAAGAGAAAAATATTAAGCAGTGAATTTCTATAAATGTCATTGGACGTTCTTAGAGACTTAACAGAGAAAATGTTCACTTTTATAATACTATATGTAGTGGCAATAGCAGTCATGCAAGCCTAGAGTCATTAGGTAAGAATTAATTTCAAAATGAATATTGGCCATTCTGCTTAACTCATGGAATTTATTCCTTTAGCTGGATCTAGCTGCAAAGTATGCTTATTCAAGGAAGCTTGCCAAGATGTACAAAATGTAAGGCTTATGCTGGGGATTAAGCTTATAAGCATTATATGGCATAAGTAATATTACTCTTTAAAACAGTACTTGGGCATTCCAATTTTTCACAAATCACTTGCACAAGACAATCCTGGGAAGGGGAATTCTCATACCAGGAGCACTGCAACTATGAACCCAGAGACTCATCTGATATTGCTTTTGTTCCCAAAATAGTGAGGATTTCCTGGGATATAAACCATCTGATAACATTTGGCCTGAGCTATCAGAGGAAGGCCTGAATAATGGGACTCTGGGGAATGAATGACAGCCACCGGCCCTGCCTTCTGAGAACTGCTGTTGTTGCAAAGTAATTCTTCCCCTTCCAAAGGTAAACAGCACAGCCTCAATAAATCAACACCCTTCTAAACATCAAAGCCACAGCAATAGCCCTATCAATACATCATTCAAGCCAGAAATTAACCTTAACATGCTGTATCATCAGTAAATTTTCAGAGTTGGTGGTCAGAGAGCAGAGGAGTGTTGATAGATCCAGTCAGTTATTATTTTCCTGATGAAATAACAGCTCTGGGAGATCTCTTACCTGTATTTCTGGAGCTGGTATAGAGTCGCGCTTTAAACCATGACCCTCAGATGCCACTGATTTCAAGATCACTCATTCATGTCAGACACTTAAAACTATAAAGCTTCAAAGGAGGCAAAACAAACATTAGTTTTACTCATCCAAAAGAGCATCTGCATCTGCAGTGGCCACATGTGGAAGCAGACAGCTTGGGCTGTGTTTTCCAGCTGGGCTAAGTGACCTTAGCTTAAATCCTCCTGAATTGCAACTAATGACCCAGAACATCCATTACAGCAATTAAAGCAAATAAACAAATGACCTGTCCTTTTCTGACAGCGTTTGAGTCCTTTCTTCCTCTTTGCTTATAATCTTTGCAGATGATCTTGATACTCACAGCGAAAAACAGTTGCCAGGATCTGTTGCCAAGAGGCCACCTTAGCTCTTGAGCGGTGTTTATGGCTGACCAGGAGGTGAGCAGCACATAGACTGAAAAGGGTCACATACATAATACCAGTTTAGTCACACTGGGTAGATTTTACCCTTGGAAAAAGCCTTCTTGTACTTTCTTCGTATCTGATCAGAGAACTGCAGACAAACACTGGAGCCCACTGAAATCCTTGCACCCAGCATGGCTTCTTCCATCTCTTATGGCAGAAGATAGCACAACTCCTTGAATGTGACATGAGAGTCACACTCCATGTTCAGAAGATTTCAATCTAACACGTGTGCAAGAAAGTGGGTAACAGTCTTGTAGCTCCTTCCCAGGTGGTACCGATGAGTAGGCTCCGAACTCACACCAAACTTTGACACTCATAAGCTGGCAGGACAGACGATAGCAAGCTACTTGTCGAGATCATCCCAATCTAGGGGAAAGTGAGGCATAGTTCCTCTTGACACGCACAACCACACAAAGGCCAGTTTCTTGGACTCAGAGGACGTACCCACTCAGTGGCTCAAAAGAGGATACAGGCTAAAGGACAGTATACTGGGTTCTGGTCCCTGTTAAGGGTCACACAAGGCCAGCGCAGCACAGCAGGAATATGACTTTGCCTCTGTCCTAGCCATTTGTTCTATCATTTCAAATTGTCTACAACAGATTTGTGCTCAGAAGCTTTCAGTGAAGCTTCTTCACTGTTAATTTCCTATAAAAACTATATTTGGTTAGGATGTTATTATGGACTTATTATAATCACGTTTAACAATGACTAAGCTCTGTGTAAATGATCTAGTTTGTGTAAACATGCAGACTCATTTTGCCAGAATGTGAAATGCTGGTTGATTCTGTAACAGCAAGTAATGATGGCAGAATGGGACAAGGAAATAACAATACAGCTTGTTTGGAGTAGGCTTCTCTTCTGAAAAATCATTCCTTAGAGCCACAAGAAGTGCTTACCGTTGCATTTCAGTCACAGCTGCATTTCAGAATCTTGCTGATTAAACACATCCACTAAATGAGAAGATATTCCTCTTCCCAACAAAGCCTTGCTCTTACAAACTTAGACCAGAAAAGGAGCCTGCTTTGGGTTGGTTCCCAGCACTTTTCCTATCTCCTAGCCTTTCCTTTTCTATGGTGGATATAGTTTCTGTCCCCAAATCTCTACTTTCATTTATAAAGGAGACTCTAGTCCCTTTGATCACAAAGAAAACCTTTGAAATGTGAAATGAGTTTAAACCCGTGCAGCAATGTGTGCTCAAGTCTTTAGACACCTGTAATAACAGCAGTCGGACGTGTGAGTTTCCTATTCACTTCAGCGGAACGCTCTCTCTGAAGCCAAGTAAAATAGAAGCCGCATGGTCCAGTGACCAGATCATTATTTTGGCATTTGCGATGCTCAGGTTTAGCTTTGTGCTGATCCACAGAGGTGTGGGAATTGGGACAAGCTGGCAGAAGGTTTATACCACGTCCTTCTCCCAGCAGGGACACGGAGCCCATCTCATGCTGGGGCTCCACGTGCACAGGGGCACAGCATTCAACCCTCAGGGCTGGGATCAGCCAACACTGAATGCAAAGTGCCACATGGTGTTCTTGGAGCAGGCTGTGCTCTTGAAATTGATTAACTCCAGGAATTATGGGAGGAAGCACCATTGCATTTATAAAGAAAATATGAAACAAATCAAAAACAGTGCAACGTATGTGAGCAGAAAAAGGAAGAGAGATGCATCCCATAACTACAGCATGCTGACCTGGGCTCTGACACAGAGCTTCTGTATGATGTCTTAGAAGAGGAGTTCAATGACATTTAAACATTTCTTTTTCTGATATCAGTTGAAACAGCAAGGAAATGGAGTAACTACTGCCTAAGTGTGGTGGAGAGCCTGCCTATCCTAAACAAAGTAACACGATAAGGAGGAACACGTTAGCATGTATGTATAATACTATTATATTTGTATGCAGTTTCCCACTTAACAGCATTTGGTCACTAACCCTTCAGAAAGGAGTACAGGAGAATTCACTGTTTCCTTTACCTGCATCTATGACAGGTTCACAATACCAATGATATTTTGTCAGGTCACCCACTGAAATAACTCCGGCTGCCATTCAGACCCTTTATTTCATAAAGCCCTTGCCATCTTAAGAGTCCAGCAAATCTATAACTTTACAAAAGCATACAGTTCCATTGACTTCAAGAGGACCATGAGGGGAAAGAAAATCCTGTGCTGAGGCATGATTTGGAGAAATTTGGCTTTACAACTCATTCTGGCCAAATGAAAACAATCAGCCATATCTATGTTTTAAAAATATATAAATTGGCAACACTATAAACCTTCACATGGATAAAAGGCTGGAAGCAGAATGAAAATTGTGTGCAAGAATCAAGTTTTCCCACCCATTCTCCAGTCCATTCATGCAAGCAAGATGGGAATTTTTCCCTTCAAGTTTGGCTTACACAGAAAGTGAGACCATCCTATCTTCTGCCAAGCTTCAGGTAACTTACAAGGATAAGGTCGTATCTTTTAAGATGTACCATTAGCTTCCTTGCTGCTAGAGAAAATTAAAAAGGAAAATTGCCTGTCACACCCTGGGAGCTAAGCTGACGATGAAGGCTGAAGTCTGCTCTGATTTTCATTCCTGGACTTGGACTTTCAGGTTATCTTATTTATTTATATTCATGCACCTTGAGTGCTACTTAAAATACAAAACCTACCAAGTGTTTGCCTTGTCACAAAGGTGATAAATTGGGATAGATTTTCAATGTGTTGGATACACACAACCCCCACCTTTTGGGTGATCTAGAAGGGTCTCCGGTAATTTTATCTTTTTGATGGCATGTAATCTTCAGTGCTAGAGTGAGACATTTTCTTTCTGTTTCCCTTCACCATCTAAATGGCTGGGTTGATGATGCTAGGATTGATGCGCCTGGGAAGAGATTCTTGCTTTTTTTTTATTGCTTATATGTTATCTTTTAGTTTTACTATTATTTTTTCTGTACACACAGTTCGGAGAGCAGTATACCCATCACACTGCATCTCTTTCCAAGTGTCAGATTACTCATCCTAGCAATGACCTTTCTTTACTTCCAGAAGCCTAAAGATGTGTTTGTTAAAATAGGCAATTGGACACATTGAGATAGCTTGCTGGGCTCTGTAATTTTGTCCACATGAAAGATGCTGCAGAAGCAGATGCATCCTAAAGCACCCTTTTGCATGGATACCTCATGGCTGACTCTTTCAATACAGCTCCTGCTTTACTGATAAGTATCAGGGAAATTTTTTAAGCCTTCAAGATAAAAAAAAAAAAAGGATACATTAAAGAAACCATAACAGCTGGTTTTAAACTAAAAGAAGCTAACAATCTTGTTTGCTTGTAACATCTGCTTTTGTCTACAAACATCAGACCTCAAGGGCTATTTCTGATGAAAGTTGCAGAAGCTTTGGTTCTGTCAATAATAAGGATGATGGTAATTATAATGAAGATAATAATAATGAGAAGAAGAAAAAACGTTACTGCAGGCTCAAATTATCTTCTGACCTCATTCTGGGTGCGATACAAGGCCATGAAGTCCTCTGAGAGCAGCTCAGCCTGCCGAATGAGGACAGCTTATTTGGTACTATAGCCTGCACCTTGTGTAGTCCAGAACCATGCTGCACATGGAGAGTTAGGCCACATCCTGAGCCCATGATGGCTTGGGGTTTTCTCCAGAAGTAGCCAAGGACTGGTTAATTCTGAACGCCAAAGATTATTTTGTAAAAAAAAAAAAAAAAAAGCCTTGGCAATCTACCCTCATAACTTCTAAGGCAAGGCAAGATTTGCAATTGCTTTCAGTACACCAGTTAGTTGTCTTGAAAAAGTGAGACAAGTTTGGGGTTAATAAGCCCAAGTGATATCAAAATACCTCATGCACTCAAAACCAAATGCAAAGCCAAAACCCTGGTATGTAGAGGCCAGCCTACAAGCAAAATGTCAGATCACAAAATGCCCTCCAACTGTGGCAGGATTTTCTCTCTGGTTGCCAGGAACTGGTTGTCCTTCTCTTCCATCAGTGTGAGGAAGAACAACAACCAGCACGCCACATTTACAGCTGTGTGGATGATGCCTAATGCCTGAGGGGCCAGCTGTCATCAGACTGTGTGCTCCAAAGCAGCACAGGCTACAAGAGAATTGTTTTGAGAAGAAGAGAGGTTTCTTGACCTGAAATCAGCACCACGTACCACTCCCCAACAGTTCCAGTTCTTCCTTCCGGAGGTCCCACTCACCACTCCAGGCCAATCAGGTTTGCAATCCATGCTCAGAACACTATCACTCCACACCAGAGCTCAGCCGGTAGCCAAGTGCATGCCTCCAAAACCCTGCTGAGCTCCAGCCTTATAGAAAGAAGTCACATTCAAGAATCCAGTGTGTCTTACAAGACCAATAACCATCACCAGCTTTTAAGACAGCTTTAGCTAACAACAGTAGTTTGGTTCACATCTGAGTAGAGGATCTCCAGAAAACTCAGCAAATGCAGGAGCAGCACAGAGCTTTCCCTCTTATCATGCAGTTACCTATGCAGGTTCTTGGTGGCCACACCACCTTCCAGTAAAGGACTAGCAGCAATAAACCACAACCTGGTGCTAGTCTGTCACGTTGACAGACACTCTGCACTTTAACAAGGCGACAGCTTGATGCAATACCACAGACTCCAAAAAAGAAAAGCAGAAAGCCATATATATGCAGCAAACCACACAGCTGAAATCAAGAGAATTCCAGAAAAAGAATGTTAATTAGCTTTACACTTTCAGGCCGTTTCCTTTCTGTCTTTTACCATTCGGTACTCTTTTCATATTTGTAAAAACAAAGGGGGTGTTATGAGGAAAAAAAGAAAAAATTTTTTTTTAGATTGTCACTTTTTAATTTACAAACCCAAACAATCAGCAACGTGGAAATTGTATTTATCAACAAATTCAGTGCTTATTTATAAATGCAGAATATTTCTATGCATAAAACATGATGTAAAACATTGCTTTATGTATTTTTAGTAGGAAAACTTAAACTTTGATTTACATCCATTTCACTAAAACTTTATTGCTTCCTCGTCAGAAAGGACATATTCCTTTCTGTATCTTAGATGGTAAATATAGTTAATGTGCTGAGGCTGCAATGGATCAGCAGTGAAGCTGTTTAATAGTGACATAAATTATTTCAGTGACTTTTTCTGCAAGTGAGAGATGACTCCATGTGCTATAAACTAATACCAAAGGAATGATGCTCTTTCATGCTAGCAAAGTGCCTGAGCTATATTGTTTTTGTATCCTGTTGGGGATGCTACAGATGTAGCATGTATTACAACTATATGCACTTAGGCCATTTTTCTTTGCTGTTTTTAATGCTCTCCTGCACTGAAAATTGAGCTTCAGTGTCTGAATGAAGGCAAAGCCAATTACTTTCTTCGAAACTTCTCTTTAAAGACTGCAAATCCCAACAGGTTTTTAAATTCTAAAAAAGAAAGAAAGCTCTTTCTATTAGCTTAAAGACTAAGAGAAGAGTCCAGGGCAGGAATGAGGCTGGGTAGCTGGAGGGAGCCACATGCATGCACACACAGGCACTTTGCCATTCAGCCCTGTTACCCACCCCATCTCCAGAGCCCTTGTTATTGCTCCCAGAGCATTTTGTTCAGTTTGCAGTTCAAGTGCACTTCTACCAAGAAACCAGTTTTCATTTGTTCTTAAATTGGTAACTTATAACAGACGTTTCATGTGCGCTGTGGTTCCTCAACAGAAATAACAGGAATACAGAGGAACAGAGCAGACGTTTATCACAGTGCCAGAACAAATGTGCCAACATTCAACTGAGGCAAAAGTTTACCCTGTGAGAAGTTTTCACCTACTCAGCATAGAGTACTGTCTGCTCACTTCTGCCCTTGACCCTACAGAAATTCATCCTCTTTCCTCCCTCATGCAAGTCCTTACAGACTGGATTGCAGTTCTGCTGTTTCTTACCTCTTGCTGAGTTAACTTTGGCAGTCCCACAGAAGTTCCCTGAACAACGTGAGGTACCACAGATAGGATTTCTGGACATCACTTCCCACTCTTCCTCTCCTCCCTGTCCTTTATTTCTGTGTAGACCAATGCTAACCTCTTTTTTTTTGCTGTACACCTAAAAGCAACCATACAGTCTACAGCTGCTTGCTGTTTCTTTCTCCAGCATCAATCTTTTCTCTCAGAACTGATGCCGAAGCTCCATGGCCAGGTGCGTCTCCCTCCTGAGCCCTCTGTCCTCACCAGCACTTCAGCCCTGATCTGGCCCCTCTACTGCTCACAGACATGGCTCCTTACAGCCAAGCCCATGTCTCAGCTTTATCTGCTGTCATCTCTTCACATACATCTATTGTCTGATGGCAGTTAAACAACTGACATGGAAACTACTCTTTTTTTTTTTTTCTGAAAAAAAAAATCAATATTCTCCCCTATTTCTCATATCAAATGGATTCAATCCCTTTCTTCTGTCCAGAACTGTAACCTGGAGTTCACTGCACATGTCTGCCTCTCCTTGGCTTAGAGTCTAAACTGGCTTGCACAGGCAGATGCAGATGAGGGAGATTCAGCAAGTTGGCAGTCTTTCCTTCAGTGGTTAAAGACTACCTTAAGCCACAACTTAATCTGAGAGATTTCCAACATTTCTGACATTACTTTACTTAAATCCATGATGAAAATTCAAATTATGTCCACAGAAACGTCCAGAATGATCTTGGAACAGCCCTTTCTATTATAGCTGGAGCACAGCCTGATCACAAAAGGGAATGTTCAAAATGCACTGCCATGCAAACCTCATCAGACAGCTCAATGTTTCACCTGTTGTTGTGAGACAGTTAGCACATCAATTTCCATTACTGATAATGAGCTTTAGTGTGTTCCATTCTTTCGGTTCAAAAGACAATCTTCATCACACGCTTTCAGCCCTCCCTGAGTTCTGAACCAACTTCTGGAGCATACCCTGCTCTCCAAAACAGAGAGCACTTGCTGTTTTTCTGTCCAGAAGATTAAAATCCCATGAGTCTGCACAGGACCCAGTTTCAAGTTAGCCACACTTAATTGCCAAATTTTGCAGTGCTTCAAGAAATCTACGATTGCGCTTGCAATTTCTGACAACTCAACAATCGTTGGATGGGATTGCCCACGTGCTGCAACATTTACCCTCTCCCATTTGAATGCATCATCCACTCACTAATTTTCCATAAGCCTGGAACATTATTTAGTAATTTTCTAATGTTTATTTCATCTGAAATAGTCCAGAAATACATGGCTATTTACAGTGAATTATTACTTCCATTATTAAATATGATAACCACAGAGAAGAGACTGACATAATTCAAAGTCCACCAAAAATGACAAGAAGCATCTCGACGGTGCCAGGCTGGTTTTCATCTTACTAGAAAGGTCCCCAGAGTGTGGCACGGCAGGGTTGTGTGCCCAGGAGAATTGCTCCTTTTCTCTACAATTACAGCACCACACTAACCCAGAATAACACGTGAGCAGAAGGCTCACATTCAGATGAGCCCACTGGCAATGTTTTCTGGAGAGAAAAGATATATAAGCTTGGGGGGAAAGACAAGGAATTTCTAAGCAATGCAATTAAGTTTTTTTCCTAAGAAGCCAATTTGTACTGGGATGGGTAAAGTTGTCTGCCCAAATTACAGACATAGTCCAAACTACTTCTGAAGTCTAGATTCAAAGTTTTGGTTTTCAACACTATTTTCACTATTCTGTTTTTGCCTGAGGACTCATTCAACACTTTTAGAATCACAGGAGAAGAACAGATACGTTTTGGTTTTTTTTCTCATGTACAGACAAGCTGTAAGTACAGGTATAACTGAGAGATCAGTCAGAGGTCTGTAGTTCATCTTGTCTCTCATTTTCTCCTGTGGCATTTTTTATTTTTTTATTTTTTGAATTATCAAGAAAATCAATAAGGTTATGTCCAGTGATAGCTGGGACTTGTCTGTCAACTCTGTATGCACGAAAGGTGATCGATTTCAATGATATTATATTATAAAATAGACACTATCATTTCTCTGACCCCAGCTCTGTATATTTGAACTTGATTGAGATAATCAGCCTATAATCAAATACTTACCGGCCTTCTAAAGTAGTAGATCCCATTTCAGCAATGTCTTGTTTTTAATCCTGGAATGCAGTATTTCTCACTTTTTCAATGCCAAGTTAGTTTATCAGGTTTGAAACAGCCATTTGACTAAATCAGTTCATAAAATTGAAGGTTGAATGAAAATATATTCCCTCTGTACTGCCATAACAGCTCCCATTCCCCATAGTTAACTGACTGTTCAGTGAGCTGGCTCCCTTTAACACTTCATTTGTGTTCTACTTTACTTTTTAAATTTTTTCACCATCCATCTGAAGTGGAGGAATCAATACGAATTGCCATTTTAAAATATTATTAAATGCTTTTATCATTATAAAAGAAAAATAAAGAGGAAATACATAAAATTTCTATTTCAGTTTTTAAAATGTGATTCTTATATTAATTTCAACTTTTATCAGTCCATTCCAATCTGTTCAGACATATACATTCTGAACAATCTTACTCGATGCTTAGAGTACAGGAAATCAGTAGGAGCTAAGGGGATTCACTGAGATACTGTACTCTTGGAAGTGAAGTGACAAAGCAGCCTGACTTTATGGCTGCTATACCTTCAGTGCTGTATTTCAAAAGAAAACACTACTTCCAACTAAGAGTAGTTCTATACCTCTGTTACATTATACACCCATTCAGAAACCACCTTCCCCAGTAACTCTTCATCAGCAAACCTCTCTAGGTTGTGCATGTACAGCTCCAATTAGCATCATTGATTTTTTAAAAATAAACATTTTTCTAGACATATCTGTATTGTTAGACTTGAATTTGCATTTTTAATTCTGGAATGGTGCACACATTCTACAAGCAGGGGGTCTCATTCCTTTCCGCACTGCAATCCTGTCAGCCATTTGGGTTCACGCAAAATAAGAGTGGCATAATCAATGTGCCAGGTCTGATTCAGCATCAGCTGTGCAATGCATATATAAGGTACAAAGCAGGGAATGACTGACCACAGAAACTTTATAGCAGGCTGCTGGGTAGGTACAGAACTATGGAAATTCTGGGTGCCAATAACTTCATGTAAATAAGTTATCTAGGAATACAAGGCTGTATTTCCAACAGGTATTACAGTATTTCTAGTATACGTGTCAGTTTCCTTAATACATTCTCTCCCAGAACATATGAAATTGATGTCTTCTGTACCATCTGTACCTAAAAGATGTATGGAATAGCAGGAGCCACAGTGATTGATATAAAAAATGAAAGTATTGCAGAAAGAAGCCATTTTGTAAAACACAATCAAAACTGATTTCTAGCAGAAACGTACAGGAAAACCTCAACATATTTAGTCTTCAAAATATTCTTACAGAAGAAAATGACTTAGTTAGCCCTAAGTTTACATCTACGTACACATCAGAACAATGTCTACACAAATAATAACACTTCAGCTTTGTCTGTATCTACCCTTCATCTACTCGCAAGTTCTATGTTAAAGGAAATCCTTTCTTTTATCATTCTCATTCATTTTATCCAGATATTCTTATTTCTGGAGTAAAATATACACCTTTTAAGGAAGCAGCATGTTCCAATGGGACCAGTACCAGCACAGCAGCATGGATGAGGAGATTCAGTTTTTAAGTATGCAGCTCACTTCCCATAGAGACTTGTTACCTTTTATTTATCAGCTTTACACTATATAAGGGGGAAGCTGGACATGAACCAGCAACATGCCCTTGCAGCCCAGAAAGCCAAACATACCCTGGGCTGCATCCAAAGCAGTGTGGCCAGCAGGGTGAGGGAGATGATCCTGCCCCTCTGCATCCAGATGTGGAGTCCTCAGTACAGGAGAGACGTGGACCTGTTGGAGCATGTGCAGAGGAGGAACACAAAAATGATCCAAGGGTTGGAATACCTTTTCTACAAGGATATTCAGCCTGGAGAAGAGAAAGCTGAGAGGTGACCTGTTAACAGCCTTCCAGTATCTAAAGGGAAGTACTGGAAAGAAGGGAACAGAGTCTTTAGCAGGGTCCGTGGTGACAGAACAAGGGAAAATGGATTCAAGCTTGAAGAGGGTAGATTTAGGATATATCTATCCTAAACAGGAAAAAATCTTCTACAGTGAGGGTGCTGAGGTTCTGAAACAGGTTGCATAGTGATGTGGTGGATGCCCCGTCCCTTCATACTTTCCAGGAGAGGCTGGATCAGGCCCTGGGCAACCTGATCTAGCTGTACAGGGGAGTTGGACTAAATGACCTCTAGAGGTTCTTTCCAACTTTAAGAATTCTATGATTCTATGACAAAAAAAGGTGCATTAGCAGAAATCTCTCTGAACTAAACAAGTATTGAGTATTCCTAAAAAATGTGAGATAGGGTACAAAAGCACACGGGAAACAACACTGTTTTACTGAACTCACAATACTTCATTGAATCTTTAAGATCTGAATATGCCAGGGGTTGAACCCTGAGTGTCTCTACATGCTACGCCAGCAACTTTAGACAGAAGCAGAGAAAAGGTCCTCAACAGCTATAGCTTTATAACTCAGAGTCACAAAATGCAACTGATGAGACAGAGGGGCAGCCATGGTATTTCATTGCCTCTGCACCAGAAAGAACAGCTCGCAGTGGTAGCCAGAAAACCACACCGGTTCAACAAGTAAGAAGCTGAGATAGAACAGTGCAGGAAAAGTGCAGGTGGAAACCTGTATATTAAAGGGGATGCAAAGCTTCTCTGAATGTAACCCTCATTATAATGAGTGCAGGACAAGCTAACAGAGCTCAGAGAAATAAAATAGCAGATGAATAGGATTTTTTTCTCAGTCTGGTAAGGAAACAGTTTCAACATTTGTTGCTCAGTTATAGAATTCTATACATATGCACAAACCACTGTTTAAAATATTGAGCATTGTTCTCAGTAAGAACCACAGTAGAGTTTACTGAGAAAAAATATTTTGTTAGATTCAGATGTGTAATGGATTTGCGTTATTGTGAAATTAGCATACTATATTCTAACCTATGCCTGCACCTCAGTAGAGTTTACTGAGCAAATGCATAGATAAGAGGTTTTCATCCATCATCTTTCTGACACGCAAGCTAAAGTCACTTTTAATCTCCACTTAATAAATTGGATTAAGCATTCATTGAGTATGGTTTTATTATAGCAGTTTACAACAGCCCAGAGGACAAATTCTTCTGAATGGCAAACCATTTTTTTGCTCTTCTTGCTTGAGTACCAGACCTAACACCTCATGCAATCACCTTTGCTCTTCCACTGAGCAGTCTACACCACACAGGTACTCCCCTGATGGGGCCTCATTGGCTTCCACTGCCAGCAAAGCTTCTGATTTCTGGAAAATATCTAAGGGCAAGCGATACAGAAAAGGAAAACTAGGTTAAACACCCAATTAGAAAGTCTTTGATGAGCCAGCTCATCAAAGATAGAGGGAAGATTTGAACACATTTCCATGCTTATTCTCCATTGGGAAAAGTAATTTAAGTCACATGGATAAGGCCATTGATGCTTCAACATTTTAAAGCTGTTCTGACAGTTCACTATTTTTAGCTGATATCTGTAATAAGACCAAACTCAATGTCAACTTATAATTTACTATTTGTGAGAAAGAGACACCTTTGCCATCATGTCGTCACCTGTACAACCACCTACTACAAACACTGTCAAGACTGAATTGGTATTTTGAAAGCTATTAAAAAAAGCCACATCGTAAGCAGACATGAACCTCACAGCTCAGGCCCTGGAAGGCTCTCCTAATATACAGAAGTGCTGAATACTAGTCCCCTGATCATTTATATATGATCACAAGAAGTAATCTGATTTTTTAAAGGGCTTGGGTACGGTTCTGCATGCCTATCTCCTTTTTTTAATAGGAAGGGTGATGATTCCTACTTAACTCAGTAAAACATTTTGAGATCAATAGATGAAAAGGTTGATACACGCACTTATATTACTGAGTACTTTGCAGCAGATAGCAGTGTGGCTGAAAGCATGCCAAATGCCCCATTTCTTATTCTACAATTTAGAATGAGCCAGTGAATGCTGCAGGATCATGATTAAACTTTTAAATGTCACATCTACTAAGCAGTAGTATCAGTCAGTCATTGAGACAGTGTTATATGAACTTAGTTCACATCAGTGAATGAATTATACAACTCTTTTCACATAATTTACTTCAATAGGATATGCATATCTCATGGCTACAGTCAATCACTGTGTTGCTCATCTAAAGAGTGTGAAAAATAAACAGTCTTTATTCAGCTTCACTTTAGGAAAAAAATACATAAATTTATACACCAAGCAGCACAAGGTATTATCTTTATACACATCAGCTCCTTGGGATTTCAGGTCTATAAAAATCAATAGCAATGATGCCAGACTGAGTCCTGACCTATCTACACAGCGGCAACTGTCTCCTACAAACTCTATACAAGGTCAAGAAATGATGAGCTGCTAATTATGAGGCAAAGGCAAAGACAAGTGATACAAACATACACTTTTATCTCCTAACTTTCTTTCTCTCATGGTGTTGCTGGTTTTTTTTTTTCCCTTCATTACAATCTGTTTACTTAACTGAAATACCTTTCTGACCATACAGTACCTGTACTCAGATTTCAGGCAATAGCATGTAGTTCAGAATATCATATCTGCAGCATTACAGCATTTGTAAATACCAAAAACAAATCAAAAGAGAAGTCAACTGGCTTGATGTGCTCAGTCACAGAACAGAGCTTTCATCTGATCTCTGGCAGCAGCCGCAAAAATCTGCCTCAGAGCAACAAAAAAGGCATTGTTGAACTGCCTACATTTACCCACACCACAATAAACGCTCATTCCCATGGCAGAGATGGGCATGTTTGTACAGTCACACTCACTGACAGCCATATGTAGTTGAAGCCAAGTAATCTGAAAGCATTCATACTCAAATTGTCCTAAGTTGATTCAGCTGCGTGGCAACCCAGCTCAGCCTTTCTCTAGCCACCACTGCTCTTTTTTAGGCAGCGTGGGTCACATTCAAGCCTTTCACCAGGAGAGATGTCTGCTCCAACTACAATAGCCCACTACCAGATAGTCTATTTCTTTTTGCCTTGCTGAGGCAAAATAACCTACAGATAAATCAAATCCAGCAAAGGATGGTTCTCCTTATGGAAAGGCTGCAATTTAAATACCTGCTGACACTTTAAAGAAATGAATTTTTAAATGGGAAAAAAAATAGAGGCCCTTCAATGCTTAAAGAAACTTCTCTAAAGACGTAGGGAAAGCTCTAGTCAGTTGGATCAACGCATACCCCTTTCTGAACAACCTTCAAGGAAGAAAAATAAGAAGTGTTTGTTTTGTCTCAAAACACAGCAAATTGTTTTCTTTCAAGTCCATTTGATGACAATAATAAAAACCTCTCTGGGCTTCCTCTGAGCTCTTCTTTGGGTAAAATCCAGTACTCAGAGCTACTGAGCAACAGAGAGGGAACAGAACAGATCTCTTGGTGTCTCCCAGAAGTCAAATTCAGGCTTTGATTTGAGACAGGTGCATTTACATGCAAAGAACAATTCCAACTTCTATTCATAAGATTAGCAGCAAGGAAAGCCTTAGAAGTTCACATGAAAAAACCTGCCTGACCTCAAGTTGTACAGGTCGCTCAAAGTCCGCTGGACTGCAAGGCTTTAATCTTACAACAGGGAGGCCACAAATGGAAGATGGTGCCAAGATCTGCTCTCAGTCACTGTAAGGCTCGAGTGCTTTCTCTTACTTCTCAGTAAAAAAGCAAAAAAATTGGAGCTGTGACCTTGAGACTTCTCCAGCCACATGCCATGCCCCCTACCTGCCCGGGGCTCCATGAAGCATCGTTAGCCCTGCAGGAGCACAGTTCTCAGAGGATCCCCACCTTCCCTGCTCTCCTACTGTTCTCTAATTATGCTTGTAAGGGAAAGAACTAGCAGCTAGCATATTTTTTATTCATGTTATGTCTTTAAACTGCTGTAAAGCTTTGCCTCTTCTTGTATTTTTAAAGCATTGTATGAAGGTTTAAAATGAACAGACCTCACTGATAACCGGAGCTAAATGACTAAATTTCTGTGCTGCTTCTAAGTAGTAATTTTTGTCTGACTGACAAGGTCCTTGTCTCTTTGAGTAGCAGGGTCACAGAAGCCATCAGTCAATTACCCTTTCCCAGTCCAATGACTGCCTTTTCACCTCTCTGACTGAAAGGACTTAACAGTGTTATTCACACTTCCACGACTGTAAAGCTCTCAGTGATCTTTATGGATAAGAGATGTTCTTCAGATAAAAACTGGAATCCTCATGATGTGCTGCTTTTCTTTTGGTACATTTGCACAGCTCTATACTAGCACAGGTGGAATTACAGTCAACAGCTGTCCATTCATTCTTGTTTCTTCCTCACCATTTTTTATTCCCCTCCTCTGCGGTGGCCTCATAGTCTTGAGTAATGGAAAGAAGGGAAGTAAAACACTCAGCACTAAATGCATGCCTGGCTCCATTCTCTTTATTGGAATTACACCAGGGATGAATTTAGGCATAAACTCTTTTCATTAGTCGTACAGTAACTAGAAATGCTAAGCAACATTGTTCAAAAGACAGTCAATTTACAAGCCACAGCTCAGCACAGTAGCACTGCGCATAGTTACCTTCCCTCCATAAAGAGGAGAACAAGAAATGAAATAGATACTTTAAGCCAGAGCCCTTAACAAGAGGGAGAAAGTAGTAAGTGCTGAGTTATAAGTCAGGATATTGCAATGTAGTCTTTATTCCAGTACTGGTTCTGTGCATTTCAGGAAGTTTTTCAAAGTTGTACCCTTAAACTTGACCACCAGGCAAACTAATAAAATCCTTACTGTGGATTCCTGCATGCAATTACTCAATTACAGACTGCGTATTCAGCAGTAGAGAGGAGTTCTGTGTTTAGCTGTGGCTGCAAACACATTGCTGTCTGATCCAAATTGCTCAGAGAAGCCTGACAGTTCTCCCAAGTGCCATAAACAGAAAATGCCCACTACTTGTTTGTTTTGAGAAGGTAACTCCTGCTTTGCATAATCACCTACCTCTTTGTCACATACACATTTTCTGGCATCACAGATCTGACATGTAGCCAGTATTCTAAATTGTGCTCTACATGTGGTTTCAATGATGTGGAATGGCCATCTCATTACCATAAATGTCAAAAGCTGAGATGTGCAGAGTACTGCAAATACAGTGACTGCTGGGATCTCTGTTCCTATTGTCTTTGAAAGTCAAGATTCTTTCCAGCTAACAGCAATGCTGAGAACTTAATTCCCTTATATGAAATTAAGTTCTTCAGTAATAATAAACTAAGTTAATCACAGTTGCAAGTCTACTGCCATCAGTACAATTACTCCAATGCCGATTTTGACTGTGTTCACAGATTGGTGTGTTTGCATAAAAATGAGGAACCAGTTGATATTTCAGTCTTACTACACAGCTAATATGTTCAAACATTCAATTCAGATTGTTGGCAAGAGGGATAAGAAGAAATAAAGCCAGTCGTGAATGAAATACCCAAAATGCTAAGAAAACAGAGGAAGCTATATGTGCTCATTAAGACATCCTTTGGTCAGTTTTATCACGAAGCTGCATTTGACTTTATATCAGTCAACTTCTACTGTGGGGGCTTTTTTAGAAGTACATGAAAAGAGACTGGTAAAATTCATACTAATATGTTGTTCACTTGCCTTAGCTTGAACTTCGAAAAGCAGTCTAACCAAAAAACACACCATGGACTCAGTTCTCATCTGGGGCAAAGCACCAGGCAAACACAGACTAGAACTTTTCAGTTTCCTATCTTTTCACCACTTGTGCAGGACATTCTCACTCCAGTTACTTGGAAAGGAGCACCCAGTTTCTCAGAGACCTCCCAGTTTGCATGATGATTCAGTGTCTGGAATACAGAGCAGGATTCAAGTCCCAGTTAAGAAGTTTGGTACTTGATGTAACAAAGTCACCCAATGACTCACACCCAAATTCCCTGAGAACTGCAATCCAAATCTCCCTGCTGAGCTGGGTAGCTCTGGTACATCATGAATATGGCAGACAGCCATCAACCCCTTTTGTCAGAAATAGGCAAAAAAGCATCCATAAAGCAATATGGCATTCAGCAGTTATCTCTTCCCTAAATCTCTCAAGAGTGCAAAAATTCACTGGAATGATTCAAAAGTAGAAGTTGAGAAGGGTCACACGAAAAAAGCCCACCCAGTATCACACCTCTGATTCCTTTAGAGAATCACAATGCATAAGGGGATTTCTGCTGTCTTTCAAGCCTAACAGCAGAGATTGGATTTATGCAAATTATAAGGTCAAAATAATTAGAGACAGGCCATAGGTATAAATCAAAGAACCAAAGCTGACTTGTCTAAAATTCTGCATGCTAAACAATCAAGGTGCTTAGAGTCAGAACATTCATTGGTGGTTGTCTCTATGGAGTGAAATTTAAGGAAGGATTTGCTAAATTACATGGCAGCTGAAAGCTGTGTATTTTACAGCTCTCACATGAGAAGATGAAGTCCTGCTCTTATCTGTATTTCTGCAGCACAATTAAAGTCTTTTTTTCAGACACCTCATTAAATAGAAATGCTATTTTGTGGATGGCTGTAGTAAAAATTCATTTGCAGTGGAACATAGCTGATGTTAAGGAGTGAAAGTTCAGACCCAATTTTCAATGGCTGTGCATCTGTAAGCCAGTAACTTGCTTACATTTGGGTGTCCAGATTTTTCAAATTGATTGATCAATGTCTTATGACTAACTAGAGATAGAGCGTAAGAAGAGGCAAATTTCAACTATTATTACCTAAATTATATGCATAATGGTCAATATGCATTAATTAATATCCCTTTTCATCAGTTTACATTAGTTTAAGAGTAGACATTCATGTAAAATTAGGTTTTATGTAGCAGAAAACAAATCCACGCATGTTTTATGACAAAATTAATCACCAAATTTAACCGTACATTGACTTTTGCTAGCTAATATAAATACACAAATGGATAAATGCATCTTCTAGCAGTCTGAAGTTTTTCTCCCTGCACTTACCAGGTGAGGAGAGGAGGGAAAATAGAGCCCAAGTTTACTTTATGATTTTTTTTTCCTCTCACATTATGTTTCTAATATCAGTGACAGATAATGGCCTACATTTCCTAGCTGAGAAAGAGTGCCTTTCTCAAAACAGCAAGAGAAGTGGCACTCGTGAGGTTTGCTCTTACTACTCACAGTATGACAGAATAATTTTACTCATACCTGATCCATTTTGTTTCTTCAATTCCATTCCCCCCCCCCATTCATCTCTGTTCTCTCCTTCTACTTAAAAAGGAATTTACTTGGCTTCACAGTTCATTAAAATATTTCCTTCTTCAAAGCCCCTTTACAGTAACACATTACACATGTTAATTGATACTTATAAGAAATGATTTTAAGGCACTTGTTGTCTTAGAGTTCTCAAGAGACCTCCAGTTTCCACTCTCATTTACATACTATGCACACAGTTAACTATGCACACCCTAACTATGCAAGTTAGGGAAATCACAGGATTCTCTGAATACCCTGCATGAGTGAGGTAGTGGTTGTGCTGGAGCAATGTGATTTGTGGTGTTCGTATAGTCAAAAATATTCTTTACCTTGATTTTCCTGTTATATAAGAATTTGCTTAGAATTGGACAAACAGTTCATAATGAATTATTTACTTGATTTACACAATCTGAATTATTTGTGAACAATGTACATTTTTTTTATTAATTAGTTTAAATCATTTGATACATAATCTAACGGATTATGTATCAAATGATTTAAACTAATTAATGATACATAATCTCATGGATGTGCCCATGCGCATAAGTATCAGCTTTCTATTTGCAATAAACAACCCTGAGCAAATCTGAGGATTACTGGAGCATTATTTTATAATTAATGCCCTCATATTAAGGCAGAAAAGTTCCACTTAAAAAGAAAATATTTTTTAAATATACAAATTAACACCATTCAGAAATTCTTAATTGATATTTGGTATAAAAAATGGATATTGAATTTAGATATATAGATATTGTATAACTTAATCAAAGTCTGAAATATATATACATACATTATTGAAGAAGTAGAGGCGCTGTGTTTGGGAGATCCATTTTTCATTTTTCCAGCCAAAAGAAGGCAGTTGAGAAGAAGTTTCATAAGAGACTTGAGAGATGCCATCCTAAAATATTAAAGGTACTTAGTTTACGACAGCAACATCCTTAGCAGCACTATAACAAAAGCTCTGTCCTTCCATTCTTTACCCAAACTTCAGAAATTTTCTTTACGCATAGCACTCATAAAAATTGTAATGCACCTTAAAATTTAGCTTGAAAACAATCAAAGAGAGGGAAAAGTTGCTTAAGTAAGTTTTTTTGGACTGTTTACGTACCAAAAGACAGAAAATATTCACAGATGTAGAGAGCTTGCATCTCCCTCCTGGAAAGAGAGGCCACTTTTGTCTTCTAGCTTCCTTCAATCAACAGTTGCTCACTGATGTCCACCTCCTAAGCTTTACAACTTGCACTCAGAAGGCATGAATCAGATCCCTCTGAAACATGTATGCTTTAAAAATAACATTAACAAGGAGAGATACAAGTCCTGAAGACAGAACCAAATCCTCAGCAACACTTGATCTGAACAAAGTTCACCCTGCTTGGAGAAGCAGATTGGACCAGAGGACCTTCACAGGTCCCTTCCGAAGTACCTTTTCCTAAGAAGCTACAAGTTCATTCTGTGGGAAGAACTCATGTTTGCAAAGGGCTAAAATTTGGCTTCCAAACTTGGGCTGTTATTTTTTTTTATTTTGAATGTTGTTTCTTTAAGTGGAGACAGTATCTATGTAATGAGGGAGCTTAACTGCCATATGTCTTCTCCAAAAGTGCAATTTCAGTGGCATCATTTCTGATGCTCACATAATAATGTGTTGTTTGGTTTTTTTTTTTTTTTAAACTTACCTAGGCTTTTGACTACCAGTTTACACAACAACTAAAAGCTTTGAGTAGTTTGACTGAAAGAATTAATAACCGTTATTTCCAGAATGGAGACATTTTGAGTAAAAACTTGTAAAATGCATTGCTTTTCTGAGGCACCTAAAATCCTAGGTTCTAAATGTCTTTGCTGACATTTATTTTTCTCTTCAAATACTTCTGTAGGAAGGGTCAGAATTGAGGTTAGGAGAGGCTCAAAACATTCCACTGAAAGACTCCATGACATTTCCAACCTCCTATTCTTCTGCTCTAGCCACTAGAATCATCCCCACGCTCAGTTCAGCACTTGCACAGCTATGATAAACCTTTGGAACTATTCTAGTCCATCAAGTTAATGACATGCACTTTAGACAATCCTTTTAACTAAGCCACCGCTACTATCAAGGAGCAGTTAGCCTGCAGATTCAAGAATTCAGCAGCTTTATGAAGTCCCTAAATGTATATTTACACAATAAATGGTAATAGACTCATCATACACCCATCCTGTGCATGGGGAGACCAGCACTCCTAAAGCTCCATGCAATGCTACCATAATGGCAGATGAGACATCTCTGCCATTAAGCCAACCTTGATGCTAGATCTGGGCCAATAAATCAAATCACTCCTAATGGTGTTCTACATTAGCATTGCATCCGAGCCAGCTCTGCTTCCCAGGCAGATTAGATTAGATCACTCCTAATGTCACTCTGTATTACCTCTGGTAGCCCACAGCTTTGCTGGAGAACTGTCAAGGTATAGATAAAATCCAAGTAAACATACTAATAGATAAGATAAGGTGAAACAGCAGCATAGGAATCCCTGCAGTGCTTTTGTACCAAGAGGAAGTTCTCTGGTAAAGGAATTATGCTTTCCATGATTGTTTATTTAATCTTTGGCAGTTTCTTGTTGAGATGAGAAACTGAGTTCCTCTAACTGCACATACAGCTGCAAGTAAAGGCTGGATCCTTCACCAGGCAGTCTGTTTCCTGGAGAACTGTCCTGTGCCTGTAGAATTCTTCTAGAGATGATTACCAAGTCTAGAGATAATATGACAGACAGGAGCATGTCTTCACTTTAGTTTCAATAAGGTCTTCTATTGAAAGAGCTCACAGCGTTTTCTTGCCATATGACAATTCATTTGAAAATACCCACACAGGTCTGGAATTACCAGCTTACAGGATTTCAGCTCACAGATCCCTATTTTCTTCCTTCCTTGACCTATTACAGAGCATTTGCCTTCTTCGTAATGTCCTCAAACGCTTTACACAATGTGCATTTCAGACACTTAAGCTTCATTTGCACAGGAGCTCACATTTTTATACATCCATTGCTTCATTCTTATTTGAAAGCTATCTCAACAGTAAGTGCTCTGACACTCTTTAAGACTTCTGAGGTACTCAAATCAGGACAGTACCTTTATGAAATGGTGGTGCGTAGTGTGAACACTCCAGAGACAATATACTCATGTCAGCACACCTGTGTGGTTGTCAGTATCAGTACTAAGTTACACAAGACCTTCTGGACATTAAGACACATCCATGAAGCATATTACAGTTAAAGATAGTATTAAAGGGCAAAAAAAAACCCATTCTTCATCTGCATAAATCACAAACTGAAGCAAAATGCATATACTGCACCTGAAATGATCAAGGTAAAGACTGAAGCCAAATCCACATCCTGCAATTCCAGCCTTCTTTTCCAATCCCCAGGTCAAAAAAGGAAATAAAACCAAAAAAATAAGGATTCTCCTCTTGATATTGGGCAGCAGAACAATGAATACCAAGTCAAAACAGCCATATAAGGCAAAAGAAACCATGAAAACATGTAAAAGGGCTGTTTACTTCTCAGAATCATGGCCAATCTAATAAAAGCATCCCTGCACACCAGCTTACAATTCCATCTGACTAGCTACACCCAACCTAATGATTCAAAGACTAATTAGTTCATTTACTTTACAGCTCATTTGCTGCAGTAACAATGAAACATTATCTAGATACAGTTCTTCCTGCGGGAGCCAGGAAGAATACACTGCTAACAGAACTTCAAAAGAAAGGAAAAATGAAATTTCATTATACCTTCTCATAAGCAGCAGATCGGCTTACATTCATTCCTACAGAAGAAGGCTCGGTACTCTAGCCCTGATCCTGCAAAATATCAAGTACGTTCTACAGACTAAGTGCAAGTGGTCTCAGCAGTTGCAGCACTGAAAGTATTCCCATTTTTACTGTTAAGCACAAACTGAATGATTTCTTAACTGAGCACTGTATCACTGTCTGTGAATGAAGCAGTTTGAATGGTATCCATTAACGCATCTATTCAGGGAAGAAAGGAAAAAGCTAATTGCACCGCAATTTATGCTTCTTTCCTGTTGCTTCATTGGCATAACTTCCTATCATTTCTAGTTACCTGGAAAAGAGGGAAAACTTGAAGCTTTAAGTTGTCTGAAAAAACTGTCAGCTCCTGTCATAGCTGAGTTCTGTAAATGCTACACTAACGCAAGCAGACTCAATCTAAAATTCAGAAGATGCTAGATTATGCACATGTTTGTATTGCTTTTTAAACTAGGTAATCAGCTTTAATAGTCCTTTCTCTGTGACCACTTTACCGTATCACTACATGATTTACCATACTAAAGCAGAGGTTTGGCACTTAAAAACAGGTTCTGCTTCTGTATCTATCATTCCCTGATGACCACTTTCATTTCTCTTTGGATGAGGTACACTCATTACATTTCCCAAATCTTCACTTCTCTGCTTCTAAATTGCCATTGTGGAACAGGCATGGAGTGCTGCTTGTATTTTTCCCCACATCTGGTTAGCCAAATGGCCCAACTAACACTCACATTGGCGCAGCTGAAGAGGTGCTTTGAAGGGGGAATGAGAAGCTGGAGGGCAGAAGCCAGCAGCTCCTTAAATCAGAGGCACTGCTATGGAAGAAAGTACATGAAATCTTAGTGCTAACCTTTAGAAAACAGGCAGACTGCAAACAAGAATAATTGTTATGGGCCAAACCCTGCTGGTTTTACTCATGCTGGAAGTCCTATCGCCATTAAATGTAACTGTATGTGTGAATTAAGAAAGCACTGTTTGGATTTTTATTTATGTAGTCTCCCATGCAATAACACTGAATGGAAATACACTTGTTTACTTTTAAAGGCGCTTCAAATTTTACTGTTACAAGAGTGTCACTGCTTTTGCACTGCTTCTCTGCAAAATAAATAGACTTTCATAAATACTGTGCTTCATTTCAATTCCTCATTATTAAATCTTTGCATTTCAGCTACCATGCAAATAAGTAGGTTAGTGCTCATTACATGCGATGTTCCTATATCTTTCTGAGCTTCATTTAAAGCAGGTACGTTGCTGTCTCACAAATATGTTGGTTTCTGATCTTCTAAACAGACTTTTAGTGTAGATACTGCTCCGCTGTTTTCCCTTTCACCCTAAATAAAGTTTTCCCTGATCGCTCTTGCTACTGCAGAGAAATACATTATCCATTTTGCCCTGAAAGAAATGTGAAAAAGGAAAATGCTGATGGCACAAGAAGCAATTTGAATCCCATGATAGAAAACATAGCCCTAGCAAACAAGGCACTGTAATAAGTAATAGTATAGGAACATTGTTTTTGGGGGGTTATCAGAAGAGAAATGCAAGGTACACATTTTTAAACAAATAAACGTTTCCTTTTGCCCTTTTTTCAGCAGCAGAAGGAAGGTGGTAGATGCAAGTGAATAGATTTGAAAAATACATACCCTGCCTATCACTCAGCAACTGCAGAATTGGTTTTGGTTTAATAATGAGAATTGGTTCCACTTCTGTACAAGCAACTTATGAAGGACAGACAACAGATAGAGGTCAGGCGCTATTACAGCAAGTCATGTCCCTCAGGCTGTTCTGGCACCCTTTGCTGTTATTTTCATTGTCATTATCCTGTGTGTAGAACAGCAAAGGAAGCAGTATATCTTTAAAAACATAAAAATGTGTTATGCTGTTTGTTTTAGGCTTTGCTACAAGTAAATCAGATTTAGTAGGTGTGATTCACCAGGTACATATCCTTTCTTAAGTGTAATAGCTCTATACAAGACTGCAGAGTTACTGAGATGGCAAAGCATGCATTAAGTGTTATCCAAGCACATAGTTTGTGTCCTGCGCGACTACCAGAGCTCATTAAACTGCTCCTGATGTACCAGGTTGAATTTAAAAGTTTGTGAAGTGCTGCCTTAGTGACTGGCAAACTACTTCTGACACAAAGCTGAAAGTCGCTGCTATTTAGCAGTTCTTTGGTGACCTTTCAGAAGAGAAAGGATGGACTTGGTCCAAGTTACAGCACAGACATCCCTATTGCCACCATAAGCACTTCTGTTCTGCAGAAGAATGAATATATTCTGGAGGGCAGGGGTTCCCAGGCAGACCCCATGCTTCAGATGCACTACCCACAGCTCATCTGTATTTCCTCCATCCCTTTCTTGGCATTACACACTCCAACCATATGCACCATAACAAATGATGATGAGATGCACAGATGATGATACACAGATTACTGGGCAGTACTATTTTTCTCATTTAACTTCTTATGAGAATCATCACAGAATCAGCTATTATCTTAGGAGTATTGCCACCAAAAACAACACAATAAAAAGCGAACACAAACACAGACTCATCTGAAAGAGATTCACAATTGGGCTTACTCATGCCTTTTGAAAGGGCCTGCATTACTGAAGCAACTTCATTAAGAGCTGATTTTAAGTCATACATACATTTCTGTACTGCAGACAGGGCTCTGAAGAAAAGGAATATAAGAAATTCACACTTCTTTTGCAGAGAAAAGATGCTTTATTTGGCTGCAAGATGACCTTTAGGGGCCAGCACGCAGTCACTGCTCCTCTACCCACATAACCCCACAGACAAAAGCAAACGCCCATAACTGCACCTTGCCAGCTGCTCCATACCTGAAACGTTTGTTTCCTATTTGGGCTGAAGTCATAGGAAAGTCCCCTGTTTTTTTGGAATGAGTTTCTGCAGAAATGCTCCCAGAGTTAATCAGTGTGCTCTCTGCTATTTGTTTGCTACCTGCCCCATGCAGGGGCTGTAAAGCAGCCTGCTCTATATAATAGAAGCTATTATTAATATTCTCAATGCATATTTAACCATAGAAAACCAGATTACGCTGACAGCTCATGTTTAATCACCACAGTTGCAACAAATTGCACCTTACTTTACAATGTGTATACACATCAGCTCCTTTGCCTCTAATGATCATCAATCAGTTGCCAAATCTGAAGGAAATAGGCAATTTTAAACAAATATAGATAGATACATAAGAGACAAAAATCAATTCTTTTACAGCTGAGTTTATTTCTTCGAGTATGAGTGCCAGGGATTGGTAGGAGTGACTAACAGGAGAAGAACTCAGTTCTACTACCTAAAGACACAAATAGAGAGTATCCAGTGTGTATAGACTGGAAAACATACAAAAGCAGCGGAGAGAAGTGTGAACACCCTGCATGAAAAGCACTGGCTAGCAGTAATAAAATGAAAAAATGACTTGCCTTAAATAGAATCCAGTTACATCTCATTCAATATCTTGATACCATACAAACACCTATAAAACTACATGGTTATTATAAGTGAGCCTAATGTTTTACTAGGACAAGGTAACTAGCTTTTTAAGTCAAGATTAGTTTTGGATCGAACTCAGAAATGCTTCGATACAGTTAAAATGAGTTAAGGGAATACAGTCTTAATGAAGATACTCTAAAACTACAAAAACTTCTGCAAAACTCTTGGTTTTCTGCCAAAAGAAAATAGCGTATTGAGTAAAG
Organism: Chrysolophus pictus; assembly: GCA_037305975.1. NCBI lineage: Eukaryota > Metazoa > Chordata > Aves > Galliformes > Phasianidae > Chrysolophus > Chrysolophus pictus. Next base: position 6,493,220 of record CM074582.1, read on the forward strand.
CTCCTGAAAGAGTCTAAACTGAGCTCAGTGCTATTTTTATGAATTACCTGAATGATGAAATAAAACACACAGTAATTAAATTTGCAGATAGCATCAAGCTAAGAAGATGCACGAGGGCTGGAGAGGACAGCATTAAAGTTCAAAATTTATGTAGACAATTTGAGGAAACTAATAAGGTACAATTCAGTGAAGACAAGTGCAACATACTGCATTTATGTAGAAATCGTCTGCTGCACAAATACAAGACAGGTAACAACTAATTACAGAACAATTAGGAGGAAGATGTGGCAGCTGAAGAATTACAAACAAACAGTACTTTTTTCCAGTGATGTTGCCCAGGTGCTGGGGGGTGTGATGAAGATGTTACATAATGGACACACAAAGTAGCTCTGCAGCCTGAGACTGGAGTGTTGTATGGAATTCAATACATCAAACATCAAGAAAGATATGAGGCACTGAATAGCTGAGAACAGAGTGATCAAAGGTTTGGAAAACACTCTGTGAGGAAACACTGGGAGAATTGTGTTTGTTCAACTTAGCCAAATGCTAAGGATTCACAACAACAGCCTTCATGTAACACAAGTTTCCCCAGAAGTTGCTGCTCCTACCCACTCTGGCAAGATGGTTAACTTGCAGCCAGGAGCATTTAAGGACAAGTAAGGCAAGTGTTTGCCAGGAATACCTTGGAATTATTAATCCCATCTTCTGTGGGCTGAGGGATCTCTTAAAGTCCCCCCCAACCCAGCTGATGCAGTGACAGGAGTGGGTGACAGGCTCTAGATATCCTGATCATTGTATCATCTGCCTGCCCATTTAAAAAGTACACTAAATGTCAATGATACAATACTGGAGCCAACTTAGACCTGAGCTTGTCCAGATAAAGTATTAGCTAAACAGATGGCACTGATAATGAGGCTAGATAATGAGAGTGCTTAGCACAATGAAAGGTAATTAACTTGCCAAAGCACTCATGACAGGCTACATGATGCAACACATAGGGACCTACAGCTAGAAAGGAGCTGGAGTTTGCATTCTTTGTTTGCATGATGCTAGAAAGCTGGGCAGTGCTGTTTGTTCATCTGTACAGAATGCATCATCAAGCAGAATGCTCAGGGCTCTCTCAGTCATGGTCAGCAGCTGGAGAAGATGCAAGCCTTCTGAAAAATGGTCCTGAAAAATGGAAACTGAAACAGCTCCTGGAGTGGCTTGCAACAGCTTGTGGGTGAACACCTGCCCTTGGAGTGCCCAGAGCCTGCAGAAAGCCCAGGGCCAGTAAGAGCAGCAGCTGCTGGCAAAAGGCCAGATCTGAAAATCACAGCAAGGAATCTTTCCCACAACAAAGTGTTCAGAATGAAAAAAATTGGGTTAGTTCAGCCATCCTCAGAGTGTTTGCTTTTATCATTCTTTCTGAGCCTGCAGCCTTTTAGGTGCATGTAAGTAAACCGAAACATCACTTCTACTATGTTTTATTGCAGATAAAAGGGGAAGACTCACCTCACAATCACTGTCTATTATGTTGCCCTGTATTAATTTCATTAGCATCATCTTAAACATCCTCATGTTTACTTCTCTGGGAATTGTTTTTGTATTTCTTCATCAATTTAGTTGCTCTCTTTAGGACTTCTTCCATTATTTGATATGCCTTTTGAGATGGAATGACTGAGATTGAACACTTTAATACAGGCAACAGTGTACCATAAATTTCTGTAATGATACTCATTTTGTCTTAATACAATCTACCATCTCTATTTCTTTCTGGACTGCACAGCACTTCAGCCTTCTCTATGCTGTTCCCTGCAATGATCAAGTATTTTTCTCGGAGTTGTTACAGCTAATTTAGAATCTATCAGGTAGTATGATTAGTTCCAATTGTCCCTTCAGAATCAGTTACTGTCAGCTGTCTACCCTGAAGCTCACCTGTCATTTATTACAGAATGCTCTATCACTGCTTGATCCTTCTGCATTCTTTGCACCTCCTCATGGCTAACAAGCCCTGTGTAACTTCACCTTACCAACAAAAAGAAACCCTATTTACTCCCTTTCCAGATAATTTCCAGCAATGTGGATCCTTACATTACTAAATGATTAATCTTTTCCTCAAGTCCTTATTTCTTACCTTCTTAATCTTCCTAATTCACAAGAGAGCTTTCTTCTATTTCCATGATTTTTTGTTGTACAGCGGCTTTATCCTCAAACTGCATTTACTACTGGATTTACAAGATTTCCTCTGTTCAAGTAAAGAAAAAAAATCAAATGGGATGCAAAGATAGTGTTTTCCTTTACAGGAACTATTTTGATCCATTCTTTGATAACAATTTTGTCTAATGTCTCATAAAATTCCATACCAGCATGATCACTACATTCCTTTTAGTTAGTATACACAAAGCTGAGATTCATTCGTTCAGACCATTTGTACTCCCTACATCTTCCCCTCTTCCCTTTCTCTATTTGCTTTATCTTTATGTTTGCCTTTCACTTAGATTTTCAACTATTTGAGGCTGGCTTTTACTCTTCTTTATATTTGGACAGTGTATAGCACAGTAGGACTGGAGCCAACACATACAAGAAATACCTTAAAGAAAACAATGGTAACTTATTGCATGGAAAATGTTTCAAATACAGTGATTTACTTCTTATCAAGCACAAACAGACATTTCTATCTCTCCTGCTCAGGTACTTCTCTGCTCAGCCCTGCTACTAATAAAAAGAATTCTCTTCTTTCCTAGTGATTTTCTATCACTAACACCACACTGATCCAAAAGAATATTATTCTTAGATTAACTCCACTGGATATATAAGAAATGAGTCTGGAGACCTCTGCCTATGCAGTTACCATCCTTAGACTAAGATGGTATCAATTCAGATGATGATTTTCCTTATCTCCACTTTGGAGCAAGTTTTCTCCATTTCCCAACATATAATTCAGCACAGAAAGTCAGAGAATTCCATTATCTGGGTACATGACTCCACTGTTAATAAAATGATTGTTTGCAGAAGTAAATGATTACAGAATAAAATGTATTTACAGATATTAGCTAGCAAGCAATCCCCAGCTGATCACTTACTGACATGTAACACTCACAGGTATCACACCTGGCCACAAAGCTACCTCAGACCAGTCTGTTCCATATGAGGAATGACTAGGATGAGTAGTTCACATATTCACTATTTAGAGGTATAATTCTAGGGGGTAAATAACCAACTGTGTTAGAATACTACAATCTTCTGTGTAACCTCAGTGTAGCAGTAGAAAGAGTAAAAAAGAATGCAGCAGAGTAGGCAACCATGCATGCTCAGGCGTTGGTAGGGAAACGAGCAGCAATCAAGGAAACCATTTCCACTTTCACAGCTTGATTCGTGCAAGACAGCAGTACGAAGGCAGAGAGCAGTAAGCTAAGAGGGCAATCTCATAGGAGCAAGAGATGGAGGTGAGCTTGCTGACAGAGGGGAGATTCAAGGAAAGTTTCCAAAGAAGCTGTGTCTTTCTTAGGTTCAGGAAATGGCAAGACTAAAGGAAAAGACTAAAGCAGGTTACATTCATCATCACTCACTGCCAAGATGCTACCATCAAGTGAGCACTACGCCTTAAAGAAACTGCACTGTTGTTTTCAGAGACAGTTTGAGATTAAGACAGACAACTTGCCTACAATCCAGAAAAGATAGTGAGAACTTTATGATACCTCCTCAAGAGAAATTGTAGATAGAGGAACAAAAGTTTGGAGATTGTATGCAGCAGCCTAGTAACTACTATAAGAAAGTGGTGCCGTTTTTCCAGTGTCTGCCTTTTCAAATAACTGCAGACTCCTTGCCAATTCAAATTTGCACATCAACTACACTGCTTACTTCTTCATCAAGCTCAGGAACACTTCAGTAGAATGCAGCCTAAATATCACCTCTATCTTAGCAGAGGTCTGAATTCATGCTTATGTGAACACTGCAAATCCAACCCAGGAACAACTACACATCTGCAAACCAAGCCAGCAGCCATTCAAGCTCTCCTTTTCCTAAACACTTCCTGGAAGAACTAAAGATGTCCAGAAATATTACTTCAGTATCATGGCTACACTGGAATGGCAAATGTGAGTCATAAAAATCAATTAGCATGAAGTTCTTTGCTTCGTAGCATAGATATACATCTAGATATTTGCCTACGGTGCTGTGAACAAAATACCCTCGTTCAGAAGCAGAAATGAGCTTCCTCCAAGGGTGACTGAAGGCTTGTAGTGTAGAAGCAGACAAGGTACTCCACTCAGCACTGACAGTTATGAAAAATCTATTGTTCAGTTTTTGGACTGAATCAGTGCTCAGATGAATCACTCTACATTTCATCTTCTGGTTTCTGCAGACCTTTTAAAGATCTATGCATCAGGCTACTGTCATTAAAAAAATTGAAAAAGATGAAATAATGTCTAATGAAATGAGACAATCTCAGCATACTGAGTTGTTCCAGTAAGTGTGACATTCAGCATAATTTTAAGCTCTACACAACTCCTACCAGCAGACTTGTTTCAAAATGAGAGAATGAGCAGTTTCACATAAAGGGAGACTTCAGGACCACAGCTGATCATTTCTGACAAAAATCCCTAAAAGCTTTGAAAACAATGGTTTCTTGCAAAAACAAGCCAGTATTCAATGAAAAAAAAACTTAGCCAAACAAGCAAAAAGCAAAGAAAAATATACACCATTGCAGCAATGACGTACAGCTGATTGACACACTCTTTATGATCACACAATGAAGAATAGTATCTGTTTCTGGAAAGGACCTTCTGAAAAATTTAGTCACTGCTTACGAGAACACAAGTTTTCACACAAGTACTTCATGTATTTTTCAGAACATTTTATACTTCAATGTGATGAAACACCATATTATACTTCCATAATACTGGGCAATTGGTAATAACAGCTTTAAAAGGTAAACATTTATAAAGTCTCCAGTAGGTAAAAAAGTTTACCATTCATAATACATGTAAAACCAAAACCCTCTAAAAATAGTCTCAATAAAGTCTTCATTTTAGATGAAGGATAAATATACGCAGTTCTGTTCTCACATGTATTGTTTGTTTCACAAAAGAATAAGTTAAAAGAGATCTGGAAGTGTTGATGAGTTGCCAGAGTCAAAACTGATGTGGCATTTCATTTCTAAGGCTGTGTTTTCAGAAATAGCAGCTTTGAACTTCACCTTCTCATGGTTATTCCCAGCATAGAGATAAATGATTCTTGAGGGAAAATTTCAAGTAAAGTCATGAGCATATTTTTTAGTTAGCAAGCATAGAAAGTATATCAGACACTTAACAATGAACTTCTGTGAATTCATCAGACCAGCAACAGAAGTTTCTGCAGCAGCCCTTCCTCCCTCACCTGTGCTTACACCCCAGGCAGAAAGGCAGCCACAGGTGCAGTTTACAATCTCTCCTCAGAACAACACCAGATTTTAAGGCTAACGATATGACCTTGAAATTATGTACACATGGTCATTCTCAATAAATTTGAGCTAAAGCTTAGGTTGCTGTCTGCACTTGATACACAGCATGCACAAACTTATCCATGTTGGACAGAGGAATATCAAAGAGTATCTTGCAATAAGGCTCCGAGATACGCATGGCTGACCCTATTCTTCATACTTATTGAAGTTGCAATATTTACCTTTCACACATACCTTTCACCAGTAGGTTTCCAAATATTCCACAAAGAAAGTCAGCAATGTTATCGGCATTTTGCAGTTGTGAAATTTGAAGTAAAGGGAGGTAAAGCTTTATCAAGAGGCACCCAAAACACAATAGACTGAAGAGAAGGATCATTAAGACTGGCACACTGCCAGTGCAAGGACAAGGACAGAACACTACAAATGCAGCTCATAGAAAAGAAATGAAAAAATAGAAGTGTAAGAAATGGAGAAAGAGGGATCAGTAAAAGCTTAACAGGTAGAACAAGTGGAGTACATTAGATCTGAACAGATGCAAAGGGTACAATCAGGACCAGTGGAACATGTAGCAACAGGGGTGTGAAAAAGAAAATATAAAAAGGAACTCTTTGATATGGACCATGAGGGGTCCTAAAAAGGCCACAGAAGAAACAGCTGCAGCAGTCCAGATAAAACCAAAGATGTGTCAGCACAGGAGGGTTGAAGCTGCACTCTGATGGCTTCTGACCTGCCTGACTTAAGGTTGTTGTTTCATCAAAAGTTCAAGCCTGACACTGATGCTGCTGTACACACTCAGGCTTTGCTAAGTGTGAAACAAAGCAGTCAATTTGCTTTTCATGTCTCTCTTCTGCTCTAGCTAGATTTTCTCTGGGGCGCTTTGCTCTCTTGCTCTGATTTATTCTCTCTCCCATCACGATTTTCCCCCATGCTACTCTTTAGTACCAAGTTCAATGTTCCTTCTCAGAATTTGTGAGAGTCCCTCCCTCCCTGGATAGTATAAGGTTCCTTTCATTTAAACTGTTTTAAGCCCTGGTTTAGTAATAAGGGATTTTTCTTCTCTTCTGCATCCCTATGACCAATACTTCTGCCCTTTACCTCAATCACCACAATAATGGCATTTGTGCTGCTCTGTGCAAATGACCTAGTCTTTATGTCAGAATGTTTTGAGAAGAACAAGAGGAAAACAAGAAATTCATCCACCTTCAACACAAAAATATTGAGAAATTTTCTCTTGTTCTCTATCCCTCATCATGCCTGTGCATTTTATGTACTGATCTGTCAGTTTAGAAATGAACACAGTATGAGAGCAATGCCCTTGCACAGGGAGGAGTTTCATATTTGGGCATTTCTTCACCACTGAAAAGCAATATGTAGTAAGATCCTGTAATTGCAACTGCAGTGCTGGAATGCAATAGTTTACCTATATAAACTCGCATGCCTGCCTGTGCATCTTTAATCAGTACAAAAACACATTAATTTTATACCTAAGCACTGTTAATGTGCATGGCACACTGAACATGTTGGCTGCTAGGGGTGCTTTGTTGCCTGCCAGCTCTGGGTGACCACAGCACATGAGGACTCACCTGATGAAGTGCTTTTTTTTCTAAGCCAAAAGTAGTAAGATGCTATATTTGTTTTCAGTGTATTTAATATTTCAAATGCATGTTAGTCTCCTGAAACCTTCTCAGCATCTCTTAACCCTTTTCCATCCTTCACATGCGTGAGCATTGGGCAATTCAAAAATCCCTTTAAGTGCACAGAGTATTTTTTCTAGTGATCATCCACGCATCCTGCATTGTTTTTTTTATTTATTTTGGTCACAGATTAATTAAAGCCATCGTAAGTTGACACGGATTGCCCTTTATTTAAAAAACAGCCTTTCTTCCGAAAAATTACAGAAAGAAGATCTTTACACCCTTTTGCAACTGATTCATGGATGGGAAGCCTGAGAACTTTTTGAAATACAGTCACCAGACCCAGGGATGATTGAGGAAAAAAACCACAAAAATATCTTTGCACGTAATTCCTGCAGTAAGTGCTCATAAGAACTGTGGCTCTCCAGCAAGATCCTATTCCAAAAGGCTAGATTTGGCTTTGTAAGTAACTTTCATGTCTTATAAAAGCCGGGCAGGATTCTGTACCTAGCTGCACAGAGTCCTTACATGACTTTGGGCAAGTTACTTACAACCACAATTTCCAGCCAGTCAAGTATTCACTTTAGTTTTTCTATTTAACTGAGACATCTTTTACCTGTTTTTCATATTACTGCTGAATTCCTGCTAAGCTATCATAAGAGCTTGAGGCCTTGGGTAGCCACCTCACTAGTGCAATCTCTGAACATCTTTCTGCATCATCATTGGCATGACCTTCCTTACATCTGTCTCCAAGCAGTGAGATGAGGAGTCAATATTTAACACTGGAACAGCACAAAGGTCTTTGGCTGGAGCTTTCTTATTAAAGGGAAAATACATCTGTTGTAGGAAAATTACTCCTGCTACAGTAAATAAAACACAGGGGAAAAGTATCTTACAATATTACCCAGGAGCCAAATGCAGGTGAAGTCTAGGATAGTGAGCTATGTCTAAGCTACACATCTGTGACTGTTTCATGTTACTGCAGGCATTTTGAGGAGCTGCCTCTGAATATTCAGCTTCTCTTTTTGGAAATAATCTACATGCAGGAGGTCTACACTTCAACCAGAAGAAGTAATCTCTTCTCACACAGCTCATGGCATTGAGCTCTTTTCTACATCAGAAAGCAAACAGCAGTCCTTGTGAAAACTAAAAGTAAAGTCAAATGCCAAATCAGAGGACTTGATATCAAAAATACTGACTGGTCAGAAAGGAACATGAACTAGTAAGTTCCTACATATAGGCATTCTGATCGACAAAGAGTCACAGCATCAGAATCAGATTAAGTTGACTGCTGAAACTGTCCGCTGTGGTTTAGGATCCTTGGGCTCTTTTCACATGAAATGCTATGGATTAAATAAAAGATCAAGACTTCAACAAATGTTTTCACAATATCTGCATGTTTAAAAACAACACAGAACAATTTGGACTCAAGTAACTATATCAAATCTTTGACTTTTACTGTGAGAAGATACCAATACTTTTGGCAAGCACCTAGGACAAAATTGGGAACCTTTCTAAAATTCACATGTAGAACATAAACGCATTGCCAAAAAGCATCACTTGCAGTTTCTTATATCAGCTCCTCAACAATAGGCATACAAACAATATATGTGTCTAGAGGTAATGAGCAGGAACAAATAGCACAACTTTCTAAACTACTACTTTCCAGCAGGTCTTTCCAGCTGTCCATATATTTTGTTTACCAGCACCACACATTTCTGACACACAGACAAAAATAATCCTTAAATAAGCTTAATAAAAGGCACAGTATGGATTGATTGCTCTTGTGCATATTTCACTACCAGTTCAAAATCAGATCAGATATTAAACTTTACTTCTATAATGATGCTGTTTAAGATCAAGTTATGGAAGACAGCGAGTTAGATCTGCTTGTTAGCAGCTGAAACACACTCTGTTGGGCACTATTTCCTTTTCTTTCAAGAAATGCCAGGAGGTTGCTCTTAGTGTGTTTGTTGTTTTACTGCAAACATAAGATGACAAAAATACCCCCTTAACAAATCCATTCAGTGTTTGAAATAAATCACATTGTCATGCAACTCATTTTTTTCAAATACTTTTTCCAGTTAATCTCCATCTTTATTTCCTTCTTTTAGTGCTAAGAATCTGTAGTGGCAGTTAGTTAATTACAGATAAAAACTTCTTAACAGAAAAAAAAAATCTTAGGAATTATGATTATGCTTCTTACCCAGGAAATCAAAAATAAGGGCTGAAGACAAAACAACTGCAAAATTTCTTTTATATAAGTTACATAAAAGCAAAAGGAAGATATTCATTCAGTTTTATTATTAATACTTACCTCTAGGCCTGAAAGCACTCACATTACATCTGTCAAAATACTGAAAACTCTTCAACTTGTCAAATACTGTGCAATGGGTTTAAATCCATTAGAGGAAGTTTTCATTTCAGATCCATAACATTACGTTCACGTCATCCAGGGACACTTGAAAACTTAGGTCTCTAGTACCTTTAAAGCTGATGATTTTAATGACATTTTAGATAATGCACACCAGCTGCTTAGAATTACCTGTCTGCACTGGGATCACATCAAACTAGTCTTCATTCCTGTGTCAAATCTGTGTTTCTAGATGGGAATCACTGAATTACTTATGTCATTCACATTTTCAGTGCTGTGCTGCTGTTCATCATTTAAGTTAGTGATGAAATAAAAGGTGTTTCCCTTATTTTTTGGGGGGGGGGAGTTGAATTTTACTTCAAGGTGGTTCTTGGCTATTCTCTCAGTTCCACTAAGTGGAAAATGCTTCAAAAGCAGGTATGTTTTCCTGAGTTTGAACTTAGCAGTGAGTCCATGATTCTTCCTAAGCAAATGAGTTTATTTTGCCAACACTAGCACTACAGGCAAACAAAAGCAGAGGCTGCTTGATTTCTCTGTAATATCCTCACACTCCCAAATCCAAGCATGCTTCCGGAGAACAAAAGGCAGCTCCCCAGCCTACAAAGAGGGAACCTGATGGAGGGATACCTGTGGCTTTGCTTTCCCAGCCCAATGGAACAATGGAAGCTCACAAAATAGAAATATGACAGATGGGAGGGAACAGTGTCATGCAGAGTGCTGCACACCATTAGGTGACAAGCTCAGCAGCGCCAGCCGGGGTGAATACAGAGAATGCTGCTTGGCATGCCACTGGCAGAGGACTTGTCCCAAAAACGTTACTGCTCATTATGGAGCAGTTAGAACAGGTGTACCAGAGTTAGAGTAGGCAACCTACTTATAAATTTGCTAGGTGATAGGTAAGGCTTGCTGCTCTTGAGGAGGCAAGATAGCTTCCCAGCCCTTGTGACTCAGCACACACACACACCTACGCAGGCAAGTGGACAAGGCAGTATGTGACTCAAGTCATGCTTTGTTCACTTCTCATAAAAGTCACTTGTCAGAACAGTCTTCCCACCTGCACAAAGGTCTACAATGAGACTAATTTATCATAACCTTTACAATTGTCCCCATGCAAAGAGACTGATTTTCACTGCACAGATTTATGTAAATATGGCATTCTCCCTGTCATTATTAATAGAAACTCCCTGTTCAGAACATGTTCTTCTCAAAGGCTTCTGAAGAAGGCCCCTTCATTAAGCCAAGCTACCTGTATCTACCATCTAAATTGGGCAAGCAAATATCTGATAAATATCCATCCTTTTACAGAAAATAGACTAATCCCTGTGAGAAGTGGAATAAGATCTTTAAACTGAACAGGCAAAACTGGCCAGAAGTAGCAAAAAGTACCAGCAGAAAGGAAACAGATCATAAAAAAATCTTTGCTCTGTAGTCTGGAAGAGGAAGCCTCCTTGTTCTCTCAATAAAAAGTAGTGCAAATTACACTGCTATGACTTTATCAAAGATTAATCATGCAATTTTTAATTACATACAGATTCAATGATTAGAATAAAGATTTTCAAGTGCTACCTTGACCTCGCTTCCACAAATTCATCTGTAAGCATCACACGAACTTCTCAGGGTGCAGTCAGTAACTACCATCACTGAAATGCTAAGGCTGAGCACTGCCAAGAAAGCAGCTTGAGATCATACAGCTTTTGATGTTATTTAGCGATGCCCAGTCTTCCTTTTTTAGAAAAGATTATGGTGATTATTATGAAAAGATAGCTTTGTCATCCAGGAGTTTGCAGACCTCCTCCCTGCCTTCCCATCTGGCCTTTGGGTTGCCTTGTGCAGTACCAGAAAAGTGCTGTCTCATTGCTGAGTCCCTACAGTCACAAATGCAGAAAATTGCTGTTTATCTTATCAGCACCCCATACAGGTGGTGATACTGAATTATTTTGATACTGAAGATGCTCAACAAACAAAATGACTTTAAGCATCTTATGATTGTACCTTCATATTTTAACTCCATACAACACAAGCTATGAAACAACTTGTGACGTAAGTACCCACAACAAATTCTGCTCACATACTCATAGTTAGCATGATATATAGAAGTGATATATAGAAGCTAATGAAAGGCAACAGAAGAAAAAAAATCTTCTACCTGTGCTTGGAAAAGACGATAATGTAAACTACTGGGAAGTTAAAACTTTCTAGGTATTACATAAAACACATGAGGTGTTTTAATCTGAATGACAGGTAGTGGATTGTATGGGCACCTAGGGAACTCACAGGATCCAAATTCACTCTCAGATTTGAGTTCTAAGGAAGATCCCAAATTGGTTTCAGAGTTTAAGTGGAAGCGTGTCCTTTTCCCAGACCCTCCAGCCTTCCAAGACTTGGAAGAACACCACATTGACTCATATTAAGCTATAGCCTTCACGTTCATCTTAAACATCATTGCCCTGCTCCTAACCCTAATCTGGATCTACATTTTCACAAGTGATACTGAAGCTGCTCTATCCCTGCTGAATGTTGTAAGGGATTTTATTTCAACCTTACAATTGCAGAAACCACAGCAGCACGCACACTTTATAGCTCCTTTTAAAGCTGTAGCTTCTACAAAGTGTTACTCAATTCAGTAAGCATCAAACAAAACAAGCCTAAGGGAAATCATCAAGCATTTCCATGAAGGTCACCCTTTGACACCTTCCTGATTTGTAAGGAAGCCAGCTTCCCCCTGCTGCTCTCACCGAACCAGGCACAGGATTAACCCTCCTCCAGCAGCCCACAGGTGGGAGCTATCAGCTGCTGAACCATCGGCATGCTCCGACCACAGCACACCGTGAACAAGTGTCATTTTTGCAAGCTAGTCACTTGTTTAGAGACTTTTTTTTTTTGCCCCTCGGAAAGGATTTTACTTACCTCCTTCTGCTTATTTTGTGCAATTCTCTCTTAGCTGTACAGAGTTATAGTCACACAGACACGGGGTCACAGCTCAAAGGCAGCCCTTGGTCACTTTCAGAGACTTTTAGGGCCTTTTTGCTCGGACATCTCCGTGCCATCACGGGTTCACAGCTCCAGCACAGCGCTTTGCGTACGGTGCCCCCTCCACCCGCAGCATCCCGCTGCTTCCCTCAGCGCTGCCCTCTGCCGGCTCTCCCGCCCTCGCTCCGCGCGGTTCCTCGAGGCCGCTTCGCTACAGGAGGGGAGCGATGGTCGCGCTCCGCTTCTGCACGCTGCGAGACAAATTGCTTCCTGCACTGACTGCACCGGGATGGACAGGGAAGTGCTTCACGTTTATTTGCACGGAGGATGGATCCTGACCACCGCTTGTCAGCTGCAACAAGCAGCTTCACATCACAAGCAGTGCCTTGTGAGGGAGTTACGAGCTGGCATTTAACCTAACCGGGGATCTGGCTGGGGCTCAGAACAGGAAGATTATGGCCTTTTCTTGCTAGGGATTTTTTTTTTTCCCCCCTTATTAAAGAGCTTGTAGCAGAACGGTAAATAAGATTTAGACCTGTTAGAAGATTAAGTGTTCCTCTCTGTTCCTAAGCTTCTACTTAAGACAATTAGCAGTTCTCCAGCTCTGAGCAGGAGGGATCTGCATGAATTTACTCAATTCCTGACAGAGCTGTGACAGAGCAGTGCAGTTTGCTGCCAGACAGACCTGGCAGGGTTTGTCCTGATCTACCTCAGCACCATTGCTACATCATCCATCAGTGGTCCATTGGAACTGTCACATACCATAATGTATAAGAGGAGATCACAAACATGCACTAAAACATCTTTCCATTGTTTGTTTTTCCTCTTATGTAAGTCTTTCCAGCTATAATAATTGAAGTGTATTTAGAAACCAGTGTATAAAGATACAGTTTGATAAAGACACTGCAAAGCAGCAGATTTATTCTATATCTGCATTACTTTTGTCACTTCTCAGAAGCATGAGGCTTATTATGCATGGGGCATATGTTCTGATACATATAGAGACATATATTTCCATCCCAGAACCACAGGCACAAGTCTGAGCACAATCTCAGTTCTCCCAATTCAAGACCCTGATTACATCTTTCCACTCTCTCCAAACCAAAGCTGCAACCCTATGTTTTCCCTTTCTTTACTGCTGTAATACGATAGAAAATGCAGTAATGATAGCAGAGTAGCAAGATCCTAAGCTACAGCAAGTAAGAACTTGCTCAAGTGCAACAGCCATGGGCACAGAAAGGAAAGAATCTGCTTACCTATGAAAGGCCTCATGTACACACAATCTCCAGCAAGATCCCCTTGCCTCCACTGCCAACCCTTCAACAAGGTCTGGAAAGGGGCGGATCCAGGCTCCTGCTCTTATGGTCACTCACGTACATTGCATGCACCTGAGCTCCCCTGGATTGGCCCTGCCTTCCCACCAGGTGTTCAATCACTGCTGTGACTTAGCATTTTTGCTATAGCTGCATATGTTCAGAGCATCAGCCCCTGCTCCCTTATCCTGAACAAGAGTACAAAACTAGCAGTGCTTCTAAGGGAGCAACTCACAGAATCTGTCTGGTACCACGCCTGGACCAGGGCGTGACAGTGATGTCACAGCAAGCTGACATCACTTGGGTGACTCTGTATGGTACCTTTTGGAGAATTCAGTTTTAGGTGAGCAAGTGTTAAGCTGTGCTCTTGTTATATGACGGTACAACAGTCAACATAGATCAGCTACCCAGCCATGGGTTACATAGCAGAGCAGAGCACATCTGAGGGGGGTTCTGGATCACACTGTGAAAACAGCCTTTTTTTGTCTCTCAATCATTGAAACATAAAGCAATAGCACACGCAGAAAGTCATAATTACAAAATAGCCTAATTATGTTTTCAATCTACTAGCTTGCAATGTTATGAATCACTTCATCAATAGGCATCACATCTTTTTATATAGTCCTTACACAAAAATTATAGTTGATTAATTATAGTTGAAAACCAATGCATGTCAGCCTGCTCACCCCATGAAAGGTGAATTACACTGTTAGCCTTTTAGCTTGAATAAATAAATAAATAAATATATATATCCTAAATTCTACCACAGAAAGAACATATGTGCTCTGGTGACAGTGTCCTCAATCCAGATTCTTAAAAACCCCTAGGCAAGAAAGTTTCTGCAGCCAAATGAGTGATTTTTCTTGATAATACTTCACCCTCTTCACTTTTGCAATAAGCCATAATTTCACTTCTTTGTAATATGCAAAAGTCTAACAAGTACCACTAGTTTCTGCAAGGATGGAAGCTCCTCCTGACTCGTTGCTATTCACTTCTACTTGGAAGGTCTACTAGTCACTTTGTTATTGCCTCTGAATGAGCTGCATGAGGATAATTGTTTTTTAGTTAAATTATACTAAAATGTACAGTACGTATAATTTCTTCATGACTCTGTTCTGCAAGCTTCTCAAATTAAAGGAACACGTAAGCCACTTCATTGTGAAGGCATAATTTCATTGCTCTTCAAAATATTTGTGTCTGCTCTTCACAAGTCAAGAAAAAAATGGGTACCTGCAAAGTATCCAGCCGATTTTCTTCTCAAGAATGTGTAAGTGAATACCTTTCATTTGTAGCTGTACAGTTGTGCACCATACAGTCAGGAGATTCTGGTTAAATTCTCATTATTTTCAGCATTGTAGAAAAGGAGCTTTAAAATTTCAAGTGGGTGTTACATTGCATTAGAACTTGTGTACCCATTCATTCTGCTTGAATTATTATTCAGGCATGAAGAGCTGACAAGCTTTTTTAAAAAGTAGGCTGTGGCAGCCATCACTGTACAACTTCTTGGTGTTTGTTTTCATCTCCCCCATGGTGCAAGTGACATAAGAAAAAACAGACTGTACGTTGGTTTCTCAGTTCATCAATAGATCATTCCACAAATCCAGGCTGGATCCTTGATGGTTTGTCTGCCTTAAGACTCACTTTTTTTTTTTTTTTTTTTTTTTTTTTTTTTTTTTTTTTTTTTTTTTCATTTTCTCCTGGGCAAAGCTCTATGTTATGCCCAGAAATAACTTGTGCTGTAGGAGTGTTTGCAATGGGCTGGTAATGCAGACATGCATGTATAGAAATTTCTAGTATTAAGTTTAAAAATTCAGTTGCTAATAAAATTTACTAGCTTCATGTCATATTTCACAATTTAGCTCAGGGTTTTACTTTCTCCTTTCTTGTGTAAAATGTATTTATATTCTCTGGGAAATGACAAAGAAGACTTCAGATGTTGGTTTCTGATTACTGTTACTTGTTTTATGTAACCTTTGTTGAAAAGGGTAGGAAGATAGCAGCCTGCCTTCCCAAGAGCCACATGATCATGTTCCAGTCTACGGATCCACAGCCTAAGACTCACTCTATTTCATAAGAACAGACTTGCAAAGAATAATGTTGGAATAAATACAGCGCACTGCTTTGTAAATAATACTATTCTTTCCTTAAATGTAGTATAAAAACAGAGATTTACTCAGCTTACTTCCAGAACTTGAAGATGGAGCACACATATGGCAAAAATTTAAGTACTGTCTCTGTGGTGCTTTAATTTTATGCCACAGTTTGTTCCTCTAGAACAGCTTGATAAGTTGATGGATTGTGTTATAGAACACCGAGAACGTGTAACGCATCAATCTGTGTAACAAAAAAAAACGTAGCCAAGCAATGCTGAAGTTTAAATGTTTCAATATATCACAAAAATCAAACTAAACAGAAATATTCATATTATTTATACTTTTTTCTTAAAACTGACCTACATGTGCCTTTATTTTCTTCGACTGAATATGTTAAAAAAAAAAAAAAAAAGACTGTGTGAATTTCTCAATCAATATTGAGCTTTTTTCTTAAGCTATGAAAAAGGTAATCCATTTCTCTTCAGGAATTATTACCAGAGAGGCTGATCCTCCACTGGATGCTATTCAAGCTTTTCAGTGCAGTAAATATTGTTTGTATAATTTCACTGTCATATGGATCAGGATAATAAAGATAGTTCATAGCCAACTGTTTGAAATGATTTTGAGTATGAACACATAAGAGGAGTGGAAAATAAAACAAAAGCTTGTAAAACTTGCTGCCAGTGTCTACATCAGGAAAGAAGAGGTGATTGAAAACATACCAGACTTGTATAGCACGGAAAGGATTGCTATCTGATACAAGGTCAAATGTGTAAAAATATATATCATTTTCATTTGAATAAAGTATAAATATTGATTAAATTTGTCTTGAGAGGCTGGAAATAAAATCATTTCTATAAATATGAGATTATCTATTATATACTCACTTCAAAATAAAAATAATGTGACCAAGAGATGGTCTAGTATGTAAACTGGAACAAACAGGGAATTACAAGCAGCCTCCTTGCAGTGCAATCGATCAAAGACAGTTGCACTTAAAGTTACATCTGTGGATGAGTACTGACAGGGTTCATTACTAGCACAAATACAAAAAACAAAAGAGCGATTTCCCAATAAACAGCAGATTTTGCAGCTCACGACTACTTTCTTGAAGGAACATTTGTCCTCTCATTTGTGACCCTCCAAAACTTCAGGGCTTAGAGAAGGAAGCATATCCTTACCAGCAGTGCTCAGAACGTGCATATAGCATCACTGTCATGTCCAAGAAGTTATTTTTTGTTCTTCTAATCATAATATCAGTTATCTACTCATGTGCAGTGTTCTCAAAAGGCCTGTGACTTACAAAAAAAAATTATGACCAGCGAAAAGAAGAATCATAAGCAAAGAGTTTTATTTCTGAAGTGAAAACAAGGATAATTTGTGTGCACCCGTGGTTAAACTAGTAAACATATTTTTAAGGTAAGGCATTTTCCAAGTTGCATGTGTCATGCAGGTCAAGGGAGCACGAGAATAGTCCTCATATAGAGGTGGACAGTTTAAGAAGAAACAATATGCTCTTCAGGAGCACATTAACTGCAATTAAGACAGCAAAGTAGGCATGAGAACTACGACTCATCTGTCGGAGTGGAATTGGGTAAATAACACCTCCCTGAGAGGTCATGTAGTCAGCACTGCAGATACTTGTCTTGTTATCCTATCAGTATTGCAAGATACCCTTCAAAATTAACATACAGCTCATGAACTTCAGTGCATACAAAATGAGCCCTAAAGTGAGAAAAACTGCTCCCTGATTTCTACCAACCTTTTAGCTCAGTCACAGCAACTTACTGCATATAACACTTCACCTGTTATTACTTGCAGCAGGGAATCTCATTTCTGCCCAGCGCGGTGATGTTTCACTAACATATGGCAGACATGTCTGTCCTACCCCCAAAATGCTTCTTGGTCAGAAACAATGCTCAAAAAAGCATGCAAAATTCTGATACCCAGAGAAGAGTTTCATTGTGTTTGACAATGGCAAAGCAGGAGACGTTTCTCATTTTGGAAGGGAACTTGGGCTTAAAGGATTTCCAAAAGGAGGAATAAAGATAACACCTTAGCTTTCTACCTCTGTTTCCAATGTTCTATCCCAACTGCTTATACAGAAGAGCAACAATGCAGAAACAGTATCCTGACCTTTCTAGCTGATAAGAATTTCTAAGTCCCTTCCACCCTTTCACGTTCTTTCAACTGCTGGAGGTTGTTTTCTTTTATTGTTGTTTGTTTGGTTTGCATCTTGTTTTCCTGCAGTGTTGCTGAAGTGGACAGGAAGGAAAAAGGATTTTTATGTACAACTATGACTCCTCTCATATTCAGGTTATAGCTCTGGTAAGAACAAACCATTTTTTCAAAGTTTTACAAAATGTGTCCTTGGGCAGTAGTTTCAAGAGCACCAGAGTCATTTTGAATTTTAAGTCTGATGAAAATGTTTCGAGATCCTCCATGAATACGGGTTCCTCTCTCTCTCTCAATCTCTCTCTCTCTCTCTCTCTCACACACACACACACACACAAAGAGTTTTGCAATCTTTAATTCATTCTCACCCATTTAACAAGGTGTTTGGTAAGGATGATGTTATCTGAAACTGAATCAACCGATTAGTGAGACTATTTATCTCTGAAGGAGCAACATGGGAGATCTGCAAATGCTGAAAGAGCAGAGTATGCAAATTTTTTTGTAGGCTGCAGCAGCATTTCAGACAGAGCACAAGGATTAACAAAAATCTCATTTAATTATTTCCTCTCCTGCCACTGCTGTCACCTTCTATAAACAATTGAGTAAAGAAAGATGAACTAAGAAAAATAAACTAAAGGTTAATTAAGAAAGTATTTTTCTTTGTTTCTTCTGACTAGGCCCATGCACATACCTCGTCTCTAGGATACAGCAGCCATGCCATTTCCTTACTAATTAGAGACACCATATTCCCCAAATGGAGTGTTGGAGGTATATTCCCACCATTCATCCCTATAACAGTATGACAGTCATGTTTATAATTTAGGAGTAACAAGTATTCATACAAACACTGTTGAGTTGCACATAGCCACATTAATCAAGCTGACATTTCACACCTTTCCAAAACTAGAACTGTTCCAAAAGAAATCATCACTGAAAGTATTAGATGTGACAACAAGAAAGTTTTAGTAGGTGGATCTCAGAGATGAACATTTTTCAGGCTATCACTGAAAGCTTCCAAAGGCTTGAGAGACATAGAATCTAATTGCTGTATCTGAATACAACTGAAAGAGTGGAAAACTCCACAGTGCCACTGACAGATAGTAGCCTACCAAGCAGGATGTATGAACTATCAAAGGACTAACGAAAATGTACTCAACGTTTCTCTGGTATGATCTGAAGATGTACAGATGGAAGGAAATAACTTAAACTTCAGTGTTTAAAGATGCCTATCATTAACTGAAGGAATAGCACTACTAATTACCGGATTTTTCTGGGCGTTCTGTGAATGGATAAATAGCCAGCTTCAATTTGCACTGTAGAAGATAATAACCAGTAGGATAATTCATAACACAGTGTATATGGAACTGGCATACATAGAGGCTGTATAACTTCCCTCCATTGGATTCATGCTGTTAAAATTCATGCTGTATCATTTAATCAACACACAACATTATGTTTATCTACCACACTGTTCTCACAAGGAAACTTGCATGACAAATGTACCATCAAAAAGAGCTCTGCAGCTCTGTGAGGCTGAGTCAGGCTAAGAGAAGCCAGCAGCTGCCAGTGGGTGAATAGCTGCATGTTGAAATGCCTGGAGTGAGGCACTGGAGCATTTGGAGTTACCAGCAGCTCCACAGGGAATCAAATTCTGACTAACTTCTCATTGGCATTTTGAGAGACATAGAATCTAATCTCACTGTTGGCATTTGGAAAGGAGCATTAGTGTTTCAGGAAGGCGTTAAGCTGGATCACCTGATGACTGGTCACTGCCCATAGGCCTGGTGCTTATGGTATCACCCACGCTCCCATGGCCTCAATCCATCCTTTGCCTGTACTTCCTTCTGTTTTATTATAGGCTCTTAGATAATTCACACTACGCTAAACACTACTTGTCATTACTATCTATTGGTTACAGACATTGATGTGCCTGTAAGCATTAGCAAGCAATAGTACAAAGCTAAGCAAAAGCTTAAACATTCCATGTAACAGACAACTGGTTGTTAGATAACACAGCTACTGTATAACAAACCAATCCAAAACTCCAGTTCCAGCACAGTTCCACAAGTCCCAAGACTGTCATTAGCTCAGCACAAGGGCTGTGGGCTGCAACTAGCAATGGCAGCACTACCCATCTTGGGCCACAAGGCTGCACACATGGCCTCCTTGTCACAGCTCCAGAATGAGGAGCACACACCCAGCTGTGTGAGCAGCATTGCAGTGCTTCACACTTTCTCAATAGCTCCCAGCCTCTCCATCTTTAATAGGAAGGACAACTCAGTGTCTCTCAAATATCACTAATAATCTTCCTGGACAGATTAAATGGAAAATGTCTGCAGATATGCTGAGTATCACCCTTCATATAAACACTGAAAAGCTGTTTAGCATTTCCATTTTAAGAAAGATATGTGATATTTTGCAACATGTGATTTGCACAGCCAAGAGATGGCAGCACTCCATCAACCATTTCCTTGAAGCACTTTGATAATGTGCTGCAAGACTAAAAACAATGGAATAACACAACTAATGGGATGAGGTCCATGATTATTATTCTACTGTTTTTCAGAAGTCTGAAAAGATTAAATTAATTCACAAGTAATTTGATTTTTTTTTAATCCCATTTATACCAAGTAAGAGATAGCAAGTACTTTCATAGTACGGTGTCTCATAGATGTATCATCTCAATATACGTTTCATAAGATAATAACATGACCTAACTACCCTTCCATGAAACCCAAGAAGCACATACATATATCAAATTTACACTCTCATTTAAAACACTTTCTCAACCTTTTCTCAGCAGCTGGAAAAGTTCTCTGGTAACAATCTTAAGGATCAACATACCCCTAAAAATTTATTTATGCCATACACATACTGCTGATTTTCTCCTGCAGGCTGATGCTGACAGAAGTGGAAGGAGTTTATATTTCCCAAAAGCTGATATAACCAGGTACAAAAGAGATTTGTTAGCAATAGGAATTAACTTCTTTACCACAATCACTCTGATTTACTTTCAAACTCTATGAACAGTATATGGACTTCAGCAACAGACTTCAAGCGACACTGCACAGGAAATTAGTAGTAGAGCTGCTACAAGGTGATTAAGAAACTGGGTAAAAGGGAAATGACAATAAGAGGGGCTGAAAAGGAATTGTTGAACTGAGAAGCTGCTATTGGATGAGTTTTGAGGGCAGTATTATGTAACTTAATGAGGAGCTTCACAACTGACTCAAATCAACACTGCATTCCATCTTCTTTCCTTACTGCTAGAACTCATTCTTTTCTATGAAAAAGGTCAGACTCAAACAACATTAACTATATTGTAGAAAAATATGTCACAAATAAGTTGTTGCATAATTTTAGTAGAGTGCTTACTGTTCCATCCATCTTTTTTTGCTTTACAAAAAAAGTTTGTTTGGTTTGATCTTCTCCTAATGCAAGCAGTTTTACTTTAGTCACTAATTTAATTGATGTTACACTTCATTTAACCAAAACATAAGGAGCACCAGCTTGTTTTCATGGAAAATACTGTACCTGAGGTTTTGTTTTTTTCCATCTTTTCCCAAATGTAACAAAGTTCTTGCAGCAGGTTTCCTAGAACTTTTCCATTTATATCTCTGTCTCTACTGGAAATATCCACCACTGTTAGATTTATTCCGGAAATTTCTAGTTACACATAAGATTATCTTTCTTAGAACACCAGCAGGTAGACTGAATTTCTCCTCTAACAGCTTAAAAAATGCTATGCAGCAGGAGTATTTCTCAAAAAAAAAAAAAAAGAAAGAAAGAAAGAAAAAGAAAAAAGAAAGAAAATCAACAAAAGATGCTAAGTAAGAATGTTTTTATTCTACGTTTTATACGTGTTGTAGAATCATATAATAGCTTGGGTTGGAAGGGACCTCAAGGACCATCAAGCTCCAACCCCTCCCCCCACTGCAGGAAGGTCCACCAACCTCCCCATTTAATACTAGACCAGGCTGCCCAGGGCCCCATCCAACCTGGCCTTGAACACCTCTGGGACGGGGCATCCACAACCTCTCTGGGCAGCTGTTCCAGTACCTCACCACTGTCTCTGTAAAGAACTTCCCCCTGACATCCAACCTAAATCTTCCATCCTTCAACTTAAAACCATTTCCTCTTGTCCTACTGTTATCTACCCTTCCAAAGAGTTGATTCCCCTCCTGTCTGTAGGCTCCCTTTAAGTATTGAAAGGCTGCAATGAGGTCACCCCGCAGCCTTCTTTTCTTCAGGCTGAATAAGCCCAGCTCCCTCAGCCTGTCTTCATAGGGGAGGTGCTCCAGTCCCCTAATCATCTTCGTGGCCCTCCTATGGATCCTCTCCAACAGCTCCCTGTCTTTCTTGTACTGAGAGCCCCAGAGCTGGACGCAGTACTCCAGATGGGACCTCACAAGTACCTCTTTAATTACAGCAATCAGAATACATGAAAGAACAGCTATGGTACAAAGATATCTCTAGCTGATCACCTCTTTTTGTGTTTGTTTAATTTTTTTCCCCTACAGCATAAGGCTTTACCATCAGCTTTCTTCTCTCTCTCACACAAACTAATCTTGCTGCTTCTAATGATCTCATTGGAAGAATATCCATGGCACTGTACATACAGACTAGCTCAAAATACTTCAAGGAACTGAACAAATTCTCCAAAGTATGGATTGAAAGCTAAGTTTTTCTGACCTAGTTCAGAATGTTTTCAGAGGGTGACAACTGAAATCTGAAGAACATACATTACAAGTAATTTATAACGGCATGTTTCTTGAATTATAATTAACTGAACAGAAATACTGTCAAACAAATAAGCTCTAAAAGCTCAGATAAAATTAAATATCATTCCTGAGGGTAAAAATAATTTTCTTTTTCCTTTTGTGAGATGATCAATTCTTCCAGAGCATTTCTTCCACCCACACGGTGATGTTGCTGTATCAGAATCAATAACATATTTATAGACAAAGGAACAAATTTTTTATTACTATTCAATACTTAGTAGATTTCTACTGCTTTCAGTTGTATTTTTTCAGTTGTGTTTTTTTTCTCCAGATAGTAAGCATCAGATAACTACTTTGAAGATAATTCCCATATCAAGCAGAAAGCATCAGACATAACTGAAGTTCAAAACTTCTTGCACTTTGATGGAGGGAAGGTAGGACAGCTCATTTCTTCCACCTGTTCTCAACACAGTGACATTCTGGAAAGACTCCTATGAGGATTTTCTACCTCTAGCTTTGTTTCTTCCCATCCTATAATTTTGTTCTGAGAACGTTGCCTGGCATTGCCTCAAGCATTGCTTGGAAGCAATATCTGCTTTTATATCTACTCTTACAAGTTTGTCAAAATCCTAAATTTGCTCTGAAGAACATTATGGTGACAAAAACATACATAAAACGCAGGCTTATCTTCTTCTTTAGTGAATTTGATCTTTATTGGTGTTTCTATTCTGTCAGAAATTATTTCCTAAACAAAACACAACGAATTCTTAGGGACAAAGGACAGGACCACATCAGAGAGCTTAGATAGAATTCTTCCAGAACTATGAGTTCAAACCTAAATTTTGCACTGAACCCTTTAAGTGACTGTGTCATTATTTGGGCAAATTACTGGTATAACATCCTTTAATATTTCTGAGGCTACTACTGGTTGACAACAATTTAAAGGTCAACACAAGTTTCAGGGCAATATAACTTCAGAGCAACGTAACCTCAAATTAGGAGGAATAGACATGGGCTTACAGTTGAGCACACATGCAGACTTCTTCCTGCTCAAGAATGTAAGTGAATGGAGAACAACATACTGTGATTGTGTTTCATGTAGATGTAGCTCATGATTTTTATCTGTGCTAAGAAAATACGTTACTGAAAGAGTTTCCAAACTTTAAAGTCATTCACTGAAAAGCAAATGTACAGGATATGTCTAGAATAAAATCAGAAGATGTTTTGAGTGAATGTAAGCCAATTAATAGTGTGTATTGGAATCATAAGATACGTGCTTGGTGACAACCTGTTGCAGAACCCAGCTGCAGTTGCCTGTCCCTAACACAGCTGAACTGAATGAAATTTAGGCAAATCGTATTCATTGGATTATCTTGAACAAAAGTATTGTTTTCATGCTGCTTTAATAATAATCATAAAAACTTTGCAATTCTGCCAGTAGAATAGCAAAGGAAGATCCTTCCATTCCTGAAGTAAATTGAATAAAAAGGGAGGCTGTCTGGCCTTGCGGTGGAAGGTTATCTGATCACTTGCAAAGTGGTCTCTCAGTACCTGGGAGATAGCATGGTTAGAACGAAATGTCTCTGCATTAGCGCCCAGATCTCAGCTCCTCTGCCTTTTAAGAGGCTTTGTCTGCGAACTGTAAATTTGCACTGTGGGCCACTATGCAAACACTGTGTTTGCTAAGCGATAACGCAAGGCTGACTTCAGCTTCCAAAGGCAGTAGCAACCTGTCGGCATGCACATCCACAAGGCAAGTTCTCTCAATGAACAGTGCAGCTCCTTAAGGAGGAACACACATTTTTTTCTGAGCAGACACGAGTGGCAGTGTCTCCGTGCAGGAAGCTCCTGCCCACGAGGCACATACAGCACATCCTGGCACTTGGCTGATGCTGGGCCCAGCACACCGCAGCAAAACCTCGCTTGGCGCCCGGAGCCCAGTAGGACCTATCTCTGCACACAGACTGCTACGTCAGTTATTGCTGAGCTTGATAAACAGCTTTCCCCCAGCTACCAAAGCACACCGAGCCCCACAGCTCGTTCTCTGCATGATTGAACACTTTATAGATAAACTCAACAGCCCACTCTACTCAAGTAATGAGTCAGATCTTCCTAAACACTGCGCTGAAGTGTGTTTACAATGTCTCTTGCTACAGGAGGAGAAGGTGTCTGTGTTTCCTTTTTTTTTTTTTTTTTGAGAAAACACAACTGACGAAACTGTCAACTCTTTTTGTTGTTTTCAACTTATATAGTATAAACAGAATTAAGCTACGGGGAGTCTATTAATAAGGCCTACGCAACAAAACCATTGACGATCTTCAAGGCTTGTTTTAATCCCCCAGAAAAAAAAATAAATCAATTTCATTTAGAATAAACTAGTAGGGAATGCAGATTACTCCGGGGAATTAGTCTTTAAAGTATGATGAAGAAATATTGATTTTTTTTTTTTTTTTTTGCACGGCAGGACTATGATGGTTGCAATGCCTGTAAGGTGTGCAATAGCAATTACACAAAAATATCTTCAAAAATTCCAGGTTTATTAACCCTATAGCTTTCTAGTATAAGTATTTGTGATGAAAACAAGAAAAAGCATCATTAGAGAGACAAACACCTGGAAGAACAAGCTTAGAGCCTTGAATAAATTCCACTGCACTAATGAACCACTCCACAAAATCCCAGGAGGTCAAAATATATTGTGTGTGTTGACTCCAGTGTAGAAGAACTAACCTTGTGCCCTTGCTTTCCATATCTATGGTATCTCCAAAGGGTCACAATGGGATGAACTTGTATTAATGCAAGTTCAGTGGCAGCCTGGAATACAGCTGCTGAGACCTCACAGATGGTGACACTTCCTTGTGGAGCTGAACCTTATCAAACAGTTGGAAAAAATTCTGCTGTTGGTTATATTTATACCAGTGCGTCTTTGTCAGCTACAGCAGAGAGAAGGAAGCTGTTTTTTATCGAACACTGAGCTTGGTGTATTTTCACTCCAATGTGGGCACTACTGGGTTTTTGACATTTATAGTTTGGAAAAATCAGAATGTCTCCAAGTCCTGACACTGCATATTTACTTGTTAACAGGGTCAGTATTTCACTTTTTCCCTCTGCCTTTTATTTCTCATGGCCAGATAAGTGGAACCTGAACTCTGTGCCTATCATTCCCAGTGCAAAAATGTAAAGAACCTGTTGATGCACTACAAACAGCATGAAGGCATTCATTTTTTGTAATGCTGCAAAACCACATCTCAAGTCTCTATGCTTTCTTTCTGTACCTATGCCAAAATCTTCACCCATATCATCTAACGCCTTCTCCTAATGCTTCAGTAAAGGAAAACCATCATATTTACTTTGCAAATGCGGAAACTATAGAGCTTTGGGTGAGGTGAGAGCTTAAATCCATGTCTGGTTAGAAGTATTCAGGTGGTTAACAGTGTTCACAGACATTAGTGACATACAAGTGAATATCAAAATATATGTATCTTGGTTTTTTGTCAGACAGAGATGCAGCCTGAAAATCCAGGCCTGAGTATCTCAAGACTCTTAGAAATTGCTGTTTAGCAGTTGCTTTGGGCAAGAGGAAACCCAGTATCTGAACAACAGGAAAAGTTCAGATCTGGTGCTGCGTGGAATGTTGTAACTTTCCGGCTTCCTTAAGTTCAGAGATATTCATGAATATTTAACAGTTTGAATTTTCTATCACTGTACAAACATTCTTCCTGCCTAGATGTTGTTATATTCAGCTTTTGTTCACACTTGAAGTTGATTTTGCTCCCAAGCAGCCATTTTGTATTTTTGAAGAGAAATTCATTTTTCTAAGTGGAACATTTTGCCTGTCTATAGAAAACACCTGTTGGCCTCAGAGATACACAAGCTTTCATATCAAAGTTGCCTTACTAATATAGCAACTTCAGAGCTAACCTTGGTGCAAATGACCTGCAGTAGCATGAAGGGAACATGACAGAAGTTGTGGCTTACATAGCTTGAAACACACTTCACACTGGTGGCACACGTGCACGGCAGGGTTTGATCTGGTGTAACTGTGTGGGGGAGAAAAAGCTTGCATAGCTGCCTTCAAAAGACACTGCAGCACTGTGCTTGTGGGTATGGATGCACACAGAGATTTGAGTGCGAGTTCACACTCCTCCTACACACCCACACCTCTGAATGAAGTGGCTCAGCTCAGCTCAGCTCCTCTCTGCACATCAGGGGCTCTGCTTACATTGTCCCGCAGAGGTTTGACACCGGCTGCCTTCCGTCTCCCTCCTTCATCCAACTCCTCTATTCTTTATATAGGAAAAAACAACCCAGACAACAGCAGTGTCTCTTTTCCTTATTGGTAAACATTCTCTGGGCACATCTGCTGTGATGATGATAAGGCAGGGGTCTGCTCTCAAATGGGAAAAACAGAATGTCAGTTTACATAATGGCCAGAGAACAAGAAAAAGAGCCTACGCGCTACAGCAGCAAGCCTGTTTCTATCTTGCTGCATTGTCTTAACAGGATTCTTATTGTGTTTATATTTAGAGACATGGGAAACTGTGCTAGCTGTGCTCCCCATTGTTACTTAACCTCAAACAACCTATATAACGTGCTGTCCATTAAGGAACCTGAATATAGACACTAATCAAGGTGGCTAAACAAGATATAGGAAAATAAAGCTCAGGGCTTCCTCCTTGTTTGAGAAAAAACAAACAGGAAGGCTCTCTCTTAGCCTCACCTCTGCAGCAAAGAGTGGGCTCTTTTCATTTGTTTTTACAGGCTCTCAGAAGATCTTAGCCCTGCCATGTACCTGTTCAGCTTTTTCACCATTCACGCTGCCAGGGAGTGGTCAGAAACACTTCAGCAACCTGTTTCCCAGCTGGTTAACTTTTTTTTTTTTTTTTTCTTTACTGTACATTTCTGGAGACACTGTTTAATAGAGAACTGTGTTTAAAAATGACAGTGGGAATCTGACATAGCTGAGATAGCACTGACTGCAGTGAGCAGATCATCAGCAATTAGCCTTTGGTGCATTCTGCTTGAACAGGCCTCAGTGCTATACAGCCAACAAAGCCTTACAACTTGAATCCACCTAACTGATATTAAATTGAACATAATGCTCCTATTGAAAACATGTCTTCACTTGTTAAGAGTCCACAAATCCAGCACAGGCATCAGTATTGCAGAGAACCAAGAGTGACAACAGAGCCTGAGACTCTGAATGCAAGAGCATTTTACAAAAAGAAAATATTTTAATATATTTCTGGTAAAAAATGTAGTATATTTACTTACACGACGCATTTCAGTCTTATTTCATCTTCAGGAGCTGCTATTTTCGGGTCTCTCAAACCAGAGAGGGGTAAAAATCCTACCTCTTCTAAAGCTTTAAATTGACAACTCCACACACGCACCTTTTGCCTCTTTCTGTGGCATTCTTGCTACACATAATCACATCATTCAAGATTCCTTAATAATTTGGGGCTTTTCCTATAGGAATGTTCCAACTTTCCAGTAATATCCAGTAATAACTGTCCCTGGTATGCAGTGGAGAGAGGCTGCCATCAGAAAGCAGCGCAATAATTTTTTTTTTGCATCATTTGGCCCTGATGCATGTGAGGCTGTGAGATGATCTATCAGGTACGCCACAGGCTATGGGCCCTCACAGCAGAAAAGTATCTTTTTTAAACCTTGCTCAAGGTTGCCCTGTTGCTATCCTCAGCAAACATATTTCCTTGGTGAGCATACTTATTACTATCTTGTCACTGTCACCCAGTCATCAAACCACATGAAATTGATGTAAAGGTACATAGTCATTGAACTAAGAGAAGACATAAAGCATTGATGCCAACACTAGCAAGGGAGCATGAAATGGCTGTCATCCCTTCTTACCTCTCCTTCGTACCCCAGTACATCTGTGCAAAGGCCAGCAGGAAAGTGGGAGGCGTGCAAAAGGCGCATCAGTTTCCAGCAGGATCTCAGGGAAAAAGTGATCCTGCATCGCCCCTTCCCACTCCACATGCCAGAGAGAACCCTTTCCTATTATGGTTTCTTCTCACTGCTGCTCAGGTTTCATCCACGTATCATAACCCCTATGCCTTGGGCTTAGTGCTGGAGATGGAAACAACTCGACTTCTGGGAGTACAGTGCAAGGCTGCCATAGGATCAGTCCGATTTTAAAACCAGCCCCTTAGTGGGATTTTAGCCATTGCAATCTTCCTCTGGCTTTCTCCCCTCCCCTCAGCGCCTCTCCTTTTTCAGGTGGTGGCACTGCTGCACCATTTGTGTGCTCGGCGCAGATCGCTCTGCCAGGTTGCAGAGTGTATCTTAGCAGTAATTAGAGCAGTTTTCACTACCTCATGCTGTCGGCTTTCCAGCTCCCGCATGATCCAAATGGCTCTCAGGGGATGTTACATTATGGTTGGTTTGTTATTGTTTGTTCCGGGCCAGTGCCACTAGACAAAGGCGTTATAAAACTGGTGAGTGGTATTAATCACAATTTCTTAGGTGTCTGCGCCTGCAATATGCCTATTCTCACTTTCCGTTTTTTCTTTTGTTTTCTTTTGTTTTTGCTTACTTTCCATTTTGTCCTGAAAGACCAACAAGGGTGTGATGCTCAGAGAACTTCGCTCATCATTAAGCTGACGCGTTTGGAAGGCTAAAATAAAAAAGACCCAGAGAAAAATAAACATTGCATTTCGACATGCGCATCTCTTTGTTGGGTGCGTGGATGAATACCCGAGAGCTTCCCTGCAAACACCCAAACTCCCACCAGCTCCAAGCATTTCAAACCCCGGCATTCTACCGCAGCTTAACCACTTACCATTGTAGTTTCTGTATCTACCCTGACTTCAGCATACAATGCAGAATGTCCCCTGCTGTGCAGCACTAAACAAGCCTCTTTGAAAATACTGCGTTTATTTCAGTTCAATTAATCCTTACCATGGCTAAACTCGAATAGTTTTGAAATTACTTCAAAACTGAAATAAGTTTTGAAATTCACTGAGCTGCGTCCCCGTCCCTGCGCTACGAGGTAGGCGTTCAGTCCTACATGGGGAGAAAAATAAACCAATTCATTCCGTTTCCGATCTATGTGATTTCAGGTCCAGTGAGCTTTTAAACCTGTTAAGTGAGGCGATAATAGAGAGTAGAACTTGAGTCTGTCTCCTCGTGGGACTCGAGCATACAGCACAATGAAGAGACTCACTGAGTATTTTTACCAAAAACGCCCTACAACTGAAAAACCACCGACACAACCGGAGGGCCTCTACAAACATGAGAAAGAAAGAAGCAACACCTTTCCAAGGAAGGCTAAAAGCAGCTCAAGGGTTGTTAGATGTTGTACAAAGAGGGCTACGAGCCCGGTGATCACCAATTGCTCTAGCAATAATAGGTCGCATTTACATAGTGCTTTACATCTTCAAAGTACTGTGTAAACATTAACTAATTGATCTAGTCAGAAAAACAACTGCTTCCAGTGTAATATCAAGTGTGCACTCGCAGGAGAACAAATTATTAACTAAAGGAAGCAATTAATTTAAAAATCTATTATCATAAATTATACTGAGCTTTTTTCTCCTTTTTAAAGTTATTCCCTCTGCAATCTGATTAATGCTTGGATTAATTTGCTCGTAATTTCTGGAAATTTAGTAAGTGCAAACTTAATAGAAGGCTGATAGAAATGTCAGGGGTAATTGATGCTTTAATGGGCATGAAATCTGGAAAAGCAGCCGATGGAATAGCTTCACAATGGCCTTTGTTAGAGGCCGGGGAAAAGGCTCACCATTTTGGGCTCATTGCTGCAGACGAGTTTAGTGGATTATGTAATGGGAATATTCTCTGCTTCCTAAACTTAGAGGGACAAAAGATCTATCAAACTAATATAGCATTTCTTTTGTTAATTCCAGGCGTTGTATCATTACCTTCCTTCTTTCTTTTCTCTCTCTCTCTCTCTCTCTCTCTTTCTTTCTTTCTTTCTTTCTTTCTTTCCTTCTTTCTTTCCTTCTTTCTTTCCTTCTTTCTTTCTGAATAGTTGCACAGATTTTTATTTTTTAAAATACAGTAAGTGATTTTTATCTTGCCACATCAGCACAGATGAGTTAAAGAAGCTGGGGCCATTCTATTTATTTCCCCTTCCTTGGACTGATACAAAAAGTTTCTGTTCCCATTCTTGGTTTGTCTATTCTCCTTAGCAAGGGCTGATCTCTGTATCAGGTAAATCCCATTATTCCCTTCCATTCAAGAATACAAAGGAAACATTCCATAATCTTTACACTACAATCTCATCCAGGTCTGTCTGCTTCTTAATAGAATACGCATTCGATGATAATGCATATATTGTGCGTTATCAGGAGGCAGAAATACCTTCATTTGTGAATGCTGGTAGGTGTAAACACTTTACTTATCACTACAGTGTTTAAAGGCCTTTTTTTTTTTTCTTTTAAAGTGGAGGAAGTTGAGGGGGGAGTGAAAAAAATAATCAATGAAGCTCAGTTTACAGACTGTAAACAGACTGTAGCACTCGTGTCTCCAAAGTCCCTGCCACATATTTAAAGTTGGCTCTTGAGTTCCTTTCCCCCTCTGTTAACAGCATGAAGTCCTGAGCGTTGAACTCGCACTGCCCATCTTCACATTAGCTCCTGTACCAGCCAATAAGTAAAAACCATTGTGATGCTGTCTGGCTTTTAAATGAGAAGAACAATAAGGGAAGTCTGAGCCTGACAGCCAGCAGTCCATGGTGATTACAGAGAAAAGGGACCGCATTTTTCCCTCTCTTTTTGTTATTGTTATTAAGGTCAGTGTCATCCATCAAGATGTGGAGTTATTTCTGACAGAGTTTCAGAGGTCAATTGGTCATGTGCAACGACAAGAGACTCACAGAATAATGCACCCCAAAAATGGGGAATGCTCCTTTTCACTTTCTATTGTCATGCCTCTCTTCATATTTCAGTGCCAGAAATCAACAAAGAAAGACGTTGGAAAATGCCAGTTAAGTAATCAAGAAGAAGTGCGAGCAACCCGTATAGCCATGGAAGTTCTTCGTCTAGACCACTGCTTCTGTTATTCCAAATATTTCATCCACAGTTAGCCAGAAGAAATATTTCATTGGCCTCTCTGTGCTTCAGGCCTCTTACAAAGGCTCCTCTTCCTCATCCAATGAAAATTTAATAGCTGAAGTCCAAGTACATCCTTTCATACTATGGCTGGCACACTGCTGCCTTAGTCCTTCATTTGAGGAGTTTGCAAACAGATCTTTTCCTAAGTTTGAGTTCAGGGGAAATATTGGGCTTAATCTGCAGATGTGCCCGTTGCCATACCTGCTACAGTAAAGACTGCTGAAATGGGTAGCAAATGGGTGAAGACTGAGTCCAACAACTATTAGGACACTGAATGAAACTCCACCTTTTAGAGTGCAATGGCTGCACAAGTACAAAGCTACAATACTGCAATACCTTCTGCCACCCCCATCTATCTCCTTGACAGGAGAAGGAATATCAGTTCATCCCATGCACCAGAGCCAGGTAGAAGAGAATATTCTTTCATGTATGTGAAACTACACAGGAGGTCTCCAAATCCTATAATTCACCCCTTTGTGCAGAAGAAGCTCACTGGCTCCTTGTTTCTATGTGAATAACTTTGAAAACAATGACTCCTTCTCCTAGTGAACTCCAAAGCTGCATTCTTTGGAAATACAGTATAATTCATAACTAAAATCTGTTCCTCTTTGGAACTGATCTACCTATGCCATACATCTCAGCAGACAGGCCCATACAGCACTTCTGGTAAATGAAAGAGTTGCACTATGTTGTCCAAATTTATAGACATAAATAAGCGTGCAGCCAGGCTGTATATTGACTGCACTGTCTCCGTATGGTGTGGATCCATGCCCCCAGTATTTTCTGTGCTGGTTAACTCATTTCATTTGGTGACAGCTTATTTTACACACATTGCACACAATTTCATGTGAGTAATCCTGACGTCTGTAGCCAGTCTGTAGTATATGGATTGGCATGGAAAAAACGTTGCAAATAATCACAAACTTAGGCCCAAAGGGGTCCCATGCCTGACAACACAGTATTTAACAGAAAAATAAATGCACTGAATTTGTTTTCTCTTCTACTCCTTTCAATATAGAAAACAGAAAGCATTTAAAGATATAAGTGCTTAATGTGCAGTAGGATTTGCTTTGAGGTGGATGTGGTATGCACAAGACAGTTTTTAACCTTCTCTATTTTATTTTTTTTTCCTTTTTTTTTTTTGCTACCCTTATTATTCTAATCCACATTGTAACTTTATCCAGCCCTGGTTTATTAAACTGGAATAAATAGAAAACTGATATTTTGAATATATATAATCATTCTGACAGTTACACTCAGCTGAACAACAATCAGTGATGCATGCATTAGTTTCAGCTTTTAGGTTACAATCAATGGCATACTGACAAATATATATATTGACAAAACATTCATTATTTAACTGTAAAATCAAGGCAATCATTGAAGAAATAAGATTCTGGAGAACTGGACACATTTCTGCCTCATCTTTCTGAAAGACCCTTTCCAAGAGCCTCTGGGGCGGGCAGGCCTGGCGTTTTCAAACACTGCACATCCCAACCTCCTCCCCCAAAAGAGCACAAACTGCTCCTGGAAGGAGGAATCCCATTACACAGGAGGAGTCACAAGAGGGCTATTCTTCCGTATTCTCAGGGTTTGCCTTGCCCAGATAAAACCAATACTGTAAACTGCAGGAGATTAAGACCAGTTCTCAAAACCAGTATCTCAACCATTGTTCATTGATAGCTCTCAGGTGTGGGCTAAGATAAGGCACTTCTCAGCAATAAGTTATTTCCTACTGTTTGGTTCTCTCACTGCCTTTTAGCCAAACATTGTGTGAATGTGTTCAGAACCCTGATAACACAAAAACACATGGGTTAATAAACAGAATTGAAAAACTTGTGGTGTGCAGCCCCAGGGGTTCCACTCAATCCAGACTTTCAGTCCTTGGTTTGTGGCCCTGCTCTGTCCTTGGCCCCATCTTATTTCATCCTTGACAGGGCTCCCTGGATGGACCCTGGCCCCAGCTTATCACTTGCTTTGTCTAGTGCTGTTGATGAACCCTTTTACTAGCTCTGGCTCTGACATCACAGTCAGACCTTGTAGGACTGTGCCCAGATCAGTGAGGGCGCTGATCCTCTGGGTAACCTTTAGCACCAGGATCACTTTTTCCTTAAGCAGTCATCTTGCTTGCTCCCTGACATAAAATTGTAATCCATAAATATACTCTTACAGTAGTAATAATAATCTGGTTTTCAATCTTAGAGACAACTAACCAGAAACATGTGGAACTTACTTGTTTTCCCCCATTACGCAACTGAAGGTGAAATCAATTGTTCTGATGTCCCACTCAATCCTCATGACAAAGTGCCTTCTGCTACAAGTGATTAAGACAGATTAGCTCCCATAAATATAATTTCATATGATGTGCTGTAATTATCATAATTATCATAGGTTTAACTCATTTATTTAAAAAAAAAATGACAGCCCTTGAAGTTTCCATCTGCTAATTGTTAAAACTCTTCCAGATGAAAACAAAGAGCTGGAAAATTTCAAGCCCAGAAGCTTTATCAAATGTAAAAATTCACTGTGAAAAACAATCAGGCCTTCAGGATGAAATTCCTGTAACACTCTGCATAGCTCCTCTGTGTGGTTTATTTTGCATTCTGTGTTTGCAGAAGCTGAGAGTAGCTGGCAGTCTTACTTGTACTTACTCGTACTCGTTACTTACTGTATTTGGCTCAGAAAGACAGAATTCATCTTAAAATATCACCTGGCTACACTCATGAACTCCCTCATAAGGTGATACTATTGATGTGAATAGAAAAGCACAAATGTTATTAAGGGGAGAATCAAACTTACATGATTGGGAAAGGAGATAATTTTATCCACTTAAAATATGCTGACAATTACATGTCAGCACAGTGTTTACAAAAGACAGAGATGTGTCCCAGGATTTGCTTCTTTTCCAGGAAATTGTGCGTTTATGCTGCACAGAGCACCCTAGTGTATGAGGATTTTCATTGTCATACACAGATTGGAGGAGACAAATGAGGCTCACATGTCAAATTTGCACTAAGTAATGTTGTGTAAGACATGATTTTTATCATATGTTAGCAGAACGATCGCTTATGGACTAACTCAATACATCAGTATATATAACCAGCAGCCACGAGTTGACATATAGTTATGCTGGTTGTGTGTGTTTGTGATCCAAGATGACTGGCTTCTGCCCATCAGTGAAAATCTAATTCATAGATTATGTCTGGCACCTGGTTCAATTCCAGTGTGAAGAGATTCTTCCCATAAGTCACATCCTACCCCGTCACATACTGCTGTGAAGTTAGTCACCCCGCTGATGTTAATGGTGTTATTTTTTCATTACACACCCATCTGAGAGCAGAATTTGCTACTGTATAACCTCAGTATGTCACTCTGTATTGACAGAGCTATACTGACTGTTTGCCAAACATGAAATTGATTTTAACATTGTTTTAAAGGCCTATAACGTAGTGCATAATTTCATAAAGTGTCTATTAAACTGAATTGCTGGCTCTAAGCCCCTAATATAATTTGAGTCTGATCTATTGATCACACAAAAAGTGTGTGTAATACTTGCTATAAATTCCTATATACCAGACACAAAACACACTTCTGGTCAAGGTTATGAAAGCAAAATGAATATACTTGTTTCAGTCTAAAAATCTTTTATTCCTGATAACTTCATCTTCACAGACAAATAACCTTTTTTTTTTTTTTCAATCACAGAAACAAAGGCTGTATTTTATTTTATTTTATTAGAAAACACATGGAATGCATTTGTGTATGTCAGCCTTTGTGCATCTGAATGCTGAATTATGATTAGTAATGTCACACTGATTAATAGTTTTGTCTTTGTAAGTCATAGCATAGCCTTTACAGTCTGATATCTATTTAAATTAAAAAATCATCCACATTCCAACCTAATAGGTATTCTGAAAGATAATATGATAATCATCTTAGTATTTTGCTAATGACACTCATACATGGTATGTGTGGTCACATGTTCACATCTATAAATATCATTTTACAACATTCTTCATTGTATTGTGGCCTAAAGGTCACAAATGGTATTAGAGCATCCTAGACAATTACAAAATTCACTGAAATTACAGAAAAGATTAGCAGGATAAATACTCCCAGCCATTCCAAAATTTCATCCTAAATTTGATTAAATTTGAGAGAAGACGGAGGCTTGAGATAAGAGGGAGATGCACAAAACAAATGGACAATTCACAAACTTTGTTGAAGTACTTTAGCTAGACTTCCCCAGTGTGCATTCAAATTTGCCTAAGCATCTATAAATGCCAGTTGTTTGGTTGATCTTTTGGACTGAAGGTTCTCCATTTACTATTGCTAATCAGGAACACGCCCAGGAATCTTAGGACTGTTTGTTTCTGATAAGTCTATTCTCTTACATAGGTTTCCACAAGCAATTACCTTTTGCAGTTCTAGAGAAATAAAATACACTATTACTTACATTTCAAAGCTCAGCATCTCACCTCTCCTGAATCTTCTTAGAGTTTATCCCAAATCCTGACCTCTTGCCTCTAAATTGTGACTTCCAATCAATGAAGGCTCAGACCCTACTGTCAATGCTCAGCCATGTTCTTTCACCTGTGTCACCCTCTTCCTATATCTTTTATCTTTGAGTTCTTGTTTGCTAGTAGCTCCCTAACAAACCTCATTAGGTAATTTGTGCCCCCATCCATGCACAGCTGTCTCCTTGATAAATTCAGACTTATAAACCCAGTTCTCCTTGCCCAGTAGCCATTCTTTGTGCTAAGTCTGCTCCATCTGAATATGTGTGCAGTCACCAGGGTTTAATGGACCACCACTGAGAGCAACTGGCACAGCAACTTTTACTATCACTACTGTGAAATTTTGTTCAGTTTCAAGGGAAAAGAGACAACCAGACAAACAAAGCCTGATATTTGAAACGGGATTTGCAATTCCATATAAATTATGCAAATAAAACCGAAGTTATGCAAAATTCACAAACCATCCCAGAAGGTAAATCAGATATGTTTGTTTAATTTCCTTAATACTACAGTAGAAAAACTATATCCACTGAAAGTGAGAGCTTAATTAATTACTAACAGATATATTTTTTTCAAGGGCTATACTGTGCAACACCTTGCTGTATGACACTAGTTTATAATCTTAAAGACCAGGGTAGATTTGAAAGAATATCTGTACTTACTAATTAAAATACTAATTAAAATATAGGTGTGATATCTGTCTTCACATTTTGGTATAAACATTCCACCATAACTACTTGAGGACAATTATAGCATAAGGGCTGCTCAGAAAGTAATGTCTCCTATTTTGTGATGCTGGCCCATGACATCAGATAAGAATATTAGTGGGATGGCAGTACTGATTGAACCTCCACATCAATATTCCTTTATATTTTGTTGCCATGTGACAGATGGCAGCAGAGGGGCAATCTGACAAAAAGGAGTCTGACAAAGGAGTGCATACAGAGCAAAGGTGTGGGACTGAATTCCTCCATGCAGAAAAAATGGCACCTACTGACATTCACTGGCTCTTGCTGGACATTTATGGAGACCGAACAGTGGATATGAGTGCTGTGAGGTGTGGGTGGTGTGTTTCAGCAGGAGCAATGGTGGAAGTGGTCTTTTCTGCTGATGTACGGCATGCAAGCTCTTATTCACTGCTGATGAAAATGCATAGGTAGTCATATTGACTATAGTGACTGTCAAAAACTTGTGTTTTGTAGCTGAGAATTTGCTCTACTAAATTGTGTTATTGTGTTCTTTCTGTCTCCTGTAGTCTCCATGGAAATAAATACAAGGCATTACTTTCGAAGTGACCTACGTAATAAAAAGTGCAAAAATAATAAAAGATGTTTTTAATTGCTTATAATGAAATATTATTTCAACAGATGAAATGTTAGCATCCTATGGTTGTGTTTTACTCATAAAGAAAATCAGAGCTTGGACAATGTGGCCAAATGCAGACCCAGTTTGCAATTACAGAAAAAAGCTGTCAATAACACTCCACAACTGTCACTTTTATTACCCAACTCCTCCTCCCATAGCCCTATCTCATTTGTAGCT
The DNA here is from genome assembly GCA_037305975.1 of Chrysolophus pictus. NCBI lineage: Eukaryota > Metazoa > Chordata > Aves > Galliformes > Phasianidae > Chrysolophus > Chrysolophus pictus. The sequence goes on from CM074582.1 coordinate 6,531,073, forward strand.
ATGGTAAGATGCCAAATTGCTTTATTTCCAAAGTGTATGACTACATTTTAAAAAAGCCTTTGTGTGCAATATATTCCACAGTGCTTAGTCTCATTAGTATTGCCTCAGCATGCATGCATTCATGACCAGCATCCTTATTTCATATGGAGGCATCCTTTAAAGAAATTGAAAGCTACAGAGTCTATACATCAATGTTATGATGCTGTATTTTTCATGAAATCTGTAAATAAGGTCAACAGGATAGGGATATTCCAGATGACAGAATCCCTAATAGTTTTTGAGGAGCAGCCTGTCTCCCTCTAAAAAGTCAATTTGTTTTTGACCCATGCCTATTAAAAAGTATACTTCGTATAGCAGAGGCAAAGCACCACTCCAGCATTTTCATGGCTTTTGGTAAATATTGTTAGAATGATTGCATGCAAGAATGGCTGCCCATAGCTAAAGGAGGAAGGTAATGAGGACTCTGGATCATTTTAAGTGACATTGTTTGACTCTGTATTTTAAGGTCTCAAATGTGATGAATTCATAACAAAGACGCTATGGCAAGAGAGAATCAAAAGCAGTGTTGGCCTTGCAAAAGCTATAATTTAGAGAGCCAAGAATGTAATTTCTGTTGCCTCACAATAAAATCGAAATAGCTTAAGCTTCTTTCAAGACTTTGGACCCAATCCTGATTCCCTGGGAATCACTAGCTTCAGTGAATGGAAGGTCAGGCTCCATTTCACAATAGCAGGATTTGTAGTTTCTCCTCCCTGCCTCTGCCAGAAGCTAATCAGAGCCCCGTATAGAAAAAGCTGTTGGGTTCAGCTTGAAGATATGAATAGGATCCAGGTCACTCATGTTTGAAAGTCACAACAACTGGGCAACTGGAAGTAAATTGGGGGGCTCCTGGTGGGCAGCTGTCCACTGCACAGAACTGACTATCCCAAGAAGAGCAGCAAAAAGGAGCAAAATAAAAATTAATTGGAAAAGAATACAGAGGTGTAAAACAGGGAAGCAGTAAGGCTCTTGTTCAACTTCAGTTCAAACATCCAACAGCAAACTGATCACATATTCAGGCCTATATCATTCTTTGTCTTGACTAGAATACAGAAAACAAGATGAATACTAAAGAAACATGAACAAAAGTGTGTAGAATTATAATGACAAGAAAAGGCCAAAACAGATCAGATGAGAGTATCAGTAAAAAGAAGGACACAGCTCCACGGTGCATCACGCACCTGCTTTCTGTTCCATTCTCATAAAGCTCCTTACCAACATCTGTTACTAATGGACCAACATCCTGTAACTGCCTCCAAAGCACCAGACATTGGAACGAGGAGACAAAGAATAGACTAGTATTAAAGACGAGAAAGGATTGTGTCTTAATTAATGAATTCCCTTCGTACTGATCAACTGGTCCACAGTAACTTGAGAAGTGGTTTCTTTTGAGAGACAGATGACCACACACTGAATCTTTACACTTTCTTACTCTACTTTGATTTGCAGTTCCTTTTGGTGATTCTCAGTTTCCCTTTTCCATTCTAGTCCAAAATCTCCTTTTCCTTACAACTGAATTTACCTCTCTCTTTCAAGTTTTATCTGATGGCTCAGAGCCAGTTTGTGACCCCATCCCCAACTGTTAGTGTCCCCTTTGTTCTGAGGGGCAGCCACATGGTCCGGGCACCATTCAGGTAGGGAACCCACCTGCTGGGTCTCGGAGTCAGCTTGGCTAGCATTTCCTTTCAACACCAAGAGGCCACATAATCACTTTGTCACTTTCATGGCACCTATTTTACTGCAAAGGACTCTCCCTTTTAGAGAAAACCTCTCATTCCTTAATTGCTGTCTACTAAGGCCAGTTTGTTTTTCAGCGCAGATTAGCTTTGGAGTTTATATAACCCTTTGGCAGAGGAAGACTTCTATATGAAATGCACAGAATTAGTTTCACAAGATAAATCTCTCACCTCCATCTTTGACAGCAGTATCTTATACCTGTCAGCGCAGTCAGCTGAATCTATTACCACCAACACCAGTTAATGAATGCGGCAAACTAAGCTTAGACTGCAGTACAGTACTGTGGGGAAAGGCACCGAGAGAATAGTCAACCCATAGAAAAACCGTTAGTGACATTAGCAGAATGGACATATTAGTGGCACCATTAAACCCCATTTGTTTTCAGTGGATTTCAGGATTCCCCCAGTGACTTGACTATTCACTCATCCCCTGTTCCTAAAAATCATGCCCGTTTTTCACAATACACAGCTTACAATACACTAATTAAGCTCCACCATCTTCACCAGCTTGCTCTTTAGTTTTACACGTGAAATAGTAACTTTAGTCAGGGCATGAAGATACCATCTCACGTTCATTCTTATATGAAAATCACTACTGCTATATCAGATTGAAGCAATTTCCCTACGTAACCTTTCCCTACCTACCTTATTTTTTCATTGTGTGCCATTTGAAGTAGCTTCATATCCAAGAAGAGCCTTTCCAAGACTGAGATTTGAATTCACCTCCTTTACACCTTCTGCATTCTAACACTGTCCTGTAATATCTCATTCACCACACTGTAGTTTATATTCATTAAAGGAATAGAAGGAGCCTGTCCGATTTAAGATATCTCTGTCTGGAGAGTCAAGCAAGTACCAAGCTGTTATCTGACAGTCCCACCAGCTTTCACAGTCTTTGAGGGAGGAGACTAACCATAGACACAGTGATAAAGAATATTTTGTAACTTGTTAATTATGTATATATATCTATAGGTATCAATTACAAAAGGTATGCTTGCAAATGCGAATTCATTCTCATAAGAGCCTTTATTGAAGTTAATATTCCCATGGAGCAGAAGAATTATAAGACAGTATCTTCCTAAGTTATTGTGCTGAGTAGTCAAGAGTCCTGGATTCTACTATCATCTCTTCTTCCACAAAATATTCAATTTTGGATATTTTTCTTAATAAAATAAAATAAAATAACTTCCTTAAGTCCCAATATCTGTTTAACAATTCTTCACCACCTTTCACGAGGTCTGCAGTTACAGAATACTAAACACTTCTATCATAAGCTGATTGGAACAAATGTATCTGGGTGCCAAGTTTTATTTTAAATAAGGTCTTTGATTTAAAAAAAAAAAAAAAGGATACAAATAGGAAGGAAGAAAGGAAGGAAGGAAGGAAAGGGAAAGAGGGAAAGAGGAAAAGAGAGAGAGAGAGAGAGAGAAAGAAAGAAAAGAAAGAAAAAGAAAGAAAGAAAGAAAGAAAGAAAGAAAGAAAGAAAGAAAGAAAGAAAGAAAGAAAGAAAGAAAGAAAGAAAGAGAAAGAAAGAAAGAAAGAAAGAAAGAAAGAAAGAAAGAAAGAAAGAAAGAAAGAAAGAAAGAAAGAAAGAAAGAAAGAAAGAAAGAAAGAAAGAAAGAAAGAAAGAAAGAAAGAGGTTTCATTTTCTTTGTTGTTTAAATCACTTCTCTTTCAAATAGCAGATGATGAACTACAGGGTTTCAGTGCTAAAGCTGAAATATTATAAGCAGTTCAAATGGCTGTGGATTCTTCCCATCTGTCATGGACTGCAATTGAGCATTATAACAGAAAAGTGATATTAGTTTCAAACTAAAAATAAATCATCAAGTCAAGCCTGTATCTCTAATTCTATGTACATTGCCCTAGCAGTGACCTTCCCATGGCCAGGACAAATCATATTCTGTAGGGAATTTGTAAATTCATTCTTCATGCTAGCTCATTTCTGGTCTCTTTATGAAAAAAAATTCTTCCTGATAGCTCATGCTTGAACCCGCTTCAGATTTTAATGGTAAGCTTCTCTCCATCACAGTTTAGTCAGATTGTTTTCATATTTAAGATCTCTGAATTTGTCTACTAGAAGTTTTTGAGTGTTAAGACACAAGGAGCTAATGGTTGTCCCTAAAGCACCAGCATAAACAGATGGAAAAAATAATGGAATCTCTTTCTGGGCATGGAAAAGAAGCAGGGAAGTATCCTTTCAAAGGTAAAAAAGGAAATGCAAAGGGAACATTGGCATATGTTTTGTATCCTCTTCAGAAGTCTAAGCAGAAAAATTCTCTTAAGTGGGTTTCTTCACCATTGCTGCATGAGGCAAAATCAGAGCTGCTTTTCTCTTTCACACAGTTGATTCAGGCCAAGCTACATTCATTTTCAAAGTTAGATTTATCTTGCCATAAACTTCCTGACAAATGGCATCCATTTTGAATAATCTTCATTCATAAATGTGAATAGTCTCATTAGTTAATTTGTTATTTGTTTGGAAAAAAAGGCAGCACAAAGCAAATCTAGTTATTAGAACCTACTAGAAGAAGAAAACAACAACTTCTTTCTCATTTTAAGATAATCTCATCAACGGTCCAGAAAAAGGAAGTGAAAAAATGTTCTGCACAATGGGCTATTACATGAAAACAAAGTATTTGTACTATTTTACCTTGCTTTATATTGCAGTAAAATAAACATATTTTTGCTTAAGACATGATTTTCAGAGTTGGAAATAACCAAAGTTTCTCACAGGCAACAACTGAAAAAACAGATATAGAGAATATGTGAAAAAAACCCAGGCCCGCAGTACCTTTTGTGCCTGAAAACAGAAGTGCCCGAATTTACAGGCTCTTTAAAGCTATTCTTTATGTGACAAGGTCCAAGGCCAAACAAGATGTTTGTGTTTGAATCTGGGAAAGAACTCAAGCTTCCCAGATCCACATCTTACACAAATTATTTGCCTTTGTTTTCTTGCTCCACGAATGCTAATTTGCACATACAAATTACTGGTGCGCACCTATGTCCGCACGTATTAGTGGGAGCAAATTCAGGGATTGCTTTCCCAAAGCTAATTCATGAATTGAAACTTATAAGAAAGTCTGCACACAAAGGATATGTTTCTGAATATAAAGAATCACAATTTCTAATCAGTTTCATTGATGCTGAGCATTTCTGGTAGCCATAGTAACAGGCGCACACAATAAATGGTGTTTTGTTTAATCAGTCATGAGAAAGAAGTCTGGGCATGGTGAATCAGACTGAATCAGAAACAGTTTCCTTTACTACCCTCATCAAAATAACTTCAGTGTAACTAGAGGACGATTCAAATCAGCGAGACAGGATAAGCCCATGAAATCCAGCACTCAGTCCTGTTTTCAAACAGCCCTCTCAGAAGCTCAGATTAAAGTTTTACTTCTATTTCAAAGACAAGGGTTTATGCAGGATAGGGTTTAGTTTGAGGTTCAGATTTTATCTTGCTGGTACTGCAGGTACTTTGCATCTGGCCAAAGTCCACCAGAGACATTACAGATGTTCAGAGCCAAGAGACTCTCAGTAATTTCAGGCTCACACTAACTAAAAAAAGTACGTGAGGTTTTTTTTAACTTCAACTGGGGAAAATGTGTTAGACTTAATAACAGTACAAATAAAATCCTCTTGCTGCCAGCTAAAATACTTTAAGGCATTGGTGGCCAGAATCTGCTTTGCATTTGTGGAAAATAAATATAATTAAGATATAGTCATGCAATTTTAAAGAGAAAAAAAAAAAAAAAAAAACACAGGTAAACTGAAGACCATTGAGGAAGATGAGGTTTTCTGACACAGATATTCTTGGAAAAGAAGAATAGAAATGGCATTTGTGGGGCAGGCTCTGAACAAATAGTAGACATAAAAAGGGCTACCTTTGAAGTATAAAGATCAAAAAATATTTTTTTCAAGTAATAAGATCTCTCTCAGGTGGATTTCAGCATAATATGAACATGGTAATAAAAATAAAACAGTGCAATAAAACTGCAAGTAGAACTGAGTCGGTCACTCTCGAGTTCTCAGTTTAAGGTCAAAGAAAGCTATGGTCAGTGTTGGCAGTTTTTAATGTCACCATTTTGCCTAATGAAAAGTTATAAAAGCATTATGAATAATAAGGCCTTAAATAATTTGGCGGCTGTGGTGACATCATAACAAGTTTGGTCAGGAGGCTGTGATGTAACCAGAACTGCAGCAATTCTTTCCAGTTTTTTAAAGGAGCTTTGGGAACGTGGGTGGAGAAGAAATATAAAGAAAATCTTTTCTTTTTATCTGTTTTCAATTCCTACTCAGGATTTACCATATACTTCACTCTCTTTTTAAATTGTAACATGTCTTTCTTTGATATTCCCTCCTAAAGGCACCAAAAACAAATCTGAACATTATCACATCTACTGCTTTCTTCATCACACATTTACCAATAACTCATTTTTTTCCCAAGAATAATTTTTTTTCCTTCCCCCTTGAGTATTTGGTCTCAGCAGCTACAAGTACTGCTAACTTCAATGTATTAGAGAATATCTCATTGCAAACATCATGAGATAGGTAGGACAAAAACAGATGCTCAGCATTAGACAGTGACAGATGCAGGAATGACATCCTGAGCTTTCTCTCTGTTGTGCACAGCTTTCCATGGTGGTTCACTCACTTCTAGGGCTTCTCTGCCCAAGGCAGGACAAGAAGATGGGATTGCAATCAAATATACCAAAGCCACAGACAAAGGGGAAACAAAAGCAGAAAAAAACCACTGTGCTCTGAAAACCACATTCCATATGGACATCTCTTTGGTAATCACAACACACCGAGCTGCTCTATTTTAACATCTTTGTAAGGAGTTGCTTCCAGTGAGAGGTTACATGTTATGAAAGACTATACTCTGTCAGAAAAAAACCATCAAACACTTGCTGTTCCCCATCTTTTGTTTGAATCCTGCTATGGCTCCCATTGGTATCAACAGTGTAACTGCAGGGAAACACCTGTATGTTTACTCATCTTGTTTCATCTGTTCAGTTCAGTTACAGAACCAAATTTCCACTGCAGCCTCTGCTTTTTACCTCATTTTCCATCTGAGCTGGCAGAAGACCAAGGAGGTCAAGTGATTTGCTCAGGGTCACGTAATGAGTCAGAACCCTGTGCTCAGAGTAAATCCAGGATCCTGCACAACTCCGGCACTCAGGGCTTGTCTGCTCAGAAAACCACACGAGTTCCAGCTGTTTTCCTTTTTCACACAGACTGAGTATGAGGAAGTTTGTTGAGAATCTGCCTTAAGTACAAATTCAGCCAGCAGCAGGCTTTCTGTGGTCAAATGTTGGATTTAAAATACCTTCAAATCAATATCCAATACTGGGTTCTGTTCTTTTCATTTCTTATCCTCTCCAAGTCTCTGACACTTGAGTTCACTCAAGAAATTAGGAATTTTTTTCTGTTATTTGATTGTTGTTTGTTGTTCTATTTTTTTTCAATTGTTACCACTAATCTCTCAAGACAGAAAGAAAGAAAAGAACTTCACCATGGAGCATTTCCTGCAGCCATTGGGTCTGGTACATGGAGAAGCTGCCTTGCTGCTTACCCACAGTTTGCCAAATTACAAGCAAGACTCAGCATTTCTGTTGAACACCACAGATATAAATGAAACTTCATGTCTAAGTTAGAGCTCATACAGGTTGCTGAGGAGTGCTGAAGGGAAAAGGAGTACTATACATACATAATGCTTACTGCAGGAAGGTGGGAACATTAGGATAATTAGGAAATTATCACTGCAGCTTGAGGGCCCTAATTCTTGAACCTATTTTCTGAGTTAATAGTTTTGAACTTTACTTGGGCAATGGCTGAAATCTAACTTGCATGGGAGATGACTATAGTTCCAAAATAGTAGGATGATAAGGGAATGCAAGGCTACCTTACCATTCAGTGCAAGTTCTGCAGCGAGTTAGAAAATCTAGGTATGTATTATGCAATTAATCATTTAGAATGCTAATTCAGATTAAAGGCTATTCCCAGTAAAAACGGTGCTGAATGCAGGTAAGAAAAATATGTATGTTCCAATAGCATAGATTAGGAACTGATGATTTGCTCATCAGTGGTGTCAGCCTAGGTAACTATCTGAATGCTATACAGTTACAACTCTGTCACTGCTGCCTGTCTTACCTGGCCATAGTGCCAGATGAACATGAAGAAGTTATAGACTTTCCAATCTGAGAACAATTTCTTTTTATGGAATATCCCCATAAAATGGATATCCTACACTTTTTATATGTGCATCACATAAGAGAACGTACATCTCACCACATTCTATCCACTAAAGTAGACGTTTTGGTCAGTCCCTCTTTTATCACCTTGGCTCTCTCGAACCTTTGATTCCGACACAAATTTAGTAAATGTTCCTTAAAAAGCTGCCAAAAGACAGAGACTTCAACACCTACCTACAGGCTGAACTATAGCCTGACCTAAATTCATCAGTCCTGTCATCACCGTGTTCCTGTAACTAAGAAAACCCCAAAGGTGGTCAAGGATTGTCCTCAGAGAAAGATACTTTCCTCTTGAAGAGGTACTTTGCATTCAGATGGTAAGTTCTCTCTATATGGTGCTTGGTGTGCAATTTAGCCTTGTTTTCCAGCAGGTGAGAGATTGCTTTCTGCACACCAGTAGTGCAGAGAATGTAGACTGCATCACTCAAGTACAGACATAGAAAACCAACAGCTAAAGAGATCACCTTTGGTGTACTAAATAGAAATATACTCTGTGATCCTCCTCTAGGATCAAACCAAACAGGCTGCTCTCCATCACCTGCCAACATGAGCGTGAACGTGCTAACCCTCAGGAAATGCCAGCTACTGAAAATATATAGCAACACACATTCTTGGAAAAACAGACTGTCATGAACATATTAAACACGTCATGCCATGACACCCTGTAGGTTGATGAATAAAGTGCAAGATCAATCATTTTAATTGTATGTTGCTCCTCAGCATGCTAGCAAGAGTAACAACTGTGGTTGACAACTTTGTTGCTCAGAAATCTAAGAACTATGATGCCATTCATCAGTACTGGAGCAAAAATATTCTGAATTTCTAATAAAGAATGCCAGAATGAATTGCTTCAAGCAGGAAAACATGCTACTTTCTCCACGTTCCTGATGTTATTAGTTTTCTGAATTTATTTTCTCTCTTTCAATTAAAATAATAATAATAGCAATAAGGGAAGATCTCTGTGCATACCTATGTGTGTCTGTATATCTCTCTGAATTTGTACGTGTGTGAATGGATACATGCATATGTTTATGCATTAAAGGCTTGACAGATGAATACACTGTGTGCATGTTTTCTCCCAGGGAACACGCTGAGAGAGAAAATGAACCTTGTATAAAGGACATAATGCACAAGGCTTAATGCATGGTGGGAAGAGCCTCTAGGGAGGAGGGTAACACAGGAGTCTGGAACAAACCACCACCATGGCATTCATGAAGATTTCTGACATGGTGATAACCTAAATCTGCCTCCAATAAACTCTTCTTAAAAGGTACCAGAAAAATTTCAATTTCGTAATTTCTTTGGAGTTGACACAGAGGAAGTGAGCTCACATTTTGAAACTTAAAGCTCAAGACTGAATAAGACAATGGCCAACTCAAAGCTCTCATGCACAAAGCTCTCATTCATATTAAATGAATATAAAGTAAAAGAAAATGTTAATTCTCCCATTGGCCTCAAGGTCATCTGCCACTCCGTTTTTTCCATTAGTACTGCTCACAATCTGAATACAACATTTGCCTTGACAGTCTGAATTTGAGCTGAAACTCAACACGTTATTATCTACCAAATAAATTCATTCTTTAAAACAAACACGACAGAGATGGGTACACTGATTAGGAGATACTTTGTATTGGCAATGAATATCTCAGTTACGAGGAAGCTATACACATTTTGCTCCCTCAAAATAGTTACTCTGTTGGCAACTCCTCAGTTGTGAGGAAAAAAAAAAAAAAAAAAAAAAACAACCGAACTATATGAATAGAAAATTCAGTGAAAATTATTCTTACTATAGCACTGTAGCTTAACTGTAATTTCAACGCACATAAGTGTCATTTTACATTGTTGGAGTTCTGCAGGGGCTCCTTAATTATAAATAAAAACAACACCTACATTTTCCAAATGCTTTTTCATTTTAAATTGGCAATAATCTCTTCTGGGGAGCTAATTAATCAAGCAACACAAAACAGATGAACATGCAGTTTCTTTTCCTGCAGCACAGACACACTTTAGCTTATATAAAAGTCACTCAGAACTTGTGCTGAATCAGAGAAGGAAGAGCAAGCCAGTTTTGAGTGCTCCATCTGCTACAGGGTTGCTAACTCCCAGGATTTTATTGCACCTATGGTATTGCTTTCTGTTTTTCTTCAGGCCTGTGCTGATGTAATCCTGAGTTGGCATGTGACCTTTTGTGTGGAAAACTTGTTAGTGTGACTTGGGTGTATCCTGAAGATGCAAAAACAAGAAGTCAAATAAAAAGAACTTCGCATGTATGGCAGCTTCAAATTCTCATGATTTAAGGAAATCTCATGATTGTTTGAAGGCTGACTTATGAGTAAGGAGGGGAAGCTTGCACTTGTGGTTGGTGCTGCTTCTGTTCTTTTAGAAATAACAGCAACAGAAAACTACCTTGAGACATCCCAGCACTCACAATCAATAGAGAGGCAATGAGCAGTGCTGTTCAGAATGCCTGGAAGAGGACAATGTGAAAAAATCTACAAAATGTCCTAATATTGGGATTCTTTATTTATAACACTACTCCCTGTCTGGCACTGTGGCAGAAATAGACCCAGGAGCTCACACTGACCATCAGAATTATCCCTAGAGAAACTGTGGAGTTTCTTCTTAGAGCTAGGACACAGCATTTCCTATTTCCTCCAAAAAATCTTGGAAGCCCTGGATTTAAGGATAGTGTGAGCCTAGGGATGTCCCTTCATTCTCTCTTCCTCCTCCAGATGGAGGGGATAGTGCACACACAGGTGGCCAGCCTTACTTGCAGATACAGAGCATGCAACTAGACCCAGATGATTACTACTTCACCCAAGGTTTTACAGGCAGAATACCCTTTGCCTCCAAATGAAATTTCTGTAACAAATGAAATTTTGCATCTGGCCAACAGAATTCAGCAGGATTTTTGTCTGAGTGAAATTTTCAGTTGTTCTGTAAGAGAAATAATGCAAGTATTTTTAAGTAGCTGAGTTGCGCATCAAGAAACAAGACTTGTAAATAAGGAAGTACTTTGGCTAGCACAGAAGATTGATACAGCACCTGACAGCTTTCATTACGTAAATGTAATTTATTTCAGCAAACAAGTGACTGGAATCATGCATCATTTCTGAACGCACTGACCCTCAGGTTTACATGGTTGGCTGCTATGGGTTTGAAAACAGGAAGCTCCAGCTGTAACACGAGTGACCCAGACAGCAAAGAGCTAGACACCAAACTAAATTGGAAGGCAGGAAGTCAAAGTTCATGCTCATACCACAAACAATACAGAAATAATAAAGTTCCTCTGAGATGCATTTGGCAAAGCTGAAAGTCATTGTGAGGTATAAAATATAAAAGAACTGATAATATAAACGTTTATAAAAATCTGAGCAAAGAATAAATTGCCAGCAGCGTTCCAAAGAGCTAACTCCATCCATGTACGTTTTCATAAACACTAGAGGCACACCATAAACTGAGCACTAACTCTAACAGGATGCTAACTCCCTGGAGTTCTTTTAACTAGTCCATTCAGCAGCCCTGGGGTTTGGTTATTCTTAGTCTTTGTTTTCCTAAAGCTCGAATAGAGCTGCCACTCAGCACCAGGATGCTGCTGCAGCCTCTGTCCCACTAGGCACTTGTTTCTGGTCTTCTGGCACTGACAGCACTTTTTGCCTCTCTGGTGACCTGCTTCTCGGTGCTTTTGATCTCCACAGCCTTCCACGGGCTCACAGAAACCTCTACAGCCCACATCCAGAAATATATCACATCCTGTGCACATCACAACTCCCCAGCGATTTCCCCAACAGTTACACTCAATCTGTTGCTGTTACCTTCTGAGAAGCCAGCTTCTGCACCAAATGTACACAACATCTGACTACTACTGCCTACATCTGACTGAACTTTCCATTTTAGGGACAGAACAAGTCATTACAGAGGGAAGTCCAACAGATAGCATGGATGCCAGCCCTGCAGGTCAGGCACAATGCTGCTGAAGCTATGGGATTCCTGAGAGATTCACCTCTGAGCAGCTGGTGCTTACCAGAGCACTGATTTAGATCTGCACAGAGCCCTAAAAGCAGGAGCTTGATGTTGCACCAGAGTTGCAGAAGTTACCCCAAATTTTTCCTAATTCCACCCTGTAGGAAACTAAAAGGAGTTTTTCATTTAATTTAATTTACATTGAATTTTTCTGAAAATATAATTTGTCCCCAGACTCCTGCCAAGATAATCAGTTTGATCACCAGCTGTGTATTCCAGCTTCCTTTTATGACTCCTCTGCATCCCTGTGTTTTACAACTGCTTTTCATTTGCTACAGTCTGCCCCACAGCCTTCTGCTCAGAAAGCTGAAAAGTAATTTCTGCCCTTCTCTCCTAAGGAATAACTATTCTCCTCACTGTATCTACGGAGAAAAGGGAGTCAATGATGGCAGCATCCATATCCATATTAAATATTTCCTGTGGAACTAAAGGGGCTACATGTTGCAGACAGAACTTTCCAAGGAGGTAAGTTTTTCATTGTCATGTATCTGCAGTAGATCACAGCTGAAGTAATGCTTGATTTTACCACACAAACAACATTGGCATTTCCCACAAATCTTGCATGGAGTGCTTTTTCTCAGAATTTCCCTTTTCATCTTGTTTGCCTTTTTACATTCCAACTTCTCCTGTTTACTCTCTTGCCTTGTTTGTTACAATGAATGTCAAAACAAAAAGTGGTGACCTTTCCAAACCCCTGCACAAGGCACTGCTCAGCTTGCACATGCACATACACATGCTTACACATGCACATACATGCATGGTATGTAGTGTGGAATTCACTTTTATTTAAGCAAGTGGATAAATTCTTTTCAACTGCAACATTGAAGAAAAACAAAACAAAACAAAACAAAAACCAGGAAAAGTTAAACAGAAAAGCCTGAAATAAAATCTTAGTTTGGGCACTTTTTGTGTAAAAAAAATGTTTTATTATTTGAAACCCTAGAAAAGTACCATGAATTTACGTGACAGCTATCAGTATTACAAACCACATGAATCCAGAGGCTATCTAAAGGCTTGTTTTCTGCTAATAGCTCCAGAGTCACAGAGGCCATCATCACATCATCATCATTACAGTTTTGTTCATAATAGATGTCAAAGCGTTGCAAGGAAATGCAAGAATTACAATAATAATGAGAGAATTTATCATCATCATCAATATTTTGTAAATGAAAAGTTAAGGATCCCTTAGGATAGGGGCTCTGTTTGAAGACCATCTAGAATTTTGCATTCTGAAAATTGTTTTATGCTCCTCTTAAGATAATGGACCTGTTTTCAAAGGCATTTTTACTGCTACTATTTACTATTTATTTTGCCAAGACAACCACTCAACTGCATTATTTGGTGCTGCAACAGCGTGGCAGAGAAAGGCATCTGTGAGCTAGTTTAGAGAGTGAGATAAACTTGTACCTGCAAGTCCATTGATCTCTAGTGAAAAAGTGATGTGCAAATCTCTGAAAATCAAACACAGCATTCTTAAGCTGTACATTCAAAGACAGGCAATCATTTTAAAGCTGCAAGTGTACAGGCTGAGCTTAAAATATGAAACAAGTTGAAGACCTAGGGACAGAATTTGCTTGTCTGAGGCTATTACTCTGTCTGATGCACAGTATTAAGATAAATGAACATGCTGGAAAACATCTCAGTAAAGCATTCAGTCCAGCTTAGTTTATCTCAGTTAAATGCCAGCTTTGCATTCTTCAATAAATGTCATTAGGAGAGTTTCTACAGTTCCTGTAAACTTTTTTGATATATTTTCATTGCTGTAAACCTCTCCTTTCACATGATTCCAATTAAGGTAAAAAAAAAAAGCCTACAGTCTTGGGGGAGGGTGGGAAGAAGGGAATTGGCAAACTGGTAAATGGCCTTAATGAAAAGCTTATTTTTACTTTGTTTGGCACTTTATATTTTGCAACTTAAATTGTGACACAGTTTCAATTTTTTTCCTCACTCAAGTAATTTGCAATACTGTTTCCTGAATTTGCAATTTCAATTTGTTCATTCTGCTCCCTAAACTTATCTTTCCTCTTCGTAGTGAAGGCTTACAAAATCACTCGAACATGCCTCGTTGTGTCCCAAATAAGATCAGTGAGAATTCATGCAGAATGGTCTGTACCTTACCTGGTTCGGCATAAAGAAGTTAGAAATGTTTAGGAAGGGAAAATGATAAATATCCTCTGTGTTCAATTGTGAAAATAGACTATGAAAATCACTTCAGGGGGAAAAAAAATTAATTCTCATTGAAGGACTTGGGCCATTCAGTGGCAAGAAAATGTCAACTGCATTCAGCCACGCAGTCTCAGCACCTACAGCCAGCGCTGCAAACTTCTGGAAAAAGCCTGGCCCCTCAGCCCTTCTGTGACACAGCACGCACTTCCCATGGGGCAGTGCCAATGGGCAGACACAGACCTTTTGAGATCCCTTTGGAAAATCACAGTTGTTTTCTCCAAAAGGCAGCACAATTTGAGCCCAGCATCTTCAAACTCTTAAAAGGATGCTTCTGATGGGGGAATTCAGTAACTAGCAGATGGGTAAACATGGTCATGGTCTGTGCCTGAGAATTCTATTCTCCTTTTAACTGGACCACAGCAGTTCTGCTACATGTAAATGGAAGAATAGCCTTGGGCAAAATGTAAATCTTTAAAGGAGAAGAAAGTTTTGTGTGTACATCTGTGTAAATCATGATGAAAAGAGTATCTGGTGGTAGAGCTTACGTATTGAGCTGTTTTGTCCAGATTTTTCCCTTACATAACTTGAATAAATATCCAAATGCATAAATGCAATGCTGATTTTTTTCAAGTTTTTGACCTCAAACATTCCTCCTGGTTTTATTTCTCTCTGCATCCTTCTGCAAAATGTGCACTTGGTTCTGCTGTTATGTCTGAAATGGCATAATTTGGGTTGAACTATTCCTAGGATATGTACAGCACAAAGCACACTTTGCAGCTAGCTCCAAATCCCAGTGAAGATCACAAAAAACAAAAACAAAAACAAAAAACAAAAAAACAGAGAAAATGAGAAGAAGCATGAGGTTCTAAGTATGTTACAACAGCGGCAGTACGCTTATTTTCCTCTAATTTGAGAATGAAATAGCAGCTTGGAGCTGCTCTTTTTCAAGGACAGAGAGGAGAATTTTTATAAGTTACTAAATCAGACAAGCAAAGCTCACCAGGAGTATGGAACACGCTCAGATGTGTCTTCTTCACATGTGTTCTATCCATCAAAGGAAGAGGAGGCCTCACCTGCCAAGCAAATGTTTTATATTGAACTGGAGGGTTCCAAATGTCTCATGAAGGTGTCAGATAAACAGAAGGAGACAGGAAAAGGTGACAGGATGCTCTCGCACAAGTGTTGCTTTTGTTTCAAAGATGAGTGACAGACAAAGAACTTTCTCCTGTTTATAATGTAAGACAAAAACATCTAAGACTATCAAAATCAGATGCCTATGCAAAGTATCTTTGTGCAAGATCGTTCCTAAGACAAAGTATCAAAATTAATTTTGGATGTGAAGAGAAATCCAATGAAAACAGCATATATTATGCTTCCAAGAATGATGTTTAATAGCAAAACCAACCCTACAGTAAGAATACTTCAATAATTTCACTAAACGTTAAACTCTACTGTTCAATGTCATTGCTCACTTATCAATTTAATTTCTTTTCCTCTAGAAATAGTTGTAGCAGGTTGTTATTGACCAGCCAATGGTCACTTTCAGCGGATTTAATAAATGTAATAGGTACACATTTAGTTTCACACAAAATTACTGTGTAAACAGATCTCCCCAGAAGAAATACGGGACGACAGAAATCAAAAAAGCCCAAGGGATAGCCTGTGATACACATGGTTTTTAAGATACATTTGAATGGCTGAAACTGCTGTCCAGCAATACCCAGGGCTGGGTCAGTGGGAAGGCTCCATTGCAGTGATCTTCTTGGGATGCCAATAGACTCAGAAATGACAGGAATCAAAAAGTTGCTTATCGTATCGTTGAATAAATGTACTTGTTTCTTATGGACAGAACCATTCTGCTGGTTTTAAAAGCTCTCCTAGCACTTCCCTGCTATTTCCAGTCTACTCACTTCAGCAAAGTAAATGTAAAGTTAAGCCTGTGTAAGGCAGAAATGAAACGTTACGGCAAATGTTCTTGCTCTGTAAATCAGCAAATCCCCCCCTATCCTAAAAGCAAGATTTCACAGTCAATTTAAGCTGATCTGAGACTGCGCTGCTCCTGAACAGAGCAATCCAACTTCCTTTTATCTCCAGCTGCGTGTTCCCACCACTTCCCTTGTGCGGGCTCCAGAGATCATACTGCTGAAAGATAAACAAGATCAGCTCCCTGATCCTACTGAAAACTAACACTGAAAATAGTTTTTAGCCATTTTCTAAAGAGTTGAAAGCAACCCATTCTGTAGCAATTTGCAGTTAACTCTCACATAAACTGATTTTGAAACCTCAGCATTACAGAGAAAGAGAACCGAAAAATAAATCACCAAACTGGAGAAGTATTAATATTTGAGCAAGAAGTGAGATAGCACAGAAAAACAGTCAGTCTCTTACCAGTAATTATGGCAGGACAGTTTTTATTCCAGTTTCAAAAAAAACCTCTAGTGTGCAAGACCCTTGTGTACAAGAACTGAACTACTGAAATGAAACAAATTATGGCAAAAGTCTCAGCTTATATGAGAAAAATAATCCAAAGAAAAAGTCATCACTAAAATATTATTTTCCTTTTATTTCTCTTTACTATTTTTTTTACTTGATTCTTCTTAAAACAAATTATTTATTTTTTACTCTTGCAGCAGAGTCTTTACTTCGTGATTTTTTTGATCAGATATTTTTTGCTAATCCTGCTTGTAAAGTAATTAGAAATAATCTTCTTTCCCCTTTTCTATTCTCTCCTGTTTGTTACGTTTTATCTGTGTGGTCTAGTGATAATAAGCGTACTGTTCCTTTCTGATGTTTATTTCTTGTGGTTCTGGTTTTATCTATCTAATATGTGTTGTAACAAGAGAAAGTGCACCTTTTGTGGCAGATAAAGAGACAACAAAAGAATAACGTAGAGAAAAAATAGGTTGCTTTAATTAACCATTGTCAAAGGTTTAATGTTTGCATTAGAGAACTCATGGGTAATTAACATCACTCTGGAAAAATATATATGAATTAATCATATCAAAATGCTTGGTTGAGTTCTGAACTACCAAAAACCATCACGCTCAGAAATGGAATGTATGCCAACAATACTTTGTTGACCCTGTTCTAGTTCTTGCATTTTATAAACAGACAGGTTGTTGATCTAAATATAGAACTTGTACAGACACTAGCCCATCTAAACGGGGTGTGTATGCAGGGGGAATCCGCAGGAAAGCGTTAAGAGTTTCCAAGTGTCCACATCTAGTCAGGAATAAGTTAATGTCATTTGTGAAGTCTGCTAAAACAAGATTTCATTGCAGTCATAGTTTTCATAAGACGGCCATACAAGTAAATGTCTTTGACTTGTGAAAAACAGCCAAATAGTAACATTTGATTCATACAGTCCTAAGCTTGATTTGAATTGACTACTTAGGCACCTTAGATAACCCTCCTAACCCTGATCTCTGTAACACTTGCAATTTCGTAACGTACTGTCCTTTTGTAATGTCATGGTGAATTGAATTATTAACAATCTGACTGAACATGCAATTTTACCTCTGCAAACTGATTTGTGTAATTTTTAATCTATTCACACTTTAAAAAAATCACCCAACATATGTAGATTATAGAGATTCTATGCACAGAGCAGCAGATGCGAGTGGTTCATCATCAATAGGAGTTGTATGTTTAAGCCTTATTTAAACACATAGGTTTTGCACATTACCCTCTCAAATTCAACAACTAGAGCAAAGAGGACTTTCTTAAGAATAGGCAAGAGTCATCTGCATGCAAATAGACTAAATAATTAAAAATGGGATAAGCCTTCCTTTAGGTTGATTATGGCCAGATTGGGGCCCTCGGAGGTTACTCAGTGACTCAATAAACTCACTAAATGTGGCAAGATTTGAAAACACTAGTGGTTTCTATTCTGACCCTTTCTACTCTTTATCTTTTTGCCTGTTTTTTTGTTGTTTTTTTTTTTTATCACGTAGCTTCTTAGGGAAGGAAATATTGCCTTATGTTCGGAAATTGCCCATAGCATTGCAGGCACTACCCAAACAAAGAGAAACAATAAAAGTAACAAAAAGAGGAGGAGGAGGTTTGCTTGACCCCATGCAAAAATCCCCTAAAGACTCCTTTCAAACTCAATAGGATAGTAACCTGGCTTATTGCCTAACTAAAATACCCATATATAATTGTTCTAATATAACCAGACTATCAAAATGAACAGAAAAGATGCTTTGCGATGCAATCAAGGGACAACTGAAAATATGTTGGAAAGTTTCAAATTATTTTGTAGACACAGCCACTTAGAAATGTACAATCAATCAAGTACCTTTTTGTTTTCTGCTGGGATGGAGTTAAGTGATCTAGAGTTTCACCTCAGTTCTGCTCCTGACTTCATGATCTTCAGCATGATACTGTTAGGTATCTCTCTGGGCCTTCATCTCATAGTCTGTAAAACAGAGATAATGGTTTTCATCTCAGAACATTTTGAAATATACAAGTAAAATGTCACACAAGTTCAGTGCCATTAATACATATTTTATTCACTGAGTAAGATCTCAAAGCAAAACCTTTCCCTTTGATTGTTTGCTGCAACATTCCCTCTGCCAGTCCTTAGCAATACATTTTAAGTAGCGTATGATAAAGTGAAGACCAGCATAATAAAATAAACTCTGTGAAGACCTCATTTTCCCTAGATTTAATTATGATGAATCTTATCTACTGTGATAACATTTCTTAACCTTTACAGTTTTACAAAATGCTTGTAGCAAATTTTGTTATTTTCTAATCTTTCATGCTATGTAGTTCCATTTGTTTCCCATCTAAGAAATACATAGCAAGCATGACATTTCATATTTTAGAAACTTGCCTTCCTGTACCATTAATACCAACATTATGATTCAAACCCATGGTTTCCTAGTCCTCCTTCTAGGCTAATTTATTGTAGTAATAAACCAGCTTCATTGCTTGCTTCTAGTATTTTACATAACAGTGCAAAGATTTTGAAAGCATAGTATCAAAACTTTGGATATCCTTAAAATCCTCTTAATATTTCTGTGGTTTGATTTACATGATTTTACCATCTGCTATGAAAACATCAGCTTGTGACTACTGGTGGGGCACTCACTGAGGTTTGTTCAATTTCTGTGGATCCTTAGGGGCATCTGGATTATCAGAGAATAAAACAGTCTGTTTTGTAGAAATAGAGATCTCATTTCAAAGTATCTCATCCTTAGTTTAGATGGATCTTACTATAAGTTATATAGAAAGTACAGAGTTCTTAGAAAATAAAAGTTATAAAAATAGACATAGAAAGAGAACAAGTATTAAATAAGCAAGAGTTATTGAAAATATTGTAATATATTAGCAAGTAGATGCTTTGATATCTCTGGCTAAGGCTGCATTTGCACTTTTGTTAGTGGTGAGGGGGGTCTATCTCAGCTGCTGCTACCATTTTCTTGGGGAAAATTATCTTCATAGTTTTAGCTCTAAAGCATGTCTTTGGTTTAGGTCCTGGGAAGAAGATCTGATTCCACATGACTGCTTCTCCCATGAGCCAGTTTTCAGTTTCATTTCTGTCTCCGGACAGTACCACCACCAAAATAAACAAATCTGATAAACACTGAAAGCTCACTCGTTATATTAGAGAGTTTTCTCAGTGAAAATGTTAACATTTCAATAATGCCTCAAATAATGTAATACTAATATTAAAAAAAACCTAAATGATTGCATGCAGAAAATCCAAGTACCGTAGGACTCAAAATCACTGAAAATTTTTGCATTGCAGTTGATGCAAGTTCAGATGATGATATACACTGATTTGATCTTTTGATATATATTCTTCTTTTACAAAATGTGACCTTATAGGACAATCAAGGCTGGATACAACTCTGAAGCCTTTAGTTAAGAAAATACAGTTGAATCTGAAGTCAGTCATTTAGTGTTGAGAATGCTTGGTGATAATTTTGCCTTAAAAATGTTATCAGAAGTGGCTTCAAAAGATGATTTTAAAAAGGAAATAAATCAGTGGAGTTTTATTCCCCAAAAGCTATTTTCAATAGAAAGTCAGTTAAGTAAAAAAATCAGGTAATAGCTGCAAAATAATACTTCTAAAAAATTCTGAGTCCATAATGAAATCATATTGCAAGATCCTGAGGAATTTAACTTGTGGGAAGCTCAAACACAGACCTGTGGATAGATCAAGATTCCTCAAGCAGTCCAGTAGCACAGAGAACAGAGTCTAAGCTACAGGGAAAGGAAACATTTGAAAAGCACTTGCATTTCTGCTTTATCATTCAGTTCTACGATCATTGTTTTGAGTGACAAACATTTCAGAACGTGTGCATTTTACCCAAGACTTCTAAGACTAGAAATAATTGTGTTCAGTGCAGTGCACAGGCCATTTTGCTACTGGGGAATCCTGCTGCTTTCCTTGGTAGCCTCTTTGGCTTGATACATGAACAATTTAAAGACTTTACAATTGTGCATCTTTCTATATATAACTTATAGTAAGATCCATCTAAACTAAGGACGAGATACTTTGAAATGAGATTTCTATTTCTACAAAACAGTCCCAGTTACTCCTTGGGAAAATATTCTGAGGATATGTCCTGGCAAAGGGACTGCAGGGCTAGTTTTAAAATGAAATTCCTGAAAAGCAGCTCATGAGCTGCAAACACATTTCCAAACTAAATTGCTCTGTTGCACTGTAAAACCCATGTTAGAGTATTTATAAGCAAAATAAAATGCAAATACAAATACAAATAATGCATTTCTATTAAGATAAAGCTATTCCACAGATACACGAACAAAAGTTCATTACCCTAGAGAAACAGCTGCAGTTCCTTCCCTGGATTTTGTCCCCTAGGCACACTCTGTTTGAACAGTTAATGCATAGAAGACTGTCCCTCTTTTCATTGCTTTAATTTTTAGGCTGTTGCAAAGGACTGAATGATATATATTTGCATTAAAAGTGTTTTAAAAACAATTCTAAGTTTTTAAAGACAAGCAATCAATGTTTCCAAAATGACAGAATAAGAAAGAAAACTAGAAAATGAAGATTGCGTGTTGAGATGGACTTGTTTCCAATCCCATTCTCCTAATGTACATTATTCCAATCCATAAAAAAAAGTATATAAAAACATAAAAACCCAACAACTAACATTTATGGGAACATTTACAGTCTTATGTTCACCATACAGAAATGCCATTATGTGGAACAAAAATGTTGTCAGCAGTAGCTCTACTGTACTCCATAGCTGGCATTTCAGTCTGTCCTTTTCTGCAATTAATGGTCACAGTAATAAGATTTCAAAGTTCAAATCTCTTTAAAGGAGAAAAGCTGCTTTTTCATCCCTTTCTCAAAGCTTACAATATGATTGGCAAAGGATCAGGAATAATAAGACAACTGGTGACGTAAGCCCCAGGAGGAACAGAACAGCTTTTGTTCCAAACTCTCATCAAAATCTTGGAAAACTTGCAATAGGAAATGTTGCTGGAATGTAGGTTCTCACTTACGAGTTTGTACATGTTGGGCCTGCTTTATCTGACATCTCTTACCCGCTTTCTCTTACCTGCTTCAACAATTATTAAACCCATCCCATTTCCTGCCTGTAGCTGAAACAGCTATATCATTAAGCATTTCAAATTTTTTTGATGCTCTAAACACATTTCATCCTCTCTTAATTCATCTTGTCAAAATTTATGGCTAAAGAGGCTATACTATTTCTACCATCTATACAAGCTTAGTTAGCTGGAGCTTTAAAAAAAATGTCACAGGTCAAAACTCAGAGTTGCAGTACCATTGGCCCTGAGCCCTCAAGTCTTTGCTGCAAACAGAAAGTTTTGCTAGACATGCAGATACTTGTGCCAAACTCTAAATTTTACAAAAGTTTCAGTTGTGTAAACATCAATGTGACCTCCTGAATTTAATTCCCTCTTTTTTTTTCTTTTCTTTTTTTTTTTTTTTTAAATGAAAGAAAAAAAAAGAAAGCTTTGCTTGTGGAGACTGCATTTGCTGTATACTTCACTGCGCAAGTTTTTTTGTCAAATGGATGTTTAAGTGTGATTGTCATCCAATTCAGGTTCTCTGGCCTTAAATCTTTCCAACCAGCCTGGCAACCCAAAGGAGAGCACCCAGTCCATGAAAGCTACTTGAACTGCTGTGCTTTTACTGACACTGCATACATTTGCATTTAATGTGATGGAAGGTGTTTGGGGATGTACCTCAGAAGCAAGTCAGGGGACTCTAGGAGACTCTGCTTGCTATTAATGGCCACACTGAAGATATTGCAATCAAAATACCAGCTCATTCAGATTGCAAGCAAAGTTAATGGAAGCAGTAGTGATTAATCTAGTTAGCTTTGCAATATATATATTCATAACTGAACATTTGCAGGAAGCCAAGCACATAAGACTGATTATACCAACTCAGTAAGATCATTTCTTCTGTAGTCTCCATTACGGTGAAAATGAAGAGGCTGAGTTCTAAATATCTCATATGTCCATTCAGAAATGTGGCGTGGTTGAAAACATTGCCAGGTAAGAGTGGAAGGAAGGCATGACATAGTGAAGAGCCTGAGTTTGATGTGCTCCCACAAGGAAGCAGATTGGTTTTGACTAGATGTCTATTATACCTTTCAAAAATAGAGACATAAAAGCAGCTTTCTGGAAGGGGTAAATGTTATTTTAACAATGATTTCTCTAACACAGAACTTTTTGTGTAATGTAAATAATTTTTAATCTAAATTAAAACTAATTTAAATATAAATTTTACCAAGAAATATCTCAAGAGTCATTCTGATTCATTTTTTATCTGTGTCGTTGTATAAGACTCTTTGTTTTCCATTTTAACTCTGCTCTCTCAGCTTCATTATGAACTCTTAAATTGGAAGTGTAAGATATGAGCCATTCCTCCCAAATGGTCCTTTGCTGTATTCCAGTTACAGAGTGCTCATAAAATGACCGCTGGTCATATACAGTGTGAGATTTCTAATAAAGCAGCTCACCATTACCAGAGATGCTTATAAATTCCACAACATAGCAGGTTCTTACAGACCTCTGAGAGACAGGCTCACAAAAAGAGCAATGCACAACATAACAGGAGACACATGGGAACATCACAAACAAAAGTGCGCTCTGGTGGGTTAAGTTCTATTTAAAAAAAAAAAAAAATCTGTAACACAAAGCAGATATATTTACTAGTTACTGGAAGATAGGAAAATGTTTGGTTCTAACATGCATAGTTCCTTCTGCTTTCAGAATGAACTGTGAGTTGGAGGGGATTTTTCAGAATAAAGGACAGAGTGGGAGGAATAGAAGGAGGAACAGGGGGTTATTGTGAAGATGTGATGTTGAGTAGTCAGCAGGTAGGTATTGCTTTGCAAAGAAATCAAGAGGAAAAGGAAAATTACCCCAAAGCTCACTATCATGTCTTTGTTTTCATGCTGTTCAGCCATTCCCTTACCTGATTTCCTGATTTCAGCTTTCTAATTATTTTATAATGCCATCAATTTGATGCCAAAGGGTAAAACCAAGAGCTTTCAGTTAAGCACAGATAGAGAAACATTGTATGATGACAAGTCAGTTAAACAGCTCTTTGAATTAACTGGTGCTGCTTAGCTGAAGGCTATAAAAATCTTGCCTGGGCCAGCAAACTTTCAAGACTGCATCCTGCCTATCTCCCTGCCCTGGGGAGCATCTCTGTAAGGCTCATTGTTAACGAGCAGCTCCTTCAGCAAAGGATCACTGCAGGAATTTAAGCCTTATTGGAGAGGATTATCAGAATTCATTGTTTTGATGTTCGTTAATTTCCAGGTTTAAGAGAAGAGGAGCTAACAGTTTATGGCACGAGTTCATTAAATTGAATTCTAATTCCTTACTGCCCATGGCAAGATAATTTTCCATGTACTGTAAAATGGAGTTTTACAGAGTTCGTGCATTGAAAGTTGCCCAAGATATCCTTTGTTTAAATATAATCTCTTCTGCACCTAGCACTCATTAAGCATTCTAAACACAACTGTAAGTGTACAAAGACCTCAATATTTTTTGATACATAACACTCGTTTAAAGAAACCATTAGGGAAATATTTTGTAACCCTGTACTTAACTAATAACAATATACGAGAACTAGTTACAATATTTACAAGTGAATTAGAAGTCAAGTTTCCTTACAACTTTGATTGCTCATCGCTTCTGCAAAGTTCACTTGTTCTTAAATTCATGCATAGCAGTTACCTTGGATTACTGACATAGATTTCTAAATTTCTCTATAAGCATATGTCAGCTGCAAATCCTCATTCAGCAACAGTGTGCTGTGTTTGTTGGTCCTCATTATTTTTGAATTTATATGTTGAGTGAACATTCCACATTTCTTTTCAAGGAGAAATCTCAGAATCTTTCCCTAATCAGTCAACAGATAATGCCCTTGGCAGGCACCTGTAGAAGTCATTCAATTTGGATGTATACTGCAAAAAAGAGGGGGTTCTGTATAACCTACCAACTTACTCCCTCCTTGCTTGCTAACTTAGTCCAGGCACACGTTCCTTCTAAACCCAAGTAAAGACATTTCTATTTGAATTGCAGAGATTTGATACTGAAAACAAAATATAAACCTAAGTAAAAAACATAGTATGTCTTACCATTCCTGGGTGGTAAAACCTTTTCTACCTTCATCAGTAGGAGGAGTGTTCTTCACCAATGGATTAAAAATTTACCACAGAAATTCATATGTTAACGAACTTAAAAGTCACAATTTTTGTGCAAATGTGGGAATATGAAATACACCTTTGGAGCATATCTCATTAAGTCTTCATAATCTTCAAATTAGTGCAAGACGCTGAATGACTGAAATCATCTACGTGTACAGTCCCCTTCATTCATCTAATAGCAGGCATTCAGTAAGATCACATTATTTGTTCTCCAAAACTCTCCTTCAGTGCCTTTTAAACGAGGAGTCATTTCATGCTATACGATCTCAACTTCCCTTGATGACAACTCTATCCTACTGGAACTATGAAACTGTCAACACCAAGAGCAAAATTTAGGTGTGCAGAAGACAAAAATGGCTCAGCTGCTATCCCACAAGCTCTCTCAATAGAGGTCAACAACCTCAGATCCATGGAGAAAACTGTGAAACTCAGTATTTCCATCAAGCTCTCAGAACAACACCACTAAAACTTTCTTGCTGGCTGAAAGCAAAAGAAAAATATTTTGTACACACTACAGTCTCAGGAAGTGAGTAGATAGAGCCATGACAGACATGGAATATAACAACAGACCACCCTGATTTAACAGAGGTAAAAGGAGTGCACGGTCAGCCTTTGGGGTGTGGTGTCTGATGGTAAAGGTGAGGTAATGTAAGGCAACTTTGCACTTGTGAGAAAAGGCCCAGCAACTCATACAGTAAGTTTCTCTTCTGCACTTGGGCACCCCTTGGTTGGTGTGAAGTAGTCTAGAGGTCACCCTTATGATCAGATCATAAGCCAAAGATTAAAAAACAAAACAGACAAAAAAACCTCCACAAACTTAAGAAATATTAACTTATCATGCATCTTTACTAGTATTACCCATATCATATGGTATCATCTAATATTCAAGGTTGTTCTCTTGTATTCAAGCACATTGTTATCTTTTTTTCATTAAGCAGTAAGCTGATGCAGTAGTGGTTAAATGATTTGCCCATCCAGAGCAGGAGAGGTAAAGCCATGGATAAAATGGAGGAGTCCCAACTAACAAGTTTTGTGTAACAAGGACTAGAGAACAGTTCTTTCTCCAAGTGAATTAAAACATTGCGTTTTATGTCACTAAAAATAGAGGTATTTCCACAGTACGTTAGGCTCTAGCTGAGATTATGCAGCATTCCTCTTTGGATAGTGGTTAGCTTTTCAAAAGCAAAAACCCTGACAGCTGATAAATGTTTTGCTTTTCCTCCATGCCAGCCATTATGTTTTCTACGGATCTCTAAAAATGCATTTTCACATTACGGATAAGAAGATGTAATGCCCTGCTCCACAAATATCAGTCTTGATGGCAGCAATATGCTTCCACCATTTCCACAGAGAATCAATTCAGGGTATTAAAACAGCAGAAAATTAACCCTACCAAAAAAAAAAAAAAAAAAAAAAAAAAAAGTAACCTACTACAACCTACTACTTTTCTCCCAGAAACTTATTACGGAGCCAGATACTTTTTCCAGCAACAGTAAATCTATACAGTATTAATAAAAGCAACCTTTTCTTTCTGTAATCCCTAGACATTTTTCACTTCAGTAATGTGAAAATTCTTGCAGCAGAATTTCAGTGTAAATTTTACAGTATGGGGAAAAATATTTCCATTTACAATATTTGAACTTCCCATATTTTATATCAAAGATCAGTTCCAGTCTACAGGCAGACCACCAAGTCAGTCCAATGGACCACAGGCAAGACTTGCAGCCTTTTTACCTGAAGAGCATGCAAGACTGTGTACAGACTACAGACAAGGAGCATTTCTCCAGCATGAGTAGCCAGTTCTTGAGTACCAATTAACCTTCAAATTTCTCCTTGTTCACACCAGAGGTATCTAATATGAATTGTTGATACTGATGGTAGAAAAGGAAGGCAGCCAGGAGTAGCTGCTACACACAATTCATCCAGCTCCCTGTGAATTCTCACAAGCAGAAGCAGACACAGGCAGCCCAAGCAGTGTGGAAGTGGCAGTGTACTCCTATCTACCTCTTCGTCCTGCTGAAAGTTCAGCAGATGCAGCCCCTGGGAACACTCCATGCCTGGTCAGTGACCCCTCTGCTACTGGTACGCAGGCACACCAGCTGCATGGCTTTCTCTGCCAAAAGAGCAAGAGGTCACCACTATTTTAAGTTCATTGACTGTCCTCTTATTTTATTCTCGTGAATAAGATGGCAGTCAGCTCCTCCTCTATTTTCTCCAGGCCATTCATTATTTTCTAATTTAGCCTCCTTTCATTGACGTCTTCCAAAAAAACAGCATCATTCTTTTTCGTCCAAGCCCTTGTCCTGAAATAGTCTCAATACCCAGCCTTGGGCACCTCTCCTGACAGGGACAAGGAAAGAAATATTATACGGATTTCAAAATGCACTGTATTTACTCTTTGCATTTCCACTCATTTACATAAATGCAAAAATGTACTCCAAGAGTTTGATTCCCTATTGCTTTCCTGTTCACTAGTTAATTTAACTTCATGCAAAGATGATACAAAACATCATTATTCTTATGATGTTGTACTTTACATTCATTATAAATGATAGCATCAAGTAAAAAATAATCCAACCTAGAAAAAATGCAAGCATATTAGTTAAAACATACGGTCCGTTCCTTACTAAATTATATATTTCTCAGTCTTTCAGAAGCATGCCTTTTAAAGTAACTCAGGGGATTTGCAGTTGCCTTCCAAGCTTTTCATTTCTAGGTCACTTGTTAAATCTACCCCAGGTCAGCACTGACTGAAAATTATTACTGTCTGGCAGCTGTTTTGTTAGTCTACATAAAATGAATTGGTGGTTTCATTCCACTTCCTAATGGACAAGTGGCCCCATCTTACACTTCGACCTAAATGGCACCCCATTGACTACTTCAGGGAAGAACTAAATCAACTCTTTCTATTCTGTAGGTAAGTCCTTAAGGTTAGGAACAAGACTGGTGGGATGCTTGAAGCTATTATAGCACTACTCTATGAAAAATAAAGTTCTCCATGAATGGAATTCCTATAATAAGAAGAGATAAAAGGCTACGTTGGTGAGTTGTGGTGATTATTTTGGTTCTCTGAGGATCTTTGTCATGTAATACAATGGGGAATATGCTACAAGTTGCCCACTGTTAAGAACAAAGCTCCTCCATGCACCATTTCACAGTTCCAAGGACAGAGAATGTGTGTATGTCTGTGTGCATGTGTGCTTGTGTATGTGTGCACAAAATCAAAGGAATAGTACGAAGATTTTTAGTTGTAATAAAATTGTTATTTGATAGAGATAAGATTGTATCTATATGAGAAATGTTTTAATAATAACATGGTGGGAAAAAAAATAAAGAGATTTCCTATCTCACAGCAAGAAGGAGAAATTATAACGGGATCCATATTTGACTTCTACTTACAGTGCTCTACTTGCACTTGGAATAAAACAGATTTTCCTACCTTGAAAGTCCCCAGTTTCATACTTTCAGAAGAATAATGTTTCTCTCTTTTTAGAGTAAATACAAGCACAAATGCTGTTATAAAACAACTTTGGATCTAAAATATTTCACACAGAAATTTCAGGAAGGCCACAATTTTCTCTACCTTCCTTGTCTTTTTTCCTTGGATGATAAATAAGTCTCTGTGAATCTAGTACTATCATTGTCCTTACTGAGCTAGGACAAATTTTCCCTGAGGTCCCCATTTCCCTTTGCCATCCCATTTTTCATTCTGCTCAGCATGCAGCAATTTGAACAGACCTGCTCCTTGACTGAAAAATCTTCACCTCTTCCTACCCACCAGGCTAAGGTTGTTTGTCTATGGTTTTCTAACAAATGAAAATAAAAAAAGGACACTCAACTTCATCTGTCACCATCTTTTCTTGCTCGTCCCCCAGCGACTCAACTCTCGCTCTTCTTGTTTGCTTCTTCTGAACTTATTGTTCATCTTTTCTTCTTAGCTACTCTTTCCTCTCATCCTTGTTTAACCTAAATTAATTTGAAGCAGCCTTAATTCCATAAACAGTGTTAACTTCACAGAAAGTTCTGCACTTTCAGAGCAACACAAGGATCACAAGGTTTTGCTCAGCTCCATGCTTATGTACTTCATTAAATAACTTTCAAGAAAATTGAGATGCAAAAGTTAGACTGGCCTCTAGAGAGATTTTGTCTCTGTTACAAACAATTTCAAGTAAATATGTAAGATAATTCTGATCTTCCTAGTATTTAATGTATGATAACTTCTGCTGGACAAGCTCTTCTAGGGTGACCATACAGGACTTTATTTTGTTTCAAGCATGGTACATACAGTTTTATTTTTACGTTTTTTTTTTTCTTTATTCCATAGCAATGGAGATAATTGCCTTTTTAATTTTGTTCAGTGAACCCTCACAAGCAAAACAAAGCAAATTCTCCCTAAGAAAGAATTTACCGGCATAGAAAGTGGTTTTCACAAAACAAATTTTACAAAGAATCACAGACAAATGTACAGTACTTTGTTGCTTGAAACTAAGCCTTTTCAGGGACTTTAGTCCAAAGGATGGGCATGAGGCAAGTTAAACATTCACTGCCATTTCTTGTCTGGCTGCCTCTGACTGGAGCATAAGTTGTACAAGTTTTGCCTTGTAATCAAATGGATATTACCTAGAAGAACATAGAATCATGCTGTTTTTTACTGTATTACTTCTATTTCACTGTGTGCCTCCTATTTATAAGACAAGACACACATGCACACTCAAATCCTATATAGCATTTCATATTAAAAAAAATATCTTCTGGTAGGCTGCTATCTACCCTTCCAGTAATTAATAAAGCCAACATTCCGATGGATTTGTGATTGTGGTTACATTCCATAGTATCCAACATAATGCCAAGTAACATCTAATTTATCTCCTTTTGAGTCTGCAGCCTTTCTCTCAGTGGGGCACTAAGTTAAAGTCTAAGAATACAATTAAAGTTCACTTTTACTGTGTCAGGTGCTGACTTGCTCCTAAACCCTATAGAGATTTTGGCTCTATATGTTCACCGCTTGCTTTTACTTGCCTTTTCTTGCCTTTGATTGCAACCTGTCTTGCAGGAAAGCACCTTCTTCCAGCAATAACAAAAATGATGAAAAGGCCTTTTTGTCCTTCTGTTCATAAACTTTGAATTGTTCTTTTCTTGGAATTGTTCAGACTAACACATGTTTTATGACTGACTCTTCTTGAAGCTTCTCTAAAAGCATGTCCATTACATAGTCAGACACCACTGAACTAATGACTGTGATTGCTTTTGTGATAAATAGATACAGAACAAGACTGGTTTTATATGCTACTCTAAAACCTGTTTTCAAGTTATAGTTACTTACATCTGATACAAGCAGTACATTTGCTGTATTGGTCAACAGAGAGTTGCTCACCAACTCAGGCATAGATTCATGGCTTGGACACTAGAATCTGACATTTGTGGCTGAAAATTGCTTCTTTCTTACAGCAAAATCAGGATTTTAGGAACTACTCAATACTACTTTTTCTTTAGGCACCAAAAGGGTACTTTCTTGTCAGTTATTTCCATCTCACACAAAATTGATCTTGCCATCCTATTAGCACCTGAAATGCTAAAAATAGGAATGTAAAGACTTTTGACATAAATAAAATGTTTAGTATAAAAGTTATACAAATGCTTAGATTCTCTGGTCAACAGGTATGTGGCATTTTAACATTCACAGACATACAGCTATCAAAGGAACAGAACTTCAGAAGAGAATCTAGGATAACAGGACTGAACTAGGCTCAATGAGTCCCAGTAAATCTGTCAAAGCAGTCAACTGCTTTGCCCCACCTTAAAATTTTCCTTTATTGGGAAACTGATCCTAGAGGATATTTCTTTGTCAGTTAAAAACTACCATATTTTTACATAATTTGTTCAGCACGTTATTACGTCTAGTCATTTGTGTGCTGGTACTAGTGCAAGTATTTCTTTTCAAGTGCCTACTTCACTGCCCCTTTTAACATTCATTCTGTGAATGAAGGCATAAAAGTTCCTTCAGCCTCCTCCCACAAGAGAAATTCTCCAATCCACCCAACCACATTCCCAGTGGCCCTTCCCTGTACCTATTCTATCTAAATTAATTTTTATTCCCAGTTCTCTGTATGGTAATGGTAGTATATCTTTCTCTCTTTTGTTCTTCCTACATTCAATAACCAAGGACATATTGGTGGTTCAGACTTATCCTACAGCCAGCTGCTATACTGAAGTTTTTCTCCCTTTAGTCATGCCAGAGGATATCCCAGTTTTTAACAGTGGCACCTAGCTTTCTGCCTCTAGTGAATGTCAGGAGCTTACTACTTTTGCCCCAGAGTTGATGGAAAATAGTAAATATAACTGGTTCCAACACTGAATCTTGAAGAGCTCAACAAATTACCTTCCTGCAACCTACTGCTTCCCTTTTAGTGTCATCACTATAATTTCCCTTTTAGAAACTTCCTCATTCATATCAGATACCAATTCCCACAGACTCTAGATTAGAATCTCACTCTAGAGACTGACTAAGCTAGTAAACACTCAAATGGTATCATATGAAATACTTTAATAGAGTCCAGGCAAGTGTTATCTACTCCATTACCATTGCTAGGAAATGAGTTACCAAAGAAAGTCATTAAGTAGTCTTACTACAGTATACCTCTATAAAGTCTATTTCCTTTTTGCTCTGTTTTCCATTTTCTTCCACACCTACAAATATTCTTCCCATCAAAAGTTGTTCTAAAGCTTTGCCTGATAGAACAACAGTAGCCTACGTTAATATTTTTCAATGTAGGTCCCGCATTTGCTATTCAATAGTCACATGACTTCGGCCTAATTTTGACAGATCTATGAAAATTACCTCTTCTAAGACTTCTCATCTAACACAGTTATTTCAGATATGGTTCTTCTGATCTGATCACATGGTACTTCTTGATCTTTTCTTCCACATCCAGAAGGGCAGATTCCCTTTCCATATACTCATTCATACTAGATACCCTTGGATTTGTCGCCTAATTCAAGTTACAATGTTTTTGAAAGGTGAGAAGAATCTGTAATTAGTTTCTCCTTTTGTACTGCACTGCTCCTTCAACTAGATGTAGATCGTTTGTAGATCTATATCAAAGCAGAAGAGAAGGACTGATAGAGTACTTCATGGAAAATAAGCGTTCCACTTTTCAGTAAAATACATTTTCACAACTTTCTAAAACTGACCCTTATTTTACATGTTAGAGACAGCTCATGTTTTTTTTTAATTCCTAAGTACATTTTGAGAGATCCCAGGAACTGAAAGATCTCTTTCCAAGTTCAGTAAAGCGCTGTATGTATTGCATTGAACACAGTGCTGCACTAAAGTGGTTTCTTAGGTTGGTTTCAATTTCAAACCACATGACAATCAATCCTTCCCAAAAGACTTTATTTTGGTGGAAAAACTGTTATCAAGCAACTTTGCTTTAACATCTTCTTTACTTAAAATGAGAAGACGGAATAAAAAACACAGCTTTCAAACCACAGAGCAACCGTTGAAAACTTAAAAACCACAATACCAAAGAACAGAATGAGCCTATGATTACTTAACACAAAATGTGGTTTGAACTGGGCACCATACCAAGTTTTACACAGAAACCCAAGGGGAAAAAGGAGTGCAAGTATCCATGGTTACAGTGACCCCTGCTTGGCACCTTAAGAGATCTTTCTAGAAAACGACAGGTAGAGACATTTATCAGGGTCCTCAGAAGTAGCAAGGCTCCTTCCTGTTTTTATAAGTTAAAAAAAAAGATAAAATAGCACTTAGTACAGACCGTCCTGAACACAGACTGTAACCTACAAATATTTTTAGAATTCCCCTCTCATGTTTTTCACAATATTCACTCAGTGCTGAAAAATAACCTCAGAAATCTAGAACTTTCTATTTAAATAACAGCAAATTCCTAGAATAACAAATGCATTTATAAAGCAACCATTTCAAGACTGAAGTCTTTCTTTACATGCTCAGCTGTACTGAACTCAGGAATGAAGGAACAGGATGGTAGGCTGCAACTTCTAGTGGGAAAAGCTGGAATTGGAGCCATCTGAGTATTGAAGCTTTTACATAATTCTGTTCAGCTATGCCCTGGAAGGCAGTGATACAGCTAAACCCCATGCACAGCCTTCTTGACTGGCATTTTTTCTTCCTTTTCTTCACTGGTATTTACTCACTTTGTCTCTGTTTATGTATATGTTTGGGGAAGATTTCTTTAAATCTGTGCTGATGCACTTATGCATAACCAGGTATACTGAACCGTGAACATAAATGCAGACATGAGTAAATATTCACAACAGTTGATTTTATAAATGCTTCTTCTATGTGTGCAATCATCTGATGAGACGGTGAAAAACAAGCTGCCCAGGGCTCCAATGGCGAGTTCCTCTTGCCAAGGCAGGGAGGACAGAGCTGTTTTATGTTAAGATGCATGCGTAAGCCAAATGAAATCTTCCTCTTAAAAAAATAAGGTAGGAATAGATTCTTAATGTTCTGTATTTTTTAGGATGCTCATCTTCTCTTCTGCATGCTCCTTAAGGATCCTGCTTCATCTTCAGTTGTGGAGATGATGGCTCTCCAGTTACTAATAACAGATGATAGCTGAACCACTCAGCTGTACAGATGTGATCTGGATCCAGCATTAGCAAGCTATCGCATTTCTGTCGGATCAACCAGAGATCATGCTATGGTGTCTTAAAGGATTCATTCCAGCCATTATGGGAAATTATGTGGATGATGCCTGGTTCAGCAGCATATCTGCTTAAAAAAAGCTGCCTGTTCCAGTAGAAAATTAATTCAAACTAGAAAACTGAATGTTCAGCAAGTCCAGATATGAGAGATTAGGTTTTTATCTCAGTGGTTGGAGCACTCTTCATGTGGTAAGAGATACCCTGAAATTTGGATTTACTTTCCTGTTAAATCAAAAAGCAGAGGTTCAGCACCCACGAGGTTCAACATCTACAAACCATGACACAGTTTAGTGCAGAAATACTGGTGATAGGTGGATGGTTGGACCGGATGATCTTGGAGGTCTTTTCCAACCTTGGTGATTCTATGATTCTAGGATCCCAATCCTTTCTTCAAGCAGTTCTGCTGCTTTTATAGAGATCTCTTGTTTAATGGCAGAGAAGAAATCACACTGTGTGATCTCACTGGTTGTTTACAAAGATTAGGCCCTAAATCTTACCTATCAGATGTTCAGAAGGGCATCTCCATCAGTGGCAGAAAACTCCAGGAGTTCCACAACACTACTGCTACATACATTCCATACAATTTTACTTTCTGCAAAGAACAAATATCACTCTTCAAAATCCAACATCAACTCTAAATAATAAGGGTGCAGAGAAAGGAATATAGGTGTCAACATCCTTATATTTTTGACAATGAAAACAGCAGGCTGTTCATGTGCATTTACTTAAGTACTTTAGCAAGGGCTGTATGTGGAAGGCTTTCACTCTGCAGCACTGAAAATTTGCCAACATTTAGTAGAGATGCTTTGATTGTTTTAGAAAAGTTGTTTTTCAACAGACAGAAAATTCACAGACAGTCACTGAGTACATGGCATTGATTTTACTAGCAAAGAAGGAAACACTGACTTGGAAACATAAGCCCAGGCTCACTCCTGCACCTCCTTCTAGAAAAAAAGACAGAATCATAAAGGCTTTCCAGTGACAGCATACGGCAAACCTGACTTCCAGCAGAACAGAAATGTTTGGAATTCTAAAGTGAATTTGCATTGAAATAGTGGGAGGACAGATCCAATGGAAAGAAACACTGGAAAAGCACATTGCTGGATTTGGCTGATCTCCCTGATGCTGAACAACAGATTCAGCCACCAGCCCTGTGAGGAAACACAGATGGGAGTAATCCCTGGCACACAGATTCAAAACCAAGTATCCAAGCTCAGCACCCACGTGCAGACTTTCCTTCAGAGTTGCTGCAATAAAACTAAATCATTTGTGAGCTTCTGACTGCAAAACTGTGCCAAACAGGAAGAGTTGCTGCTCCTAATTCTGCTTTCAGTGCCACTTTTCAGATGCAAAACAACTGGGCAAAGGAGATACAGAAATGATTTCAACCAACTCAGAATCTCAAAACACATGAAAAATGAATAGCCACTATCACTTTCAAAGAAAGAATTAAAACAGGTGTGTGAAAATGGTAAAGAAAACACAGCACATACTAGTATACTTCACTACATCCCACGTACAGTTCCAGAGACACTGTTTCAAGAAACTCTGGGCTCTGCTAGTAGACAATGACATGGTCTGACAGAACTACTTTGAGTCATAGAGCCAGGCTGGAAAAGTGCATCTGGGTGCAAAGCTGGATCACGATGCCCAGGGCCCCACTCACTCGGTGTGTCCCCAAGTGAATGTGTGCAGTTTATAGTGGAAGGAGAGGCTCTGTGCAGATATAACTGCACCTGAAAGCTCTGCAGGAAGAAGTCACATTCTGATAATGCATGCATGTATATATGAATACCTGAACTAGATTTTCTAATTATATATTACACACATTATTTTCTAACTATAAGGGCTTTGAAGACAGGGATTTAGCACGCTGTCAGCACGCATCTGCAGAAGCAAAACTGAACAGTGAGCAGGTTTTCAGCAGAACTTTCCAGCATAAAAAAACATTACAAGAACCACATCTCATAGCTAAACAGAAAGTATCTGAATGCTAGGGAAGCCCAAATCCTACTTGGTTATAGCAAAGAAATGACTTATCATACAGTTAGGCAGGATTTACTTTGTTCTCATAATTCTGATCCAACCACTGTTTTGGAAAAAAAATCTCTATAATATGACTCTAGAATGTTCTGCTACACCATCATCAAAGACAAAACCTTCAGCTTCAGTGATATGTAAATGAAGACACGTTTGTAAAAAGGATTAACCAAGTTGTTCAAAGCAACTTTTTAGTCTACTCTGCTTCCAAACAAACAATAAACTATCCAGATGCAGCGAGATTTGCTAAACCCATAAACATTGCCAAATGGAGGAAGAAGACCAGATCGTTAATGAGTTTGGTCCCCTTTGAATTTCAGCTGATCAGTGTCACCAATAATTTTGTTGGGCTCTAAAAAAAGCACTTTCTCTCTTCAAAGCACCTCACAAACATAAACCAATTAATCCCTATAGCTCTCCTCTGAGGTAGGTAAGTAGGTATTGTTATCCCCATTTTACAGTTGGGTGAACACAGTCAGAAGGGTAAGTGATTTGCTGGAAGCCCGTGATGGAGGTGGGATTAAAACACAGGCGTGACTGTGATTCCATTTAGAGGACAGCAGTTTTTTCGCTTCTCTGGTGACTTTTCTGTCCTGACTTTAGATATCTTGGCCTTGTGACAATACTTGAAAGAAACAAAATAAATATTCCTTGTTAAAACCATAAAGAAATCTGTCTTCTATGCCAGTGTACAACAACACTTCTGTCACTTTTTACTAATGTAAGTTTTCTCCTTTAACTTTTTTCTAATATTCAAGCATCAATTCCTTCCACAAAGATTTCTTCCTGTGGTAACACAACATACTACCAATAGAATGGTACATCCTGATTTTACTTTGTCATTTTTGCTTTCAAATGAGCAGTAGCCTGCCCAGAAGGTGCATGGAAGTCCTCTTGCCAGGATCAGGGCAACAGTTGGTAGGCTTGCTGCACAGAGGCACAGGCAGGAGGACATGGAGAAAGGGAGACAGAGAGCCTGGAGAACAGAGAGCCATTAGCTGAAACCCAACTCCAACGAGCCCTTGGTGACGGTTGTAACAGGCGTAAGATTGATCCATTTCCCACTTCAGCAGAAGGATCAAATGAAAAACAACAGTGGATATCCTTTTCCTCTATATGTATACAACTTCAGGCCACTTGAAGACCCATTTGTCACAAAGTCAATCTGGTATATGGTAAGAAACACCTGAGTATTACAAGCAAAGCACTTTTCATTTAGTGGCCAGCAAGCCCACAATATCAGATCTCTGGAGTATTTTTAGACCAGAACAACCCACTAATCAAAGCTAGTACCTCATGAATCCTCAGCATGTTTTCTGCTATTCATTCAAAAGATATGCTTTCAGAAGCCTGGTACAGGCAGTGACATGTACAGAGAAAATCTGTGAAAAAGTGAAAATCAATCACTCCTTACTACACAGTACAGTTATTTCTGCTGTGTTTCTGGTTCTGTATTTTTAAGACACAGTCATCTGTTTGTTTTGAAAGGATAACTCCATCAATCTTAAAAAGAACAGTTTATTAATACATCACTGTAATTATTAAACTATGGTGGCATTTATCTATTACATAAATCAAAGAGCCCATCTCCTTTGTGTTAGGTGTCACCAAAAGAAAATGGTGCCATCACACTTTTAGTAGCTGGAAGTTTGCTTTGCTAAAGACAGTTGTAAGGCCTTAACATTAAGTAAGTCCTGCAATTCATTTTTCTGCTTCTATGGATACTGGATTTAGGGATGTAGAGAGTATTTTTCCCACCAGAAAGACTTACTACAAACATTTTTGCTCTTATTTTACTCTCAGAGCAACACTTCTAGAAGACAAAAAGTAGGTTAATGATTCACAACTTGGGAAATTGTTCAGCTGCCTTAATAGTGTAAGAACACGTCAGATTTTTGTACCTCAGAGGGCACATTTTCCAAAACAAAAATACATATTACATGGATTAGAAGTGTCTGATTTTCACAGTAATTCTGCAACCAGAAAAACATGTAATGCAAAACAAGCTTGAAAATTGCTATTTGTTAACTGCATCTTAAGAAGATTTGTAGCTAGCTCTCCAAATTACATGCTCTGCAGAAACAATCCCCCTTCTCTTATCACTTTGGAAATCATTAACTTGCCCCCAATGGTCCTCTGCGCAACAAAGGAAGCTGTCTCCTATCTGTTCAGATAAGAGAAACAAAAGGGTTTGTAGATAACAAAAATAGCAGTGTGAATGCTAGCTTCAGAGGACCTTCACCAAATACATTTCAGTGACATCTCATCAATCCCCGAATTTACCACTACTCAGCACTACTTCAGTGCTAAGCCATGGAACTCGGTTATTCCACACTTCTGATTTTCTTCTTATCTATGAATTCAAATAACAGTCTGGGTCACGGCCCCCTACCCTATTAATCAATTAAATCAATTGTCAGGCAATATCCTTTTCTGATATGGGCCAATCTGCACAGCAAAACCAAGGTGTGAATGTAACACTTGCCTACGTACATTGCTAACTACACTACAGTTCTGTGCATCGATATCTCACACTCTGGGTTATCCACTCCAGTAATTAGCCAACCAGCCTTCAAACTTCTCAAATCGTTCTAGAGATTATGCACTATTTTTATTGTGTTTGCTTATCTGCAACTGTTGACCACAAGTCATCTGCACACAGGCATATTATAATGTCCCACCCTGCATACACACAGGAGCATTGTTAAGTCTTTTGTACCCTCCCGAGGTGAGAATGACTTCTCCATAACAATACATCTGCCTCCAGACGTGAATTTGTGGGAAGCAGGGTCTATTCTCCCCTTAGTGCAGCTCCATGTCCTAACCTATTTTTTAAGTACCTGTTCAAAATGATAACTTCTGAAGGTTTGTGTTTCCAGGTTCAGCAAGCTGCAAGCCTGTCAAAAAGCATTCCTTTGCTGAAAACTGCACAGCAATTCCTGATGCCATCAGCTGGGTGTCCTCCACAGATGAAAAGTGAAAGATGATCATACAGAACTGATTCCACCCAGCCTTATATAAAAAATCCCCATCTCATTTTACTGCCCATTTATCTGCCTGGTCATCTAACCTCAGGCTGCAGATTTCTTGGGACAAGTATTTTCAGATTTGTATGTCTGGAAAGTGGTGAACATGTCATGGCTTCTATGGACAATAAGGAACAAATACAACAATTTTAATTTTGCCCCCCACCCCGTTTTTTTTTCCCCACAGGATTTCAGAAGAGTAGAAATATCATAAAGTATGGCTAAGTTTAGTATTGTAAAATGTGGACTCAGTAGAAGATGCTTGTAGTGTTCTGGCATGGTACCCTTTTAACATTTTCCAGACATAAACTCAAAGTAGACTGTATTGAATTTTCTGAGAAAAATTCTGTGTTATCATTAATAAGCATTTGCCTTTAAAGCAACTTACATGTGATACTCCAGATACTCCAGAGTTTCTAGCAAAATATGAATGACTATCAAATTATGATGTAAGTAAAAGTACTTAATGACGTTATGGGTTATACCTTGCATACCATATTTTTAACAAAAAGAATGATAATCAGTGTTACTAATCAATCACAAGCATGAGAGTGCATAAAAAGTTGGAGAGTTGTAAGGGGACTGGTAGGAGAGTAACTCTTGCCAAATATCCACAAATAATCCTTATATCTAAAGCCTGTAGTCAACTCAGAGCATGTAACCTGGCAATAGGAGCCTTTAAGAATAAAACTTTTGACAAACTTTCACTTCATTCATCCCTTGAGACCACAAGAGTAATCTGAGCATGTGCCATTACGTTAGGAATGCTTCTGTCCCTTCTTCTTCTCTTCACTCCAAATTCCAACTATAAAGTGTAAATCCACAGAACTGAATCAATTATTCCCAATATAATTACTCAGGATGATGTGAGTTGTGAAATCATGGGAAGAAAGAAAACTCCTCTAGCTAAAACCAGCAAAATCTTTTCTGAAACTTAGTTTACTTGCATGAGTTACAACAGTACTGAGACCCTAGAGGTATCTGTGAAGGGAATTCATTATTGTCTTTTACTGTCCTTTATATTAGTTAGTTTTTCCTTGCAAACCTATTTTATGAATGCTATTTTTAGTCTATATGCACAATTTAAGGTTTTTCTCTCATTTTGTAGACTATACAGCTTGTGGAAAGAGACCATTAAGAAAGATGCTCAGCAGCCTCCACTTTTAAAAAAGTAATTGCCCAGCCTTGAGATTAAGGAGAAGGATGAGCAGCGTTCTGATATTAGCAGGTAAATAAAGAACTCGGTCTTTAGTGCTTTTTGATCACAAGACATTAGGCATACATATCCATAAGTTTAAATGAAGTTGGCAGCACCGTTATTTTGACAACGTTTCATTTTCTTCCTGTTTTCTACCAGTTCCTTGTGGGTCCCTCCCAAGCCGGGCCATTCTGTGATTCCGTGCATGACTGTAACGCACGGAACTTTTGGGACACCAACCCACCACGTCATCCCGCACACACTGCCAATGCATCTGCAGCTCCGGATGCCAAACTCCGGATGCTGGACGAGTTCAGAACAACTTGCAGCCCGCGGAAGGATCGCAGAACCTCCCAGCAAGAACCATCGCCTTGCTCCTTGCCTCTCCCCGCACACTTCAGCAGGGTCGAGGAACAGCTCCACGCCGCCTACACGTCTAAAGGCGTGCAGGACCAACCCTCCCCCTCTCTCACGACCCCCGGCCCAGCGGCTCCCCCCGGGCAGCGGCTCCGGGTCCCTCCCACGGGAGCCCCGAGGCGGGGGCCGCCGTGCCCGGCGCCGCAGACAAAGCGCGCCCGAGGCGCGGCCAGAGCCGGTCCCGCGGTGCCACCCGGCGGGGCGGAGCCGGGCGGGGCTGCCCCGGGGCGGGGGTGGCGGGATCTATAAAGAGCCGCGTCCCAGGCGGGAGAGGGGCTGTGCGCTCGGTGCAGCTGCGCTCGTTGAGCTCGGTCCGCCTGGACCTACTCGGTGGCTCGGAGTATGGACGGCAGCATGGACGGCTTGGATGTAAGTGCAGAGGGGAAGCGGGGCGCTCGCCCTCCAGCCGCGCTGGCCCGTGCGCGTTGTTCGCAAACGGAGTTGCGTCGGGGCTCGGAGCCGCGTGCCGCCGCCGCTCCGTCGGGGCTGGGCGGGAGGCCGGGGGTCGATGCGTCCCACGGAGCGGCGGGGTCCGCAGCCGCCCCCGTAACCTGCGGGGCGCCCCGGGCGCGTCGGGTCAGGGCTTCGCGGCGTGCGGGGCGTGAGGCTGAGCTCTCAGAACACGAGGGGTAGTGCGTAGCCAGGTGGCACTCGCCCGCCTGCATCGCTTTTCAGCGCGGTGCCCCGAACCGTTGGTGGTTTCCTGATGCGCTTTCATGCCCTCACCAGAATTTCGCTTCCCCTTTCTACCGCCGCGGCGACTCCCCGGCCTCTGGGCGGGAACAAAGGGCGGCGGTGAGATGCCCGCTGCCCTCGGGCTGCCGCTCCCCGGCTCTCGTCCCGGCGCCGAGCTGTCAGTCGCTCCTCGGGGGGAATCCTTGCTATTCATCCTTCATTACATCAGCCGAGGGCATCCTCTCTGTTTCTCCGTGACCCCATCCCCTTAATGAGAAGGAACTTCGGAGCTGCAGAATGACGAGTGTAATTCTGAGTCTGTGCGTGTCGCACATCTGGCTTTGTGCATTTGTAGCACGCATCCCATTAGAGCACTGAAATCTCCTGAAGCACAGGGGTATTTCTGAAAGTCGGCGTCATCATTCTTTTCTCCCATCTTCAGTTACACGTCCTCAGAGAAACACAAAGGAAGTTTTTCCTTGTCTGGTTTTTGCTGTGTGTAAAATAGCCAGCGAAATAGAAATTGTATATAAATAGCATTTTTCTGTCCGGGTTTCAAAAAGTTTGCCTGTTGGTGATGGTGGAGATTGTTGCTGGGACTCTTAACATATAGTGAGCTGCTGTGAAAGAGCCAACATCTAATTTTATTTACTTATTTATTTAGCTGTCCTCTGGCATAGTCATTGAATTTGCTGACAATGGCTCGGAGGAGATTGGCTCAGCTGACTATGGAGACTACGGAGAGCCGTGCTTTCAGCATGAAAACGCTGATTTCAACCGGATCTTCTTGCCAACTATCTACTCCATCATCTTCCTAACAGGAATAATCGGGAATGGATTGGTTATCATTGTTATGGGCTACCAGAAGAAGCAACGAAGCATGACTGACAAATACAGGCTGCACCTCTCTGTGGCTGACCTCCTTTTTGTCATCACCTTGCCGTTCTGGTCCGTGGATGCAGCCATAAGCTGGTACTTTGGGAATGTCCTGTGTAAGGCAGTTCACGTCATTTACACAGTCAACCTCTACAGCAGTGTC
The DNA here is from genome assembly GCA_037305975.1 of Chrysolophus pictus. Taxonomy (NCBI): domain Eukaryota; kingdom Metazoa; phylum Chordata; class Aves; order Galliformes; family Phasianidae; genus Chrysolophus; species Chrysolophus pictus. The sequence goes on from CM074582.1 coordinate 6,573,050, forward strand.
TTGATTTTGGCTTTCATAAGTTTAGATCGTTACCTGGCAATAGTCCATGCCACCAACAGCCAGCGACCCCGAAAGCTGTTGGCTGAGAAGATTGTGTACGTGGGTGTCTGGCTGCCAGCTGTGCTTCTGACAGTGCCTGATATCATTTTTGCCAGTACGAGTGAAGTAGAAGGTCGGTATCTCTGTGACCGCATGTACCCTCATGACAACTGGCTGATTTCTTTCAGATTCCAGCATATCTTGGTAGGACTTGTCTTGCCTGGTCTAATAATCCTGACTTGTTATTGTATTATCATATCTAAGCTGTCACATTCAAAAGGCCACCAAAAGCGCAAAGCCTTGAAGACAACAGTTATCCTCATCCTTACCTTCTTTGCCTGCTGGCTACCTTATTACATTGGCATCAGCATAGACACGTTCATCTTGCTTGGAGTCATCAGACATCGCTGCAGCTTGGACACAATCGTGCACAAATGGATCTCTATCACAGAAGCCCTTGCGTTCTTCCATTGCTGCCTCAATCCAATTCTTTACGCCTTCCTGGGTGCCAAATTCAAAACATCAGCACAAAATGCTTTGACATCTGTTAGCAGAGGATCAAGCCTTAAGATTCTTTCAAAAAGCAAACGTGGGGGACATTCTTCTGTTTCTACAGAGTCAGAGTCTTCAAGTTTCCATTCCAGCTAACACTTCTCCTTGCCATCCCTTCCTAAACAGACACTTTAAAAGATGCTCAAGATTTCAGAAAAACAAGACTGACCATAATGTACAGATTTATTTTACAGTTGGAATTTTTTATTGCTTCTTTTAGTCTTTGTGAAGTTTACTTGACTTATTTATATAAAACTTTTGTATTGATAAACTGTCTAGGCAGGTCCTGTGGACAAGTGGTTAGTTCACAAAAGCTTGAGTGTTTGTTTGTATAGATACGTGAACTAAACACCTGGATTGTAGCAAGTGACTGTTAAAAGATTAGAAAATATTTCTCTGTTTATATGTAAATGTTTTCAATGTTGTTGTATTCTTAAACGTTGGCTGGATATTTTTGCCTTACTAAATGTTTGGTTTACAATAGCTTAACTCTGCTGTAGAAATGGCACTTAGAACTAAAGCTGCCTTTGTTACGTGTTAGGCTTGTTGGTTTTTTTTCCATTATCAGTAATTGATGGTTGGACATTTTTTTGTTCAAGGTAAATAAAAAAATATGACAAAAAAGTTATTTTGAGTGGTATTCTTTTCTTATTTCTGGTTAAATCTTTTTTTTCTTGATGCTTATTGTGCATTGAGAATTCAAAGTAAATTCTCTTTGAAAGCTGCATAACTCCTAAATGAATGGGGGGAAAATGAGTTTCACTACATACTGATTGTTTAGTTGACAGCTTTGAGTTCCAGAGTATTTTTTTCCATCAGACTACATTTACTCCAGTTAGCACTGTCTTCAGAATGACTGAAATGATCATTTCAAGCCAAGAGATTTCTGACGACAAAATATCCATGAATGAAAACCAATCTGCTCAAGCAATTGCTGAGGCTTATAGCCTCTGAAGTGTCAAAATAAGACTACTGCATATCACTAACCTTCATGCCATGCATATAAAATCAATACTGTGCTTCTGCCCTGTGCTGTTCTAAACTTAGTTTCAAATGCTGACAGTGATCAAAAGTAATTGAATCCAAATTGTAGTATCTGACATTGTGTTTGAGCTAGAAATCCATTTTTTATGTTATTGCCACTCTGGAAAGTGTCTTTTCTCCACAAAGTTTTCCCTATCCCATCTACATCCAAGTTTTAAAAACCTGAATGTGTAACATTTTTTTAAAGATACCTTTTAGGGTCAAACCAGCCAGATGATGGATAGTTTAGATTAGTTATTGGAAATACTAAGTTAGCCAGATCTTCGTGTTAGCAGAGTGTATTCAAAAGTAAAGAATATGCTAAAAGAAAGAGAATATTTGTATGTTCTTAAACTGAAAACACAACTGTCACTTACCTAAGTAGCGAACAGTTGGACAGGTTTCTGAAAAGCAAAACATTAACTATGCTTACTAGTCATACAAATGAAATGAGCTGCACGGGCATTTTGGTGAAGTTATTCAGATTGTGTATTTTGTGGGAACTTCATGTCTCAATATGTTAAACTATATCTTAAACTGTAGGATTAAATTTAGATATTTTCACAAATTTAAGACCTTCTGTATTTGGCTCCCCTGCCCTTCAGTCAGGAAGCTGCAGTATTTTGGCTGCATCCTACATGCTTGCAATGACTGGTAGCCCCATCTGATTTGTGTTGAGCTGACTCAGTTTGCTGAACCAGCATAAAACTAACCTGGCAAAAAAAAAAAATCTAGAACTTCAATGAATTGAAACAGCTCAACAAGGTGTCCAACATGCACTAAAAAAGGGCAGGACTCGAACCTGAAGCGAGGCACAGGGAGAGAAAAGTGAGTGGAAAAGAAGAGGAAGCAGACACATTGTTCAGTAACTAAACTGTCACATCATTTCAACTCTAATGTGTAACTTCATTCAGCGAAACATAAACTAACAACAGAAAAAGATGCATTCTCAAGAAAGGAAAGGTCTCGCTTTCACCAAATTTGCCCTCACAGAGTTGAGAAATGAGGAAAACGTGACATAGGAACAGAACTTCTCGAATGGTTTGTTTTTGTTGTTCATTTGTGTGTTTTCTTAATTTAGTGAGCATTTCCCCGTGAAGAATTTGTTGTTCTAACTGATTCTGATTTCCACCCCGACCCAATCAATCACAGTGACTTAATTGCACTTATAAAATACTCACTGGCTATCAACACTTCGCTGCTTATTTGTTGAGGAAATGCTTAAAGCCCTCTAGCATTAACTTTGATTATTTCCATTATACTTCACAGTCAGCCAACTGTTACCTCTAGTGGAGAGCTAGCAGGACAGAGGGTGCAAGGCAGAGTAAACCCAGCAGTCCGCGTTACTGCCAAAGACCACTGAAAGGGCATTTTATACAAACAACAAAGCATTTGTGCAGAAAATAAATTAGTGAAATTAAATATAACTCATGCCCTGTGGGGATGAGACCTACATTAGTTTTATAAAACCACTGTTGTTCTCAGTAAAATTAGTGCAACTATGGACAGAAGGAAATCTTTAGAAAGTTTGCTGAGTTCGGGTCCAGCAAAGAAAATGAGTCAAAAGGAATGTATACTTATTTTTAAATGACTTTATGTATTGATAAATACGGATATATTTGTTAGTGTTAATTGAGAGAATTAAAATGCGGGGTTAGAACAAGATGATCTTTGAGGTCTCTTCCAACCCATGCTGTTCTACAATTCTATGAAAAAACTGCAAATTACACAAAGTTGTCATAAAGAAACATCATTAAAAAAATATTCCAATTCTGTCCTTTTACCTCTGACTATATAGCAGGAAAATTTCACTGAAAGCCACTGAACTGCAGCAAATATACATGCTAGTAAAAAATTATTTCCTTTTAAAGCAAAATTACCTTTAAGAGGATTTTTCATGAGGCTTTGACTCTTTTTACATCTTTGTGGATCAAAAGCCGCTCTGATAAATGTATTGCTCAAAGTCTAAATTCAGTCCCAAAGGTGAATAGGTCTGTGTAATTTATTGGACAAGTACACACAAGCAGAATTTTCCAAAGTTTTCAAAGAGACTTTCCAAGTATTTTTTCCAGTTTTTCCTTTCTAGTATACCAAATAACCGTAGTGACTTTTCTTCACAACATACACCATGCGTAGTCTTGGTGCTTCATTGGTATAAAATAATACTACAACTAATCTTAAGTATGCAACTCAAGATACAGAAGTGAAAACACGTGAGTCCAGATGAGTACTCATTACAAACCAATTAAAATGCTTTTGCAATTTTAAAAAGTTACAAAGTAATTTAAAAAAGAAAAAAGTATTTACAAAGACATCATAATGTATTTACACAAAGTCTCTTTCTGCAGAATTCAGATTTTGTCTGCTGTGGTTGATGCAATGCCAACAGGAATGCCTGGACTAAAACATGGATATTCACCTAATACTATAATGCATGCCTTGTAAGTGCCTAAGATTACTCAGAAATCCTTTGGATCAGGCAAGTCTAAACCACAAACAGAACATGTACATGAACTGACTTTTGCTTCATCTGAAATGCTGTTTGGAAATAAAGTTAGACTACATAAAGTGGCGGGATAAAATTACATTTTACAGCATTATTTGAATGGTGTATTTTCACTCCTCCTAATCAGATTGTATGGAGCCCACATTTGAAGAGTGTGTAAGAAGTTGAGTGGTGTGAGTGTGTCAGAGCTCATTATGCATACTATACAGGGCTGTGAGTAGGTGGAGTGTGTTTTTTTCTTGTCTGGTTAGATGACATAATCGTTATAGAAGGGATTTGAGTTCTATGCATACATAAATTAGAACAAAATCACCATGAAAATAAAAAGGAAGTAGCAGAAATAACATGGAGCCATTCACACAAATGAATGGTTTATCTTATGATGGTTGGGCTCTAGTTGGACAATGTACAAAGTGACCACCTCTGGATGTTTGGCTGAAAAGGCCATTTTTTATATTGTTTGGGAAAGGAAACAGCATGACGAGGAAGTACTTCCTCGATCCAGGCATGTCTCTAAAACCCCCAACAATGGAGCATTCTCATATTCTCATAGTGCTGAAACTTAGGAAACACTTAAGCAGATAGGGCACCAGAGTTTTTTGCTCAGAGGATGCCACTCCCTCGCTTCATGTTTTGAAAGAGCGATACCGAGTCTTTTTCACAACCATAAATCACATGTCAATTGAAACTCATGAGCACTGGAATTATTTCTTGCAGAGAAGGCACAGATTTCTTACAGTCTTTTATCTTCATCCAAGAAATCTTCTGTGATTATTTTGATTTTCTCTGAAAGTATTTCATATTTAGCAAGATGAAGTTTAAAGGCCATTTGCTTTGACATCAACTCTGCTTACTCTCTTCCCACTGTTATAGTACCATCAAGACATAGAAGAAGTTTGTGCTGTGCTTATTGATTTTGAAATCAAATTTTGATGGTAGTTGATGATAAGCTTATTTTATTATAGAGATGTATACGAATATATCAACATATATAACAATGTAGGTTATAAGCATCGTTTTCAGTTGCTGATACAAATGATCCAGCCTTCAGCAAAGCTACTACTGACTTCAGAGACTCATTGCAGACATTCTAGAAAATCATTAAAATGACTACTTTCTTAAAAGGGCACAAGGTTTTACTGACAAAATCCTATTGAATTCAGAGGGCAGGTTACTTAAAGAATTATGCTTCTTAAAGTGCATGCCCTTCTAGTCCAAATCAATTACAAATGAAGATTATGAGTTCCTCTGATTTCAGCTGCAGTCAGAGACCTATAAGAAATCAGATCTTTCAGCACAGAGCAGGTGGAATTATTCAGGGGAATGTAACAGAAATAAATTTTCAGCAAAACAGTTTTCTCTTACTGGAGGCATGCACATTTGCATAGCCAGCTATCAGCAGTCTGATAGCGATTTGTCTTTAGTGGTGTAATGCCTGAAAGAAATAGGTCCCCATTTGAAATATCCTTATCTTTTGGAATTCAAACCAGGACAGATTCTCACTATGTTAACATGTCACACTGAATAGAAATTATGAGTTTTTTGGAAGGGATACATTGTGAAAGGTTCTTTGCTTTTTTATTTTGTTTTGTTTTGCTTTGTTTTGAGGGGTCTTGCTAATGATACTGCTTTTTGTTTCTTCTGCCTTCATAACTTCTATTCTACTTGTCCAGGTTATCTATAAAGTTATATTTTTAAAGGAAACGACAAGTAAGAAAAAGTCAAAAGAAACTCTTCAAACTAAAAAAGCAGCCTTCACAACAGTTTCCAAGTCTTCTCACATGCATTTCCCTTCCAACATCTGCTTTGCTTTAACCAAAAGATAAATTACTTCTATATCATATGCAAAGTTTGTACTCAAAGGCTAGTTTTATTCTACAGCTTCTTAAAGAGCAAACACAGCACACATTTGTTTACTTTCTTGATTCCCATTCAGCACTTCTAATCTGGCAGATCTTCCCAATGTGAGGTCTGAATAAGAAGGGCTGAGGGGGCCCCTTACCTGTGTGTCAGCGTCAGCAATGATGCCAACACAGCTACAAGCACACCAGCTGTCCCTGAATTCGCTCTCCCTACTGATGTGCTCTGCAAGGCTGCAATAAGGCCAGACAGTAATAACAGTCACTGGCAAAATTCCTAATGTTTCAGCTTGCCAAAGCTGAAGGGACTTGCACGACAGTCCTCAACAGCCACCATACAAAATAAACCTGAAAATTTCAAACTAAATATTTCTTTAAATCTTCTCTCTCGGCTATTCAATCTCTTACTGAACATTTCACCTTTCACCCTGTTCATGCTTAGTGCTCTTCTTCACTACTGCCCCTTTTCAGGCTAATATTTGCTCTTGTTTTTTCTTGGGGAAAATATCTAGTATTTAAGCTATCTTTAAAACATCTATTCTGCCAGGTCAGCCTACAGATGTTCACCAGGGAGAGAAATGTTGGTATGCTCAATAGAGAAGACCAGACAGGGACGTCAGTTTCCCTAGATCAACTCTGTATCTAAAATATGTGGAAACCAAGAGAATGATACTGATTTTTAACAGGAGTGTTTTAATGTGACAGCAACGGATGTGTATTGCCAAAACTGTGTTATTGCAAACCCACAATCTATTATTCCTTCCCTTTTGTGCAGGAATTACATTTATCATACGAGTGTTAAATGCACTGTTGGAACTGAATACAGGAATTTATGAATAAGAAAATCTGGAGTCTCTAACATGAATAAGAGGGAAGAAAAGATCATAGTATAAGCGTACGGTTTCGTGTTATATTTGACTCAACAGAGGAGTGGACTTGATGCATTCCTGCCATTCTCTACTCTTACTTTTGACCGCTTTCCTTGTCACAGCCTTCCAGGTCAGTCCAACTCCCACACCCCTTGCTTGCCCTCATTCTCCCACATCCCACAAGCAGCGATTCACACGGCTATGTTTTCTATGACAACGCTATCCTGCATGGACCTAGGCTCTAATGATGCGCTGACACATGGCAACTGAGCTGATCTAATTGTCAGTGGAGCCAAAGAGGATATTCTACACCTCACGTCCCTTTCCTTTGCTCATTTACTCTTTCTCTCAACCCCTGCTGCGCATGTGACTCATTGGCAAGCCAGTTCAGTTCTTGAAGACTGGGTTTCACAGGAATTTGAAGCAATCTAATAGTTTGCTCTGCTGGGAAGCTTTCCAAACTCCCTCACTTCCTTTGTCTTCTAATCCTTTCATTTTGTATCTTCAATACTCTCCCATTCTTAGTCCTGTGGACCTGTTTTCTGGCATATCACCATATCAGTCACACCTTTTGAACAGAGTTAATTGACTAAATAGACGCAATCTTCTTTTTTTCCAATTTATTTTATGCTATTTTAATGAAGTTATTTTATCTCACAAAGAGGCTGAACATATCCAAGATAAAAAAGTAAGCAGTCAGATACATGGCTCAGTAAAGAATGAAAATTAGTAATGGACTTCTTGAAATATTTATTTCAGCAGCAATGAAATTTTGACTGTATGTTTTGTTAAGCCTTTCACCCACAGAAAATGAGCAGGCAGGAAGGATAAAGTGAATAGATTTCTGTCCTCATAGTTAACTAAATTGGCTCACTAAGAAGCCAAAAGCCAGAGCATTTGCAAGAGTGAGGGGGGAACTAGGCACCTGGGGGGAAGTGGGACCTGCCCTTTGGGAGCAGCTGTTGTTTGACTGCTTTAGTTACCTTGCCAAAACTTCCCTGAGAAAACAGCCAAACAAACATCAAACAGCTCTCAGGTAGAGGGGAAGATGTTGAAAAGGAGTGGAGAGACTGAGATGCCCTTCTTTAAGGCACATGAACTCTACTTCCTCTGTAACCAAAACATGGTTACCCGCTGACTATGTGACAGTGGCCCCGCAGGGGGCTTCTCCCTGAATCAAGGCTCAAACACGGCATCTTGAATAGCAGTTTTTAAACTAAATAGATCTATAATAGTGTGATTAATCACGTTCTTGATTATAACTCATTTAGCTTATCAGACTGAAAGTATTCATATATAGCTCACAGAACTTTCTGAATAAGATGTTCATATGCTTTTTATAAGGCAAGGAGTTGGTCTCCTATTTAAGAGCAACTATGTTTCAGCAAGTCTTCCTGTTAAGAAAAATACCAAGAATTTATCTAAAGTGTAATGCTGTGACTCTCCCTGCTTATAATTAACCTATTGATTCATACCAAGTTGCCTCTTGGTATGAATAATGTTTAGGAAAAAATATTAAGTCCCTACCACAAACACAAACTTAGTTCCACAGAAGAAATGCAGTCAGCCTTGTCATGTCGAATCCAGCCTAAACAAACTGTTGGTGTCAATGGTGTCAATATGTGGAGCTGCATTGTTTTCCTATCACTTACAATGAGGGGAGGGCCTGACAACTGCATGAATATTCAACGTAGGGTACACCAATCTGACCATATTGAGCCCAGAGAAGAAAAAACCTTAAGAGCCATGAATCCCTGAACCTATACACTCTCGCTTCTTCCTACAGTCTAATGTGGAAGGAGTATTAAGAAACTGCATTCAATTCATTGGGCACTTTGTGGACACTCCCTAATAAAATCTGTGACAGATGAGACATGCCAGATCCTTTGCCTGTGATATTTAAGAACCACTCTGCTACTCAGGTATTTGAAAGAGAGCCTCTTCATCCAGCCAGCAGTTTCATTAACAACTACAGTTCAGAACAAAGTTTTTTGTATATCTCTAGGATAATTCCAGTTTGTAAAGCTAATCCATTTAAAAATTCTCTTCCTAGTAGCACACACTTGACGTGTACTCTTTCAGTTACTTGCCAAACAGAGGCCCATTAGGCCCCCTAAAAGCCACCAATCTGATGTGTCCTCTTACACAAACTTACTTAAAACCTTTGACAGAAGGCATTAAAAGGAAACAAGTGGTTTACCCATCCCTGCTCCTGTTTGTCAAAATCCACCTTCAGCTCTGTTTCAGTAAGAAACTCATAAAAGACTGGGGACATTTTCATCAAATGCTAATAATTACTATCAGGCAGCATTTACACATGAAATTGATGCAGGTAGTCAGTTATCCTTCTTACTATTGAATCATCAGTTACTGCATGCTAGATTTTAAGTGCTGCCACCTGTTTTTCAAGAATAAATTAGTTCCATTTTACCTGTTCAGAATCATCTTTAGACAGAAACGCCAGCATTGTTTAAAAGCTTGCTAACACACCACTATCATACAGAGACGCCAGTTTCCCAATAATACATCATCTAGCACATAAAACGTGCAACCCACTAGTTTCATGTTCTTCTTGTCCCATTTCTTATTTTAATTTAAAAAAAAAATTAAAAAAATTAAATACATTTTAAAACTTATTACATTAACTGCATCATAGATTTTATATTTAGCCCAAGACAATTCCTCTTCACTCAATGCAGTCAGACAATGCAGAAGTTTGGACATCCCTGATCTAATATATACAAGCATAGAATGCACCAATGTAATTTATTTCATTTACTGAAACAAAAGTGGCAAATAGTTCCGTCTAAAGGAACAGAATCTATTCCTGTATTTTGCAGTTTTTAAGATCATTTGGTGTTCATCAGGAGAGCCAACCATTATCAACTCACTTGCTTTCTCCAGCTCCTGGCAACACAAGTTTAATCACATTCTGTGTGGTAACGTGAGGCTATCACAATTCGAGACTTCAGGATGTCCATCCCACAGAATACATGCAAAAGACTTTTAGAAATATGATTTACACAAGTCATTGTGCAGAGAACGGAACTGCCTAAATTTACAAATGATGAATGCTGGAGAAAATGATGAGGTAAAGCCATACCCTGCAAGCAGAATGAGAATACATCTGCATGGTATTGAAATGCTGAGGTTATGTTGAGCTGATGGTGTTATGTTTGGACATATTAACCAAGTTCAGAAATCAACAGAGCCAGAGAGGAGCATCTGTGGTTATCTGTTCCTTCATCCATCCTAAGCATCTTGACCATCGGGATATAGAATCAGTGAATCATCAAGTCAGTTTAAGCAAAGTTAAACAATTTCAAAGGACTCATAAGGTAAAAGCACCCATCAAATACAGTGGTGCTTAGGCATTCCTCCAGGAGAGACTACTCTGCCTTACTCTGCAGGGAACCCTGAGCTTTTGCACCTAAGTCTCTTCACAAAGAACATTGCTTGTGCAGGAAGGCACCTCCTACTGTTCAATGTTTTGCATATGATTAAGCATGCATTTGAAAAAGCATTTATGGGAGCAAGCACTGTCTATTGAAACAAGCTAGGAAATGCTTTGATTATTATTTCTGCTGGGGCTTAGGCAGATTGACTTTGCCATTCAGCAATATCAAGTCTGAAACGATTCTGTCCATAAACAGCAGTAGATGTTTGGTTACTCAGCTACAGTTCAACAAGAGCTTTCTAAGATTTATGTTTAAAACATCCAGTTTGTAGAAATCTCACTCATAAATATAGCTGTCAGTAAATGGAGTCTAGGCTACTGCAGAACTTTCCTACATTAAAGAAAAAGAGCTGCAGATGATATTCATACACTAGTAAATTCAAGATGTACACTAGAAATAAACTAGCTGCAATGTTTTTCTCCTTTCATTTTCTACAAAACTCCATAGGTGAAAGGACAGTTGATCCTAAAAGGCTCTTCAGCCACTGAGGTACACTTAATCCTGAGTCAACAAAACCTGCTAATAACTCCTGGCTGCTGAAAATGGAATTATTTTCTGATGACTGGACTTAATCCAACCAAAGGTCAGTAGAAAAAAAAAAATGCTGCCAGCTCAAGAGTTAATGATATATCCCTACCTCTATAAGCCTGTAATTTGTTTAGATACCTATGAGGTCATGTCAATCCTAATGTTTCCAAGTTTTATGAATGCAACCATAAGCCCCTTTTAAATCAAATTACAAATGATTATTACAACTCTAAATCAAGGGAAAGGCCCACCATTTTCTCTAATTGGAAAGAGTAATTTAATTATAATTCTTTTATATCCAGATGCTTTGTATTTGTTCCATTACCTTACAATAAATACACAGGGATTATGGAAAAGAAACAATTAATTGTTTATGACTTGAGAGGGTCAAGAAATCAAATCATATTCTGACAGAGCCACACTTCAGCCACACTTACATTGTTGGACTTTAACGACAGCTATCTTCATATACAGGATGTGATGGCTTCGTTTCTTGTTTAAAACATCTGAGAAGACTGTATAACTTGAGAACTTACAGTGTTCTAACATATTTGAAAGATCTCATTCCATCCCAATAAAACCATCTAAAGCAAAAAGCTAATGATTCAAAATTTACAAGTCAGTAAGCACAAACTAAAAAGTGGTAATGCATTTAATATTCCAGTGTGACTTTGAGTGACTTAACTAACATAAATTGACAGAGCCTTCAAAGTGAATCTTGTCAACAAAATCACCTTGACTTATTAAAATGTCTGTTTTATCTAAATGATTTTTGTTTGTGAAAATAAGTAGCTTTCCAAATATTAAATGAACCAAATGCATAGTCTGCGTACATTTACTGAATCCACTGTTTAATTATTTATTAGATATCAAATGCTTAACATCTGCTTAAGAAGGCCAACATATGTTAAGACCTTTGACTTTGATATACAAAAACTGTCTGCTGAGTTAGGAATCTCTCTGTAAATTAATTAGATAAACATGAATATAATATGTATATTCTTTTAAGGCTTTTTTTTCCCTAGAGATAATTTGTTATGCATTGAACAGAGGACTAAATATACTGAAGGGATCTCTTTTGCCTTTGAATTAACAATGTTACAGTTTATGACTTCTAAACTTTTTAGTGGATGGCTTTCACAGTTAATCATTCACAGTCTGAAGGTTGATTCTTCACTCTTAAGCTGCTTCTGAGACTCTATTACAAAAAATTTTACACATACAACCACCTAGATTTTGTTCTGTTGGTGTAAATTTTGCAGGGAAGACCTTAAGCAAAAACGTCCTCCTGGAAGGATATATAGTTCTTCTTCCTCAATCATACACACAAACACAGATAGACACACAAATGCAACTGATTACACTTTAGGTCACAGTCATATACTGATAGAAAACTAATCTTATTTATCTCCTTGCCTGTACTCTTAACTTGGAACCCTTCTAAAACATGCTTCTCCAGCTACTTGCCATTCCACTGTGCAATAAAAAATTACTTCCTCTAAAACTCTCTAGACAGTAGAGTATGCTACCTATATAAAGTTGTTGTGTTTTTTTCCTCAGCTAGATATGAAAAGCAGTATTTTTTCAAGATAAAGGGAACGGTCACAACTGGTCTTATATTGAAAGTGCACCGTCTTCCCTCCACAGCTTTGTTTTTCCTCTAGAGATCCCTCAATGCACATCCACAGATCTGATGACTTAAGTTAGGCTTTGCAGTAGAAAATGAGTACTTTATCGACAAGCATGTAAGGTTGTAAATTGTGCCTATTCTCACTCCTGAAAAGATATAATCTTCTTCCAAATAAGGCTGTGTATTGCAGCATATCCAAGGAAACAAGAGAAGCAGACCTGTGCCAAGTGCATCAAATAGTGCTCTTTGCCTGAGTAGGGCCCATAGTGACATGCATGCAAAAGAACTCTTGCTTTTTCAAAAAGCATTCCCGAATAAAAACTCTTCTCATTCAAGATAGAGGCCTTAAGGAACATCCTGCATGTTAACAAACATCTTCAGATAATGCCTAGTTTGATGCTCATTTCCTAGTTATTCACTGACTCTCTTAAAAGGAGTTCTTTCACTTCTGCAGCTTAGCCTAAGGAAATCCTGCAAGAACAATGTGTGACTGAAATATACACAGGTTTCCCAAATGGTAGCAAGACCCATTGATGCTGCTCAGATAGCGCCAAGACGGCAAGATATAATACAAGCTAAACAAGAAAGGGTCTTGTTTGTATAGGATTGATTTGGATTCAAGCTTTTTTCCTTTCAAATTGTAGTATCTCATGTAAAGTGTCCTTCAGGGAAGATATTTAGCTGCCAAACTACATTACCTTTCCTCAAGTCAATCTTGAAGCAGAACTTCATAACCACCAACACAATTGCTTATTCTCTAAACAAGTATTCCCACTGCAGCCACTCTTAGTAATCTCGTCCAAAATCTTTCAGATGTTTACAATAGAAGAGGCCTTAAATACCCTATTTCCAAAACCAGGTACCACGGCAATAGCATAGGTATTGCTTAAGATTAATTTATTGTTGTAGAAGACACCTAATTTGATATTATGTGTCAGTACAACTTGTATATATTTACAGAAGTGCACCTCTGAGGATGTCATAGCCTTCCTAGGACTACCTTTGCAAACCAGAGGAAAGCTGTAGGATCCCTACATTACCCAGCTTTCCAGCTGAAGTTATCAACAGGGTATAATTGTTTCCAGTATGTGGATGTCTTTCAATTGTGCAATAGATTCAGATCATTAATTTATTTCAAGACTGTTAACACCCAACAGATGGCTCTCAACTGTTTCCAAGACAGATTATTTTTAGATCTCAAAGAAAAATAGCTCTTAATCCCATAACAAAATTTCTGAGGGAAACATCTTCCTTTTTCACTTCTGCAGCATTCTCAAGTGTCTTCTCTAGTGACAGTGTAATTAAAGCTAGAGCCAGTACTTTCTCTAGTGAAAGCATCCTTCATAAGTTTATGCTATTACTTATTGACCTCACTGCAGTGTTTCCTCAACAAAGGCGGCACACAGGTTTTTTTGTATTCACAAAAGGATTTACATATCACAAAGCATAACTTATGTGTTAGTGGATGTACCTCATTTTCTGTCTTCCCCAGAAGGAATCAGTTCATCAGTTAAGAAACTTAGAATCAAAGAATCATAGAATGGCCTGGGTTGAAAAGGACCACAATGTTCATCCAGTTCCAACCTGTCTGCTACGTGCAGGGTTGCCAACCAGCAGACCAGGCTGCCCAGAGCCACATCCAGCCTGGCCTTGAATGCCTTCAGGGATGGGGCATCCACAGCCTCCTTGGGCAGCCTGTTCCAGTGCGTCATCACCCTCTGTGTGAAAAACTTCCTCCTAGTATCTAACCTAAACCTCCTGTCTCAGTTTAAAAACATTTTCACTTGTCCTACCACTAACACCACATGTAAACAGTCGTTAACTTCAAAAACACCTTCAAGTCCACATTTCTTTTTCTATTTTATTTGTGGAAATAGTTTGTTGAAAAACTGAAATCATACGGTTCTAGTAAAGTTGTATTTTGGCTGAAACAAAGACGGAAGTAGAGCTTGCCTAACACCTATGCTAAAGAGATGTACTGAAATAAAACATTTTCAACAACAGAAAATACTTTTTAAATGAAAGGCTACTAACTCCAGCCATAAAGAGATGAAATAGCCAATTTTAGTTGTATTATACAAGACATCCACATTCAGATATATCATTTCAAAGTACAAGCAAGGTATACTGAAGATTGCATGCATTAAATAGATTCTATTATACCTTTTTTTTCCCCCCTGAAAGCATAAATAATTAAGCTTTTGAGACAGAACAGCAGCATCCAATTGAAGTAGCACTTTCTTGAAATCTAGTAAAAGAAAAGGCTGAGCCAAGATACCATGCTACTGTCTAGCAAATCTTCTAATACTTAGTCATCCCATTTACTGTAACCTCACTCATCCTCTTAAATAAAGAATGAAGACTAGTATTTTATTCAAACATCTGCTAAAATCAGTAGAGACTCACACAGGATATGTTTTGATCAACATGCGTGCACTGGCTTCTCCAGTGTTTTCTACTGCTATGGCAGATACCAGAAGAAATTCTAGCTGATTTTTCATTCAGTGAGTTGGGGCTTTTCACAAGAATCACTACAGTGGGTCCTGTGCAGTTATGTGATGTGCTGAGCAAGAGTGATATATTGTAAAGTGAAGAATTGGGTTGGGAAACTAAAACTGTGAACTATTCAGAAAATAGTTTGAAAACAGTAATATACTATGTTTGCTCTTTGCCTTCTATGCACATAAATGCTTTTCACAATGTTTGTTCAAATGTTAAAGCGTATACAATTATAAACTTTACTTCAGCATCTACCATCTCCAGTTTCATTTACAAAAAAAGCAAAGCTCATTTACCCATCAGCCACTTCAAAGCACATCTTTGGATGTTGCTGCTGTTGGTTTTTTGTACAGTTGAGCTATTTGTCTTCAGAAAAAAAGTGGCATCTGTATGTAATTTCCATGCTCACTTGGCAACACTACCTTCTTTTGATGACAGTCTGTACTGTTTCCCTTTCTTCTTCCAGTCACTCCAGCTGCAGGACCCAGATGTCAAACTCAGGAATGTATTTTTCCCAGCAGTGATA
Organism: Chrysolophus pictus; assembly: GCA_037305975.1. Classification (NCBI taxonomy): domain Eukaryota; kingdom Metazoa; phylum Chordata; class Aves; order Galliformes; family Phasianidae; genus Chrysolophus; species Chrysolophus pictus. Next base: position 6,588,539 of record CM074582.1, read on the forward strand.
TCTGATTCAATTGTTGGCACCTCTGCTGGTGGTTATTCTGATGCTGCCTGTGCACAGCCTCAGAAGATTAAACAGCAGCAAGCTTTTCTTAATTTATAAGCTAAATACTTCTCAGTTGCCTTATTTATAGGAACTGAATATTAGTGTATTTATTAAACTACAGATTCTATTATTTACTTTATTTGCACCATGACAACTAACATGCAACTGTAACCAGAAGCAAGCAGAAAGCTTCCAAAACTAGTGATGAGACATCAGAAGTAGTTGCTTACTTTTTATAACTGATCCAAAAGAAGAATGATAAATATAAAGCAATCAAAGGCCAAACGTTGAGAGTAAGGAAGTAAGGTAGAAAGAGAAAGGTGATAAAAGAGATTAATTAAAAAGGGTCTAATAATTAAAAAGGGTTTAATAGCAAGAGATGGTGAGAAAATAAAATATGTTTAAAACAATCTAGAAATATTCTGCCATATCTCTAAAAAAGTGAAGTTCCTTAAAAAAAATCAAAGAAAATTACAGAAAGTTAGTAATTTGATCCTTTTTTCCTTTCTCCTACTTTTGTGCTGCAGCTTACTCATATACTGGTGTTGAGTGCTGAATGAGTCAAGCATCCTCCCAGAAGCACCCGATAGCACCTGTGTGCTGACTCTCCTACAGCCTACGTGACAAGTTTATTTTCCTGTGAACAGATCCCTCCACTATATTAATTCTCCTGTGCAATAATTTTGATTCTGGGAAAGCCTCTTTGTCTAAATATTACCAGTTTCTTTACACTAAGATGCTTCTACAGTCATGAGAAGACAAAAAAAGACAACGTGCCACTCTCGTGGCATTGATTAACAAACTGCTTGGTCAAGAACTAACAGTGTTAGGCTAGAGGAGCTAGCTCAGGGCTAGGAGAAGGGAGGATAATGGCTAAAGCTATTAATGAGATAAAGAAATGCTAAGTGGTGAGTAACCCATCAGGCAAAATAAACTGTAGTGTTTGGAGATAAGAGAATGTTACTTTACTTAGCAGCATTTGTATTATCAGCCCACCTGATCTCTACTTCAAAATATCTGATTCAAGTTAAACCCTGAAGTGATAAACTACACCTAATGCATGTTTTATAAATTAAGGAACTATGACTAAGAGTTTAAAGATTCAAAATTTGAAAACATTTCTTGATCCAGAATTTGAGTGCCAAGTTTGAGATATATATGTGTGTGTGTGAGCAGTTCTTCAGCAGTATTCATTGTTTGTTACTAGACAATAAGTAAGAGCTGCAAGGGCTCAGGTTACTAATGCTTCTGCTATTTCTCAAGGTTTATAGTGTCTCAAATTAGGCACAAGAAATGTAGACAGTTAGAAAATTGATATACTTGGTAATGTTGTAGATTAAGGAGAGAGTGAGAGAATTAGATTGAAATCAAAGAATACTTTTTTTTTAAATCAGGATTCAGTAGTTTCCTCAATGAATAGATTATATTTATTTTGCTGTTCAGTCTAGCAAGATAAACTATATATCACAATATATCACATGTTCATATGCACCTCAGGTATGAGACAACAAAATATACAAGAGTTCTCAGCATCTAGGTAGATAAGCTCATCAATTTTTGCAGGACAAAGTAAGTAGGTGAGAATGTATAATCGGGCTGACAAGAACTAGGAACTATCAGACTGAAGACTAATACAAGGAGGTACTTCTTCATACTATATAGATGATTTGTAGAACTAAAAGATGCTGTAAATTAAGAAGTATATAATAAGGGATATCACAAAATTAATGGAAGAAAATTCAACATTGGCAATTAAGTGCAAAGAGGCTATATTTGACCCAAGTAGTTCCTGGTCTGAAAATCCCTGGAGGCTCAGAGAGTATGCTGAGGAAATATCACTACATGTTCAGCATCTTCTTACACTCTTCCCTGTATTCTAGTGCTGGCCAGTGGCAAGACAATGACTCACTGGCCAAGACAATTCTTTGGTCTGAGGCAGTGAAGTTGTTCCTACATTCAGGTTTCAGTTTTTGAAAAGTCTTACTGAAACCAGAGAGATGCCTACATTCTTACGTGTTACCATTCTGATCACACAGCATAGTGTAGGAACAATCAGGAGGAAAAGTGTCTTATTGGAAGAGAGAAAGGTATTGGAAGTGTACAGTACTTTGTGGTCCTCTGGAAGACAGGGCTGTGATTAAGTCTACACATGTTCTTCTGGTGTTACAGAGGTCAAAAAGGGTCAAAAAGGCCTTTTTCAGAGAGAAAGGCATTGAAAGTGTACAGTATTAGAAGTACAAAATAAGAGAGCTTCATGAAGAGAGAATGATTAAAATAAATAATTAAAATAAATAAGTAACATAAAAGAGTTGTGAGTTCTGTGAGAGAAAATAAAACAGTTTTTTGAGAAAATACTGTCAGCAGGGAGACCATCCTCAGATTTGGCTCGAGATAGAAAGCTAAGGAAGATGAAACTGATGGCAAAATGTATTTCCTCATTGAGACTGTGGCATGCCTGCTGCACTCTTCCTTTTGAGAATGGGAGTCAGACTTCTTTCTTTATTTGGACTGTTCAGATGCAGCAATGGTGTCTTTCAGCAATGATAATTTCAGAAGTGACCGGATATGTACCTTCAATCACCAGTCATTTCTAAAAACGTATTCTTAATTTAGAAACGTGCAGAAACCACAATTACAAATCACAGATGATACTAATGCACAGCTAAGGAACTATGGCAGCAGGCAGCATCCATAGTTAAGATCACAGGGATGACAACAGGCAGATTAGTCAACAAGAGAAAGTATCTGGTAGGAAAACATCAGTAGGAAAGAATAAATTCCAGTGATTTGGACCTGAAGGTGAAAACAAAAGAAAATGTGAAGAGTAATAAGACCAGGCATACAAACAGAGAAGACATTTTACACCAGGAGAAAATGTACTTTGGTCTTCAGTCATGACAGGCACATTTTTTTCCCCTCAAAAATATTTTGCTTCAGCAGCATGAAAAAAATTCTAGTTATACGTAGAGTTTTTCCTACATCTTTTCCTGAGCTTATGGAGATTAGTGCTGTTAGAGTTAGTGATTTGGGTGTTAGAAACAATCAGTTACACTTGTAAGTGTGAAAACTGAAAACGTTAACATATAAATGGAAAAAGGAAAGCATGACTTTAATTAGCTATTTTGCACATAAAAGCCAAATCTGTGACACCTCATTAGAAATAGATTAGAGATAAGACACAAACAATGGCAATGAGTTTAGAAGTGCTAAGAACATTATTGCATCATTCCATTTACAATCACTCTTTAATTCATCAAGATTTCATACAAGTGAGATAAACAAAAAAAAGCTTGTCTACATGTATGTAAGCAAGCCAGCTTGTCTATGAGCTCGGCCTCCTGCACCTCAGTTCCTAGTGACTGGAATTTGTTTCCTCCCACATCTACTTCCCAGCTACAGACTGTTTGTATAGAAAACAGCTGTTCAAAACAGTAAAGGCCTTTTTGACCTCTGTAACACCAGAAGAACATGCGTAGACTTAATCACAGCCCTGTCTTCCAGAGGATCACAAAGCTGAGCTGAAGATACAAGAGACTTTCTTCCTCAGCACTCTGAAATATGCATGACAAGAACCAAACTATGTTTCTCAGAGAAAGAACTGATCTTCTTTTTGGTACCCAGCACATCACATTCATTGTATCCACAAATACACTGGAAGTGGACTCCGAGAACTCCCCCACAGCTCTTCTTTGTAATTCATCAAACATCACAGCATAGGTTGTACATTACTGTGTCTGGGATTTTCCAGAGGCAGAGTACAGTCAAAACATCTTAATTTTTAACAAGCCAGTTGCAATAAGAAAACATTTATAGGCAAAGAGAGAATCGTGTGCTGTTTTTATGCTGATGTAAAATATAGCAGAGTTTATAGTAATAGCAAAAAATAAAATATTACAAATGTCATAAGCTGAGACTGCATAAGGCTGCTCTGCTCAGGAGACTTGAAGCCTTGTGTCATAAAGCATACTGGCAAATGCTAAAGCCAGAAGTGCCTAAAACTGATGATGCAGACAACGAACAAAGATAACAGAACATCCCCTTGTTATGTGGGTTCTTCTATTACTTACTGAAAAATTTGACTCTTAGAGACCTTGTGTTCATCGTATCTACTGAAGATGCACAGGTCAAAGTCATGTTTGTGTTCTCAGAATGCAAAATTTCAAAGGAAGGGAAGAGTTTCCAAAGCTAAGTAGGTCTTCAGCAACATGACAAGACAAGCCACCATGTTTTGCAGGATAGATCCTCGCATTTGGAATTTATTCCAGGCACATCAGATCTGGTAGATCTTGATTTTAACCAAGATGCATTGCCACATATACATCACAGGCTGCACCTCAGAGGAGAATTACATACTGACCATGAGTCTTAATGAGTTGAAGTGCAAAATATACTGTGGAGTCTGTGAAACATTTGACCTGCCAGCTACGAAGATAAGCATAGAAGATGACTTTATATGAGCAACATTTTGCCCCTGCAAGAACTTTTGATATTGACTCTTAGGTAGCAGATTAAACTGCACAATCCTGTACAAACAGCAGTACTGGGCTGCAAAAAATGTGAAGAAATTTCATGTGAAGTTGATTAAAATAGGGAAGTAAATTAAGTGAGAAATGTGACTTTACCCTTTGGAATGATGGTATCAGTGGCCATCATCATCATTCTGAACCTGAATTTGATAATAAAAGAATTCAACTAAAACCTAAGGTTGCTTCCTAGCCTCTTTTCTTCCTTCCATGAAGGAAAGTAAATCTTTTTAAACACTTCTTTGATACAGAAGAGATGTCCCGTAGCTCCTGAATTGTATGAGCAGCAACTTTACTCAGAAGCTTTGCAGTAAAGACAACAGTTGTGGTATATACAGATTCAAGTCAAGGAAAAGGCTATATTTTAAAATATGTGACATGAGACAGTGAAAAAACATCTGAGGAATAGACAATATATGTATCCTTCCAAAATTCCATAATGATATTTGTTAGAATTTGAACAGTCATGGCATCATCCTAGTAAAAGCAGTTATATATAAGAAACTGAGTGGGTAAGACAAGGTAAAAAATAAATTATTTTAGCACAAAGCTACATCACTGCTCCAGCAACCAGAATACAGATAGGGAAAAAAAGGCCAGCATTTTCTTTTCTCTTCTTACAGTATTGGAAAAGACTACCCAAGCACTTTTTCCCCTGCTGATAGTCAAATTATAATTAGATAGTTTACTAAGCCTGATATGTGAAAATAGAATTTTCTTCCCTTTTAGCAACTTCTCCCAGCTAATTAATACCCACATTCAGGAAGCAATACTGCATATTGCTAATATGTACACTGAGTATCTATTTCAAGCACTAATTTAGAACTGTGAAGAGATTTACATTTTTCTAACTATAGAAACTGCACTTGTAATGCCATTGCATGTTATTTGATTTTTTTTTAAGTAGATTTTCTTCAAATAGTCAAAACCTATCTAGGGATATGCTCAATGCAGAAAGGATTTTTTAGCTCAAAACCCAGTGTAAGCCAATGCAGGAAAAAGAAATTCTTCATTCTTTAATTGGAAATGCAGTGCTTAATACTGTTAATGCGTTTAGCCTTTAGTTTAGTTTCTCTGTGAGAGCAAATGGAAACATAAGAAATTCCACTTAACCATAAAAAGTAATTTTTCCCTGTGATGTTGGTTAAAAAACAGAGCAGGGTGCCCATGGAAGTTGTGAAAGTGACATCACTTGAGATACTGAAAACCCAGATGGACACAGCCCTGTGCAACCTGTTGTAATTGACCCTGTTTTGAGAGGAGGCTTTGGGACAGGCAGTCAGCTGAGGTCCCTTCCAGTGTCAATAATGCTGTGATCTGTGAATGTGAGAAGTACTCTTATTTAGGAGATTTTTACCATTCATTATCAGTTCTTTTTCAATAGTACCAAATGCCTAAGAAACATCTCCACACTCTATTAGAAGTACAGTATTTTTGATTCCCAGATTTCTCTTTACTACTAATGAAGCCATGCTGTAGTTTTGGTCTTACTACCTCTAGCCTGATATACTTAGAATCATTCATTACCCTACTCTTTCATCCATTCCCTCCCTCCTTAATTTTCCAGAGCACAAGAGTATTCTAACTTTAACATCTTTCATCTGATGTGATCCCTCCCCTTACAAACTGCCAATGTTTTTTTTTTTAACCAATTTTTGTGTAAAAATGAACTGCACATTTTATCATAAGCATTTCTCCATATATTCTCCCCTTAAATATACAGTTGACTACAGAAACTTATGTTTTACTGATTAGAACCATGGATGATGATTTTAACTGTCTCATAAAATTTATGAAGTATATTATCATTAAGCAACTGGCAGCTCATGCATCACCTGATCCAGAAGATTCCAGTTTGTCCAGAAGGATTTTTTTTAAACAAGCACAGAAAAACTTTACCTTTTCTACGCATATTAAGCACATTCAGTATCCAGTGTTACAAGTCAATACAACTTTTTTATTTTCACACAAATGAATTAATGCTACACAACTGTTGCTATCCTCAGCTCTTGCCTGTATCAGAGGTATTGAGCTGCATGAGAAGTTGTTCTTTCAAGTTACCTACTTACATATTCAACATTTTGCAGACACAGGTGTCATTAGAACACAAATTTCCACTTTTGTGTATGCAAGCTCATGTGCATAAATGCTTGCATCTTTGCTCGCATTCACAATTGCCACTTTGATAAACAGTTTAGCTATTTTGTTCTTTGCTATGATATAGATTTGCATATTAAACCAATATTTGTCATTCTATCAGTTCTATTATAGATATCTTTAGTATCAGGAATGTGAGGTGTAACTTCTTAAAAGTACATCTTCAGTGAGACTTTTGCAGTGACAAAGTGGCCAAAGCTTATCATCAATCTTGTTCTGTGTTTCACAGCAGAACTGTATTACATTTTGGGAGGACAATTTATAAACATTCACATTCATCATTACTAAAAATAAAATGCATACAGTAACAAAGGCATTTAATAAACACTTGTTTGAGAATTGTATTGTTCAAGGAAACACTTCAGTAGGCCTCCAATCATGTCTTCTTTTATAGTTCTGTAAGATATCTTTCTATTTCAGACAACTTAGTTATGAAAGAACTATTGATACTGCGAAAGAACAAACTTTCTATTAAGTTCAAATAACTGAGTCTTTAAGAAAATAGATCATGTACCTTCCACATGATATGAGAGGCAATGACTCTTTGGATAATGTTGTAAATACAATCAAAGCACATTTAATTCCATTTTGGCTTCTTAGAACTACAACAGAAGAAGAAAGAAACAGCAATTTGCAAGCAGATAGAAAACAAGGCAATATAAATAGAAAAAACAGTTACAGTTAATGAGATTTGTTTTCATTGGAACTGCTGCTGGGTTTCACTTTCAAACTACAGAGTTATCTGCTTTCATTTGATTAGAGAATTCTATGCAATCTCAGCTGCCTTTGATTCTCTCACCAAATAAAAGAACAAGTGTGTCAAACTTAGAGAAAACTTTCAACTTGAGAAAATGCAAGAACAAAGAAAAAGTCTACTTTAAATACAAATGTGAAGACAATTACATTAAAGATAGCGCATCACTATCTGGCAAGGATACTAGTGAAGAAGTTCTGACACACACCCACAAGAAATACTAAAATTCATGAGATTACCTTGCAAGAGTATTGCTGGGGTTTTGTTTATACAGAACTCTTTACCTCAGTAGATTAGTTTTTTCTCTTCAATACTTGCTTTTAAGCTTTCCCTTTGTTGTAGCTTTTTACCACTCTCCTACAGTCTCCCAGGGGTTAATGACTTTTCCATTTCCCTCTATGCCACAGTAGTACTTGCCACGTTTTTGTCTTAAAGTATTTAATAGATTAATATAAATAGGCGAATTATCAAAGCAATTATTCAGAAACAGAATATAGTTTGAGATTTTCTGCTTCTACTTTATTTCTCTTTCTCTCTAGCATTTACAAAAATGTATCTGTTGCTCCTGCTGTAAACTACAGTCTTTGCCTCTTCCTAGAATCCTGGTCTTACTTGTTCTTTTATGTTCACAGATTACCACAGCTACAATACTATCTCTGGCTGTGCTTGTACAACTCATTGGTTGTGCCACTGCATTACACTCTTAAATATGCATTCCTCCATCACCTAATTATTAGGTATGTATTAGAAAAACCTTCTTATCCTTACTCAAAAATCATACATAAAATACTAAGTGTATTTATACTTCAGAAATTATATTGGTTTCAATACTGTAGTGAGCAGTGACAAAATCTAAAGAAACCCTTGACAGCCAGAATACAAAAGCTATACAGACAGCAAACTCCTGATGATCCAACACAACTGCTCATTCAACCTTAGTGGCAAAGTCATTCCTCAGTCTATCTGAAAAGATTGCCAGGGCACTGTTATTCTCAGCCCATATCCTTATAAGGACATGCATAAGGATATGTTACAAGCAGAATTTACTAAAGACTTTACTATTTACTAAGACAGAATGCTGTTCAAAAGACCAAATATTTAATTACAATTGGTGTTTCCCCTATGAAAATACTATAAAACAAGACCTGAAATAATACCAAATTATCAAGGATTCAACCTTGGAAGACAGAAGCTCAGCTGTAAGTGACAGAAGTAGAGTCTCCAGGCCCAGTGTCTAGCATACCCCGTGGCTACAAAGTTGGAACACATCTAATGGACTCTGACAGCAATTCCATGCAAGCTGTGACTAAGGATCTCTGGCTCAAAGCATACCACTTCTAACTGGGACCACATGGTACAAAACACCACTGTTGACTCATTGCATTGTATCTGAATTTGCTCTGAAGAGGAAGCAATCATTCTGTGAAGCAGAACAAAGACTAAGAAACAAAAAGTTCTTTTCACAAATACATTATATTTCTAGTAGCAGTGATGCTGCTGTATAGGGACAGCAAGTATTTTTACTAGACAAAAGAATTTGTTTCACTTGAAGTCTAAAATGTGATTCCCCAGAAAGTCCAGCTGTTATTTCAGTTAAGTCAGTTTGTCCAGTAAAAGATACTACTTCTCCATATAAGTTTGACTTATGCTCTTATTTGCTGTTTCAAAATCTTTTAAATGAACAGAGTTCTTATGTTAAGTGTGTGGCTACTTTTAATGCACTAAGAGTTAGGTTGTTGATTTCATCTTTTATCTCATTTATGAGTATGTTATTTTTTTACTTGACCTTATGCAAAGACTTCTAATACTTGAATACTTCAAGCTTTTTCCTTCGCTTATGAAGTAATCTACTGTCAGTGGAGACATGTTAAATCAAGGATATGTTTTAACGGGATTCCTAGGCCCTAATAACCATTACTTCCTGCATTCATAATAAAAACAGTGTGAGATGGCTACGTTCTCACATATCAAACAAACCTTCAGGGCAGCCCAGTTAAATGATTTGCCAAAATACTGTTTGGTATAGAACTAGCAATTTTCTAAGTCTGTCTCAATTAGCCATATAGCTGTTTGTAACACACAAGGTTAAATGCTAATCAGCACTACTGAAGTGCTTGATTTAAATCACTCATTCTGTGTTTTGAGACAACTTTGGTAACCTTAAATGAGTTTGAATGATACGCAGTATTTTTTTAAACAGTTAGCCAAACCTTAATGTTTTTCTTTACAACAACATATGGTATAGTCATTACTTAAAGAGTGGTTCTCAGAAGTACACATCTTTCACTATAACCAAGTGTAGGAATTGAACTGGGGACACATCTGCTCATATCTATTAAATTCTCAATACAATTTCAATCATGATGACACTTTCAAACACAGTAGGCTTTTTCTTACATAGGTGAATAACAGGAACATGATTTCACTTCAACAAAAATCATCTAAAGTTATTGTCAGAGAAAAAGAAAAAAGAAAATAAACAGCTGCAGTATTGAATCATGTAAACACAATGACAGGGCTGTGTAACAGGCTCCATGTTATAAAGCTTTCTTTTTTCCTTTAAACTAAGGAATGCGTAAATGGTAATCACTGTAGTTCAACAGAAAAGCAGTTCACAGCACACCCAATAATGTGGAGGTGATCCCTTTTATTGGGGCAACTGAAAATATAAAAAAGAAGTCTTTGAGAAATTTTATTTTAATTTGTTTTATCAGAGCTCATGAGCAGTAAAAGGAGAGAATCAAAGGGTTGCTCTGTGTGGTGCCTCTTGGTAAAATAATCAGCTTTGAAGTTATTCTTTGGATAACACAAGATACTGGGTTAAATAAGGGGCACCTCCTTAGGATTTACTCTCATTTGAGATGGCATTGCCAAACATATGTAAATTTTATAGCAAATTAAATGTGAAAACATGTATTATATTAAAGGACCCTATATACACTAGGATTGCTCTCTAAATAACCGCACAACTGAGAAGAAGTCAAAGGAAAGCACAAGAGGGTAAGACTGATGAAATTTGAGGGGGTGAGGGAAGAAAGAAAAATGGAACCATTGATTCATTGGTATACTTATACTGGCCACTCCCCAGCTGGAGTAATGTATCACAGTTCAACAAGTTATCAGCAGTGACAACATAGACAATTGAGAATCTGTACTTAAATATAAAAGAAATTAATTGAGATTTGTTCTTAATTTGATAGCCATCATTTTGACAACTGGTTTTAAGAAACACAGCCTAGTTCACAATAAACAAAGCATTCACAATGACTGAAAATCTCATAATCATTTACCTCATATGTTTTACGTGTTAATTAATTGATTTTATTGTCTGTCAGCAAGAAGAAATGTTTAAATATAGAGAGAAGAGAGAAAGAAATGGAGAACCAACAAATAAGCAGAATATCAATCATGAAATGAGAAAAAATATAAAGCTTCTCAGAGCATCTTACATAAGATCAGACTTTCCTCCAGAATTTTCAAACTGAGTATATTCTACCTTGCACTGTATCTTTCCATAGCACCTTGCAATAAAAACCTGGGTATATTGGAATGATATCTTCTTAAAAGTCAAGGTCTTGTCTAATGTTGTCATACAAATATGATATATTTGTTTGAAGTAGAACACCTTAAAAACACCAACAGTCAAGGTATGGACATTCTTTTTTTGGAATGAAATTCATGAGTGACTCACACTAACAGTAAAATCCTCAGAGCTTGTTTCGATATGCTTAATGATCTGTCTCTAATATAGAAGGGAAATTAAATATACACACTTTTGAAATTTTTGTTTCCTTTGACCTAAGTAATGCTTATTATTTATTTGTGCACCAAATAAAAAAACAAAACACCCCTTCTAATCCTAATCTTTCCTGGTACAAAACAAAAACTGAGATTAGTCTGGTTCCTTTATGTATAAATCATGTTGCAAAAGTGTTCACATCTTCATGCTTGTAGCCAAGCAATTAGAAAGAACCAGAATTTTTATTGTTTACAGTGTATTTAAAAGTTGAGCAGTAACCACAGCAGAATCCTGAATGCTATAGTGCTCCCCACTAGCCTCCATTAAAACTCACAGGTCTTGTGAGGTATGCACAAACCTTCTGATAAACTGATCAAAGCCCCTCCCACACGATTTGGATTACTCAGTGAACGCTATTTTTATTCTTTTGAAGGAACAGAATATTTGTAAAAAGTGTGAATGTTCAATGTTACTATGGTCATTATGGCTTCCTTCTGTTACTTCCATGCATCCTCATTACTGGAATCAGCAAACTGCAGCTTTCGCTTGACATTTATTTATTACCAGCCAATTCTATTTTATCATCACAATATACTTACAGATTATATTAACTTAATTGAAAAAAATCACTCTTGCTATCACAGAAAAAGATCTGAGAATGCTGACTGATAATTTCTGATAATATTTTGCCACTGGAATGTGGTATCCCATGAAATTCCTTAAATTACCCTACGTCATTTAAAAATTATGTACAGGATATGATATGTAAGAATGATACCATGCCCAGAATGCAAGCAAGCATAAGAGGGAGTCAGTAAAAAAAAAAGAAATTTAGGTGTCAAATTCTATTTTTGAGATCTGTGGAAACCACATCAAAGTGAGTGAGATTTTTATCAAATATTTTCTGTGATATTTGAGTGAAATTGAGTAAACGCGCTCAGAAAACTATGTCTGGGCAAGATTTAAAAGCTCCATGTGAGTTTGCACATGGACTATCCATTGCCAATTAGTAATGCACACAGAAAATCCAGCCTTGAAATCAGCTACTCAAGCTGGTATGTCAGAGCTTAATATACTTAACAGGATGATTAGAGGAAGTTTGTAAAAGGAGAATTTCAGAATTGAACATAGGCTCTCTGTTTTGAATGTCTTCTCTGGGCATCAAAGAAAAAATCTACTGCTGCATTAGAATGTACAGCAGCAAGCACTGCAACTAATCTACTGCAGTAACTTTTCATTTTAATAGTGGATGGGATTACCAAGATCACTGAGGAATCAGTTTGTACAATAAAGCTCATACCACAGTAAATGCAGCAATAAAAGTGTAAGGATACTTTCAGTCCTTCTCAGCCACAGATCCTTTGACTTTTGATAATGTTCGCTGAGTGAAGACTTTAATGAAAACAGTATTTCAGAACTTCCTTCCTTAGCGAGTATATGTCCTCACCTTAACCTTGTTTTAACATTGTTTTTTTGTATGGGCTTTTATTGTATTGTGCAGTATGGCAAATCTGATAAGAGAAAAGTAAAGGCTGAGCCCAGTACTATTGTATCAGAATGGCTGAAATATTCACATATCCTGGAAAAGCTGGGAATTTGTGATCCTACTTTCAGGCATAGAATGGATACATGGTTCTTGATTACAGAAAAAAATTCTCCTGCAGTCAGACACAAAGCTGAATTTCAGCTGTATTCTCTGATGAACAATCAACATGGCTCATTTCCTGGGCTTTGAAAGAAAAACTGTTTCTTGCACAACCTAGTGAACTGAGAGTAATAGGAATGATATGCTAGATGACAGCAGCAACATAGAATCTACAAAAAAGACCCTAGATGTCTGCGCTTGTGAATTAAAGTATGAATGTCATAGATGCAGTACATCTGATGTTTGATCCACAAAGACTTGCTTCTTTGAGTGCAGCATATGCTAGCTACAGCTGTACCTAGCACAGCCACCCATTATCTAGATGGTTAGTTCTCCCCACACATCCTACCTTTCTAAAAAAATCACAACACTTACTAAAAGGCAACAAGAAAATAAGAAGTTAACCAGTAATTTACATTCTGGTTTTTGAAGGAAGTTACTTATTTTGTCTACCTTTTATTTTATTACAGTTTCTTTTATATCTCACAATGTGAGAAACTGTAGTTTTCTGTTAACACATACAACAGAATTTTTCAGATATAATTTAGAACCGCACACAGTATTTTCAGGTATTTTTTTGCAAAGAGAGCTTCCTAATCTCTGTCTTCAACGTAGAAAATCACCCAATTACGTAACTGAGAAAAGGTCCAGGCTGCTTTTATTTGAGTCTGTTAGTTTTACTCCTGAAATTTAAATGTGGTTGGCTGCTGCTGAAGAGCAGCCTTCACACAGCAGGACAATCTGCCACCACATCCATACTCCTAAAGAGTATTTTTAATCCCTAACATCTCCTCAGTCTCATGCACAATAATGACCGTACAGTCCTTTCCTTAATATGAAGGAATTAAGCACATTCATACCACTAGCTGAATTCCTGTACATTCCTAGAGGAAAACCAAAGAACAGACAGCTTCAGGTACACCTGGCAGCACGTAATATTGAAATTGTTTACCATGAAACAATAATTCGAACTCTTAACAGTTGCATTTTTCTGTAAGGGCCTGTATAATCAGTGAACATACAGATGTTATAATTATGAAATACGTCAGAGTTCAGCTAAGCAGGTCATTATACCAAAAAGAGAATAGATAGAGTGCTTACCCTTGTCCTGGGCTCACTGTAAAACTCCAAAAGAGGGATCTCCAGAAAGAGATCCTTCCTCGTTAGTAGTCAGCTTAAATGGGTCTAGGAGAGGTGGAGCCAGGCTTCAGCAACACAGGTGAATTGCCTTCACCTGTGCTCCCAGGGCTGACTCATTGCTTGCCTCAGGTGATCAATCAGAGGTTCAGGCTGTGATTCAGCAGTTTCCATATATGGGCCTTATAGCTCATTTGGAGTTCTTACAATGACCAAGACAAGTTTTCTTTTGCCTTTTTAAAAAATATTTTATATTTTTATATTAAAAAAAAAAATAATCCCACCACTAACAATTTTTGGATTGAAAGAAGTTGTCTTTACAGGCAATCCTTTTCAAAACTACTCACACACGTCCTTGTACTTATGGTAAATATCAATGATTGGCTTCATATTAGATGGAATACTGGTCCAATTTAAAAGAATGTTTCCTGCTTGGATATTCAACTAATTCCAACATTTTCTTCAGGGTTTGAGTTTTCACTAAGAAAGCATGCTGTAACAGCCTCTGGAGAAGGCTGGCTTAGTGCTCATTTCTGGAATCTGATCTTGATTGTGTGTGTGTGTGTGTGTGTGAGAGAGAGAGAGAGAGAGAGAGAAAGAGAGAACTAACCAGCTAGATCAGTGAGTTGCTAACTTAGAGTGGTCAGAGTGTCAGTCTTTGAAGCAGTTTATTTCACAACTCTGGCAGAAGAATTTAATTGGAGCCATTTGAAAGTTTGTTACATAAGAGCAAGGAATCTGTATTTCCAAAATTAATAATAAGTGAGATTTCTGATAAACATTTCTGCATGTAAAAATGAATACTTCATATCTATAAAGGAGGGGGGAACACAACTGGACAGCAAGCAATAAATGCAGACTCTTCTGGAAATGGGAACGTTTCCTAGGAATCAGCTCATTAATTTTCCCTGGGAGGTATGCAATTGAAATTCAGTGAGAGTTAAACACTTGACTCCCTTAGACTCTTTCAAATCCCAGCTGTAGTGATACTTAGTGAATTCCCAAACTAACTAACAGAAATTAGTCACTTGGCATAGCAATGCTATCTACTTACTGGTCACTGCAATAGATGCTGTCCTCAGCACAGCATTTAATAATGTCATTACAGGAGCTTGCATGTCTTTGCTGGGCTAGTGGCAGCTGAGTTTACTGGCCTGAAAGCCTCATCACCCAGAATGCCAAACGGGGCAAGCCTTAGAGGATGCTTCTCAGTCTCCACAGTAACATCATGTGTGCATATCCAGCTTTCTGCAAGGACTTTCTGATTTCCAGAAGCATGCTTGTTCAACTTGTACAAAATAACATACTCTGTGGACTTGACCATCCTCACATGTTCTACCAAATCAATGACATTACATCCCTCTGTCCTGTATGAAATAAAATTAGGCATCTCTGGAGAGATTTACTCTTTAACAGCCACAGTTTTTCTCCCTTTTCCTAGTTTACTTCCCCTCTTTCATTCCTGGTGTCCTCGCTCTGCTGCCAGAAATGTCTGAACTGGTGAGCTCACTCCCCCACTCCTTTCTTCCTTTCTCTCCTTCTCTCTTGGCTGTCCATGGGTTTCAATGGGCTCCTGCAGCTACCCAGGCGGACAGCATTCCGTTGCCATGCAACTCCCTGAAAAGAAGCACATGCTGCTGCTGCACAGACAGAGCCTGCCCGTCTGCTCCAGTGATGCCGTGGCCTAATTTCTACCTCTGTTGTATTAGTTACAAAAGGGAACATCTCCATAGTGGAGGGCTGGGGAGTACTGAATTATTTGCACTTCTTTGTTTGTTTGTTTTTTCCCCACTCCCCTGATTGGGTGCATCCTCTTTCATCTCAGGGCCCCTAAAAGTCATGCATGTCTAATCTGTGTGCACACATTTGGGACTGTTTTCTGGGCTTTGCAGAATACTGACAGTTTTCTTTTGGCTGAGTTAACAGTACATACTGATATTTGCCAAGCTTTCCTGTAGCTCTCATTTAAGGGCAGTTTTGCATGCAAATTCTCAAGGCAGTTCATTGTTTCCTACCTGACTCTTTATCACCCGGGTGTTGTGTTGATTTTTTTTTTTTTTAAGGCCTCTTTAGGAATGCAAGCATATCTTTTCTCATTTTCCCTTCTTTCACTGTGCCTTCCTGAGAACAAAGAAAAGCTAACTAAAAAATTCCTTTGGTTTTTCCACAGACTGAAGAGATATCAGTTCTATCCATACATTTAGGTTTGGTCTGCCTAATGTTCTTAAAAGCCAAGGCCATACAGATTCAGATTTTGGGATCAGAACTCAGCTCTTCTCCTATATCCATTGCTGCTATTATAGATGGTACTGTCATTAGATAAGAAACTGCAGTCAAAATAATAAGCAATTTTCCTTATATTTATTATAACTTCCTTAAATTTATTGCCAGCATGTTTTTATGTTAGTTGCCTTTTGTCAGTTCTGTTACCAACTCAGCAGCTCCCTTAGTCTGCAGGCAAAGGTGAACCTCAGAGAGAAGCTGTGCTGCATTCAGCCTGACACAGTCTAATATTGCTCTGGTGCTCTGAGCATTCCACTGATTCTCCTCTCACCTCTCAGCTGAGTCTGAAGTCCCAGTCCTCATCTACAAATCCCTAATTTGGTTACAATCTACTTTTGGTTGCATCTACTTTAAGGGCAACCAAGAATCTTCATCCACCGATGCCTAGAGTCAGCACTGCAGAACAAATTTCTGACAGCATTGCTACATCAATGCACACTGTGAAAACTGGGTAACCTCCAGCCAACACTGCCATACCAATAAATGCCTGGTGCAATTGCATTTATGCCACCAGGGCAGTGCATTTGTCAGCTTAGTTTGCACCTTTCAAAAACATGCCATAACTAAACAGAAAAAACACAGTGGCATGGAAAAACATGGAAAAGGCAGGTGCTCCATAACAAATAGAGCTAAGGCCAATGCCTGTGGACAAATTACAACTAAGGCTCTGTGAGAACACGGAGATCCAAGAAATCTTTAGAACAGTTCCAGCCCATGTGCTCCAATTCCTCCCTTCACAGCTATGACACAGTACTCAGGCACTTTTCATTATGTCTCGACCTTTTGGTGCACAAAGAAAATTGCAGACCCTGAGAGTTTCACATGCTATGAAATCATTATATTATTTACAAAATATTTTGAGGGTTTCTGGAGAGAGAAGTCCTATATAAAGGCAGAACAATAGTAATTGCATAAGTCACACATATACAGCATTACACAGTTCCTCAAATGTCCTTCCTTCCCAAACACACTCTGCATAAGATGAAATACACCTTATAGCACTAAAAAAAACCAAACCCAACATGTCTTAACACTACATTAAAACTTCACAGTCCCGTCTGAAGTTTAAAAGGGAAAAGCTGAAGGGAATCTAAAAGGGAAAATAAGGCCCAGAACTGCATACAGCCACTTCAAAGCTAAAGAAAAATACGAATTCTTTGCCAAAGAGGCAAAGAACTGAAGGATAACAACACAAGTTAATTTGCCATTCCGATACCAATTTCTGACTGCTCAGAGGCAGTCTGTGTGTTACACCGGGTATTTTCAACTCTTGCATCAATTTAAGATGATACTACAATTTGGCTCACAGCCAGAAAGTGGCAAGTGAAATAACGTTCCAGTACTTGCACTGTGAACACACAGCTGGCTTCAAAGGGAAATGGACTAATCCTACTTCATTTCCCTTCTTCAGTGTGTGTTTAAAGAGCTTTGGTGTGCTGAAGGAAATCGACCAAAATTCATTAGTTTCCTTCTGATTCAGCCCGTTGCTGTTGGAATGGGAAACAGGGACGGCAGGATCCTACACAATTTCCTTTTGACGTAGACTTTAAGCCAATTCTGCTCTCACTCGTGCACACACAAATCTTCACTAATGATGCCTGTATTTAAATGCAGCATCTCACCAAGCTGGCTACAATGTATAAAGCTAAAAAAAAGATAAATATTAAAATAAAAGTACTCTAATTTACTTGATTCCATTGACATCTTTTGCCAATTGTGAGAAACTACGCATAACTGAGAAAGAAACTCAGAAAATCAAGAGATGAACTAGAAAGAAATGAAAGAAAGAGAAGGAGAAAAATCAGTAGAAGTTGAAAAGAAAGAAAAAAGAACAGAATCATTTTATAAATGTATCATATACATCATTTGCTATTCAATGAAAAATAACAGCAAACTAAAATACCAATTGTAAATGGCTAAATTAAACCCCAGGCATTATTCTGACTTTTTTTTTTTTGGAGATGATTCATGAAATAGAAACATGAATTTTAAATCTGTTAGTCTGGACAGTAAGTTTTTCCTCTCATGCATAAACAGACCTCTCAGTGTTGTTCTTCAGAACTCATGTCATATTTACATGAGCCTTTCCAAAGTTACTGGAAGCAATTGGGTTTCAAGTAATTCCAGGCTGTATTCTGTTCAGTTTAAGGCCAAAACATTTGAGACACAAAGCCAGAACGCCCATTTTTCCAAAGCAAACCTAAAATTACCACCTAAGCAGAAAATGGCTTGTGACAAACAAAGGAAGAAAGCTACAAAGTTCATAATAAGATCATGGCTTGAGTTGTATCAAATTGGAACAACATGTAAAAAATGTTTTATCCTTTTATTTTTTTTTTGTAACAGCAGTGAAGAAAAAGAAGTGTTATTTCTGCGCTGAAGAGTCTCCCCAGTTTCCACCATCATAATTTAAATCATGAATGGACTTACGACATTGTTTTCCCCTAGCAATTATGAATACATGGGATTGAAGCAGTATGTTGCACAGAAAATGATTCCAGACACAGAATCAACTAAAAAGCTTTTAAAATAGGAACACTGTGTCTGAGAAGTCTGGAACAATACTCTCACTGAGAAACTACAAGCTCTCTGATGCTCTAGAAGACTCTGCATTACCTGCAGAGTGAGTTAAAACAAGATTATTTTTCTTTGCTATTCTAGGTTAATTTCCGGTCTTTGACCACAAGGCCATAATTTGAAATGCTATTCAATCTACTGTAGAAGAAGCTATATGACAGTCATGACTTATAAAGATTAAAAGCTTGATACAGAAACAGTGGAATAACTACAACAATAACACAGAAGATATGTTCTCTTTGCATGTACAACTTATTTTCTTATTCAAAGATTGAACGTTCCATTCCTATCTTTAGTTGTAATTAATGAATAGTGAATGGTAAGAAATCAATCACTGCTTGTAGATGATATCACAGGCAAACAAATGAGAGTATTTTACAACTCAAACATCCAAAGTCAAAACTACCTTAATTTGGCATTTTTCTCATTCCTCTTAGTTAGAGTACTTCAAATTGCTTTCAAAGTACAAGAGAGTAGATGGTATGTAGACAACTCTAGCTCAATCAGATCACTGAGTATAACATTTTCTTAGTCATTTCTTGTTTGCTGCATTTATTTCTATGTTATTATTATTCTTGCTTGCTACATGGATTACACAAAAGAGTTTGCTTGTTTGTTTTGTATTCCCTTTGCAAAATCTGCATTCTCCTTCTCCCTGTTTCCTCAGTTTTGTTCTCTCTCATACAGAGCCATCTCTTCTTGTTCCTGTTGTGCATGCATATTGCATTTCATCTGGTGATACCTTAGCATTCAAATTTCCCTCCAAGTAAAGTATTGTGGATAAAACCATTTTCTAAATGTATCTGCACCTCTAACAGAGATAAAAATTTCATTTTTACTGTCAGAAATATTTCAGCTTGCAAAAAATTCCAGTAAAACCTCTTCTTCATTTCTAATTCCTAAGATTCCTGGACTGTTTCTTTGAAAATGAAAGTGAAATCCAAAATGAGAAATGCAGTTCAACAACTTAACCAACCACAGAGACAAAGTTACTATTTACAAATGGGAGTTAGTGTATGCAAGCAGAACATGGCTCTTGAAGACCAAACAGGAAAAGAAAACATCCTTTGATTTTTATCAGAGATGTCTGTAAAATTTCAAATAGAAAGTAGTGAAAATCTGAGGAGCTGATATTAAATATTGCAGCAATAGGGAGATGTATGGGAACTGCTGAATCACAGCCTGAACCTCTGATTGATCACCTGAGTCAAGCAATGAGTCAGCCCTTGGAGCACTGGTGAAGGCAATTCACCTGTGCTGCTGGAAGCGGTGGAGCCTGGCTCCACCTCTCCTAGACTCATTTAAGAGCTGACTACCAGTAGGGAAGGATCTCTTTCTGGAAATTCCTCCTTTGGAGTTTTACAGTGAGCCCAGGACAAGGGTAAGCATCTATCTATTCTCTTTTTGGTATAATAACCTGCTTAGCCAAACTCTCTGGTATATTTCATAATTATAACATTTGTATATTTATTGATTATACAGGAGAACACAGTAGCAGAGGAACACCTGCACCCAGAGCCATTCTTCTACAGGTACCAACTGGCCCTGTCTGTCTGCAAACAAGACTTGATTTGCTATGGAAACCGATCCAGGCTGCCCAGTGCAGGGTCAAAAGTGAAAGGAAAGGAGTCAGAGGGCACTAGGCAGTGTGCATTGTGCAAATGCTTGTGCACACCCCCTAGACAACAAAAGCATGTTGTTTCCTCATCCATGGTTAAGAAAAGAGGGACAAGGATCAAGAATGCTGTGTAACATTACAGTGACCTTGGAAACGGGTATTCTGAAAATGTATGTTCTAATCATATGTACAGATGTGCCACCTGCATTCAACAACCATACCACCTTTTTTACACACCACAAACTAGGAAAAGTTAAATTTGATATCTACAAACTTACTCAAAATTTTAATCTATGACCTGTCAATATTACACTGATTCCTTGCTTCTCTAGATACAAAATATCACAAACTACTATTCAACATTCTCAACTGTATTTATGGCCTCCTAAGCATGAGGTTAAGAATTTTGATATTGCATTTAAAAATGTATTTCCCAATTCAATGACAAATGTGCTTGCTCTAGTAATTTTGTGCAAACTAAGAAAAATGAGTCTTTTTTAGTGGAAAGCCATTTAGTGGAAGTGGACATATTAAAATCTTCTCCTGTTCAATCATGGATTAAGCAGCTGTCTATTTACCAGGGCTATAGAAAGACTACAAACAGAATCTAGTCTATTATTATGTATTAAAAAGTGAGCTTTATGTATGAAAATGCCCTCACTTCCTTCATTGTACCAGTTCAAAAAATGCAATTTTAAGTTACTGAGAAATGTGGAGAAATCACTTCACATTAAATGCTTCCATTATCAGGACCAAGTATGCCCTCTTATAACTTATATGGGAAAACTGCTTTGAAGTGCAAATCCCAGCATTAGTTTAAATGACTAGAACAGAATGCCAAGTGATGCTTCAGCAACACTTAGAAAAAAAAATATTTTAAATTTACCTTCATTTGTTTGTTTAATATCTATGTCTCTGATTCTAGCTAAGGTGGGCTAGCTGCAACACTAACAAACTTTACTGATACTAGATGAAGACTGGAGCAATGGAGCCATTACTCGCAGGCCCACTGTTTTTAAAATGTAATAATGCCCCCAAAGACCATGCTGTGGTTTCTATGCTATCTCAAAATAAAAGAAAGATCTAATGCTTTCAGCTTTTTAGTTTTCATACAATTTGAACTGCAAGAACTTTTATGCACCTTTATTGATGTTAACCTCGTGATCATGCATTAGTTTTTTCCTGTATCACAGAATCATAGAATGGCCTGGGTTGAAAAGGACAGCGAAGATCATACAGTTTCAACCTCCCTGCCATGGGCAGGGTCACCAACCACTAAACCGGCTGCCCAGGTTATTTCAGAGCAGGAAAAAAGAGAAAAGCAAGAAGAAGACTTACTCTTATCTTCCTTTTTTCCTGTTGTTGGTAAAAATTATCAGTAAGTTAATATAAATGCCTTTTTCATAGCATCCCATCTGTACGCTCTTGGAAAAATCAATCTGGATTTGTTCAAAACAAATTGCTCTTTTAAATTACTAAGGTTCGGGTTTTCTTTTCTTTTTTTTTTTAAACAATGATAGATATCAAAATGATTTGATATCACATAATTATGAAAATGTTGTATTGCAAAACAATCCAAACCAGATACAGTAACTTGTACCCAAGAGTGACTCAAATCTACATCATTTTCTGATAAACTTTGCAATGATGAAAAGATGACAAGTGCAGTAGAGAGTAGATAAAACACACACTGAGCTTCCTGGCCATTTTCTGTCCTATGATCATAGATTGATTTGGGTTGGAAGGGACATCAAAGGCCACATAGTTTCAACCCCCTGCCATAGGTCCACTAGATCAGTTTGCCCAAATTCCCATATCCAACTTGGCTCTGAACACTTCCAGGGATGGGGCATCCACAGCTTCTCTGGGCAGCCTGTGCCAGTGCCCCACCATCCTTGTGGTAAAGAATTTCTTCCTTATGTCTAATTTAAATCTATTTTCTTTTAGTTTAAAGCTGTTACTCCTTGTCCTGTCACTACGCTCCCTGGTAAACTGTCCCTCCTTCTTTTCATGTAGCTCAGGATGCAGTTGGCTTTCTGGGCTGCAAGCACACACTGCTAGTTCACATTAAGTTTTTCATCAACCAGTACTTCTCAATCCTTCCCCACAAGTGCTTTCAATCCATTTATTGGCCAGCTTGTATTTGTGCTTGGGATTGCCCCAACACAGGTGCAGGACCTTGCACTTGGCCTTGGTGAACATCATGTAGTTTGCACAGGCCCACCTGTCAAGCCTGCCTTCTCTGGACAGCATTCCTTCCCTCTAGCAAGTCTCAGCTGCACCACACAGATTGGTGTCATCTGCAAACATGCTGAGGGTGTACTCAGTCAGACTGTCTCACCAACAAAGAAGTTAATGAGTGCTGGTCCCAATACCAAGCCCTGATGAACACGATTCATCACTGGATGCCCCCTGGACATCAAGCCATTGACTGCAACTCTTCAAGTGCAAACATCCAGCCAATTCCTTATCCACCAGACGTTCCACCTGTCAGACCCACATCTCTCCGATTTAGAGACATTTAGGATGTTGTACAGGACATTTACATGTTTTGGCTTTGCTGTTGAAGTATAATTACATGCCAATGGCCCAGCTGAAATTATAAACTGGACAGACGCACACAGTATATCATTTAATCTTACAATCTAGCTGTTGTTGGTGTAACATCTAAACAAGAATTCAAGACAAGTTTTCCCTCTTTAAAAAAGAAAAAGGTCTAAAGGGAAAAAACAAATTTCCTTCTTTAAGACTATATGTCACTATACAACTGTTAGAGCTTGTGTTTAACACAACCAGTCCAGCTGGCTTCTTTGCTTTTGCAGCAGACTTCATAGCTTCCTTCAGTTGTCTTCTATGGTCTTCCTTTGACTCGTCATGTTTATAGCACTAGGAGAGGAAGAAACAAAGCAATTGTAAAGCTTGTTAAAAAGTAGTTCATGTACTATTAAAGGTGACCTCCCCACTTCCAGTTCTATTTGTTCTTCTTCCTTCCCAAAGTGGGTCAAATCTTTCCATTTAAAATCTGAGCACTCTTCAGCAGTCAGATCTCTGAGAAAAGCATCCAAAGCTAAGTCCTGATCTGTCCCAAGCTTCTGAAAAGCTTAGATTCACATTCTAAAAAGCCAAAGGATCACCCCACAGCAGTTAGAAATCTACAAATGTACTAGGACACAACACAACTCTCATATAGTCTTCATGCTGGGTGAAGAACTGCTAATCATGGCAATGCAGGCAGCATAGTGGCAGTCTCTAAAAGAAAAAAAACTTAAGATGCACATCTCAGAATGACTCACACTATAGAGAAACATGCCTTTGGAAACAGGTGTACTATACAAATACTGCCTATTAACTCTTTTTCATTCATTCATCATATGGCACTCCAGTGGAAATATTAATCCTTTTCTATGCTATATTTTTTAGAGCATTTCCTGTCCTGTTTCAATAAGGTCAGCCAGATTAGTTTACACTCACAGAGCTTTGCTAACCTGGATGACTGTCTGAAATGGATAGGGGTGCATCTATATCAGTGGTTCAATCTGAGGATGTGGTTTCACATTGATCTTTGGTGTAAATGCAAGTTACCACAGGAGCTATGTGGTAGCTGGCTTTCTTTAAGAGAAAGTACTTTTTTTCTTTTAGAGAGTACACTGGACAGCCAGCCTCTAGAAGTTGCACAGGTACTGCCCTATAAAATATTAATTAATTATGGAAAATGTACATATCCATACATTTTTTTATTTGTAAAAAAGAGACAGGATATCACAGGTTAATTGTCCTGTGTACCTGTTACCAGCTGTGAACCATATACTTAACATCTTATCACCTACAAAAACAGCTAATGTAGCAGAGAAACATCCACACTAGGATAAAGAACTAACCTAGGAGTTCTGTGTGCACTCCCCACAATTTATAACACCCTGAAGTTTATAAATGTCTACAAGTTTGCTCAACAGACAAGGGTGAGAAGAAGTACAGCAGAAAAAGCAGCTGCAGCTTGTACAACATACAGCTCGCTCACACTTATGTCCCCAGAACTGTAGGTGAGAGTTGTGCTTAAACACATTGGTTGCTCAGGATAGAAAATTAATATCATGTTCTCCCTGCTCTCTCTGGAAGAAACAAACAAAATGTTTCTAGAACTCATGCTTGCCTCACATAAAAACATAACATGTTAGGTTGGCAATGTGAGGTGTTCAAAAATGAAGGCCCAGGTCTTGCAGAAATGTGATAAACTTGGCACCGTGTATCACCCCCACTACCTGAATATGAGAAGAACTTTAATTTCTGGGTGTTCAGACCACTCTGAAAATATTATTTGAATTCCATATAAACTAATTAACTTCAACCCCAAATATTACATTTGTGAATCTGTTCTTATCAAATTTAAAATTTCTACTATTTCTGACACATGTGAGCCATCCAAAATGACCACCAGTAAGACATTTAAATGATAAGAGCACATCTTCATTTTTTCCCCTGAAATTAAAATGAACAACCTGCTTTACTTGAAAACTCAGGAAAGGAAAATCGTATATAAACTCAGAATAAATAAATATAAGTCCTCCACACACACAAAAAAAATGTTTGCAATTAAAAGAAATTCAGAATATATCTCTTAAAACAGAATTTTCTGAGTATCTTTGTCTAAAGCCCCTATCAAATTAAATTTGATTTTTCTTATGATGGCAAAAGAAAAGGCTGAAGTTATACCTAAACCAAATCACACCATCCTAGTGAGATGGAATTATCTCAGTTTACAGAAGAGGATCGATCCTAATGGTGTCTGCCTGAAGCTCTCAGGTAGAGAAAAGCTTGAGCTATAATGGCAGTGTGCAGAATGACCCACATTGCCTTTTGGCTAAGTGCTACTTCTAGCAAGCTTTAGAAGTTTATCATCACTATATGGTAATTATGACTTTTCTCAGACACAAAGAATTATGGCTTTTATCACTGGCTCATGCCAAATCTGAGTTCTTAAAAGAAATCAGCCCAAAGCAGGTGCACAGAGCTGTCAGACCTTGAAATTTGTTTTGAAACCAACCACCTGTTAGTGTAATTGTGTAGCTGTTTTTCCTGGCTTATGGGATTTTAGTTCAGCTGTTGTTCTCATGCTAACGCTTATTTCCTCTAGGAATCAGCCTGTCTGTTTACGCAAACTTACAAATTTCTATGTGACTGTCTTCAAGCCTGATTCAGTGCATGCATGCACAATGTCTGTTGTAGCACCTTTACCCAATAATACACTTTATTTACAAACTAGCTCACAGTGTTTTAGGAAAATGTCTGAAAAGCAGCATGTACCATCCTGTTTGTCACACTGAATCACTTAGATGACTCGACTCTGTTTCTTGTTTGTTTTAGGCAGCAACAAAGAACTCGCAGTGGATGATCTCAAAGATCAGACTTTATGTGGGTGCCTGACTCACATTTTACTGATAACAGAGCACTGTTCCTGCCGCTGAAAGAAAGTTCTTAGTCAGGATTTCTACTGAAACCTCCTGTTTCTAAAGGTTTACAGCTTCACCCAAAGCCAACTGGGTTAGAAGTTATCAAAGACACTCAGTGCACAGGAACACTTCATCAAAAAATCTGATAGAAAAAAAGTCTGCCCGCGTGTGAGATAAAAGTGTAAAAATTATTATCAGAAAGACGATGGCTTAAGATGCTTTTTGTAAATGAGCAATGGCGTCTAAGAAATAACAATGGGCTTGCACTTAAGGGGCTAATCAGACCTGCGGTTCCTTTATGCTCCAGATTGCTGTTTTCAGCTTCCTTTGGACAGGAGCCACCTCAGAAAAAGAATTGGGCACTTGGGTCAAAACAATAGATGAGCTGTTCACGGAACGTCTCCCGGCACACTCATTCCGAGTCATCCTGCAGCTCCACACTGCCCTCCAGGGAAGGCTGTCACCAAAGTCACGAAGTATCCCTCAGTTTCCCTCACTCGGGAATTATTCCTTAGGAATATACATAAAGCGAGGAAGAAAAATATAGCTGACGTGAACATATTCAGAAGCTATTTCCTGACATAAAATCGGTAAAAGATAAATTATAAAGATTAAATATTCCACGTGTTCTTATTCATGCACGGATAACTGCTATCCAAACGCCTTTCTCAAGCATCATATAAAGGAAATGATAAACAATTTATGGGTAATAGTTCATAAATAGATGCAGTGCTGTATATCCAGTGGGCACAGATATTTCATAGTGAAAGACATGATTACTAGGTTTATGCAAGACATGAAATGTGAGTTGTTAGCAGCTATTTAGAATCATTTTGGGGCACAATAAACGGTTGACGAGATTTATCCTATTTAAATGTATTGCCCATCCCTGACTGTAGTGCACGTTGTCTTGCTTTTATCAGAAGGAATCCTTTTAAAATGCATTGAGAAACTCAGTTGTTTATCATTGTCTTAACTTAAAAAGACTGCATCTTTGTATAGAGTTCTGTTAAAAGAAATCCTGCTTATCATAATCACGTACTTCCCCAAAGTTCCTGTTTTTTTAGAAGTCTTATTAATTGCAAATGTTGTTTACTAGAGGAAAACCGTGATTGAACCTCTGAAACAAAGAGAATAGTTGCAACTTTAATCCTTTCAATAAGCCTTTGTTTCCCATTGACTAAAAACTTCCTAAAGGAAGTAGAGCTGCGAAAATCCAGGAAGGAATTAGATTTGCCAAATTCTGTTCCTACTTGGATTTAGATGCAAAGCCTTTGTTGCTCATTGTACAAATGTTTGAGTAAAAAAAGAATGATCAATTAAAAAATACATTTTTGCCAGGGTTGAAATTTATAAATAGAAGAGCTTTCTTTAACCACTGAGAACTACATTTTTTTTTCCTTTTTGTTATCTAAGAGGAATATGGGTTGTGGCCTGTTGAGAATCATACAAGAACATAGATACATAAATTAATGTGGAAAGGAAAAATTAAGTGCAACCTCTTACTTAATATAAGCATGCTTTGTAGCATCCAAAAGAAGAGGAATCTTCAAAATCCCTTTCCATGACAACGAGTAATTGCATACTGGAAAGTACACTACTGTGGCAATAAAGCTGAATTCCCAGAAGACCTCTCAGAGACACTACCAATTTGTTCTGTATTTTTTTCCACATGCTCCTGTTAACTCTGTACCACTTTATGCTCTTTGGGTTTTAACTAGCCAAACAACATAGAGTCTAGGTAAATATATTCTCACTTAGTCCATAGGCCACAAGCCTTTTTAATTTCTTAGGTAAAAATAACATGCAAGTCTTATCTCCTTCCCATCAATACAGTTCATATTTAACTGTCAATTTCTGGAAAATTAGAGAATACTTGAGCAACCATTTTTACAAAGTGCTACATAAGAATAGACTGTGGAAGGTGCTGCCTACTGTCAACTTCTCACGATTTCAGTGGAAGTGTTGTACGATGTGTGGCCCCAGCTCTTAAGTAAAATCATCACTATATTTTAACAAAAGTATGGCAAAAGTTTGGCAAGGCTCAGTTGCAATGCTGAACTGGAAAGGGTATACTACGAGTTCCAGGAGCCAACAGCAGGCAAAGAAATGCTATGGTTCACATCACATCCACGCTCTGTTTACTGCTAGCTCAAACTATACAGGGGAGATGGTGATCTTCAGCGTAAGCAGAAACAAATGCCTCTGGATCCCTAGTGAGACACAAACACTTGTAACATTAGTAAGACAGACATCTTATGTTTAGGATATTGCAGGTGTTAATGCCTAAAGTTCAAGGATATATGGAATATTTACCAAGATTTTCCTGTGTGTTAATAGAAATGTGTGGAGTACATTCCACAAATCACCACACAGTGATAAGATTAGATTAAATTGTAGCTACAGAGAGAGGAGCAAGACTTCTGCACCTCACTTCTCATCACAACATTTGACAAGCTCCTCTCTCCCTTTAAGACAGAAAAAGCAGTTTTAATTTAAACTACAAACTGTGGACCAGGTCTCAGCTTGGCTTTGCGATTCACTATATGCCTGAGGGATAAATTATTTAGCATTAGCACATGGTATGTCATGTCTCGTTACTTAAGTGGACTATGGCTCCCATCCAGCCATCCCCTCGGGGCCCCCCGATTGGCTGCGGGTGATGTCATCTCCATTTGGTAATCCTTGGAAGCCCCAGGGACAGCGCTGGCGGCCGCAGGTCTCCCAGCCCCTCCGCACTGGGCCCGGCTTGGCTCCCGCTTACCACTCCAAGGTTCACTGCAGGTACTGCCCCAATTAAGTGATTTTCAATAACGGTGCAGCGAGACAGAAGGTGCAGCAGATGAGCGGCAGCACTGTCACGTAGTATTTTGTTCCCGTAACTGAAGAGTTGTAATACATTTAGCAAGGGGGATATGGCAAAACAAATTTCTGCTACAGACCCAAATTACATCAAGAATTTTGAAGGGTTTATTTAAACAAATCTGAAATTAATATTATCAGGAAATTATAATTTTGTTTGTTTTCAGTGTATTGTAGATTTTTTTTTTTTTCAAAAACCCTGTTTTAGCACTGCAAGGCAAAGGAAATGACCCAAGAGGATGAATTCTGCAAAATGCTTCTTCTGAAAGTTTGGCAATGGAATAATTAATTAAAGTGCCCCCTAAGTGGCTATATTTTATTTTCAGTTAACACCCCCATTAAGTTAAAAGGGTTTTTTCCTTCAGAACCACCTTCAAGTTATTTGTCCATGGAGGAAATACTCATTATGCTATTCACTACTGCAAGGCTCCCAGCATAAAACCAAGGGTTACAGGGTTGGTTTGCTGTTATTGAATTTTGCACAAAGGCAGAGAAATACCAAAGATTGCAGAGTACAGTCATGCAGATGGTACTGATCCCTCGGTGATGAGGCACGAGATTTGCATCTGTTAGTTAAGGCTCAGCAGTGGTTCTGCTCAGCCTTGTGACACAAGTGACATGCTGCAAGAAATCCACGTGCTTTGTTACAGTTACTGTTTAAATGGACTGCGTGATACCTAATTCTGTGTCTCCTGGTGAGTAGGCACGAGAACTAACTGTGGTTTGTCTCTTCTGTTACTGGATCTTTATTACTTGGAATAGCGTTTCCCATGAGAAGAAAGGACTCTGTGAAAGCCTGTAGCTGTGAAGTATGAAATTCTGTGAAACGGAGGGAGAAGGGGAACTTTGCGAGGGGATTCCCACCAGAAGAAAGGCTGAACCGATGCAGAACAGAGCGCTGTGAAATAAACAACTGTAGGGCAGGAAATGAAGAACTCTAATCGATACCACAAGAAGGATTAGTTAGTCAAATGTGTGAGTTCAAAGCTGCAGTTAAATCAGGCCCGCTCACTCCCTCTTCTTTTCCTGCATAAAATAAACTAGCTCTGGCCATAGGATTCAACAGCTGCTCGCAACTTCGATTGTAGGCATTTTGAAAGCTGGCACCTGCAGCCATCCCCAGCCTCAAAACTGCAGCGCTGAGTTAAGCACCCAGCTGCGGGGAAACACCTGGATTTGCTCTTACGTTCATTCTCCTGAAATGACCAGAGCTACTTTGGGTTTTAGCTAACTAATAATAGAGGACCAGGAGTAGCAGGAAGAGAGGAGAATAACCTATCGGGCTAAGACGGAACAAAAACGTGCTTTGCTTCGGCTTCTGAGCCAAACCCATCATCGTGTTAGCAGCAGCGTGCCCGCCACGCCAGCTCAGCCTGACGCTTTACCTCAGGTCACAAGGCGCCAGCCGGCACAGCTGGGCAAACGGGGACCAAACCTACCCGCAGCCCAGCGCCAGCGCTGTGCTCCAGAGCAGCGCAGCTCCGCTGTGGCGTGACAGATTTCGGTGCTGTATGCGGCCGCTGGAGCCGCTGAACCTCGTCAGGACAGCAGTGAAACAATCACAGTTTGGGCTGTTACTCGCCTTAGGGGAAGCACGCAAAAGCCTTCGCGGTCCCCGCCACCCTGACGGACGCCGCAGCCACTGAGCCGCGCTGAGGCCGCTCGCACCGCCCACAAGCAGCCGCTCACCACCAACGCCGCAGCTCCAGTCTCGCGATAATCTCGCCGACCGCGCGAAGCACGCGCCCCGTTCTCGCGAGAGCTAGGCGCGGGGAAGCGGCGTGGGGCCGAGCTGAGGCGGGCCGGGCCGTGAGGTACCGCAGCGAGATGCCGAGCGCCGCGGGTCGCGGCCAGGGCAAGGACCGCCGCCCGGACAACGAAGAGCAGCCGGCGGCCGACGTGGGTCTTCGTTGGGAGCGAAGGGGGGGGAAAGGGCGAGCGCGGCGTCGAGGTCCCCGGTCCGCTGAGAGTGAAGGCACCGTGCCCGGTGCGGCGCGGGCCGGAGCTGGCCGCGGGGCCGGGCGGCGTTCCGTGGGTGGCGGGTCGGGCCCCAGCGGGGAGCCCGGGGGCAGAGCCGCCGTTCGTTTGTCCTCCTGTCCCCCTCACTGGGCGCTGTCAGTCGGTGCTGGGCTGCAGAGCCTCGCCCCTTTCCCGTCACACGGTGTGTCCCGAGCCCGCGGCCCAACTGTGTGTCGCCGAGAAGCGTCGCGGGAGCGCCGTGCCCTTGTGCCCCTTCAGCAGGGCGCTGAGCCGCGGGCACGGCCGGGCTGCGTGCTCACAAGCAGGCCTCTGCTGCAGGGCCTCAATGGCTGCTGCTGGCGTGGCAAGGGGGCTGAGCCTGAAGGTCTCGGATCAGCGCTGAAAAGCTGTGGGTCCCTGTTTCTTCGAGAATAAAGATAATGGAAATCAGTTCGTTTCACTGTAAAGTCAGTCTTGCTTTCTTTTGAAAGGCTGAATGTGTATCAGCGACAAGGGATTCTCATCATAGGTGGCTTCTGTAAAAAAAATTTGTACGTGGACCACGGTTAAGCAAAAGTAAAATAGCCAGAAGCTCCAGCAAAAGCATTTAGAATGATGTTATGTTCATTTATTGGACAGAACAAAATAAATGAGTGGGGTTTTTTTATGTAGAAGTGCATGGGCTTAGAGTTGGAAACTATATATGGAATTGAGATCTTTTTAATTAATAGACCCCACCCCAATGTCTTCCGTAACAGACTTCTGTTAGTAGTCTGTCAAGCTTGCTTGTACTGTCATGGCAGTCTGCTGGTTTTCTTAGTGTACCTGAATATTGGAAGGAAGTGCTCAGCAGTGGATCTTCGTCCAGGCACTTCTATTACATTTTCAGGAGTAGGCTCTTCATAGAGGCATTTGTACTAACTTCTATGTAGTGAATAGTGATCCTGATGTGCGTTTCCTTTTGGAGTTTTTCTTGGAGGGCACGATTTTTTCACTTATATCTTTGAGATTACATCATTTCTGAAACACAACTTAACTGAAATATTTTAGCCAATTGGTTTGTATTACCTCAGTTAACTAACGATTTTGTTCATCCTTTTCATGTGCTTCTTTGATGTATGTTTCTTACCTTTTCTTAGGATTATGCGAAAGAAAGATATGGAGTGTCATCAATGATACAATCCCAAGAGAAACCAGGTCAGTTTGAAAAAAAAAGTATTTAAAGAAGAGGGTGGCAAAAAAGTTACCTACTGGATATGTTCACTACTTGTTTGAAAACTCATTTACCAGACTTTCTCATTCAGATCCTGCTGTCATTCTTTCCCTTTATTTGAATATGGTTGGCACTTGTGAGGCTGCATTTGGTTTGCTGTGTCCAGATTTGAGCTCTCCAGTGCAAGGAGGACACTAATATGTTGGAGTCTGTCCAGCAGAGTGATGCCAGATTGGTCAGGGACTGGAGCATAGGATCTGTGAGGAGAGATTGAAGGAACTGGGTTTGTTCATCCTGGAAAGGAGGCAGCTGAGGGATAGTGATCTTGTTACTATCTAAAGCTGCTTATCAGAGGTGTGTAGAGAAGGTAAAGCAAGACTGGAAATTGTGTGGCATTTGGACTGGAGGTCATAGACACACAGGTTGGAACACAGAACACTCTGATAAGATAGAAGAAAAAAAATGTCATGATAATGGTTGGATATCAGAGTTGATATAGAGAGAGTAAGGACCATGCCCTACACAGCCTGTCAGTTTTTCTCTGACACTGCAGGTTTGACTTTCTTGTGGGTTTTCTTAATGATATACCAAGTCCTGGCAATGTCAGGGTTGTTTGTTATTCTTAGAATAAGTTCTGCTATGGCTTGCTGCAATGGCTCATTCTGAGTGGATATATTAATATTTATGGGCTGTATTGTTATTCATACCACTGTGAATTCAGAGAATCTTCATTTCATACTGATACTAAATTGGGATTCAGAAAGACTTGTCAGCTAGAGAACAGTGTCCCAGGTCAACATCCCAAGAAACATTAATCTTCACATTATTCAGTTCATGAAACAGGAATGAGAAAAGGTAACAGACTGGCTTCTGGTAACTCTTTCGTAGTGGAATGTAAAAAAAGAAACATCTTCTGTAACAAGGTAACTTTTTTTTCCTCGGAATGGTTGTTTTGGTTGACCTCTCAGAGGAGTGCAGAATGTAGGGAAGAGAAGCCACAAAAGCGATCACAGGTTGAAAATAACTAAAGAGAAACATTATACAATACTGTAGCAGAGCAAGAAAATGATTAGAGACTGCATTAACAGCCATTATTGAATAAAATATGCATTTGTTGTCAAAGAAATGTAACTAAAGCTGAAATTCTGACAGTGTTAGCCAGTTTAATTGCTGGCTTCTGTGGTCTTCAGGTGCTCCATTTCAACATGTTTAATTGCTAATAATGAGTTGTTTACCCAGTTTGGCAAAGTGAAGGAAGTTCACAGAGGTCTAACGAGTGCAGGAAGAAGCAGGAACACAGCTGTCCATACTGAGTGTGGATAGATAGCACTTCAGTCACAGCGCAAAAGGTGTGATGACAAGAAAGAATTAACTTCTCAAAGTTAGCATCTTACCAGTTCAACTGCACTGCTGACTGTAAGCTGAAGTCCTGTTGGATCTCTTCACCCTGCACTCTTTTCCAATGGCATTTGACTCACCAGAGTTTCTCTGAGCTTTGTCCCAGGTGCCAGTTTCACACGCTGTATCAGTAACTCTGCATGAGCCCCAAATTGGACAACTCAGATGAAGAATCAAATTCCCCTTTCTTGGAGGAAGTCTTCCCTTCTCAACTGTCTCATGTTCAAAGGAAATATTCAAAAATGCTCCGCAGAAAAAAAATACTGTGAGAAGGCAAATGGTAAAAGCTACGGGAAATAATATGAAAAGGGCAAAGTGCTGCAATTAGGTTTGTTGTCCCCTCAGTCCTCATTTAATAAAACAATTCTCAGCCAATGGACAAGATTGATTAGGCTTTCCGTTGGGCATAAAATAAAAGCTATATTCCATTTCTTTAGAAGATGGTTACACTGAACACCAAATAAGGTAATGATAAAAAAACCAAAATGCCAGAAATACAAATCAGCCCCGTGCCTTCCTCAAGGTTCATGCACTTAAAGGTTCAGGAGCTCTTGGCAGGGAGAGTTCTCACCAAAGGACTCATGGGAAAGTGTAGTCATCTATCACTTTCTGAGGGCTAAGTTTATTGTCATTTCACTGTACTCATGGGTTCTTGTTTCTCTCCAGGCAAAATAAAGCTTTTTTCAGTTACAGAGTTTTTGCATAGATGATCCACCCTGCACTACTGATCTCACATACATCTGTGCCTTTGTTCTTGGCCCACTTCTGTCTTCTAATGCTGGCTGCTCCACCTATCTGGTGTTCTTACTTCCCATTACGTCATGTTTTTACAGTCCTTCCTGCCTTCTTGAGGCTATAATTGCTAGTAAAACTCCGTTTGCGTTTCCCTTTTGTCCATTCAGCCCCACTGGTTTCATCTCTTCTCTCTCAAAGTTGCTTTCATATTAATCTGCTGTTGGCTTTTAGGGTTCTTAATTAAACTTATCTTTCAGTCCTTTTATTCAAAATTACCCACTAATGTAATGATGCTGGACTGCAGAAATACTGATTGTACCTTTCAAATTTCTGTGATGTAACTTAGGTGCACTTAGAAAAAAGACTGGTAAGATGGGCAGAGAATGTGTGTATGTAAACCTGATTTTGATATGTACAACCCATAGAAGTTAGTGGATTTTTATTTTCCCATGAAAATGTTAGAGCTCTGAAAAAACCTGTCAGTTAGGTGATAAACATGATTTAAAATGGCAATGAAGATGATATGGCATGAATATTGAACAGAGGCTGGAATGTATCTGTGTTCCCATGTCTTCATTTCAACTGAAGCACAATTTTAAAATATTTTGACAGTATTTAATTATCTGTAAATGTTTATGTGAAAGAAGGGGTGAAAAGACAGAAAATGTAAATATATCTTTGTGAAAGATTTGTGATTTGTGAAAGATTTGTGAAGGATTTGTGAAAGAACATGTAGGCAGTATAATGAAGAGTATGGTGGGAGAACCTTAAAGGTGAGAACAGGGAGCTTCATTTTTATCAAAGAAAAGAAGAACAGAAAGTGAAGGGTGTTCCCTGTGCAATGAATTGTATGTGAGAGTATGGAGGGAAGGTAGGAGCTACAATATGTTGGCTGGACAAGACAAAATGAGGTACAAACAATTGTGTACACTAAAAAAATGTAGACATTACCACAAAGCAGCAGCAGCATCTTAGAAATAAGAGGAAAGAAGAGATTTGGGACCGATAGGGTAACTTTTTTTTCCATAGGGAAGTAAAGTGATGTAAAAGTTGCTTTGCCTGTTACTGAAAAAAAAAAAAAAATCACTTTGTTATGTCTCTTTCTGGCTATTGTTTTGTTAGCCTTTTTATGAAAGGTGAAATTGTTTTCAATTTATACCCTACAAAAATCTTTGAATGAAAATTGTCTTATTAGTCTTGATGACCAGTATGTATCCAAAAAATATAATTTTTAATATTTATAATGCAGATGGTTTCTGAAACACTTGGGAATAGCACCTCATTCTGTCTTTATGTTTCTGCCTGGAAAATGTTTCAGGTTTCTTGTAATGCAGTTTTAAGTTGACTGAGGTAATTTCAACTGTCTACGTATTGAACCCTTGGAAGTACTAAAACTGTATTGTCTTTAGCATGAGGTTAAAAAAAAAAAAAAGCATTTAAACACCACTGCCCCCCCCTTGGTATTTGCAGAGTTCAGAGTACTAGTCCTGTACACAATAATAGGATTGCAGGGCAAGCTGTGACTGGTATGCAGGGACAGAAGGAGAGAGTTCAGAATAAGCAGATGGTAAGCTGGGGTAGGCAAACTTGGGAGAAATTCAGTTGGGAAGAAGTGTCGTAGTAAATTTAGTGTTATTAGCAACAATGGAGATGTCTGGATGTAAGATAGAGTCAATTGCTTGTGCTGTATATTTCTCTTGGAAAAGTTAAAAACATTGCTTATTGCACCAAGAAGCCTATGTATGAGCTATAGATGAAAAAGTGCAGTTAGAACTGTTGAGGTTCTACAATGTGCTATAAATATATTCCCTGATTTGTAGATGCTACAATAAATATATTTTTTTAGTCTCAAACAGTTTTTTGGCCAAAATATAGGGAAATATCCAATTAAATAAGTATGTTTCAAGGACTAATGGCATGTAGCCAGCATGTTGTCAGTTCATACTGGTTGTGTATAATCTGTAAAGTCTTGATTTATTTACAAAATAAAAATTTCAGTGGTTTTTTTTCTCTTTATCTTTTTATCCAAATAGCAATGTTCTTTGCATTTGGAAAGAGCATTAACTTGTGGTTTTTTTTATTTATTTTAAATTGGAATTTTACAGTGATCTTCACCCCACTTACATGTATGCAGAAAATAGTTTTGTCTTCTCTGAGGCATTGCTTTGTTGCATTCAACATGCCAACTTTCACGTTGCACAGTGGAGCAAGGCAGATATCCCTTAGCTAGCAGAAATCCAGACCTGTAAGTCCAGCCCTATCAGAAATAGTGCAGTCATGCTGGGTTTTACCACCCGTGAACAACAGCAAGTCTTGCTTTTGTTTTAGTGCTGTTTGACCTGCTGTGTAAGTTGAACAGTAAGTGTGAACCAGTTTAAAACTACTTGATCAAGTACAACTTGCTGAGAAAGGAGACAGAATCTGTGTTTTCAGAAAAAACTGTTACTATGCATAGATACACAAAATAATAAAGTGGATTTAACGTAAACTTTAGTGGTGATAGAAGATGAATCTCGAATTTAAAGTGAAAAATATTTTCCTTATCCCCCCCATGGTTTTGTAATGTATTTTTTTTCTGTTACGCAGATCGTGTTTTAGTTCGAATAAAAGACCTGACAGAGGAGAAGGCTGATGAGGTGGTTTGGGTTCGTGGCAGAGTTCATACAAGCAGAGCTAAAGGTGAGAGGCTTCCAGGAATCGGATGTGTATTTTCTCATTTTGTTAATGTAACCTGAACATCTAATTAGGCTTCATGATATTTCAGTGAAATGAAGCAAAGCAATTGCTATCTGCTAATTATATCTTGCATACAAGGAAACTTTGCCACGTGGTTACTCAGAGTTTGCTTCAACCAGTTATTTTCTCTGCTTTCCACCCACTTTTCCTAAACAGGGAAGAGGAAATGTTGTTTTCAGCTGAATGGGAGATGGGATATTACTATCACACTGTAGCAGAAATGATTTTTGTTTTTTATCACATTACAAAATAGGATGTGGACAACTGTAGGTAACAGTAACTTAAAATGCATGTATAGAATTTTTCTGCTTTGGGTGTTAAAGCTGCCAGATAAGTGATTTTAAGCCTCAGTATGGATAAAAAATTATACTTATCAATTTTCAGACAGCCATATTCTGATGTGTGCAAATCGTTTTGCTATATGTTTTCTAATCCACTTCAGAATTTTTACTTTGTTGCCATTATCTGATTGTTTCAGCTTGGTCTTGTAATTAAGAACCATGATCTTTCTTAAGTAAGAGAAAGGGAGCATCCTCTTGTAGGTTCTAAATAGCATGAGCTGTCATATTTGGCTGTCTGACAGCCATGTTTCTTCATGGAATCAGAAGTTCCCTCTGGAGATCAGTTTGCCATATGCAAACTTAAACAGGCTTTGGCCTTTTCAGTTGATATGAGGCACTGACAACTGTTGTGCTGGCTTCAGTTACATTTGGCAGCTCAAGAGGGGGATATAAATACTCTGTCTTCCCAAGAGTTGAAAGAAGAGAGCATAAGAAAATTGTCTTCACAGATGAAACGTAACAGTAGTCTTAGAACTGGAAATAATGCGAATTAGAGACACAGATACCAGATTCATTTCTCTTTTTAAGACTTCATTTTCTTTTTAATTATATATATAGATAAATAAATTCTCTTAAATTACTGTCTGTACTGCTGTCAATTAAAATAAGGAGCTGTGTATAAATAGATGTTTTAATTTGTATTATGATCTTTCAATTTAGAGAGATTGCCTCAGTAGTTCTGCAGTGTGGTATTACATGGAAGTGATTTGTTGCTGTATACGGAAATTATATAAACCCAAAAGCTGTGGAAGCCTCAGTCATTGCTTATATTCCACAGCTTGGAATTATTCAGACAGGAGACAAAAACTAATTTAAATGTTACTATTGCTACATAACTCTTGAGCATTCTCATGGCTTTTTCATTTGCTATAGGATGAAAAGTTCAGACTATTGACAGAATTTGGTGTATTAGAGACAGGTGTCTTTATGTAGACTACTAAAACAAAATGGAAGGTTCAGTGGTTATTTATTACTTTCTCTATTTTATATGAGATAACTTACATGATGCGTGCATTTACTTTAGTCGGGTTAACATGCAGCATGACAACATTCAACTTTTAAAGAAGCTGTTGCTTTTCACCCTTCACCTTTGACCTCAAGATAGACTTATGTTTTTTTATGAAATAATCATGTCTGTTTTCAAAACTTTTAAAACAACCTGAAGAATAAAAGCAAAGAAATTGATTCTGAATACCAAATGTTCTCAATTTATTGATTGTTCTTGTTCTTTCTTCTTGGTCTGACAGGACCGAACAATTCTGACATCCACGGAGTGGTGTTAGGGAATACTGTATGCTTGTTTACTTTGGTTTGGGGGGGAAGAATCTTAGAACAAAAGCAAATGTTTAAGTGTAAGACGTAATGTTAGCCTTTCCCACACACTGCGTGGCACTATTCCTACTGCTATGGAAAGGAAAATCTTGCAGGAAACAGGAAAATCTAGCACAAAAATAGCTTTATTTTTTCTTAGAAGATTGATTTTTGACTTCTAAATAACCAACGTATCCTTTATTTAACCCTGTCTGGTTCTAACCAACAAACAACAAAAAAAAGAATGTGAACAACTATAGAAGCCAGCTGTCTCATATAGCGAGCCACTCATGAGGCCCGATGGAAATTAACTGAAGGATGTGTAAAGAATGGGGTGTTGGAAATTTCTGTGAGTTGCACAAAAAATAAAGTGCTTGGGGCCCTGTTTTTTTTGTGGTAGTTGAAATGTTATTTCTGGCCTTATTTTAAAGCCAGCCTAAGCTACTGATCACGTTTATCATTGAATAGCAGTTGGGAAGTCAGTCTGCATTCTGCCAGGCAGCTAGGACTTCTGTGATGTGTTAGACCAGAACATGGTTTTGTTTTATGGATGCAAAGCTTTTATAAAACAGTATGTTGAAAAGAAGACTGCCACAGATCGCAAAAGGAATGCAATTTTTCTTTGCTGACAGATGTCTGTAACTAGCAACATATTCCTTTTGTATGATAAACACTTTTTTTTTTTTGCAGCTTATGCAAATTCCTTCCTGCATTCTTTTCTCTCAAGGTCTTGTGTCATTTGGTACTTCCAAGAAGGGAAATTTATTCCTGTTTGGTTTTCTGTGAATACTTCATGGGATTCTGTGTGATGTATTCTCTTATTTGTTCTGTGACTAAAAGTTCTATAACTAAATGTTCTTTTGAAACTTTTCATCTTTTTAGACTGTCTCATATAAAAGACAGCATTGGTTTATTTTACAGAAGCCTTGAATAGGTTACTGTTGTTAACTATGAGCAATTACATGATAAGTTGGTCTTAATGCTTTTCACTGGAATGCCCCATAAGGATTTTTAAACATGTAGAGATCCCCAAATCTTTTTTTTTTTTTTTTGTTCCCTTCACTCTGATGCTTTTCCAGATCAAGAGACGGGAAGAAAGGAAGCATGTAATCATGGACTAGATTTGGTTATGGCTCATCTTTTTGATGCCTTATCTTGCACATAATAGGCTCTTCTGAGAGAAGTTCTGCTCCCTCCCACAATTTTCACAACTGTGATATTATAATTATTTCTATCAGTGAGATTTGTTTGATCGCTTAACTTCTGTGTGATTAGAAATTATTCTACAAAACATCCTCTTTTCTCATAGAAACGACTACCGTTACTCATGAGTCCTTCTGTGATGGAAATATTGATGAGATTTCTAGTGTTTGGGGTTAAGTACAATGGCCAGACTTGCTTCTGATTTGTATGATAGCAAGTTCCTTCATTTATTTTACTAACTTCTCCATTAATATTTGTTAATTAAGCTACATTATAGTAGTCTTCAGCTGTGTATTTTTGGTTGAATGCCTAATATTGCACTTGAAATTTCTGTCATGTTTAGTTAAATTCTTTATGTTGCAAGAAGAGAAAAATACTAATGTTCAAGGAAATAATTTACAGATTTGTGCTTGGTATAGTAAGAAATAAAGAAATATTAAATATGAGATACACCTAGCTTACCCCAAACTTAGCATATTCTGCCCTATGGAAAAGTTGTATATTTCATACATTAGTTTGTCACTTTCTGTATAAATGTGGAGCATAGACATGTATACCACTTAAAAGATCTGTTTAATTTCTGAAGTCTGTAGTTTTCTAATTTAAATCTATGACTTAATGCTTGCCAGTAGGAAATATGTAAATTCATCTCATATTAGCTTTTTTACTTACATATTGCAGGCTCTGGAATATGAAAATGGTTGTAGTCTGTTTTCTGAAAATATAGTATTTTATTGCATTTCTGAAATCACAATCATAGAACAAAGTAAGAGTAATTTAGAGTAATTATGTTAATTTTTAATATTACTGTATAGTAGTTTTATGCATTTGCTTTTATTTCTGACTGATTGTATGTCAAATGATCTGCGTTTATCTCTGGTACTGTTTATGTGCAACTATGTATCATTGTTATCTACATGTTTACAAACAGCAATAGCAGTTGGCTTTTTTGTATCAGTGTTCATATTGGCTGTTGGTTCTTCGTGATGTTTTATAACATAAGTCAACAGTAAATGGGAAGTAGGTGTCTATGAGGGCTGCTGGCTTCGTCATACTTTCACCATTTTAATGAAAAAGTTATAACTTTATGAATCAGAACTTTGGATTGAAATGGTATCGATGCGTTCTGTCACGTGCTGGTATGACAATGACTATTTGCTCATACTCTCTCTGAGGAAGAAGTGTTTAAAATGACCATATTTCCTTAAATGTAAGTTAAGCAATGAATGTGTATTAGAGATGTGAGCAGAAATAGGAAATGATTGTAACTGTCACTTAAACAGATTAGAAGGAGCTTTGTTGACTTGGAAATGCCAATTTTAAAAGTCAACAAAGTGCATTATATTCTCTGTAAATTACTATTAATTTCCATTAACTTCCTTTTCCCTAAGCTGTTCATGAATAAGTTGCTCTTAAAGAAATTTTTGCTGGGGTCTTTTAGATTCTTGTCATTTATCACATTCAATACTCCTTTTGTTCCCCTTCATTCTGAATGTGCGGAGTATTATAGAACGACCATTGTTGGTACAGTCCCTGTGGTGCAAAATCAAGCCTATTTCTCTCA
Organism: Chrysolophus pictus; assembly: GCA_037305975.1. Classification (NCBI taxonomy): domain Eukaryota; kingdom Metazoa; phylum Chordata; class Aves; order Galliformes; family Phasianidae; genus Chrysolophus; species Chrysolophus pictus. The sequence continues at coordinate 6,629,783 of CM074582.1, forward strand.
GCAGCTTTGTCAAATGAACTCTACAGTTTTAATTTTAGAAGTGCCAAAGTACATTTAAGAAGAGAAGAAAAAACTTATTTGAAAACAATGAAAACTCAACGCAGTGAGCAGTGCAACAAGTTGAAGTGTGATTTTCTTCCAACAGTTGAAGAACAATAGATATTTTAAAAGTTACAAATTCTAATTTTTGTCTAGGTATTACTTATCTTGGAGGACTTCTCAGTTTTAGAAAATATTCGTTCACAGGTTTCTAGGTGTACACCAAACTTAATTGTATTTATGGTGTGTGTGTACATGCAGAGCAGAATATAGATATAGCTAGAGTGGGTGAGAGGGGAGAGAGAAACTCATTAAAAGCTCAGCTTAATTGCAGAATTACATTTTCTCCATTTATAAAGACCTCGAGTAACTTGTCCTTAATACACCTGTGTTGTTTTCTTTTGTATTCAGGGAAGCAGTGTTTCTTAGTCCTGCGTCAGCAGCAGTTTAATATCCAGGCTCTTGTGGCTGTGGGACAGCATGCAAGCAAGCAGATGGTAAAGTTTGCTGCCAAGTAAGTAAGCAATTATATCCTGTTGTCAGAGTAAACAATGGTGGGAACCAGGACTCCCAAGGGTTGGGACCATTTTCACACATTAACATCAATGCTTCGTTTGTTTTAAAATGTAGTTATTTAAATTGTCAGTTCACTATTGCATTGAATACATTACATTGACAAAAGATAAAATAGAGAACAGGCTTGAAATTCATTCTGAACTGCTGAAGCAGCATTCTCTCGCCATAGACAACCTACATTTACTTTCAAGCTGGCTAACAAAAAGTCTGGCAAGCTGAGCTTGGTGGGACACTTCATTTTGTGTGATGTTTCTGTGTGTCTGCACACGTCTAGGGTTTTTCTTCTACAAGACTGACAAAGTACTAATATGTTCTGTAGCTAGTACAGATGCAAGGAAGCTCCATATTGCAAGTGGCTGAGTTGAAGAAATGAGTTGTTTCTGTGCACTGAATTAATCTTGTTTACTTGCCTCCTTTTGGCACTAGAAAGTTGGTAGGGGTTAAGATACTTTTAAAAATACTTTGATTTATGATAACATTTAGACTTACCAATTAAAAAAAGGTATTTGCAACAATTTAAATTGAGTTAATTGGTTTGTTATATTCTTAAAGATTAAAAAAAATTACCTGCCCCTGCTTCTTACCTCAAGATTGTGCTTTCAGGTTGTCCAGTACTAAGTATGTTTGCATGATGAAGAGGCTTATATAATATAACTTCATAGTCATGTATAACTACTTGTTCACAAATAGAAACGTGGATCAATTCAGTGCAATAGTGTGTTTAACATGTGGCACTTGAGTTGCTTCTGTGTAGTCCTTGGCACTGCTCTCATGCCTGGGAAGGGAGCCTTAGCTAATTAGCTGCAGAAGTGCTACAGCCTTCAATATGTAAGGGAGGGATTCATTATAGTGCAGACTTCCAGAAGCCAAGTTAAGAAGGTTAGGATAATGCTTCTGCTGATAAGGTTCAAGGCAACAGGAGAACAGAACCAGCAGTGTTCATGATTTGGTGGTGCTTAGTGTTGGCAGTGCAAGTGAGAAACATGCTGTTTACAGGTGTTTATGAGCCAAAATGAAGTGTTCTGTTCTTTGTAAAACAGTTTGTTCTCTCCAGCACTTAGAATCTTTGAAAAGAATTGAGTACATAGTTTCTCCTCTCCCCACTTCCTCTCCCTTTGTGTAACCTACTATCAGTTTGCATGCATTCTCTCTACAAACTGCACTACAGAACAGTAAAACAACTCTTACAGTTGTGATGCTTGCTCTCCTATTCTCCAGTTTTCTTAAGCATCTCTGTTTTTCAGTTTTCTTTGCTGAATTTCTGTTTCTGTTTCATGATCAGCAGAGATCTGTCATAGTAGCTTGCAAGAGGGAAACTCTTCTTTGAACTGATTCTTCCACTTGTAAGCCTTCTGTGACCTTTTTGTTTGTTTGTTTTACTTCTCTCTCTCTTTTTTTTTTTACTAGATTATTATTCTGACAGGTTAAGTGATTTAAACTACACCGTGGAGATCCATAGCTAGCAAGAAGTGATATCTGCAAAGACTAGGGGGCAAAGCTAATAAAATACCTTTCAGCTGCTGTGAGCTGTTACATCAGATGGAACCCTATCCTTAATTTCTTTCTAATTCTCTGTCATCTCCCCACTTGTCTTGATGTGACAGACCAAATTTCCTCTGACTGGCCAGATTCATGTTTGTACAGTGTTTGGACTTCTCATTTTGTTCCCTTTCGTGGTAGTATTTGATGTATAAATCCTGATATTGCGGACTGTCTAATTTATAGCATGCATGCTTTACTCATTGTGCTTCTGAAATGCTTAGATGTTGACAATAGTGTGTTTTAAACTTTCTGTGCTACAGCCTTCCTCGGTTTTGTCTTGAGGGTTACTTTTTTTTTAAACACTATTAGTGCAGTCATTCCTTTCCACCAACAAACCTGCTTTATTAATATCCTTCTGCGCTCTCACTTTTTCCAGTGTTTTATCTTTTTCTCACTTCTGTCTGATGCCATCATTGCAGCTGCATCTTGTCCTTCAGAGGCTGCTCTTCCCTGACTTCCAAGTGCACTTGTGGTTACCATGTCAGTGCCACCTGAAGCACAATGACAGTATGTGCTGCATATTTGGTTGCCTTCCTGCTCGTTTTCACGTGCTGTGGAACGATGCCGTTATTATTAGCAGATGAAGCTGATCTTCAGCATCTAAAAATAACTGCATTGTTTCTCTGCCTTTCTCAGTTTGTTCATCTCCTTTTGTTTCCTACACATTACGTGAGGAAATAAACATTTATCAAAGAAAATATTCCACTTTAATACCTTACATTTCATTCAGTTATGGGAACTAAACTTTTTCACGGGCATAAGATAAACTTTGTTTCATGTGGTGCTTTCTCATATTTGGATAGTGGCTATGGAACTTTCTTTAAAGCAGCTTGTGAACTTCTGCATTGTGAATTTTAAGGAAAAATTAAGGTAGTATGAAAACTGATTAAATGATGAACATCTTATGTACAAATTTTCATAAATAATAAACCAGTTCCTCTTTTAGATACGGGCACCTGGAAACGGAGCTTTCACAACCTTCTGTGGTCTAGCAACAACATTGCATACTCAACTGTAACATTCATATACTGATTTATCTCCATTATCTGAAGAATGTGAGTTCTTTTAGTGAAAGATACCTCACACTGGTTTACCGCTGTTTTAAAGAGATTTCTGTGAGTTGGACGACAAAGAGTTTCTAGCTGAACATTAGTTGAGATTTTCTATATGTTCAAGATTAGTATTCAGAAATACAGGAAGTTAGCAGTTTGGGATCACGATAGATAACCAACTTACAGGAGTTCATGCAGTTCTCTATTCCACTCTGTTATTAGGTTCTGAAAAAGGAATACAATGCCATTAATATAATATATGTCAGTGATTAGATTATTCCTGGAATATTTTGTCCTCTTTGTTGTCTTTGTGTCTGAATACATGTCAAATCAGAGAAGGCTGATGATGAAGTATCATGCTGAAATAATTTGTGGTCAGGTAAATCTGTCTTCCTTGAGGCTAAAGAAATCTGTCTGTTCTATCCAAGATAAATCAGTTCTGTAAATCCCAGTCTGGTAGCCTGTGTGTGTGTAATTTCAACTGTTTTAAAAGTGAACGCTTTCTTTTTTTTAAACTAAATTGTATTGCATCCATTTTTCTCTTGCATTCACATAAACTACTGTTGGTTATTATTTTATTACAATTATTTATACTTTTAGATTTAGTATAGTATTAATGTTGTGATTTGTGCAGCCTGCTTACATCAAACAGTCTTGGAGAAAAAGGCAAGAAGGAAAATATCTGGAGATGCGTTCACAAATTAAAACATTTTCTACTTAAAGGAAATAAATAATGAAGCTTCAGACTTTTGATCAAGCAAATATTGGGATTCTCTTAGAGAGGCCCACAAGGGGTTCAGCTTGCAGCAGGAAGGTGTTGTCATACAAACCACAGTGATGCAACCCTGTGGTTGGAAGAGTCTTGGCTAATAGACGTGCATAGATGTCAGTGATGTAACGCCTCTAGTGAATGTTTTCATATTTATGGTCTTGAATTTTTTATTTTTTACTTTAATGAACATTATAATGTAAAGGAATGCTTTCTTAGATGGTGTTTAGCTTTGGACATTATGAATCTATTACTAAAATAACTCCTTTAAGGATCAAACATGCATTCCAATTTACTTTCAAGTCTTTTGTAATATTAATTGGAGATGGAAGTGATGGTTGCTTTGACATGTTTTTCTGCTATTTGTTCACTTTTTGTTTTTTGTTTTCTTCTTTGTTACCACGGGGAAAATTACTTAAATAAAAAAATCGTGCTGCTACTGTTGGGAATGCTTTGAACTTAATGCTGTAGTTACCACTATTTAATTAAAGCATCTTCTTTCTTGTTCTAATTTGAGCTGAAATTACCATTTAAGTTATGTTCCTAGAATTACCTGTTGGGATCAAAGCAGCATTTTCAGCTTTACATTGTTCATTTGATGAATGATGATTAGGGATTTCAGACTCTTCCAGCGTTAGGTCTTGCTGAGCTCAGTTCAAACAGAAATCAAAACATGAACTTTTATTTGCATAGGAGTGATGCAAGTAAAGTTGATCAGATGTGCAGTCCAAATGAGGAAAAGCGTGTTTTCTGTTGATCAGATGAAAGCTTAGAGTAGATTATAAGTGTTTGTAAACACCAAGATCTTCATAGACAGAAGAAAACTTAGTGCTATGTGTGCCCAGGCAGTTATATGCAAATTTGGATAAAGGGGTCTGTATAGGTAGGAACTGAACTGAAATACATGAAATTATATTAAAAAAATACTAAGTGATGTTAGAATTTTTGAAGGGTGTTCTAGACCAAAAAATACACTGTTTCAGTTGCCAGAGAGAGGGGGGAAAAAAGGTATGTTTAATCACAGTTGCAAAGTTCTTAAGTTTTAGGCAAGTTTGCAAAGCAGTGTTTGCAGTTACAGGGATGTAGAAGTTTCTTCCTGTATTTTTGATCTGATACAATTTTACATACCTTGAATTCTGTGTGTACTCTGATCGTAGATCTGTAGTGACTTCACTAACACAGGCTCTCAGCCATGGGATCAGTGGTCTGCAGCACATTTACATTTAGCTGTTATTTTACTTTTTGCAGCATGTAGAACTTGCTTCAGCATGTTTACAACGCTTTTGTATTTGCAGTTATTAGCATGAGGGCTTTATTCAGCAGATTCAGAACTTTGTTTCAACCGGTATGCTGCTGTTGGTGAAAAAAGAAGTGAGGGAAGTGGAGGAGAACTGTTTGAGGGGAAAGCATGTTAGCATGGATGTAAAACTTGGTTTGTTTTAAATATTGATTTATTTGAAAAGCAGAGGGAATTTGTAGTTAGATCTAATACTGTTTTAGCATGATGTGTTCTGTGCCTTAATCTTTTTAAGCAGTTTTAAACAGAATCATTTGTGAGAGAGTGCACTCAACCACCATTTCTCCATGTCTTTCTCGAATTTGTTGTCTCTTCTTTAATGAGATGAATGGATTCTCATCCCCACCAAATGAGTTCTGATTTAAAACCTACTATCAGCCTTTGTTTTGTTCATTATACTGGTTAGAGCAAGTGCAGCTCTTTTAAAAAACATACTATTCAGAAGTTTTATACATTATGAAGTTATCTCATGGCTAAGCATATAGAGCACTATGGTCTGTATACCTTTTAGAGCAGCTGACAAGTTCTATCAGCTGAAAGTATTGCCATCAAAGAAATAGTCTAATAATTAAAATGCTGACATTTGGCATTTTTTTTTTCAGTTACTTGTGATTCATTTCTAGTGATTCTTTGAAGTTTTGAGAATTCTATTGTTTGAATTTCCAACTGTTACTGTAACTTGATCAGATTTTTAAAAATTTTGTTAACTTTTATTCAAAAATTCAATTGAATGACTTAAATTTAAACTTAACTTTATGAAATAAAGCAGTTCTAGGTCAAACCAAAGATATGCTTAGCTTCTCTTATGGCTGCTATGGAAGGTGATGCTGAGGCCCTAGAACAGGCTGCCCAGAGAGGCTGCGTGTGCCCCATCTCTAGAGATATTCAAGGCCAGATTGGATAGAGCCCTGGGCAGTCTGAGCTGGTGGGGGGCAGCCAGCCCACAGCAGGGGGTTGGAACTGGATGATCTTTAAGATCAGTTCCAGCCCAAGCCATTCTATGATGCATCAGGCACAGTAGAACAGAATAAGCTAGTAGTCATACTCTGCAGCACTTAGCGTTCATATCTCAGATCCTTCTGGGTCATACCACAAAGGCTTGTCGGAGATGAAAGCCAAGTTTCTCTCAACAGCTGAAAAGATAGGCTTCATTGTTTAACTGGGTTAAGAAAAAAAAAAAAAAAAAAGTGAGAGAGAAACTAGTCCCAAACATAGATATTTCTAAAAATAAGCCTTTCAATCCTAATGAGTTTCTCATGTGGTTTTGCTGTAGCTGTACAAAAAGACCATCAGTTTAGAATATCTAGATTTTACTCACAGCTCTTAGAGTGACTCTGGGAAGTGCTAGATAAAGTAATGGAGATGCAAGTGTTTTGAATTGTAGTTACCACCAGCAGTAGCTTGCACCTACTTGCAACTCTGCCTTTCTCCGCTTTAACTGGGGATTAGTGCCCATGAATTCTGTGCATTAAAACGTTTCTCTTACTGCCTTCTAATTTAGCTTTATGGAAAAAAGTTTGGGGTTTGCTTGCTTCTTATTGTTTGTGGTTGCATTATGGGCCTACTGTTCTGCTTTTGAAGGACTTACATGGTCAAGTGATGTACATAAAGTGCTTTCCAGTCATCTCAAGAATGCCTGAGAAGTGAAAGATAAAGTTAATTGTAACTTACTTTTCATAAAGAGGAAAGAAGTGTGTTCTTTTGCCTTTTGTAAGCAGGCTGACAAAGACACAGAGTGAAACTGTATCTCCAGTAGAGATGCAATCACATGAAGTACAGGATTTAAAACCAGTGATTTTCTACAGTACCTAAATGAAAGTTACTCATGAATTACTTTTCATCTATCACTCTCCAGACTTCTGTTATTGTTTGCTTGTAACACACATGCCTTCTATCATACTGTTGGAAGATTTTAAAGATGTTATATAGTGATTTAATATAGTCTTAATGACTGTTAGTGGAGAGCAGTTGTTTTAAAGAACTGACTTAGAAGCATCTTGCATATTTCAGTAACAAGTCATGTAGTTTAAACAAGCTCAATCAGTTCTTTTTGCCCTCTAAATCTAGGACTTCCCTTCAATTTGTTGTTCTGCTGTTCAAGACCCATCTTTCAGATAATTGCGTCAGCTGACACATGCAAGAGTGATTGTGGCCTAGAAAAAGAACTATGCAACTTGTCAGTTTATGTATACACACACAGTGAGCAATTACGAAGCTTAATTATAATTCTTTCCCTCGTAAGTCTTCCATCCCAGTCTGAATTTATTGTGGCTGGTGATGTTTTAGTGACATCCTTTATTTGTTCATTGATTATGTATAATAAATATCTAAATTCTTAATTCTGTTTTGTTGTTCCAGCAGTCCATACAGTACATATACGTGCTAGTGTTAAGTACTGAATCTGGTGCAGTGTGCAATGAAATTTAGTAAGGCTACTATCTTTATTGACAGCATCAACAAAGAGAGCATTGTGGATGTAGAAGGCGTTGTGAGGAAAGCACATCAGAAAATCGGAGGTTGTACTCAGCAAGATGTTGAGCTGCATGTTCAAAGGGTAATTTTTTAAGCAAACTGAACACTGTCTGGGGTTATCTATCTATTTAGTTTGTCTTTCTGCATATGTAAACTTTGTAGTGCAGTACCAGAGAAATAAACTCCTTTAAACTACTCATTTCTATGTATCATACATAAACGTGAGATGTTCCTATTTCTAAAATATTTGATTTTTAATATTTCCTGATTTTAGCTGTCACTTAAAATATACTAACAAGTAAATTAATCTTACTGGATCAATTTGGCTAGGAATGCTTGTAATTCTTAAGTGCAGCAGGTACTGTAATAAGAAGTCAGCTGCTTCTTAGGTGCAGTGAGAAGTTTCTTCTTTTTTGGGAAGTTACTGTCTTCCCCTTAGTGAAATGGAATGGCATGTATAACTCCCAGCAGAAGTAAAGCACTGACTTGCCAATACGGAAGCTCTTGAAATCTAAAGTTTCCGTAGCTTGTGTTGCAGGGCTGGAGGAAGTGCGGCTTTATGATTTGGTTAACAGAATATGTATTTAAACCTTTGTTTGCTTGTAAAGCCATTACACAAACTTGTGAACAATTCTGCGGAAATACAGTTGCCTCAACAGTGGCTATTATAATTGTAGGAAGGTAAATCTTAGCTAACAGCACTGTGGAAAATGTGCAGATTTTGAAGAAATAGATGTGCAAATTGTCAAATGCTTGATTTTTCTAAAAGAACATGAAATTAGTTGTAACTATGACAAGGCTTTAAAGCAGGGTGTCTTGCATTCTCAGCGTGTTTTATCTGTCTCATAAATTCTTGGTCTGAAATAGCTCCTTCAAATTCAATCAGATGGTAAGTAAAACAGTACTTGAACAACAAAAAGACTGAGATTCACTTGCTGCAATCAGAACCTAAAACGGTGAAATCTGGTGGTTTCAGACCTGCAATTCATGCCAGTAGCTTGTCCCTCAGGCAGCCTGTACTTGTTCAACCTGATACTTTTCTGCTTCCAAGGGGAAAAAAAAAATCTTTGAAAAAGGAAGTCAGATTTAAGCGTTTCCAATATTATCATGAGACTGCACCCAAGTATGTTGACTTTTTGAAGAAAATCAGTTTTCCAGCTAACAGCCTATGCAAACACTGTTTCATGTTTATGCCAGAAATATCCTATTGTAAATCACACCTTCTTTTGAGCTGAGTATCATGCTATTTTTGTTCCTATCTCGCTTTCAGATCTATGTGATCAGTTTAGCTGAACCCCGACTCCCTTTACAGCTGGATGATGCTGTTCGGCCAGAAGTGGAAGGCGAGGAGGTGAAAACTTTGCATACTCAAATACGCTTTATTATATTTGTAATTGAAGAAAAGTATGAAAGCCTGGCAGCTTCCATCATACAGCGACTTTGTATTTTTGTTATGTTTAGCTTTCATTATTATTTCGTTATTAGCTTCCATTGTTATGTTTATTTCCATTATGTTTCTCCAGAACTGTATTAGAAATTTCTACAGATTTGATTTCTGCTGAACTGCAGTATTAGGTCAGAACAAGCAAGCTTTTGGTCTTATGTGTTCTAGACCTTCATAGCTGATTTCTGCCTGTGACCATGGAGAAGTCATAGCTTAAGACTTGCTGTACCAGCACATATGTTCTTCAGACCGATCTAGAAAATCTGAATTTAGAAGTATCTCTTGGCCTTTAACCAAAGGACGTTTTTCTCCAATACTTTCCTTTTAGGTGTGTATATATTCATTATGTATTTTTGCACAACTGTTTAGGATGGAAGAGCTACTGTAAACCAAGATACAAGACTGGACAACAGAGTCATTGATCTGAGGGTAAGGAATGAGATTTGTTGCCTGCTTACTTCCAAGTGTTCAGTTATTCACTGTTCTAATCCATGCAACAGTAAAAGCCTTGAATTTGGTGGAAATGTTTTGCTGGCCAAAGCTAAACAACATTTTTCAATTTGTGAGTGCATCAGAGAACGCGTATTAGTAGGTTAAGTGAATGCTTAGGATTTGGCATATGGCCATGTACACTGTTTTTTTATTTCCAAAAGTGAAAGGTGACTGAATAAGGATAACTTATAGGCAGTATTTCTTCTCAAATATAGTATTTGATACCCAGAGTGTCGTAAGAGCTCAGCTTAGAACCGTAAGACGAAAGTTTTGAATTTAACAATGAGTATGTCATCAGCTATCTTTAATCTTTTTGACATTATTTTCTCGTCTTTTCCCCTATTTGACTCTCCACAATAATGTTTTAATTGAATGAAGAGTATATTTAGCTCTTTTTTTGGAGTATCTAGTCCTGCCTTTGAAGTTTTGATAATGATAGATTCTCAGTAAACCAAGCTGTGGGTCTGAGAAGTAAAACAAAAAGATCATTTTTTAACTGGAAAATCTGGAAAAGTTCTGGCACAGAGATGCTTAAAGCATTTGAATATCTGATCTACTTATTTCAGCAATTAAAATTACTTGTGCAAATTTTTTCATTTGGAGCAAAGATATAATGGCTTTTCATTTGACCTTATCATATGTGATACTGAGCAGCTTCAATTTATGATTACTTTTCAAGATACTCAGTATCTCATTGTACTTGTCTCTTCATCTATATCTTTAAGTTTTTGATGAAAAGAGTTCTGTACCAGTGAGAATTAAAGAATCATCAGCTTAGAGTAATGGTAAGGCAGTGTATTAAATTGAAGGGAGAACTCTGGACTGTTAAAAGTTCAAGTGTTGCTTGAACTTCTGATTATGCCAAAAAATACTTAACAGCACACTGGAGAAACTTAAGAAAATTATTTAAATGAATGAAATATGTGTATAATAAGTTGGAAAGAGCTATGAACCCTGAGTGGTTGAGAGGAGTAATAGGAAATGAAATAACAGTTAAAATACAACCTGAAAGTAGTAGTGTGGAAGTTTGGTTGACTGTAATTAGATGAGAGCATCTATGGAGTAAAACACAAGAAGGTAAATAGGAAAGGGGAAAAAAAAAACACCAAAAAAACCTGTAATGCCAGAATATACACAGGACATGAAACAAAAAGATGGGCTAAAATTCTTATATCGTAGAGTCATATAGAATTATAGAATGACTTGGATTAGAAGGGACCTCAAGGATCATCAAATTCCAACCCTCCTGCTGCAGGCAGTTGCCAACTCCTAGATCACTTATTAGATCAAGTACTGGATTTGCCTGGATGTATCCCTTAGTCTAGAGTGACTGTTCATATACACATCTCTGCCAATACAGTCATAGAATATAAGTTGTCACCAGTCGAGCTGGAGGGTACAACTGGTGAGCTAAGTGAATACTGCTATAATCTTTACTAAATTATACAGTTTTATGTGAGTATTATATGTTCCAGCCATTGTCAGAACACATTCATTCAGCGATGTTTGGTCTTTTGTTTTGAGTTCTGAACCTTAACTCTGTCTCTATATAAAAGACAGACTGAATATATACTGGACTGAAAAAAACAGAGTCACAGAATGGCCAGGGTTGGAAGGGACCTCAAGGATCATGAATCTCCAACCCCCCTGCCACATGCAGGGCACCAACCTCCCCATTTAATGCTAGACCAGGCTGCCCAGGGCCCCATCCAATCTTGAACACCTCCAGGGATGGGGCATCCACAACCTCTCTGGGCAGCCTGTTCCAGTACCTCACCACTCTCTCTGTAAAGATCTTCCCCCTGACATCCAACCTGAATCTGTCCTCCCTCAACTTAAAACCATTTCCCCTCATCCTGCAGTTATCTACCCTTTCAAAGAGTTGATTCCCCTCCCCTCTGAGCAGAGTAGAGGGGAACAATCACCTTCCTGTCCCTGCTGGCCACCCCTCTCTTGATGGAGCCCAGGATACCATTTGCCTTTCGAGCCGCAAGGGCACACTGCTGGCTCACGTTAAGCTTTTCATCTAGCAAGATCCCCAGGTCCTTCTCCACAGGGCTGCTCTCAAGGACCGCTCCTTCCAGTCTGTAGGGATGCCTGGGATTCCTCCGGCCCAAGTGCAAAACTCTGCACTTTGCCGTGTTGAACCTCATCAGGTTCACCCGGGCCCACCTTTCTAGCCTTTCAAGGTCCCTCTGAATGGCATCCCTTCCTTCAACTGTGTTGACCGCATCACTCAGCTTGGTGTTTCACTGAAGTGAAACTTGATCAGAATAGTTCTGATGGAGTTGCTGTGATGATCTGTTCCTACTAGTATGGGAGGAAGTCCCAACCACAGATATATGTACATCTAGTTTGGGTTTCCTCAGTGACCTGTTTTTTGGTTTTTTGGTTTTTTGGTTTTTTTGTTTTTTTGTTTTTTTGTTTTTTTAAGGAAGAAGGAGGTAATTAAGTATCAAAAATAAAGATACTGATTTTTTTTGAAACATTTAACAGATGAAATGCACAGGCCTTGGCTAGACTTTGATTTAAAAAAAAGAATCCTTAATATAGAACTAAAATTAGGTTTGTCCATTTAAATAGAATCTTTGAAGTAGTTTCATAGTGATGTGACTAACTTCAGTAATTAACCAAGGAGTTTGTTGGCAAGGGTGAAATCATGATAAAGTGGAGCTGTGGAACTCAGATCTTGTATGAATAAAAGAGGATGGATTTTCAAAACAGCATAGCTTCATCCAACTGTGGTGGATACCAAGGATGGAGGGTGTTTAATTGTAGAATAGTAGAATGACTATGGTTAATAACAAGTAAAAAGGAAAGAAACTTAAAAGAAAATATCCTGGTGGATGTAATATGCAAAATATTCTACAGAGACCTCAAGATTTCAATTCTTTTGTACTTTTGAAAATCACATATGCACAGTCTTGCATTTTGGTTGCTGTCAAATCTCCTAGAGGTGTTTTTGAGGGTAGGGATTGGAAATACTAAAATACCAAGAATCCTTGCTGCTATAGCTGTTGCTCTAAAGGCATTCAAGAAAGTTGTTATTATTTAAGGTAAGGGGTTTTTAAAAGACTTTTCTGAGGAATGATGATTTATGAAGAATCTATTCCTGATTCATTAATTCCTAAAATACAGATCCTATACTCCTTGGAGTAGAAAAACCGGGGATGTAAAGTTGAGAGTCCTTGTACAGATGAGATTTTGTTTCACATATCTGTAGGTGACTGTAAGAAAACTGACCTGAGTATCTATTTTTAATGATGATATAATGAATGTCAATGTATTTTGTTCTAGATATGTTTGATTAACTAATCATTTATTAGCACAATTCAAAAAGGCAATTGGAGCACTGATTGTGTTTCTAAATTTCTGCCTTTCTGCTATGGTTAACTACAGTCAATACATAGACTTTTCATGTATGTAAAAACACCTAAAGAAAGTGTTAAGTGACCATATTTCGTGAGGATCTGTGGTGAAGGTAAAACAATAAAGACAAGCAAACATGTGAAATACTGATTTTTTTAGATCTTGCTTTTTAGTATATCTTGCTCTGAAGAAAAAATCAATGGAGGTTCATCAGGTTTCAGCAATAGACCTGACTGATATCCTTGCTCTGGTTTATTTTTTGATGTCCAGCAGGGTTTTTATCTTAATAGCATCTGTCCAAATTTGACTTGAGTTGTATGTGTTTAGCAGTCCTGATGCTATAATTATGTCTGCTAATGCACAGCTCATTGTGACCAAAGCATAGTCCTGTAGAGTCAATATTATCTTGTTTAAACTGCTTAGGGTAGTGTATAACCATTAAACTGTACTTTTAGTAGCTCATGGCTGTCAAATTGTTATATGTACATTGATCTTAATGCAGTTTTTTTTCTTGATGACTTGATTACTTTAAGCTTGATTTCATTGTGTTCAATTTGATTTACTTGTTGCAGAAGCTGTTGGTCTCCTACTGACTTAAAGCTGTAATGACAACCAGATGCAGTGTTTGCTGTAGTTTGTAGTGATTTTGTTGTGTTGAAATAACACAGTCCCAATCATTTCAACAACAAATCTCAAGTACAAGTACAATCTCCACTTGTACTATAGAGTAATACTGAATTTGAATGAAACAGTTGATTTCAGTCAATCTGGAATGCATAAATTGTTACTGAAGGCAAATCCTGTTGCCCAGCAAGAACTTCATTCCTCATACATGTGATAAAGAATTTGCAAAATTATCTTTGTTATTAAATTATTGTGCATTATTTAAAGTTATGTAGTTGACATTTCCCTTTTTATTTAGCCTACTTTATGTAGGTTAACAAAAAAGCAAAAGTGAGGTGATAGAACAAATTCAATAGCTGATGTGAGAGGGAAAAGAAGTTTGCAGCTTTGCTCATTTGCGTCTTCATTGCACCTCTTTGAGATAGGATCTCATAAGGTGTTAAATGCCTTCAGTTCTTTTGAAATACATTTGTCTGTCTGGCAACTTATGTGGGTATTACTGTTTACATGCCACTGACTGTGCTAAATAGAACATAATTATTTTCTTTTATAAACTCCAAGTGTTGAAGTGCTGTGTTTTAATAGTATTTTCCTTTGTTGCATTTATGTAACAAACACACAGGTGAGATGAGAGTGAAGTTACAACTGACACCTGTATTGCAGCATTGTTAGCTAAGCATTTTTTCTGCTGTCTGTAACAAGAGCTAAATATTAGAAATAATGAGTTTTCCTGTTCAGTCAGTAAGTTTAAACAGCAGCATTTAAGTGGCATATGTTTGTTTCAGTTTTTGCTTTGCATTTGAAGACTTTAGTGCATTTGCTGTTGTCTTAGACAAGAATTTACTGGTTTATACATGGAAGAGTTTGTAAGAGTGAACAATACAATGAACATACTGACATGTTTTTGAGGGCTGAGATGTTTAAAAATGTATCATTTTTCACAACTGCCTTAGTTTGCTGTCTTGGATGATTTTCTTCAGTCCCTTTTTGTTCTAAATGTTTCATTGCAAAGGACTTAATTAAATTTGAAACCTTTGCTTTGTATGGACACAATCAACTTTAAAATCTTTGAAAAGTTACAGTTGCACATAGAGCTTTTGAGATCCTCCACTTGACTCCATTGCACACTGACAGTTGGAGTTGTTTAGGAGCTGATCTGAGATCATGTGGGCCTGTCTAATTCTTACAGGGAGACCACAGTGTCACAGATACTCAACACTTGTTGACATTGTCTGAATGGATGGGCATTGAAGCTCTGTTATCTCTGGTAGTAAGAAGAAGAGTGGTCCTGTCAGGTCTAATTTGAGGTACAGAGAATGGCAGCTGCTTCTTTCCCTGGTTTATAGTTAAGCAAAAACTTCAGCGTCCAGATCTATGAGTTTGGTTTTTTGATAATTGCTATTTTTAAAGATGAATTATCATTACTGATAAGTTAGGAAGACTGCTTCTTTGCTCTGCTTCCTCACTAAGGTGGGGGGAGTTACTAGCTCACAAACTATTGTTGGTAGGTATATATTAGTTGTTGACTCTATGCACACTTTCAGACTTTATAGCAAGTATTTGCTTTCAGATTGAAATCCCATTTCTTTTTTTCACAAGAGTGTGTATTTTAGGGCTATATTCGTACCTACTCAGGCATCAAAGTGGTGTTGGTTCATCAGAAGGGCAAGGAGTCTCACTTCAAATGAATGTTGTGCAGTTGTTTCTTAGCATTTTTTGAAGTTGGTCGAGTTTATCAAAAACCATTCTGGTAACTTAAATGTGACTGTGTGGATTATAATCTGAATTCTCTTCATGTTTCTAAGTAGGAGATGGGTTGAAAAAACAACAAAAACGTATGTATGTGTGCATGTACGAATAGAAGTACGTGTCTATATATCGCTTTGAATCACTGAGATATTTTGGTGTAATATTGCCAAACCATACAAAGAACTGGAGCTAAGTTTCTTGTCCTAGCGTATGTCTGACCCTGCAACATCTGTGGAAGAATGGTGAAAGAGTTCGAAGGCACTTTTGTATTTGTTGCTCATAACCTCTTCTCCTTAATTTTGAAACTAGTGGGAGTAGTGACTGTAGTTACTGCTGTCAGACAGTGAGAACTGCTGGCAGTTATTTACTGATCTCAACCCTTGCACTCTGTAGTACTGTATCTGCTCTAATTGCAAATGATTCCAAATTACTACAAATCTGCAGTATTAAAAATGTTTTCTCTTTCAGTTTTTCAGTTAAGGAGTATTTTTCATCTTCCAGAGATGTTGATTGTAGCTTTATTTCAACATATCCACTGGCGGACTGTCTAAATTTGGGTGCTTATATACTTTGTTTTGACTGGGTTTTTTGTTTTGTGGTTTGGTAAGAGTCATGTGAAAAAGCCCACAAGGTTCTCCTTACCCTGAGAGAAAAGTTGGGTACCTTTCAGAAAAGAGAAGTAAACAGTGCTGTGACGCAGGTTGTCATAAAGAAACGTTCTTTTAGTTTTCTTATGAGAACTCGCTGGTTTTTAGATTTGCTTTTGGGTTGCTGACTGCCAGTTCTTAAACACTGCGAGCACAAAATCAGATATGGGTTCAGTGCTGATGTATTGCGATGTTTTCAGCATCTACTAAAGCTGTTTTATTTTCTTCACACTAAAACCCAAGTGTGTTACAGGAACATTGAGCACAGGTAGCTGTTAACCAGATAAGTGACTTAACTGTGTCACATACGTAAACAAATAAAACCTGAATTGATGGGTTTTTTGGCCAAATGTGCATCTGGAATAAATGTTGAAAAGAAATTTGTAGTTTGTATGATCAGAAGTTACGTGAACAGTTGTAAGTGCTGCTGAGAGTTCACACACTCTTTTGAGGTCGTTTTTGTGGCCCCAACTTAGGTAGTTAGCATAGGGCTGTGTTTTTTGCATGAAGAACATTGCATTTCCTACTCCTTTAGTAGACACAAACATCCTGACCTCATACAAACTCTGGGCTTTGCTGTTATGCATTGTGTATTACTGCAGTGGTTCTAGTTCAGTGTGCTGAAAGGTTTGTAATAGGTTTAATATTCTTATTCATTTTCTTACTATAAGATCGTTATTTTCAGAAGCAAAACTTAGAAATCAGTGACTGTTTAAATGTTGGGTTGACCATAGCATATCTTAAATAACTGAATATGCTGCAAATTGAAATGAGGAGTTTTTGTGCTTCCTTTGCTGTTCTTTTCTGTTTTTGTTTTGTTTTGATTTCTGTAATAAATAATTATGTGTGCATTTTTCCCTGTTCAGGCAAATACAAAAGCCGAGTATTCCTAAGAGAAGAGATGTATCCTCCCAGCTGTCCATAAAAAGTAACAAAGTGGGGAAGAATTAAACTAACTTAGGTTTCATTATTTTTTTTCTCCTTACAGACTTCCACCAGTCAGGCAGTCTTCTGCCTTCAGTCTGGTATTTGTCAGCTTTTTAGAGAAACTCTCATTCGCAAGGGATTTGTGGAAATTCAGACTCCCAAAATCATTTCAGGTAACGTATTTTTGATCCAGAAGCTTCAGATCTGCTTCTTTTAGATTTTCTCAGTAAACCTATCTGACAAATGTTTTTTTTTTTCTTTTAGAAACTATTTCTAATTCAGATACAAATAGCAAACAAAGCAGGTGTCAAAGTTATTCCTTATTCTTCTCCTGACTTTAAATGTTAAAAGAACAAGACAAATGCTGTTTATACCTGATTTATGTACTCTGCAGAGCATTTAAAGTTTTAATTTAGTTAAACACGAAATGCTTGATCATATGCATTTTTCTTCAACAAGGATTTTATACCTCTGTATTTATGTTTTTGAAGACAACTCTTGATTGAGCTAAAACTAGGACTTTATAATAAAATACATGCAAGCAACTATTCTTACAACGTGGAAAATGTCACTGATCTCTAAGATTAGGTAACTTTTCCTACAGTTGCTGATAAAATAGCATGAAGTGTTAAAGACTCCCAAGTAGTTTATTTATGTAACACCTTTGAGGAAGTGTGCTACTCTTCCTGTGCAGTGTACTATTGAAAACAAGCAAGCATCCTATTTTTTGAAGGGGAGAATTTGATAAGTTTTGCAATATTAGCAAGTTAAATCAATGCAGTTCTTTACTAAATTTCAAATTTTGATATTATAGCTGTTTTACGATTTGATATTTTCAATGTTAACCTCTATTGAAACTGAGTAGTCAGTGAAATTATTTCAGTGGGAGTAGTGGTAATTAAAGAAGAGAAAGATTAATTGCAGTGGAATTGTCAGTAATTATAAGTAGCACATAGTGTTATCATAAGAATCTTTAAAAACTATTAATTACTGTTTCACTCTGACGTGTTTTTATAAGTATGCTAGGCAACTATCACTTTCATTTCATACACTGGGAAATGTACAGTAAGTTTTAATAGGCTGTTTACTATGAGAGATTCATTCAAAATGGGAGCATGTGTTCTTGGCTAACATTCTTTCAGTAACTATCTATGGTAATTGTCTCAAACTGGGAGCTAGCTTTGTATCCTTGGCAAATGTCTTCTGGTAAATCCAGGTTTGTCTCTGAGATCTATTAGTGCCTTCAGACACTTCAGATGTTTGCCCAGTCCTCTGCTAGAGAGATAGTCCTGGAAAAACAGGAAGTGTGCTTTGATCTTGGTCTCTGCAATTAACTGTCTTTGAAGCTTACATCACTGATAAAGATTTGTTTCCACAGAAATGGTGGATTGCAAGTAGATGTGGTGGTACAAACACGCGTTCTCTGCTGCCTTCACCCTAATATGTAGGATGGCTGGGAATATTAACATTTTTAGCTACCCCAACTCAATTGGCAGATTTGCAAGACAGTGTCTGACAGTCCTGAGCCACAAAACTTGCCTTAGCATTAATGCTGCAAATTTATCTTTTTCTTTTAACATGTTTTTTTCCTTATCTTTCAATATAAGCTCAGTAGTCTGTCAGTCTACCTCTAACTTTTAAAAAAATATTTTTATTTTAATAACCACTGTAAGCTTTGCTTTTCAGCTGCCAGCGAAGGAGGAGCCAATGTGTTTACTGTATCATATTTCAAAAGCAGTGCCTACCTGGCTCAATCCCCACAGCTGTACAAGCAGATGTGTATATGTGCTGACTTTGAAAAAGTTTTTTGTGTTGGACCAGGTAAGAAAAGCTTTACTTTATCCAAATTGTAAAGATGACATTGGTAGCTTTTAGCAGTTGTGGTAAAAGGAAAGTAATCTATGTTGAAAGCTTTGAATGCTTCTACTTACTACAGTTTCACTTAACAAACACAAATTTCAGCTAGGGCAACTAACAAGAATAAAGTTGACAGGGAGGTTGCTGGAACAAAACTAAGATGCTGAAATGAAGGAGTCTTCTATTCTGTGAGAAGAAAGAAGAGAGTTGCACTGGAAATTAATAATATGAATGAGTTAGCAAAACTTGGAAGAGCTCTGTAATTACCAAAGCCATTGCAGTAGCAAGGAGCTAAAATAGGGAAGCTAAATTTGATGTACTTTGGTTTGTGTATTAACATGAATTTGTCCCTTGCTCATGTACCAAACAGCATTGTTTGGAAAATACATGTGTCTCACCAGGCTGTCTGTAAAGAATCCAAATGGATTATTTTCCTCTCTCACACTCTTCCTCAAAAGCTAATAGGACATTACCCTTTTAGGCAGTAATGCAGCAACTTTTTCTTAGATCTTGAGAACAGGTTTAAAGATATTTAAGATAGAAATGCTGGGAAACAGAATAACAGCTTATAAATAAAAAGATGCAAGTAACTGAGGCCTTAAATGACTTTTTAATTACTAACACATGAGTCATGGTTTTGTAGGAAGGCATGTTTATATCAGTCTTATACCAGCATGTTTATATCAGTCTTATACCTGAAAAAGAGCCAGCTCACATGTGCAGAAATCCATTGTCTCTGAAAAAGGTAGTTTTCAAATCTGAAAATTCTTGTGTGCCTGACAGCTTGTCTGTCTTTTTTCTTCTTCTATCTGTTGGTTTGACAAGAGATAGACAAGACTTGCAGAGAGGTACTATCTTGTACCCTTTGACCACAGCTACAATAATGCTGTTAGAGTTTGTTATGAGTGATGCTTTGAGGCAGCGAGCTTGTTGTTTTTCAGTAAGAATTGTCATGTCTGGAGACAGCGTTGTCTGTCTTGTCTAATTGCTGGTGTGTTTGATCATCTGTGTTATTTTTCAAAATGGAATTACAATTTCAGGAATTTTTGTTGTTTAATTTTACAGTTTTTAGAGCTGAGGACTCCAATACACATAGACACCTGACTGAGTTTGTTGGTCTGGATATTGAAATGGCTTTTAACTACCACTATCATGAAGTGGTAGATGAGATTGCAGACACCTTGGTGCAGATATTCAAGGGACTTCAGGAGAGGTAACAAAAACACTTTCCATTTCATGAGCAACTTCATTTGTTTGAGCTCACTTGCACTGTGGTATCAAATGGGTGAGCATTTCATCCTCAGCCTGTCAGATAATCGTTAGTAATCTGATCTGCAACAGGAGGACTTCAAACGTTGTTGCTTTGCTCTTAACTGTTCCTTTGTAACTGACATTAGAAGTTCACTAAAGCTAATAAACTGTCTATTTTATGCCCAAGTTGCATATTCTACAGTATGCCAGCTTGCACCACAAAAACGATGTTCACTGTTGAATGGGCTTCCTAATAGAAATGCTCCATCATTAGTGTAAGATATCCTTCCTGTTGTGCCACTACAGGTAGACTGATTGTTCTGTTTTGAAATCTTAACTGTTTAAAATAACTTTCCTGAAGGAAATTTATTGTAACAGCTTGCATCTCTGTCTTGACAACAGTAAATATTATTTTCCATTATTCACGCTTCTAACTTGTTAAAAAAAAACAAGCCAGAAGTTTAGGAAGTGGTTTTCATTTGCTTACAAATTGGAGTATCTTGCCAGCAGAAATGCCTATCTTTTATCAATCTGGAAAGAAATTTCTATATTCAAAACAGAGTATTACTTAAGTCAAAGGAGAACCTGTCTAAATGTTACAAATCAAAGGATGGTTTCTGGTTGGTTTTACTGTGAAAATTTGACCTACTCAATTATTTCTTAGGAAAGGAATGAAGCAGAAGTAGTAGTAAAATATTAACCTGTATATCATTGAAGTAGATTGCATTAACTTAGATGAAACATTTCATTAGGATTATACAGAACTTCTCCAGGAGATACTTTAAAATAAAATAGATTTTTATATTGCAAGAGGGACCTCTTGTGGCAGAATTGCATTGCCAATGCAAAATGATTATTACATACAAAAAGTGCACATTTCTTCATTACTTTGTATTTTGCTTCTGTTCTTATTCTCTTGTATATAGATTCCAAACTGAAATTCAGACAGTGAACAAACAGTTCCCATGTGAGCCATTTAAGTTTTTGGAGCCAACTCTGAGGCTGGAGTACCGTGAAGCTGTGGCCATGCTTAGGGAAGCAGGCGTTGAGATGGGGGATGAAGAAGATCTGAGGTACTTTGGCAATACACAGATGTTTCAGTCTTGTGAAAGTGGTAGTAAGGTATAAGTTTTGTGCTGTGCAGATTCTGTTTGAGAGGAATAAACAGTACTTATGTTCATATCCCTTGATAAATAATTGAATGGATATGAAAATAGACCTTTCTTCTACTCTAGACTATACATATAAACTCTGAGGTCAAAAGAAAATAATTTGTGACATGAAGTGAGAGGAGCTTCACCCTTCTGAGGATTAAAGAAACTTGTTTTTATGAAGTATATAATCAGTAAAAGTTTAAGTCACGTAATTCTAATGGTGAGAATCTTTTTCAGCACACCTAATGAAAAGCTCCTGGGACGTCTGGTAAAGGAAAAGGTAACTGTTATTTTGTAATATGTTTCTCACTGAATCAGAATCAAGATGTCATGGACTCATTGAGTAGGTATAAATGCATACTTCATGTAAAACAACTTTTTATGCACTGATTGAGGAAACAGTATCAATATGCAGAAGTTGTGAAGGCTTTGTGATCAGTGAAGCATGTCTTAATTGGCTGACTGCATTCCCATTTTGAAATAGCTTATTTCATCAACCAACTTTTTTATCTTTATCCTTCATAATCTCTTTCAAACCATTTTCAGTCTTTTATGGTTTTTACTATTGAGTACACTAAACAGGGTAGTGCTTTCAAAAAAACAGATTGTAGGAGAATTAAAAAATAAATAAATAAACAAAAATAAAAGCAAACCAGATACTGTTTAAATCTTTAGAAAAAGATTATATCACCGGGGAAAAAAAATCAACAACAAAATTTGGCAAGACATTTTACTGCTAAACTTAAATTCTTAAATTCACAGAAGTGTTAGTGTTGGGAAGCTGAAAAGTAATATTCTGCTTTTTTTGTATAACGTTTTTGAAGATAATACTGTCAAATTTGTGCGAAGTTGCTTGGATTTTTTTTTTAAGATTTCAAAGATTCATTGGTTGTATCTTCTTCTTGTAATTTGTTTTTTATATCATTTTCACTTGCAGTAACTTTTTGAAATCATTGTCTTTCAGTATGACACAGACTTCTACATTCTTGACAAATACCCTCTTGCTGTGAGGCCTTTTTATACAATGCCAGACCCTGTAAATCCTGTAAGTAAAATTCTTTGTTGACAGTTGATTTTTTTGAGATCACTCTGTGCATAGTATAATTTGACAAAGTAGATAAAGTATTTTTATATGATACTCTATTGTAATTAAAATTAAGCTAATAACAAGAGTAGGTCAGTGCTACATGGCCCATAAAGTGTTTGCAGTGACCCTTCACCAGTGAAAAACATACCAGAAGGTAAAGCAGGCTGAAGTTAAGGGAGCTTTATGAAGAGATCTCCATGGTCACCAGAAGAGATCTCCTGTGCTGCCATCACTAAAACAAGACAAGAACATTCTTTGAGAGCAACAGATGCTTAAATAGAAATACATTTTTTTCACATTGATAGAAACTTTCCCAGCTTATTCCAAAATCCAGCATAAATATCTTTCAACATCTTTTATGGGATAAGTACATTTAAATGTAACTTTTTTTCAAAGTATGTTTGGTGAACTTCAGTTTTTAAAAAATAATCATCTCCAGACTAATGAAAGAAAACAGTATACTACAATTCTAAGGGAGATCACAAACACATTGCATTCTTACTACATAGCTTTGGATATTGTAAGTGAAGTTACTGAGAGATGTATGTTTGCTCCCTAAGGATGGAGTAAGTGTAGATATGAAATTAATTAGTACTTGTCTTTCCAGAAAAACTCAAACTCCTATGATATGTTCATGAGAGGGGAAGAGATTTTGTCTGGAGCTCAGAGAATTCACGATCCTCAGCTGCTGACGGAAAGAGCTAAGCATCATGGCATTGGTAACAAGTTAAACAACATAAAGCTTAGTTTAAAAGATTATAAACCATGATTGGATTTGTTTCATTTAGAGGAAGAATTTGGAGCAGAATTTAATGTGTGACAGTAATGCTAAAATTATGATACTGTTTCATGCATAATGTTAATCTGTCTAATGCTGTTTAACTGTTTTAGTACAGAGTGGTGGTATTAACAAACTAACTAGTTTCCCAACAAGGCTTTGATGAAGAGGGATTGTTTCCAAGTGCTTTTGAGAGGATGTAATGCAGGAAATACCTGCTACAGAATGGGAGTAGACAAGTTGTATTCTGCCATGCCTCTCTATTTTTTCATAAATTTCTTATGGAGTACTTCAGCAGAATTAGTTATGATTTGTTAAATCTTGAACTGAGAGCAAATAAGCAAGAAGTGGAGATTTTTATGTTTTTGTTTTTTTTTAAAAAAGAAGACTCAGCAGATAAAGCTGGCTGATGGTAAAAGAGTAGAAGACTAAATTAGATGAAGATCAGGAGTGTAAAGTATAGACTATAATTATGCTTTCAGTGGATGACAAAGTGAAGTGTCAAGAAGGTAGCAGGATAAAAGGAGTATCTTCCAACATAGCAAGAGGGAAAAACAAATTGCTAAATCTTTACTTCTCACTGCAGCTTATTCAAGAAGTCAGCAGTTCCCGTAAGTTATAATGAACAGTTAGGGTTCAGTTATACATTTCCTTACCTAATTAAATTATTAACAAAATAATAGAATGAAACTGTTATGGACATAACTTCTAGACTGTTCTGGATAACTTAAATCTGTTTAATGAGCGAAATCTCACTGTTAGTTTTTAAATTACTTTGGTAAATATTTTCTTGTGCGTGCAGTCCTGTATTCACTTGTGTGTTTGGCTTGGGGTTCATTAAACAGATAAGAAATGTATGCTTTTTCCTCTCTAGATTTGGAGAAAATAAAGGCTTATATCGATTCCTTTCGGTTTGGTGCACCTCCACATGCTGGTGGTGGAATAGGTACGTATATGTATTTTATTTTTGCTGTTAACCTGGCCTTCAACTTAGTCCCAGGCAGGGCTCAATATAAAATTGCAAGCAGTGGTCTTGTTAGGTCAATGTGTGAACTGATTATTTGGGCGAGTTTAGGGAGAGAAGATAAACTGTAAAGATCATCATAAAATGATTAGACTAAATATTAATGACACAGTCTGACAAGTTTAAAGAGTAAGTGATCACCAGTGAAAATATATTGATTTATTAGCCTGGCAGATCACCTTCAAATTTGATCAAAGAAGAAAAATTAAGCAAGAAAATACTGCATGTAGGTATTGATATCATAGCCTAATAATACCAGATGTCACTGGTATCTCAGCACATTTGATGAAGCTGTTGTGTAGCAAGGAAAAAAAAAAGTGATTGCTTCTGTCTTTATTTGCTGTGATTTGAGTGAATGTCAACTTTGGCTGATGGTAATCATTTCAGCAAAAGCACTGATGTCTATTGGCTTCTTGTCTTAGGTGTGAGTATTTTATATACTAAAATAAATGGTTTTAAAATATCTTAATTTTTGAGTGATGGCTGTTCTGAAACACTTAAAAAGTGTTAGCATCAATGATCATCAGCACTTGCAGATAATCCAAGATCATTTAGGCCAGTCACAGCTGCTATCAAGGAAACTGAAGCTGTACCTCCTCTGCAGGGTAAATGCTTCTCATGGCACATCCCATAGATTAGGCCAAGCAGAAGATACTGTGAAATGAACCGTTTTCTAGTTGGTTTAGCTGAAAGCCTTAACATAGGGAGTAGCAGTGTGTGAATACTAGTAGGTGTCTTGGTTTCACATCAGTATGGCTGGAGTGTGTGCGGTCCCATGGATTAGGAAGTCTGTACATACTCCACAGTATACACGTAACTTCTGAGGTTTCAGGAAGAACACAACCAGTGAAGCATTTATTATCTTGAAGATATCGGCAAACAGTTACATGAGTACATACTGCTGAATCTTCACATGCTTGCACTGTAGAGTGTTTGGGATAAGCTTCCCAGAATGTTTTTTACTGTACTTGGTTATGACAGTTAATATCTCTAAAGTACTTGGTACCAACTCTGGTTTGTTCTGTACTTCTGTAACCATATTCAAGATGCATTTCTCCCAGTTCCTCCCTTCTCATTTCAATTTTCTATGCCATCTTGAAAGTCTCAAATGATTCAAAAGAGGGGTTGCATCTCTAGCACCATTGCTTTATTGACACATGTTTCAAGTGAAACCTGTAATGTATCAGAAAGTACTGTATGTAAAACCTGTAATTTCTGGTTCTAATTCCTTTTTTCACTACTGTGTGAAGCTGGCTTTAGCTGTAAATTACATTTAGCTTCTTAAGAGTTTTGAGCAGAAGACTGACTGATTATACTGGTTTTTTTTGGTTTTTTTTTTCCCATTTGTTGTAGGGCTGGAAAGAGTAACTATGCTATACCTAGGGCTGCATAATGTTCGTCAGACCTCCATGTTCCCACGGGATCCCAAACGACTGACACCCTAACACGACCTGTTCATGAAAGTGTGAGGAGATTGCCCTGCAAGTATGATATGATTGTGAGCATATCTGTTGCTAGTGATGAGCGTGTATTGATCTAAGCATTGTAATATGCAATAAAAGAAGATGATCTGATTACTGAAGTGCCACAAACATTTTTTTTATCCTTTAGGTATTTATTTAAAAGCTATTATTTTAACAGATCAAGACTCTTTGTACTGGCAGCTGCACATTTGTAACAAATTCGAATTAGTATTCTAATGTCATTAAATTGTATCATATTTCTAATCATTTAAATAAATTGTGCAATAAATATCGTGCACTTTTAACTTACATCAGCAAGATTGAATATTCTGGATTACAGAATTGGCTCAAAGCTGAAATAACAGGATGCTCGCAATTCAAAAAGCAGGAGAGGAAACCAACCCAGTTGTTAATTTACTTGAATGAAATTGTAGAGAAGCAGGTGAGAAGGAGAATATTCTTAATTAAAAGTCATAACAGATTCCAATAAAATTCTCTAAGCAAACTAGATGCAGTAGCTGTCTTTTTCTGGTTGTTGCTTTGTATCCTCACACAGTAATCATGGAATGTTGCATTTAATTACAAAACAAAACCTGATGGAATAACCACCTAATGTTTAAATTTCTTTCTGTCCTCACTTCAAGTTGCCTAGCAGCCATAGGACCCATTCTTTATGTTGCTGTTTGGGACTGGATAGGAGGTTGCGTACATTCATGGCATGCGTGAAGGATATATAATGTTCTCAGCAAATAAATAGATAGCGAATTTGAGAGCACGTCACATGTTGTATTCCTGACAATGCTTCTATGATAACTAAGCATATCTGTGAGGATTTCAAGTATCTGTTCCAAATGGAAGAAAAGTAAGTAATGTAAGCTTTGAGATTTCTTCATTTATAGATGCTGTGAACTGCCTGAGTGTTGTACACTTAGAGAAATAGGGTGTTTAAGTCAGAAAGAGTACTTCTAAAATTCCTTCTAGACATCCTCTTTCTTAAATGAATCAGTTGCCTGAACCTCCTCATTTTTCAGTGGTACAAACCTACTTCTTTTTGTCTTCCCAACCCAATGAGCATGCCTGCATTTTGTGAGGAACTGATCTTTAAACTTCCTTTTAAATACTGCATCTGATGGTTGCTTTTTTAGTTTAAAACAGTGTTGATGACAAAGAACAGAAGATTCTATTCAACTTTAAGGCCCTGCAATAGAGTTAGTCTCATTTTCATACACACTTCTAATTCCTGTCTTAATTTTTATTTAACATTTTACATGTTAAAAGCTTTCAGTTGGAGGTATAGTTTAGACAGTCTGTTTCTGTTGCTACCTTGATTTTTAAATGTCAGAGAAGTCACATATTGGTTATGCTGCAAAAAGGTCAGTCAGGGAGGCTGTGTTGAAGTTGTGTAGAATTTCACAAAAGGGCAAATCATCTTTTGCAGCTGCCATTGAACAAGACTTAATTTTCCTGTTTTGTGACAAGTTCTTCATTATAAAGCGATAATTCTAGGAATACTAAAGGTCACTTTGATAGAGTGCTGGAAATTTAAAAGTTAAACTTTGTTTAGAAGGCATACAATACAAAGAATAACATACTTTGCAGCTTTGTTTGAGTCCTTTGTAATTAATTTAAATATAGAATCTGTCCCATATTATTTACTGGTATTTAAAATGTTATCCTGTACTCAGTTGTATTTTAGAAAGCTAAGTGGCTAAGTACACAGACTTATTACTGATGAATCCAAGTTTCAAAACAGTTGTTTATTCAGCTAAACTGGCTGATATGAATTTTATTAATTTCTTTCGTTCTTACAGAGCTGGTAATGTACATCAGAAGTGCTTCCTCCTAATAATACACAAAATTAGTGGCTTACATTTCATGCCAACAAAAGAACAGATCCGAGAATTATGTTCATTGCTCTAGATGTGGCAGGAGGTTTTGCACGTACTCCTGTAAATAACTGTGCTTATCCCAATTCTGTTAAGAGTTACTTGAGCTCATATTTTAGTTTGATTTATTCTCAGTAGCTGCAAAAGAACTACAGTTCTGCTGGGAGGCCCCTATCCCTTCTTCTCCCTTTGTACGCCATATCCTTTCATGCAGGATCCTTTTTCTTAGCCAACTGAAAATAATTATGATCATAAATCAAAATGCAAAATGCATTTGTCAGGACTGTCATCTAAACAGGATACTTCAGTGTATGCTCCACATTGCAAGAACTTGGTTAAAACTCAGCAAATAGTAATTCAGAACTTTATCTTGTTTTGATAGTTAGCAATTCCAGTTTCTTAGTTCAGGAAAACCTGTGTAGTCCTTGATTCCCACCACCTATTGCAGGAAGTTTACCATTCTACCTGGAGTCCAAATTGCTGCTGCTTTTTCATCAGTTAAAATTACTATTTTTTCTTTCATGACATACAGATAAAGGTAATCATTCTTGTACATTTTTAAGTATTAAAGTAACTAAAAAAGCTATTAATAAGGGATAGCCAAGGAGTCATCTGTTAACAGCTAACACTGCAAAGCCTCAGTTTATTTCTGCAGTTTAACTGAAATTCTTCCTTGTGAAAACCCATCTGTGTTCAGTGAGCTGTCTGCATCTGCCCAGCAGGAAAGAAGACTCTGGCAGTTTTGTGGAAGCAAAGCACAGGACTGATGCCCAGTGGCTAAGCGCTGCTGTTGTGGGCTCACCCCAGGAGGCAGCTAAGCACCGTGCCCCTAGTGGGATGGGGCTGAGGAAAGGAATAAAGCAAAAAAAAGCTTCGTGTTGCAGAATTGTTTAGTAAGTGAAGAAGTATAAGAAGAGAGAACAAGCGATGGATGCAAAGGTAATCGCTCACCATCTTCCAGAGGTAGATCAGTGCCCAGCCAGTTCCCCAGCAAAATATGGCAAATCCCCAAGCCCCTTCCTCTCCCTTTTTATTGCTGAGTATGATGTTATATGGTTGGTTTAAGTCAACTGCCTGTTTGTGTCTGCTCCTAACTTCTTGCTCAGTCTCCAGTGTTTGGTCACAAATGTATGTAGCATAGCACCATATCACCTGCTTTGAAGAAAATCAATTCCATCCCATTCCATTCAGTATGATCTCCACATGTTATTCCATATCATGTCCACCATGCTCGGGTCCCACGCTCTCCAATACATCCGGCATTAACAACTATCTTGCTTCCTGTCCTTAGATACATACACAGATACAATTCCCTTGGTCTATGGATACTTAAATGCTCAGTCAGAATCGTGCATGTTTTCACTGCAAATAAAACTTCATAGTTGCTTTCAAGTTGTTTGGGGAAAAAAAAAAAAAAAACAAAAAAAGCAACTGATATTCTTGCAGACATCTTCTGAAGCTTGAAAGTTTGTTCTTTGATTTGTATTCATGTAATAAGTGCTTAAGATTAATCAGCTATTCCTTTACGTAGAGGGCAAAATGTTTTATTCACACACTGATTGTGCCAGTAACTTCACCATCTCATCTCTGCCCCTCAAGGCTTTCCTGATAACAAAAGGAAGATGAAACTGATAGGTTTCCCCCACGGGATCTTTCCCAGGGAACATATTGAGCCCTTGTGTTTCGGTTTCTAGATAAAACTTGGAGTGTCCTTCAGCCTCCTGCTTCTGTCACGGGTGGTTTCCAAAGAGGCTGCCTTTTCAAAGAGGAAGAACTAGAAGAGAGCAGATGGACTGGGAGCACACCAGCTGGCTTCAGCCAAGTGCTGCCCTGTTACTGCTGGTGCCAGGATACATAGCTTCTCTTCACCATGGTTTTTGCAACTGAGACGGGTTGGTACCTGCTGCCCACCAGCTCTGAATGGTGACCTTCGCTTCATTACATGCTTCTGGAAGCCGTAGGGATGTTTTTGGAGAAGTACTTTTTAATCACTTGAATTGCTCTTTTGACAGCACTGCCCGTGCTGAGTGCCACCTGATGGTGAACATGTTGTACCTGTGGAATGGAATGAAACAAACGCCCGCTTAGGTTTATCTCTATTTCAGTCTAAGCGCAGTGCAAAGACGCTCCATTTCAAATATTCACTGCAAATCTTTAAAATGCTACAACGAGTTGCTTTTACCATTCTGCAATTCAGGCTGCGCGCTGCACAGTAAGAGCACCATAACATACAGTAATGCTGGCAGGAAGCTCGTGCTGCTAGATTTTTATTTTTAGAGGCTTTAAAGTGTTTCAGAACTGAGAAAACAAAACAAAACAAAACAGCCCTTAGCTGCCTTAATTACAGGAGCATTTCCCGCTCGGGCAGAGATGAATGTCTTTGCAGGTGGCAGCACGGTTCCGAGCAGTTCTTCTCAGCCCTCATTGCTGTTCCTGGCAGCGTATCGCTTGCCAGCAGCTGTCACCGCACCGGTGCTGCCGCTCGGCAAATGCCGCCCCGCGCCAGCCGGCAGCCGAGCGCACGAAAGCGCCCGCCCTGGGGCTGGCTCACGCCTGCTGTGCGTTACGCACGGGGCTGTTACCTCAGCGCAAGTGCTGTGCGTGTAATCGGCGCCGAGCAGCCATTGCCTGACAGAGCTCGGAGCCCCGGGTCCCGGTGCCGCCATCGGGGTGGCACGCGCCCGTCTCGCACGCTCCGGGATGACTCAACGCGCGGTTATGGGGCGCGTTCCGCCTCCGCGGGCTGGAGCGCCCGAAGCGTTGCCGACGGCGAGGCGCCAGGCGCATGCGCGTACGGCGCGGCACGAACCCCGCCCACGGCCCTGAGGCGCCGCTCGGTTTTGGCGCGAAAACGCCCGAGAGGGAAGAGGAAGAGCGGGGCGGGGGGCGGGACGGCGGCCGCCCATTGGCCGGCGCGGCTGCGGCGCGAAGGGCGGCGGGCGGGGCGAGGGCCGGGAGCGGGGCGGCGGCGGGAGCCATGGATCTGGCGGTGGCGGTCGGAGGCGCGGGTGCGGCACAGCAGCATCAGCAGCTGCGCGATGAGGTGGCCGAGAAGTGCCAGAAGTTGTTCCAGGACTTTCTCGAGGAGTGAGTGCGGCCGGGGCGTGTGTGTATGTATGTGTGTGTATGTATGGGGGTGGTGAGGTCCCTCCGGGCCTTGTTGTGGAAACGTGGAGACCGCCCTTGAGGGGTGCTGAGGAAGCAGAACCCCGCCGGCCGGGCAGGGTCCGGTTGGACGATAAATACAGTCTGTGTGACAAAGCAGCTGTGCAAGCAAGCCTGGCCTGTGTGTGTGCCGGCGTGATCACAGGGGGCAGAGGGAAAACCATTGGCGTTGGAAAAGGCCCCTGAGATCATAGAGTGCCACCATTAACCTTTCACTGCCAAGTCTGCTGCCAATCCACGTCCTTAAGCACCACGTCTGTGTCGTTCTTTAATACCTCCAGGAATTGTGACTCAGCCGCTCCCAAGGCAGTCTGTTTCAATGCTTCGCAGCCCTTAAAATGAAAATAATTTCTTATAATCCAACCTAAAGCCCTGCTGCAACGTGAGGCTGTTTCCTCTTGTGCTATGGCTTGTTGCTTGGGAGAAAATATTGCTGGAAGAGACGTCTGTATGGGGGGCCATTGATTTCTCGCACATACAATCCTTCCCTCTTGAATCCAGAAGTGTTTGGTTTCTATCTGGTGTATAACTGTCGCTCATTTCCCTGCTTGCTCTCAGATTCCAGAACAGTGATGGGGAGGTCAAATACCTGCGTGATGCTGAGGAGCTGATCCGGCCGGAGCGGAACACCCTGACAGTGAGCTTTGTGGATTTGGAGCAGTTCAATCAGCAGCTCTCTACCACTGTTCAGGAGGAATTTTACAGGTAAAGTGTATGGATTGCCTGAGATGTGACCAGTGCAGCAGTTGCAGGCCCATTAGATCTGACCTGTATCCTGAAAAACCTCACATTTAGGAAATTATTTTTACTGAGTCAAAGATTATTTCTTAACAAATTCATAGTTACTAATTCTGCCTTTCTGAAAACGATGGGTGAACAAGGCAATTTCATTGACTCTGATAAAGAAATAGATGGTCAGAATGAGAATGCAGGATAAGCTCTGGAGCTTAATGCTCTGAAAATATTTTATTGACCCATTTTGAGGCTCTGCTTTTTAATATAAGGAGAAAAGTGTCATAGAATGAGATCTCAAAAATCTTTTCTCGTACAATTAAAAAATGTAGTTATCACACAGCAACCTCATTTTTAGCGTATTTAGATGAGCTTTTGTGTGTTTTTTCATAATGCTTTCATAGTGGTTGTAAAAGCCAGAACCTGCAAATATATGATACAAGCCTGTGGTGTAGTCTAAAGTGAAAAAGATATTTTGATATCTCATATAGAAATCAAACTTATTTCCTTCATTTCAGGGTTTATCCTTATCTGTGCCGAGCAGTAAGGACTTTTGCTAGAGACCATGGAAATGTTCCTGCAAGCAAGGACTTCTATGTTGCATTTCAGGATCTGCCTACCAGACACAAGTAAGATGATTATTGATCCTAGAAACTTGTATATTCTCACTACTGGAAAAAGATGTAAAAGGGTATTGAAAATGTTCTCATACAGCATAAAAGTACATTTAACGTGTACAATTGTGAAGAAGTTGCATGATTTTATGAAACAGTTTTTCATTTGTGAATCATACAAATGCTGGACTGGAAGTAACTGCAGATACTGATGAACTAATTTAACTTTTGTATTTTAAAATCTGATATAATGTGTTGCTTTTGAAGTGCTGATGATGTAATTTATGTTAATCTGGAAGTATGTAAAATGACAAAATGGGAAGTTGTTTTTCTTAACTTTGTTTCTTTTGCTTGTTACAATTGTTCTTTTGTTACGAATGGAATGAAAGCACACTGCTACTACTTGAGTACTGCAGGCATGAAGTGTCAGCTGGGCTAGAAATTTAATCTAGAATTAATTTCTGTTCTACACAGGATTCGAGAACTGACATCTGCCAAAATTGGCTCGCTGATGCGTATCAGTGGGCAGGTGGTACGTACCCACCCTGTTCATCCAGAGCTTGTCAGTGGAACCTTCCTATGCCTAGACTGCCAGACAGTGATTAAGGATGTGGAACAGCAATTTAAGTATACACAGCCAAACATCTGCAGAAACCCAGTCTGTGCCAACAGAAGGAGATTCCTGCTGGACACAAACAAATCAAGATTCGTTGACTTCCAAAAGGTACAGTGGTGAGGTTGGATGGGGGGGGGGTGACAAATGGTGATGTGATGTTATTGTGGTGTTTGAAAGGTGTTGCTGCTGCTGCATATTGAAAAGACCTCGAATAAAGGTACTGGAGTTTCTGTATATTGTTTGTTTCTTTCTTTGAAGACTTGTGATTAAGCATGGGAAATTATAAATAGAATCTAAGCAGTTTTATTGCATGACATTTATTATGTAAGCAATCCACTGAAAACCCATGTATTCAAGCCTTTGTCAGTCTCCTGTCACAGATGCGTCGTGCATAATTATTTCTGTCTGAAAAGGTGTCTTTTTTGTATCTGCAGTGTTTTACTCTTCCACATGGATTTACTTTGCCAGATCCTCAGCACATCGCATCTCGCGATAACGCGTCACATTGAGTAGAATCTAAGTGGCCTCAGTGCTTTTCATTGACTTCAGATTAGGCACTGTGGTTCCTGTGAATCCTCTTAACCTTCCCCAAGACACCTGATTGAATCAGATGGTTGCAAGCAAATGCTTCCTACTGCATTTGTTAGCAGCTTAGCTTTCAAAGCATTTCCAGATTTGGTGACATCTGAGTGCTTAATGCTCTGTGCCTCCTCAGGTTCGCATTCAAGAGACGCAGGCCGAGCTGCCCCGAGGCAGCATTCCTCGAAGTGTGGAAGTGATCTTGCGTGCAGAAGCAGTGGAATCTGCTCAGGCAGGTGACAAATGTGACTTCACAGGATCACTGATTGTTGTGCCTGATGTGGCTCAGCTATCAACACCAGGTTTGTTGCGACTGCTCATCACCTCGATGCCATGCAGCTTGTTCTGGTTGCAGCTGTTCTGACTCTTATTCTCATGGCAGGGGTACGTGCAGAAACTGGTTCACGGGTCAGTGGGACAGAGGGCTATGAAGCCGAAGGAATCCGGGGACTTCGTGCCCTTGGAGTCAGAGAGCTGTCCTACAAACTGGTCTTTTTAGCCTGTTACGTTGCACCAACAAATCCACGGGTGAGTCTGGAAAGAAACTAGAAAATCATTGATTATTTCTGCTTTGTATTCTTACCTCAAATTACTGGGTGAGGGTGTACAGAACTTTAAATATGTATGTGTACCAGCTTCGTGTGCATTACACAACTATCTGGATGTAGAAATTTCTTGCCTTGTTCCAGAGTAATTAAACATCTTTCAAGTTCTGGTTAATGAATGACATGTAAAATGGCAAGTTTTAGTCAAAGGAAGCTGTACTGGTGGGGTTTTTTGCTCTATTTTTACTTTCTGAACGAACAAGCATTTCTTGTCTTTTTGCCCATAGACTGAGCTTAGACTCCATTTGCTTCCTATGGAGTTGTCTGTGTTGTTTTTCTGCTTCTTGGTTTTCTAAAAGTATAACATGATGAGCTTCCTTAGCCTATAAGTAGTCTTCATAAAATGTGTTCTTCTACCCAGTTTGGGGGACAAGTTTGTGTAAGCTCTGGTGTGTAGTACTTGCATTCAGTAATGATCATGTTTGTCATGGTTTTATTTTTATTCTTTTGAATTTCCCTTGTTTAGTTTGGTGGAAAAGAACTTCGAGATGAAGAACAGACTGCAGAAAGCATTAAAAACCAAATGACGGTGAAAGAGTGGGAAAAGGTGTTTGAAATGAGCCAAGATAAAAATCTCTATCATAATCTGTGTACCAGCCTCTTCCCCACTATCCATGGTGAGACTCCAGTTGTAGCTTCAGGGATTTCAGTTGTGACATACAAGTTCTTTTTGATATCTGTGTAGTACCATTTGGAGAATTCTTGAAAGCTCAGTACCACCTATCTCAAATGCTCCCCTTCAGAACTGGTTATGCTAGAAAACATATTCCTGCAGACCTGTATGAAGTCACTAAGGCCTGCATGATTAGTCAAGATGATTGGTTTTGCTATTGGTTCATTTACTATGAAACTTTACTCTTTATATTTGCCTTCTTCAAAAAATGTAGGAGTTCCTATTCTGTACACTGATGTACATAGATGTATGTGCATGTATGTTTGCCACTGCTTCTGGCTCAGAACTTGTTTGAGGACTCATGTTTGAGAAGTTTGATCAGCAGACTTTTGTCCATGTTCTGAGCTGTGGTAGCATAAGGAATCCAGCTGCCTTCTGAGCCCTTCTTCCCTGAAACTATATCAAGTTCATAAATGCAGTTTTAGTGGAAGTTTAGGAAACAGATAAATCCTGAGCAGATGTGCCCAAATGTTTTGAAGTTTCCTTAATAGAGGAAAAATGTGTAGTTGCATGTGGATTTTTAGCTGGGTGTTTTTTCTGGGGCAGGTAATGATGAAGTGAAACGTGGTGTCCTGCTGATGCTTTTTGGAGGAGTTCCTAAGACCACTTCAGAGGGCACTTCACTGCGTGGGGACATCAATGTTTGTGTTGTTGGTGATCCCAGTACAGCCAAGAGTCAATTTCTAAAGTAAGAATCTCTTTAAAACCCAATGTTTGACCTGTGTGACCAGAGCTGTAGGTGTGTACTGTGCCTTTTCTACATTAAACAGAGAAGAGGGAAGTAAAATAGTTGAGAAAATTTTCCAGGAATTGTTTGGACAGTTATTTGAATAGGTCTGAAGCAAGTGCAACAGGTCCCTGTGGTAATTACAAGTAGTTGAATTAAGAGTTTGTTTCTGTTGTTGTTCCTTTAATTAGGAAAGTATGCTTTATTCTGTCTTTAAAAGTCACTGAATATTAAAAAACACACAAAATAGCGCATCTTAAAATATTAGATTAAATTGTGATTTTCTTTTTTTTTCTCGCTTGTTTTAGCTTAGTCTAAGTTGGTTTGTCCCATCACTTCGTTCAGCTAGAGAACTATTAAATCTGAATAGTAATTACAAAATAATCATGTCTATAATGCTGCATCTTAAACTTTTTTTCTACTTGAAATTCTATTTAATATGGTTTGATTTTGTTAGGATGCTCATTTATCACTGCATCCTTCTTCACAAGGAAGAGGTCCCTGCAGCACACACTGCATCTCAGAAATACGCAGGCACCAAAAGATGCTTTAAGCTGCCTGCAG
This sequence comes from Chrysolophus pictus, assembly GCA_037305975.1. Taxonomy (NCBI): domain Eukaryota; kingdom Metazoa; phylum Chordata; class Aves; order Galliformes; family Phasianidae; genus Chrysolophus; species Chrysolophus pictus. Next base: position 6,665,557 of record CM074582.1, read on the forward strand.
GCAGTACAGCTGCTTCAGGCTGCCTGTGGTCAGTCTAGCTGCTTCCTGCTGTGTTATGCTCCTCTTTTGTGCTGACTGATGTTTACCTGACCTGTGAGGAGCTGTGTTGGCTCGTGAAGTCAGCAGAAAACTTGTGAGAGGAGGTCTGAAATGCTTTTTCTGCTGGTGTAACCAGGCTGTAGTTAGATAAGGATTAGTTGCCAAGCGTATAATCAATGAAAATTATAAAAGAATATCATATAATCAAATAACATTAAGATGTTATAATAATGAAATTAGCAAGAGAGTTAGGCACAGCAAGACAAAGAGAATAAATAGGATGCTTACCCATGTTGTGGGCTTGCTCAGGAAACTCCAGTGGAGTGGATCTTCTGAAGAGAGAGAGATCCTTCCCCACTGGTAGTCAGCTCTTAAATGGGTCTAGGAGAGGTGGAGCCAAGCTCCACCCCTTCCTGCAGCACAGGTGAATTGCTTTCACCTGTGCTCCCAGGGCTGACTCATTTCTCACCTCAGGTGATTAATCAGAGGTTCAGGCCGTGACTCAGCAGTTCCCATACACCAAGGTTCACTCAACTATCATTATAGATAGGAGGACCTAGCTAAATGTCAGTTGCTTCCTGAAGGCATGAGTCCTGGCTTTAGAAGTTGAAAGCAGTGATTCCTGAAAGTTATCTTGTTTCTGCAGGTTTTGGTCTGTGTGTCTAAATTTGTGCAACACAATTCCACACTGTTATTTTTCTCCATAGGCATGTGGATGAATTCAGTCCTCGTGCTGTGTACACCAGCGGGAAGGCCTCCAGTGCTGCTGGTCTAACAGCAGCTGTTGTAAAAGATGAAGAGTCACATGAGTTTGTTATTGAAGCTGGAGCACTAATGTTGGCAGATAATGTGAGTCCAGGAACCCAGTTCCTGCATCCTTGGAATTGTTGTAATTGATGACTAAAGGCCCCAAACTGTCTTAAAGATTCTTCTGCTCCAAAAGTTTTTGAAATGAGCCACCTGTTTTTTATTCTTCACTGCAGGGTGTGTGTTGCATTGATGAATTTGACAAAATGGACATGCGGGATCAGGTAGCCATTCATGAAGCAATGGAGCAGCAGACTATATCCATTACTAAAGCTGGAGTAAAGGTACTTTGTGCTATTTCTTTGGCTGTGTAGTCTGCAAGATTGCCCAGGTGTGTGTGTGGTAAACTCTGATCTGGTGTTGTCTGTCAGATTTTCATGGCAGCTCTGCAGCTGCCTCACTGTGGCACGGAGAGAGAAATCATTTACCTGCAAAGTTTCTGGGCCTTGTGCTCATAAAGAATCAGATATTTTACTGAAAGGAAAGAAGAGACAGCGAGCAGGAAGGAGAAAATGAGAACTAGCGTGGGAAAATCCCAACCCTTGAAATAAGCCTAAAATGGTATAGATTTGTTTGTTTGTAGCATTATTCATTGATATGCACTATTTGAAAGCTGGGTGATTTGAGTAGCAGTTTTAAGGGCTTATAAGTTCAGTACTGATGGAAGGTGTATAATAATGTTAAAATATTGAATCGTTGTTCTCTGTATCAGGGGAGGATGATACAATATTGGAGCTGGGTAGAAAGGATTGGTTAGAAGAGTTTGGACTTTTCTGAAGAGCCTTTGTTGTAACGTGCTAAGTAAATTCTCTAGAGGATTTTACAATGATCTTTTCAAATGACAGTATGTTGGTTTAGCGAGTGGTTTATGTCTTTTTGTTTGTTTCTTTGTTTCTTTGTCAGGCTACCCTGAATGCCAGAACCTCCATTTTGGCTGCAGCAAACCCAGTTGGCGGGCGCTATGACAGATCGAAGTCACTGAAACAGAATATAAACCTGTCAGCTCCCATCATGTCTCGGTTTGATCTCTTCTTCATCCTTGTGGATGAATGTAATGAGGTAACTTCGAGCAATTGTAGAATAACTGATATCAGAAAAGCCCATTGGAGGTCTCTAGTCTGTTCTCTTGCTCAGCACACCACTGAAAAGCATGTGGTCAAGTCCTTGACCTGATGAATTCTGAGCACTCTGCAGCCTCTTTAGGATACTACAGCAATGTTGGACATCTACAGTGTGGATTTTTTATTGTTGCTGTTGTTCCTTAAACTCTGAGTTATATCTAATCGTAACTCCAGTTTGTGTATGTTGCTTCTTGGTACTTCCAAAAACAATTTACTTTCATTGCATCTATAAACAGTTCCCTTGCACATAATGTGCTCCTGACCTCTGCCCATCTCTGTGGCCCTCTACAGTTTTAGGTGAAGCTGGTCTCGTGAGAGCTTCTTGCTTCTGCTTTTCTTCTTTGCCAAGTTAAAAGCTGGCATTACAATTTGAATATGCTCTGCTGAATACAAGGATACTGACTTTTAATCTCGTGGTGATTTGACCTGCAAACTTAACAATAGTCATTTTTACAAACTGCTAGTCACTAAGGTTAAAATGTCTACCACCTGTCTGTGTGGCATTTGCCTTGGGAGCATAAAAGATACAGAGATTAATGTTGGTTCAGTACTATTCCTTCCGCTGTTCTGCTCAGTGCAATGATGTAATTAAGAAGGGGCTATTGAAATAGATAGAGCAGGCTATAAAGAAAGCAAGCAGTTCCCACGCTGCAAAGTGCTGCTTTCTGCCTGTTCTATGACTAACTTGTAACCCAGGAGAATTTCAAGAGGTTGTAAATCCTAAAACTGCCTTTCATCCATTCTTGGCTGTTTGCTCATATTATAAATCTTCAGGGCATTCTCCTGGGTCTTCTGGCAGAGTGTCTTTCTTCTGGAAAGACAAGCTCAGCCATGAGGAGTGTGAGAGAAGGGGATGGGAGGAAGAATATAGCCATTGTTTTGATATTTGGCTGCTGCTGTGAAAGAGATCTAACAGAGCACTAATATCCCAGGTCACAGATTATGCCATTGCCAGACGCATAGTGGATCTGCATGCCAGAGTAGAAGAATCTGTTGATCGTGTCTATTCATTAGATGATATCAGAAGGTACCTGTTGTTTGCGAGACAGTTTAAACCAAAGGTAATTCCACTTTGTTGTGTAATTTATTCCATATGAGAAAGCTCCCTTTATTGAGTTTTGCAAGCTTCCTTTTCATTTTCATGTGGAAGGTAGTTTGTTTTCTTGATGGGTCTGTATATGTGCAGATAGAGTCAGGTTAAAAAGCATGTATGCAAAGCTGTAGTCCGTGTTAGTACTTTGTAGCAGAATGAAAGATAAACAGACAGAACAGTCTGGTAAAGACAAGCATGAATTGTGCTTAGAAGCAAGTCAGTGGAATAGAAAAAAAGAATTGATTAAAAATCTGCTGTAGAATAATTGGTGAGTCAAAGTACTTACTTAATATAACTGTTACTGCAGTCGTTATTGCAATATAATACTAATCTGATTGTCATTCTATTTATGTGTGGTGTGTGTGATAGAATAGAATATTTTGGAGAAAAGCTGTAGCTAGTACAGAAGTCTTAACTAATTTAAGAAACTTAAACTTCAATGCTTTTAACATGGCAAACTGCCTTACCATCTTACCTCACAAAGATATCTAAAGAGTCTGAGGACTTCATAGTGGAGCAGTATAAACGCCTTCGGCAGCGTGACGGCTCTGGTGTGACAAAGTCATCCTGGAGGATCACAGTGAGGCAGCTGGAAAGCATGATTCGCTTGTCTGAAGCTATGGCCCGCATGCACTGCTGTGATGAGGTATTGGGGTTTTGATGGAAGTTTATATAAATGTTGTGGGAGTTCTGGCTTTTTGACCAAGGTATTTTATGTATTTTATGTATTTAAATTCTGTGAGTGAAGAGGAGAGCTGGGATCATGTTTTCACTTGTGACATGATCATACTCAGATTTGTATACCAGAAACACTGCCTTCTAAAGACAACAAAAAAAGCACCCAAAACACAACAAAAAACCACCTGAGATCATCTGGCCCCAGTTGAGAACATGCATATTTTTGCATGATTGTTATATCAGCACTCAGCCTTTTACCTGTCAAATCGTTCCACAGAGGAGGAACAGTTATTGATTACTACCAGCCAGGACTGCTGGTGCTGTCTTCTCTAATCTTGCACAGTTTATAATTTCTTACAGCTTGCTCTGACCAGCAATCTAAAATGCCAGTGTTGTATAAGGTGTTTGAACCTCCGTAAGAGTGTGCAGAGAGATCCAGTCAGGCACATATTTGTGATGTGAGCTCCTCCTCTGTCAGCCATTGTTGAAATGTATATTGTGTTATGGCCATTAAGTGTAGTATGACTGTTATCCGTCTAGTCTCCACTTCAAAATTTGCTTTGAAATGTTGATTAGGGGTCACATGACACATGTAATAGAAACCTACTCACTGGTTGTATAAGAAGGTCATCCATTGGATTCTTTTTAATTAAATTCAACTTAGAAAGAAACAGACTGTTTTTAGTATGGTTCAGCTAGAAAAGATTTCTCCAGTTTTTGCTTTTCAATTCCAGAGGAGAATCTCATTAATTATAATATTTTTCACTCTCTTTGTGTTTAAACCCATGTCTTTCATGTTTCATGCTCTACTGATCTTTCTTTGAAGGAGCTAAAATTTGTTGTCTCCACGTAATAGCTAAAGCCTGAAAAGTTCCATCAGGCTGCTTATTTCCTCCATAACTTTATGTGAATGCAGAATACTTGTAGCAGGATGTAATTTTAACTTGTGGGGTCTTTACTGCTTATGATTAATTAGGTGAGATGGGTAGAAAGACTATCACAATCAGGGTGAATTTCTGGAGCTACCAGGGAAACAAACCTTTAACAGAGAAAGAGCCATTATGCCTCTTTAATGTGTATTTTTTTAAATCTTCCCCAGGTTCATCCAAAACATGTGAAGGAAGCTTTCAGGCTTTTAAATAAATCCATCATTAGAGTTGAGACACCTGATATCAATCTGGACCAAGATGATGAGCAGGAAATGGAGTACCAAGAAGAGCAAGATGGAGTCAATGGTAAAATATTTGTGGAGAACTTTTCCAAGGGGAAAGCGTACCTTCAGTTCTTATAGCTTACCTTGTTTGTGTGCATGCTTCTCTTCAATTTCCCACTTATTTTTCTTCTCACAAGGTCTAGAATCTTAGCTCCTTAGCTCTCTTACTTTAGCCTCCTTGTGGGCTCCACTTGCCTGACTGGTGAGTGCAACACTGTTTAGTGGCTCAGATGATTAGACAGTTAAAAGGTGTTACAGAGTTGATTGTGTGTCCAAACAGGCGAAGCAGAAGCTCCAGCTGGGGTCAATGGTCTTGTGAATGGGATAGGTGGCCATTCTGAGGACGTGAACAAGGATGCAGCACCCAAAGCTTCTCTTAGGCTGGGCTTCTCTGAGTACCGACGAATTTCTAATCTTCTTGTATTGCACCTCAGAAAAGCAGAGGAAGGTAAGAATTTGTTAAAAAGTTGGCAGACTGAGTAGCATCACCATGTGTGAATTGTCTCTTTGCTGATACAAATGCACCTGATGTTTACAAGGGAAGGATGAATTCTTAATCTTTGTGTGATGGTGATCTTTTGTCCTCACTCAGAAAAGTGCTACAAGACCTTATGGCTGCTTGTTCTTGAAGCTTCAGTCTGATGTGTTTGCTAGGCTGCTCGTGTGATCTGTGAACCACATGGATGTGTATACAACTGAAAGATTAAATTCTCAATCTAACTGTCTCAGTTTAAACCATGATACAGCAGTCTTCTGTACAAAACATGTTTTAAGAACAGCAAGGAAGCCTGACAGGCTATTGTGTGTTTATCTTTTCAGCATTATAACTGTTAACACGGAAATCCTTTTCTTTTATGATTTGAGAGGCATCATACTATTGTTATGTTTATTCTAATTATGTGGAATGGTATTGTAATTAGATTTTTTTAAATATGACTTATTTTATTTGCAGAAGAGGATGATTCATCATTAAAGAAAAGTGAACTTATTAATTGGTATCTGAAGGAAATAGAATCTGAAATTGAATCAGAAGAAGAACTAATAAACAAAAAGAAGATCATTGAGAAAGTCATTCACCGACTTACACATTATGTATGTAGAAAGATGTGTGCATAGAGAAAAAAGGTTTTAAGATACATTGCACTGATTCATTTTTAGCAGAATTTCCTAATACAAGAAATACATTTTGTGCTTTCATGTCACTGGCAGAATGCAGAATAAGTACCTTTCTTGTTTAATATTTCTTAAAAGTAGGTACAGGCAAAACACAGAAATAAATTAGAAGTGTGTATTAGTAAGAGTTTGAAGTGCTGTTTTATTTTCTATTTTTTTATAGATGTGTAAGTGCTGATTTGCTGTATTTCTTTAGTTTTGGTTGCAGTAGCGTGCAGAAATATGAACATAACATCTTAGCTCTTGTGTCTTACATAACAGAGCTCTGAAGTAGAAATTATTACTTGCCAGGATCAAAATGTGTATTTGCAAAGAATTTACTCATTTAACATTTGGGGATTTTTGAAAGAAAAAAACACTTCCCATTTTTTAAAGTATGAAAATGATAGACTGAAGCCTTCCCAGAAACCAAGGTAATTGTTGGAATTAGGAACTCATTAAAGAGTGAATTCACAGGTAGAAGGATTAGATAATTCATCAGTAAGAGGTGCTGCTAGTAGAAAAAGGAGATGTCTTTTTAAAAAGGACAAACAATCCTTTCTGTTCTTGTTGGAATACATTTTTTTTTCTCTGTTGCAGGACCACATTCTGATCGAACTGTCCCAGTCAGGCCTGAGGGGTTCCAAAGAAGAGGAGACTTTTGATGAAGACCCATACCTGGTTGTCAACCCCAACTATATGCTGGAGGACTGAGGGTTGAGAACTGGACTGTAGAACTGACTAGTGACATGTTGGAAAGTGCATTCTTTTTGCATTCTTGCAATGGTTGCTGTATAGCTAACAAATTTGTATCAGTGCTTTACTTTGGAATGCACCAATATGCAATTAGTGACGTATGGTTGATCATACACACTGAGCACATCTGGAAAGTTTTTAAAGAAATAACATCTATTAGTTTAATTATTACTTCTGGGTTTCACTGTCATCACCCAGACGCAGAGAAGACTCATGCAATAACTTTTTAGTGTCAAGTGAAGTAGGCACTTCTGTTTTAAATGAGAGGAATTTTCTTCTTATATTTGTTGTTTTATTGTATTTGGTAGACTTTTTATGCTATGGGCTTTTATTGCTTTTCTTACTAACGTAAATAAAAGACCATTAAATGTTTGGGGGTGGATTTGTTCTTACTAGTATGTGGGGTTATTTTCTATGACTGCGCTTTGAGACTGAAAAATTAGTGATGTAAACCCTTTGTATCTTAACAAAGATAAAATTTCTTCGATGATAGATGCTGTTTTAGGAAATATTTAAATGCCAGTAACAGATAATGAAAACTGATCACTTCTTTTTCTTTTTAGATACAATAAGGCTGTTCATGCTCCTGTTGCATATATAGAACAGAAAATTTAAAATAGTTGAGCCCAAAGCAAGGTTTTTAGGTCAGGATGGCAAAACTCTCCCAACTAAAGGAATGTCTTGATTCGTAAGTGACTTGAACAGTGCCTTTGTTTGTGAGAGATTTTTAAGAGTGCATTAGTAAATTCGTTTACAGATAATTGTATAAGAAAATTCTACTTAAATTTATATTGGTCTCAGTGATGTGCTGTACAGTATGGGATTATTACATTATTTTAGAAAAGAAATATTCAAATATTTTTAATTCTTATCAACCTGATACCAGCACCCATGAAAGATTTGTAAAAGCTCAAAGAATACCATGATAATTAAGTACAGATAATGTAGAATAACTGCTTCTAAGTCAGATCCAGGATGTCAGGGTGGTTTAGAGAGGGATTTTTGTATGTGACCTTTCCATTAATAGTTTGTAATGAGATTAAACTGTAATTTAAGGTGGAAAAATGTATATTTATATTTCTTCAGAAAGATAAAAACGTATTAAATCTGAATTTCCAGCTTAAGTTTCTGCACTCCAGAATAAGGAATTTTGTAATTTATTTGCAAATTAACTTTTCAAACTAGAACATAAACATATTGGATCCTTTTAGCATGTTAAAAGCTACAGTCAACATTTCGGTTTGTTATTTTTATTGTAATTTCAAGGCTTACCTTCTTGGTTCCAAGAGTTTGTTAACAGTTTAATGTTGTACCAAACAAGAGCAGAATTTGAATTAATAGAAAAGATTATAAGTTGATTTGTGACCTTTGTCTCATCTGTGATTCAACTGCTGGTGAGTAAGGAAATAACAAACTCCAATGTGAATGCTAACAGGTTTTGGGAGCAATGCTGTCAATCCAAGGGAGCAGAATACTTCTCCTAATGCGCTTTTAAGAGGTAAATATTATTTCAAATGTGTAACTTTTTAAATACACCCTCTGGGATTTACACCTTAGTCTCTTTTTCCAGTACACCATCCTGCATTTGCAGAGAATGGGAATTATCTTCCTTTCTCCATGATGTGTCCATTTAATAGCCTTCCACATGTTACTGCAGAATTTCTTCATCAGGAATTCCTAGAGTTGCGCTGAAGGTGATATTATATATGGTTTTTGGACTTCCTTTTGTTAGTCTGTATTAGATTAGCAATTTATTTTTATACGTAGTCCTAAGTAATCTTTATTGCACTGTCAATTCGAGCCAACTGAATCAAATGCTTGCTCACTTCAACGTATTAATCTTCTAATTTTAACTAGTTTTAACTAATTTTAATTAGTGATTAAATTGGCCTCCTTGTTTTACAACTATTAAGTAAATCATATAGGTGCTGTATTATTGTTTGATACAATATTTGGAAGTTATACTATTTTTTTCTGCTGCCAGCTCTCTTAGACCCAGTTTCTCCTGAACTTTAAAAAGCCCAGAAACAGAAGAGATAGAAGTAAGAATGACATATGAAGCAAAGCAGGGAAGCAAGGAACTGGGTAAGCTACTTATGACAACAGAGGCCCAACAGGGACTTGTAGAAACTCCCTGTCGTACCAGTGCCAATTCTGGGAGAGATTTACTTTGTATGTATATCTGGTAGAGATCAAATGTGGACACTTAAGAGTTGCTTTGTACTTCAGCTGCATGAACATCTAGTATTTTGATATGGTAGTTTAGCTGCTACTTATGAAAAATGGGGAAGAAAAGTGATAGTTTCCAAAAGAAAATTATTGGAAAGTCCAGGTTAGAAAGGGTCACTGCACATCTTTTTATCCAACCTCTTGTTGGCATCAGAGCCATAGATTAGATTGTCCTGCACCAAACTGAGTCTTGAATGTTCCCAGCATGGGAGATACTATCACTTTTCTGGGTAACCTATTCCTATTTTGCCAATGTCCTGTGTTACAAACATTTCTAACTCCTGAAGCACCAGGCTTTGCTACTTAAAGGTTTTCTTTTAAAACAGAAATCCAAATCAACAAAACAAAAACCTCCAGGTTTTTGACGGTGATTTTGTTGCAAACATCTGCAGCTTTAACTGTGGAGTTGTGACCAATGCCTTTAATACAAGTACAATCATATTTTAAAAAATATCTAAATAATCAAGTGATCCTACTGTGCTTAATACAAATAGCATGAAACAAATCCAAGAGAATATTTAAACTGTCTTTTATATTTCTAGATTGAAGCCTAAATTCCTTACAGGTTTGGTAAAGAGTCATAGGTTCTTCTGTAGGGGACATGGATTCCCATTTCTCTTTGTTGTCTGCAGAGATAAATCATTGCAGTCCAAATGTTCCTTAGTCTGACTAAGCATACTTTAAGCATGGATGTTATATTTATGGAATTAAAAGATTCATAAATGTTGCATGCTGTACTGTGCTATCATTGGGCACTATTTGCAGTGACATTTCTCTGCTACTTTTTTTCCCATAAACTGCATCTCAGCTAAAGCTACATTTTATTAAAAACAACTGCCCACCTGCAGCAATGATTTTTTGTATTATTAATAACTCACCCTAAGGATAGGGAGATATTTGTTCTTCGTTATACATTCTTTCTTTCCTCTACTCTCTTTTAATAAGGAGGAAATCTTTTCTTCCTACTTCTTCTTTCCCTGCAATTCTGTATGCATCATATAGAGGAGGGATATTTTTCTGGAGTTAACACTGCTGTACTCAAAAATTAACAGCAGGTGGTGCTATATATGAAGTTCCTATTCAATCCTGTTAAATTCATTGTGGCTGGAAGGGTAAGAGTACTTATGTGCTCAAAACAGCAGGCACAATGTTTCAGCAAGTTTTTTATGGCTTCCTAAAAATATAAAATAGTCACCTGAGCATCAAACAGAGTCCAAGTACACAAATTATAGGCTTTGTATACACAGGAGGTTGTCAACTGTGAGTGAAAGCAAAAGTTTAGAGACAGTTTCTATTATAGTGTAAATAATAATGAAAATATTTCTTGACAGAGCAATAAATTGCCCAGATGATTTCACCTGTCTTAAACAAAAACTAGCTTTTAAGGGAGGTGAAGTGGGAGACAACTGGCTTTTCAGTATAGTTTCAATATAGTTATATAGAGTTTTGTTTAGTTAATTTAAATGTGTTTTGTATTTAGGCAGCACAGATGGTGGTTCTCAATAACATGATCTCAACTCTTCAATTTTGCTGTATTTGCATGTAGAACAGTAAAGTTATCTCCTTGTTGCAGCAATTTGGGTAAGAGATCTCTATGCACTCACCTTACTGACAGATAAAGTATTTTCAAGGCTGAAGGCAAGAGTACTTTGGAAAGCAATAAAATAATATTGTTATTAGCATGGGGACACACACTGTTACTGCTTCTTGAATTTATGTAACAACAACTTTTCCAAATGGAGGAAAGATGCTGCCTTCTCAGATTTCCTTCATACACCCAAGATTTATAGCACAAATTTATCTCCCCACCTTCCTGCTCAACTGAGGCATTGGTGTAACCATCCCAGCCAAGCAGGTGATTCTGCTTTTGTTGCCTTTTGCATCCAGAACATCTATTTATTTGTTCATCTATCAATTGAAAGTTCTGATTTGTTATCATTTGAGTGTCAGCTGTTTCTGGGAGCACTTATCTGTATAACAGATAACTGCAGTTAAATATTACTCCTATTATAATATAAATAGTGTGGACACTGTTTCTGAGTCAGGTCCAGAAATGGAGCTGGTTTGTAAGACAGTTGTCTTCTTCTTGTTAGTCTCTACTAGCTTTGGGATAGATGAGGAATTAGCTCAGGACTTCGTTGCCATTGCTGGACCTCTGCCTACCACATTAGCGCACAGATTACATCTGCAGAGCCACATTCTACCCGAAGAAGCTTTGGACCCTACTGTGTCTGAAGCCCACGATGACTTCTGTCAGCAAGATACTGTGATTTCCCAACTGCCCCAGTACTTCTTCCACCTCAGTGAGATTGGGGTAACACATTACAAAGTCTTCCTGCCATGGGCTCGCATTCTTCCTGATGGGGACGCCAAGAAGCCAGATGAAGCTCAAGTGCGATGCTACCAGGAGCTGCTCAAAATGCTGGTTGCTGCAGACCTCAGGCCAGTGGTAGTTCTCCATCACAAGGGTGTTCCTGACAGTGTGGCTGTAGGCAGGAAGGCGAGCTCTTTTGCTGACCTTTTTGTGGACTATGCAGAGTTCAGTTTCTATGTTTTTGGAGGCCTGGCTGATATGTGGCTCACCTTCAGTGACCTGCCTGAGCTCCTGGGAAGCCTGCCTTACAGTGACCCCCAGGTCCGTGTCCAGGCCCTGGCTGCTGCTCATGAAAGAGCTTACAGTGTTTACCATGAGAAATACTCTGTGTCAGGTAAGAACAGGAGGAAGGATTTTTGTATGTGACCGTCTCACAATTTGTTACATGTGATCTCTGTGAATCTGTTAGCAATGCTTTCAGAATTACTTAGAAATATTTGACTAATGGATTTCTTCAAACACCTTATTTTGATAATTATTCTTCAATTAATAGCAATGGCATTTTACTTAAAATGACAGCCAAAGTAGTTAGGGAGAACATAGGGAAGTATCTCTGTGTGTATACTGACATATTCTTTTTAAACATTAAGAAGCCTCAGGTTAATTTCAGTAGTAGAAACTAGTACTTTAAAAATAGATGTTACCATACTTTACCTGCTTTGTCTCTTAAGGACTCATGTATGTGCTTGTTGAGGGTCCTTATTTAAAAGCAGTTGGTACTGTAGAATAACAGTAGTCTTGTACTCCTTACATATCAAACTTTAAACGTATTGGAAAAATTCTTAATTCCTGATTAATCACCTCATGATTTTCATTTTCAAAGCCTTCTTAGATATTTCAGTGTCACTGATAATTGAAATCGCAATTGCCACTGTTCCATTTTAGGGAGGGGAAAATTTTGCCATCCAATAAAGTAGCTATCTGTCTTCAGCATGATGGGAGTCAGCTTTTTCATTAAGATATTTCCCAAGGAATACGTGTTTAGAAGTCCAGGTCTGAAGAATCTGGTCCAATTTATCTACCAGCTTTCTACTCAAGGGTGGAAAACTTTGAAAATGTACTTATAAAATCCGGTGAAACAAAACTGACCATGCTTTAAAATGGCATCTCTCATTTATTTCAAGTGAAATGTACTGACAAGATAAAAAAGAAAAAAACATTTGTGAAGCAAGATGGTTGCTTTTAAGATAAAGTATCTTGATAATAAAAAATGCTTTAAAATTATATGTCTTACTTGATTATAAAATACCTATAGTGAACTGATATTTTTTTTTCATTTGCGTTTCCTGCACTACTGATAGATTGTGCTTTTGTTTTGTTTTGTTTTCCAAGGTGGAAAGCTGTCCATTGCTTTAGGAATGGATCTTATCTTGGATAGGACTTCATCTGAGTTGCTTTCAGTTTCTCTTCAGGTAACACCTTAATGAAAATTATTTCCAATTTAAATTTGATTTTGTTTCACTTTTTTTTTATGCATAGGATTAAGTAATGTATTGCAAGATATATAAGAGTTTAGTTGTCCAATGTGGTACATTTTACTTTTTGATTATCTCAATTATGTGTAGCTCTCTGTTTTTAAAAATTACTTCAACATCCTTTCTTGGCTAGTAAGCACTGATTTAAAAACACGGAAACATATTTTCTCTCATATAATTGGCAGTTTTAGCAGTATAAATGCTTAAATGCCAAGGTGTCTGCAAAAACTGTGCCCACTGTTTTTTTATTTGCAAGTCTATTTAATGCACAACCAAATAAAAATTACTCTATTTAAAATAACTGCTATTTAAAAAAAAAATCTAATGTGTTAAAGCGCAGCCTGAGCTATGCTAAAAGTGGTCTAGAACAGAGATGGCACAATGTGACTAATCTCTACAAAGATGATGACATCCCTTCTGTAAAGACCAAACCCCTCATTTGGGTTGGATGTCAGGGGGAAATTCTTTACAGAGAGAGTGGTGAGGTACTGGAACAGGCTGCCCAGAGAGGCTGTGGATGCCCCATCCCTGGAGGTGTTCAAGGCCAGGTTGGATGGGGCCCTGGGCTGCCTGGTCTAGTATTAAATGGGGAGGTTGGTGGCCCTGCATGTGGCAGGGGTGTTGGAGATTCATGATCCTTGAGGTCCCTTCCAACCCTGGCCATTCTGTGAGTTTTCTGTGATTTTCTGTGATTAGTTCTTTTTGTCTAGAGCATGTTGATATGGGATGCACTGAACAAATGACAATGCAGGTGTTTGGCTTGTGTTCACAGTCCTTCCAAATTTAACAATAGGACAAATAATGAGGACTGGTTTAATAAAAGAATACTATGAATTCCTTTGATCTTGTGGACTTCTAGCAAAGTAACATTTGTAATGTGCAATGACTAAAGATTTCTGAAGTGGACTTTCCCCGAAGGATTATGGATAAGGCCACCCTGAGTCATACGGTGACAAAGGTTTCTCTATCTGATTTATCAGAGACTTTTCAGTCTTACTAATTTAAATAATCAATTGTAAATCAGGAATATTAGATGCATAAAATATTCTTACAATGATTTTTTAAACTCTAGTGCTTCTAAAATTTAGCTTTGTTTAGAAGGAAAGACACAAAATGCATCTTTTCATACAACGTCCAGTTTGTACTCGTATTTTTCAGGGTTCCATGTAGCTTTCTGTCTTCTTACTCCAGCAGTGCCTGTATCAAACATTTAGCAACTCTGTATATTTTGAACAGAATGCCTGCAGTAATTTTCCAATTGGATGATCATTTTCCCTTTCTTGTTTCCAGGATTCAGTAGACTTCCTGTCTCTTAGTCTTCAGTACAGGTGTGGAAATGAAACAGATTTCTACCTGAAAATGAGTGAATTCCAGGTAACATTATGCACAGTGTAAAAATGAACACTGAACTTCACAGATGTGGAGTTAAAATTCTAGTAGTAGGATAGAGCAGATAGAATAAATCCATCATTGTTCTTGCAATTCTACTGAACTTTGTAAACCATCTGTAAAAGCTAATTTGGCAAAAAAGTAACTTAGAGGGGGTCTCATGCTAAACTTGAAGTAATAGACAATTTGTAGTAATAGACAATTAAGTTACTGTTGTAAGTCCTTCAGAACCTAGGTGCATGTATCTGCAGAGATGAGCACAGGGATTATATGCCTTGCTCACGATTGTGTAGCATAGGCAATACTAGCCTGAAAAGAAGTATGTTAGGCTCTTTCTTAACAGTTTTGCTTTGTGTATCTATAGCAGGACACTTATTCCCTATAAATCAGAGGGTGATGGCCTAGCCAGAAGTGTAGAGCAAGAAGTGGAAACTTCCCACACATCATTTTTGGAAAACCAATACATATTTTTCAAAATATATATCTCTGTTTGAATTCTTGTTTTGCAGAATGTCTGGAAGGACATAGAAGTATTGCTCTTTAGTCTAAAGTTCCTTGATTGTGATTCCTTGGAAGAGAATCCATTCATACCAGTAGCTGCCATTGTTGCTGGTAAGTGATATGTTTTGAGAAGTAGAAGAGTTCTGTATCTGGGCTCTGGATGGGAGATTATGTAATTGTCCTTTCCAGACCATTGCTATTAGGTTAAATAATCTTACAGGTTGTGGTTTTTTGTTTTGGTTTGGTTTGGTTTTTTTATTCTTTTTTTTTGCATTCTTGGAAAAAAACAACAACAAAACAACATACTAAATCTGAGAAAAAATAGCTATTAGTTATTAGAAAGAAAAAAAAGCTTGAAAGCCTTGTTTCAAAAGATGTAATTGTATGTATGAGTAATGTCATACAGTTTGTGACATTTAATTTGTGACTAAATCCATCTATTGTTTATTTTCAGCTATTAATAAAGAGAAGGCACGTACAATTGGATATGATGTGAATGAATTCTTGGACTTCTCATCTCATGTTTTAAGGTACAGTTCTTTTCCCTTAAACCAGATACTGTAATAAATTGGTATCCTTTAGAACAAATATGCTAAGCAGACATAAGACATTTCTAGTGGTAAAATCACTGTTAGCTGCTTAAAGGAATGCAGGGGAATGCCTTTCTGCTGAGTCCAGCCTCTTGCTGTTACAGGCAACCTTCTAATCTGCTATTTCAGGAAATGTAACTGTCTCTCCTTCATCCTTAGTTACCCAGATTGCACCTTCAAGACAGTAATAGCAGGTATATATTCCAAGCATACTGTTCTTTTTTCATCTATATAATATATATAAATTTATATATATATATATAAAATTAAATTAAAAACATAAAATAGCAACTGTCCTATGTGAGAAGCCAATTTGTGCCCACAGAGTTGTAGAGAATGTCATTGCACAGAAAGAAGCTAAGTAGTGAAGCAGGATTGACTGGTTTTAGCTTATCCTGTGAAGACTCATGAGTGTGTGAAATTGCCACACACTGCAAGGATTTTGTTTGTGTCTTTGACCTAGTTTAATGAATTTTGAAAATCTATCTGCTGAGAAATGCATGAGATACATAGCACTTGAGGTGCTCTGCAGTTAGTTTATTGCACTTCTCCTTCATCTGCCAGCTGGATGGCAGGAGGTTGGATTGATTGGATGACAAAGTGGCTGTTCCCTAACTGGCATACGTGAGCTGAATGAGAAGCAAACAATTATTTATGCTCCTTGTCTGCAAATTCTGTGGCACTGGCATCCACCTTGAGCTTGTAACTCTTTTTTATTCTATTTTCAGCAAAACATATACTCTACAAGAGAATTCAGTTGCTGCCCCTCGCTCCTCCTATCAAACCGTTTGGGAAATGTTTGCGAACCAGTCTGAATTGGAGAGGGATACTTTCCTGCAAGATGTTTTCCCAAGTGGTTTCCTCTGGGGCACATCCACAGGTGCCTTTAATATTGAAGGAGCCTGGGCAGAGGATGGGAAAGGAGAGAGCATCTGGGATCACTTTGGGCATGGAGGTCATGTCTACATGAACCAAACAACAGATGTGGCATGTGACAGCTACCATAAAACCAGCTATGATGTTTATTTGCTTAGAGGCCTTCATCCCCAGCTGTACAAGTTTTCTATATCCTGGCCTAGAATTTTCCCTACTGGCACCAATGAAACCATCAGCATCAAGGGTGTGGATTATTATAACCAATTAATTGACAGGTTGCTAGAGGCTAACATTGAGCCCATGGTGACTCTTTTCCACTGGGACCTCCCACAGGCTCTTCAGGTTCTTGGTGGCTGGCAGAATGACAGTATCATAGATGCTTTTGCAAACTACGCAGACTTCTGCTTTGCCACTTTTGGGGATCGGGTCAAGTTTTGGGTTACATTCCACGAGCCTTGGGTTATCAGCTATGCTGGCTATGGCACTGGGGAGCATCCTCCAGGGATCACCGATCCAGGAATAGCATCTTACAAGGTAGGGACATAGGATCCTACAGCTGCCATTGTTGTGTTCCTCAGATTCTGCAAATTTTAACTATGCTTAAGCCTAATAAGACATCTGAGACAGTTGTTTGCTTGCTGGACTTATGATACTCCCAAGAAAATGTATTACTTAAAGGATGCTAGATTTTATTTTCTGATATGAAATCAGCCAGGTTCTTATGCTTAATCCAACCTTTGCTGTACTCTCTAGCTAGGATTATTTGTTTTGTCAAGTGTTCTTGTTTCACATGGGGATGTCTTTCTCACAAGGCAGTGTTAATGCTTTCTGCCCCTAGGTGGCTCACACAATTCCTCTGCTTTCTGCCCCTAGGTGGCTCACACAATTCTCAAGGCTCATGCTAAGGTCTGGCACCTGTATAATGACAGATACCGTTCTCAGCAGCTGGGAAGGGTAGGGCTGGTGCTGAACTCGGATTGGGCTGAACCCCAGACTCCAACCAACTCTGAGGATGTGGAAGCATCAGAGAGGTATTTGCAGTTCATGCTTGGCTGGTTTGCTCACCCTGTATTTGTTAACGGTGACTACCCAGATGTCCTGAAGGCTCAGATCCAGGAAGTAAACCAGCAGTGCTCCACAACAGTTGCACAGCTGCCTGTGTTTACGGAGGAGGAGAAAACCTGGGTGAAAGGAACGGCAGATTTTTTTGGCCTGTCCCATTACACTTCCCGCCTGGTTAGTGCCGTGACTAATGGTACCTGCACACCTGGATACGAAAGCATTGGGAACTTCTCTTTGCATGTAGATCCTTCGTGGCCAAAGACTGCCTCTTCTTCAATCCATGTGGTCCCATGGGGATTAAGGAGGCTGCTGAAGTTTGTGTCTCAGGAATATACAGGGGCACAGATCCCAATTTACATAGCAGGAAATGGTATGCCCACAGAAGCCACAGAGGATCTTATTAATGACACTCTGCGAGTGGATTATTTCCGCCGATACATCAATGAGGCTCTAAAAGGTATGCTTTTCTTTTTTTAATTAAAATGATGGCAACTAGTTATTCTGTCACTTCCACAGTGATTAGCTTTAAAACATCACCATTTGTATAGTAATATGAGGTGGGCCACCTCTTATGTACAGTGTCATAAATTCCAGCCTATCTGGTGACCAGGTATAGAGCTCTCCATTCTGTCTAGGTACTGGAAGAGGTTTTTCATAGGTACAAATATAACCCAAAGCCAGTCTCTCAGTGAAAACAGTGTTTACCTACTTCAGTACCTTTGAAGACAATTTGGCTAAAGGCAGGCTCTTACATGCAGGGATCTCATAGATGGGACTGAATGATGTCTTTACTGATTCCAAAGATCTAACTGATAGCATCCTGCACCACTGCAAGTTAGAATTTTTAGGGAGATACTTACATCTCAATTATTTTGAGAAAGATTCAATGTATGCCTTTATCTTTGCAAACTGTGCATCAGCTTAACAAAAAATAATACTGGTAACTGAAGTCCTAGACAAATACAGAGATCTGAGATTTCAAATAGATATTTTAGTATGCTTTCTTCAGATGCACAAATCAATAGCATCACAAAAACTTCATTATATTGAATATAATGTATTAATTATGTTGATGATCACTGTACAGCTTTTGATCCTGTTGACCTAGTTCTCAATGTGCTGATAGAAGAGCTGCAAAAAACAGTATTTAGCATTGCTGTTTTGCCTCTGCAAAAGGAACATGGACTGCATATGGAAAGTGAACTTTTCTGGAATAAGAAAGAGAGTGCTTTACTGTAGGCAATATGAGGAAGGATGCTAGACTTGTCTCTGATGGTACTGAGCATTGTGTTCTGCAGAAGTGAATTCTTCTGTGCCTAGGGAAGCTAGACAAGCACTACGTACATATCATGTTTCAGTTTAACTATAGTGGTAAATATAAAAGAGTACTGTATACTTAAGCTGATGAGTTGTTCTTGAAAACTAGAACATAGGGAAGGGAATACCCATGGCACAAGTGGGTTTTACTCAAATACTTATTTTCCGACACATTTTTATCACTAAGTGTTTGACTGGCTCCTATTATAGTGATCATGGCTCTTCTTGCCAAATACTCTAATTGTTTTGTTTTCTTTTACCTAAACACAATTCGTAGATGTTTGGCTGTCACCCTGTTGTTACCCTCAGCTGTGTGCTTGTGTTGTGCTTTGCTGCATTCAGAAAATGTTCTAGTGACTAACAGAGTCTTGTACTGTTTCTATGACAGCGGTAAAACTAGACGCAGTTGATGTCCAGTCATACATTGCTCGATCCCTGGTTGATGGCTTTGAAGGCCCAGGGGGCTACAGCCTGAAATTTGGGCTACATCATGTGAATTTTGAAGATAGCAACAGACCAAGGACTCCCAGGGCAAGTGCTTATTTCTATTCCAGTGTTATTGAAAACAATGGTTTCCCATCCAAAGTCTCAGACAGAAGTTCTGTGTCGGTGGTATTTGGCCTACCCACGCCATCAAAATTGCCGAGTCTACCAGCATCAGAAGTTCCCTCCGAGTCAAAGGTTGTCTGGCAGAAGTTTTCATCCCAGACAGAATTTGAAAGAGACATGTACTTTTATGGGACATTCCCAGAGGACTTTACATGGGGTGTGTCGTCTTCTGCATACCAGATTGAGGGAGGTTGGGATGCGGATGGCAAAGGACCCAGTGTTTGGGATAACTTCACCCATGTACCAGGAAACATAAAAAACAATGACACTGGAGATATAGCTTGTAATAGCTACAATAAGGTAGAGGAAGATATTTACCTGCTGAGAGCCTTAGGGGTAAAGAACTATCGTTTCTCTCTGTCCTGGCCTCGAATTTTCCCCAACGGAAGGAACAATTCAATAAACAGCCATGGTGTTGATTACTATAACCGTCTCATTGATGGACTGGTCGCAAACAACATCACTCCAATCGTCACCCTGTATCACTGGGACCTGCCACAAGCTCTCCAGGACATTGGTGGCTGGGAGAACAGTGAGCTCATTGAACTGTTTGACAGTTTTGCAGACTTCTGTTTCCAGACCTTTGGGGACAGGGTGAAGTTCTGGCTTACATTCAACGAACCCCAAGTTATTGCTTGGGTTAGCTATGGGACGGGGGAATTTCCACCCAACGTCAATAATCCTGGTAGTGCTCCCTATGAAGTGGCACACACCTTACTGAAAGCTCACGCCAGAGTCTACCACACATACGATGACAAATACAGAGCGAGTCAGGGAGGAGTCATTTCTCTGTGTCTCAATATTGATTGGATTGAGCCGAAGACACCAAGCAACCCCAGGGACCTAGAAGCTGCAGACAGGTACATGCAGTTTTTGGTGGGGTGGTTTGCACATCCAGTTTTCAAAAATGGGGACTACCCTGAGGTCATGAAATGGAAAGTTGGAAACAGGAGTGAGCTCCAAAACCTGCCATCATCCCGCCTACCAGTTTTCACAGCTGAAGAGCGTGAGTACATCAGGGGCACAGCGGATGTTTTCTGTTTCAACACCTACACTGCCCAACTTGTAACTCATGCAACAACCCGCCTGAATCCCTTCTCTTATGAGTATGACCAGGAAATATCAACAGATGTTGACAGCTCCTGGCCTACCTCGGCTCTTGCTGGCCATCGGGCTGTGGCCTGGGGGCTGAGGAGGCTGCTGAACTGGGTCAAAGAAGAGTATGGAAATCCCCCAACGTACATCATTGAGAACGGAGTGGGGCTAAAGACCGAATCGGATGTTGATGACCACACCAGGATACTTTACTACAAAACATACATAGATGAAGCTTTAAAAGGTACAAATGTTTGCTTTTGTTTTGTGTTGTATATCTCCCCTCTAGATTTTTGTCACAGTTTTCCTCTGAGGTGTAGTTTTTAAAAGCATCTTCTGCTGTTCTTTTAATATTCTGAGTGCAATATAAACATAGTGGTTTTTTTTATGATCTCTTTTGTAGAGCCATTTGTATTCTATATCCTCCACATGTGAAGTCTCATGGTCTTTTTCGTTCAGAGATAGCTTGATGAAGCTGAAATTGCGTATGTGTTTGCAAGTGAATTCCTTGTGGTTTGTTAAATGTGTGAAACATCACTGATGCTCTCCCACTGTTTCTGGTCTTTCAGCTTACAAGCTGGACGGTGTTAATCTGAGAGGATACAATGCTTGGTCTTTTATGGATTTCTTTGAATGGTTGAATGGTTATGAGCCAAGATTTGGATTGCACGAGGTTGATTTTAATGATCCCAACAGGCCAAGAACCCCAAGGCGCTCGGCTGTGTACTATGCAGAAATCATTCGCAATAATGGTATCCCACTGCCAAAAGAAGATGAATTTTTATATGGGGAGTTTCCAAAGAACTTTTGTTGGAGTGTAGCAACAGCTGCATATCAGGTTAGGAAACAAAGACTGACTCTTCAAACACACATGGACAGTTAATTCGTTTTGGATGAGACATAGCTTCTACATTAGGTTTTATGGTAACATAAACTGCCTTATGTAACAACTGCCTTAAATATCTCAAAGTTTTTCCCTTATAACGGCATGGTTATACCACGGAAATTGAGACAGCAGCATAGATTTCACAAGGGGAAGCAAACACTGAGCAGCAGGTTGAAGGGAAACAATATCTTTCTTTTGACACTGTACTTTGCTAATACTTCTATGCCTTGTGGCCCAAGAGACCTTACCAGTTTAGTACAGCAAAAAATGATACTGTTTCAAGGCTTAGGCTGATAAGTGAAAATGTTACGTGGTGCCACAAAGTCTGACAGGCAGAATTCTTTCCTAGGCCAAAACGTCAATTTGGAGTTTACTGATGATTTCTTCCTTCCCTCCCCCATCTTCATTTACAGATTGAGGGAGCATGGAGAGCAGATGGGAAAGGACTTAGCATCTGGGACAAATACACTCACACTCCTTTGAAAATCAGCAATGATGATAATGGAGATGTAGCTTGTGACAGCTACCACAAGATTGAGGAGGATGTGAAAATGCTGAAACGCCTCAAGGTGTCTCACTATCGCTTTTCAATCTCCTGGTCACGTGTTCTCCCAGATGGGACCACCAGATACGTCAATGAAATGGGATTGAACTACTATGAAAGGCTAATTGATGCTCTTCTGGCAGCCAATATTACACCTCAGGTAACTGTAAAAATGGACTGAAAATCCAGTAGAGTGCAGGAGTTGAGAATTATCCTGATGCTGAAAGATCAGATACCCACTTTCAAATTTGCCTGTGTGGTTCCTGTGTTGGGATTACCGGGAAGTTCTTTGTCCTTACGAATTCCCAGGCTGTTCAAGATTCCTCAAGAACAGGTGTTGTACTGGACTGTACTTCATCTGAGAATCAGTGTAGATGCAGCTGTTCTCTACTGACTTGAATTCTTGCTGTCATGTTATTATTGCGGGCTTTAGTATGACTGAAAGTGAGAGACTCATCTGGACAGCTGGGCAGGCCCTAGAGATTGAGTCAGTTTCCCTCATACTAAAGGAACTGGAACACTGGCAGAGTGGCATTTATCAATGTGCAAGTGATCGCTATGGCCTCAAACCACTACAGGACAGAAGGCACTCGGATTACTGCAGATTTGTATGTGCCTGTTAGAAAACTTCAGATGGAGTTGGGCTTATGCCCACAAAGAAGGCCGTTCTCTTGTCCTTCATTCTGAAAGTAAATCAATGACCGGCTGAGTTTTTTCATTGTCATTCCCCACAGGTCACTCTCTATCACTGGGACCTCCCGCAAGCACTGCAGGACGTCGGTGGGTGGGAGAATGATACTATAGTTCAGAGGTTTAAGGAATATGCTGAGCTCCTTTTCCAGAGATTGGGAGACAAAGTGAAATTTTGGATAACCCTCAATGAACCCTACAACACTGCATATCTTGGGTACGGCTTTGGCACAGCTGCTCCAGGTAGGACTGCTGAGCACAATTTTTGAGAAGGGAAGGGGTGAGAGCTGGCCTGAACACACAGCTTTCTGCTCTCTGTGCTGACAGCAGAACACGGGCAGGGGGGTGACGTGGGTTCCCCATAGCCTGCACATGACAGCTGTGCCTTCAGCAGACCCGCTGTCGCATGCATCTCAGCCCATGGCTGGGCTCAAAGGCACCAGGTACTGCATGCTTGTTCATTTACTGGTGAGCAGCTCTGCATATCCTGGGTGTTAAGCTGGGAAGAAGCAGATTGGAGCTAGGAATTGCTGCTGCAGTATCTGTGCTGTTCCTGCAGGTATCTCTGTTAGACCTGGGCGAGCCCCCTATGTGGTGGGGCACAACCTAATCAAGGCCCATGCAGAAGCCTGGCACCTCTACAATGAGACTTACCGTGCAAAACAAGGAGGGCTGATCTCTATCACCATCAACTCTGACTGGGCTGAGCCAAGGAACCCACACAAACAGGAGGATTTTGATGCTGCCAGACAATACTTACAGGTAGGGAAGAATCTGGTCACAGCTCTTTATGCTGCTCGTTAAATTTGCTGCCGTAATACAGGCATTCCTGCATATCTATTTGCTCATTATAGGGTCAGCTACTATATATAAAGCAGCCTACGGGGAGGAAGAGTTAAATCCTTGTTTTAATCTATAATTTATCCTTCTCCCTTATTTCCTGGGTTAGTTTCTTATAGGTTGGTTTGCTCATCCCATTTTCAAAAACGGTGATTATAATGAAGTGATGAAAACGAGGATTCGGGAACGCAGCCTGGCCCAGGGTCTGAGCAGCTCCCGGTAAGAGTGTAGGCACACACTTGCTTTTCTTCTACTTGCTGAGCTAAAACCTGCTTTTCTGATAAGCTGTTAAGTAGGAAGAATTCTATTGAAATGGTACTATAAAAATCTTAGTGTAGTCTCACAGAAAAACTAATTGTATATTTTTTCTCTTTCAAATTAAGTTTACTAATATAAAAGAGATTTCTCCAGGCTTCTATGCTGGGGGTAACATGTTGGCAGTTCATAGTGATATAATAAATGTTATGCACTATATGTAGTGTCTTGCCTGCCTGGGGCAAATATATTTTAATTGTTCTTAAAATGATGTACTGAACTCAAGTATTGAGACTCATTCGCACTTCTGAATTATATTTATTTGTCTTTCTCACTACTTTTAAATCTGTCACGTTACCAGTGTTCTGCTAAGAATATTTTTCCTTTTTTCTTTCTTTCTAGACGCACATAAGGAAAGGAAAGCTTGTGTTTTACCCTGTCTGTGCTTTAATAACAAATTGATGGGATTTTTCCGATGTTCCTCTAGAAAGATCACAGTACCTTTTTTTGTGCTTATTGCATTTTGATGGCCTTATGCCTTTTTGTTTTCTGTTACAGACTTCCAGAATTTACAGAAAGTGAAAAGCAAAGAATTAAAGGCACATATGACTACTTTGGTCTAAATCATTATACTACAGTTTTAACATACAAGTATGAGTATTCTACTGGTATTCTATCGTATGATGCTGACAGGTAAGATATAACTGCAAATTACTGGATAAGTAAAATATGCACACTTGGAAGCCTATGCCATCTGAGCAATGTATACTAATAGCAAATAAAGCCATGAGGCATTCATATTAAGCTGTTACAACCAGTACTAGGGAAAATAGCCCCAGCCAATACTTGTGATGCTGTGTTCAGAATAGGCCAGCTACCTTATTATGACCTGATTAAAAAATGAATTGTTAAGACAGAATGAGGAAAATTAGAGCATGTAAAAATGAAGGAATCAGTCTCACAACTACTTGGTATCAGCTGCATTTATCATCTTTCCTGCATCCAGTCTGTAGTTTGAAGTGGGAGACTGTCCTGGCTTACAGATACTACTACTCCATTTGCTGTTTAAAGCCAAACAGCTAAATCACTTCATGGTTAAATTTACATTAAGTGAAGCTTTTTATCTACAGGCAGAATACAACTTTAAAACAAAATATGAAAAGTGTTTTCTGGAGGTTTGTGAACACCAGCAGCTCTTCACCTCCCCCCAAGCTCGGTGCTTTTCACAGCTTGCACCTGGGTGCACTTTTCTACAGAGTTGGTGTCAGATTTCCCAGCTGAGCAGTAATGCAGGGCTAGGCTTGGGACTGTGCTGTGATCAGTGTGTCCTCCTCTGCAGGGGTGTTGCTTCAGTAACCGACCGCAGCTGGCTGAACTCTGGTTCCTTCTGGCTAAAGGTGACGCCCTTTGGCTTCCGAAAGCTCCTGAGGTGGATAAAGGAAGAGTACAACAACCCTCCTATTTATGTGACTGAAAATGGGATATCAGAGAGGGGAGCCATAGATTTCAATGACACTTGGCGAATACATTACCATCGGAACTACATTAACGAAGCGCTGAAAGGTAAGAATGATTATTGAAAGCTGCACATGTCAGTCTTGTTGGGAGATGCTGCTGAGCAAAGCAAGTTGTAAGGAGCTGACAGATCACTGGCACCATGTTTGTTAAGTTATACACAGATTTACTCTGCAGCCATGCTGAAAGCCTTTGGATTTTAGCAGAAACTGGCCGTTGCTGGCCAAAACTTTTTGCAGGGAACAATGATCCAAAGGAAGAACAAACCATGGGTTTAATAGAAATAGGATAAGGGCAGCTTATAGCTACATAGCTGCATCTGGCAAGAGAGGGTTCCATTACTTGATGGATTAGTGGTTAAACTAGATAGTCCTAACTACTGCTGTTTCTAAAAACTGTACCTTCTTCACAACAGACACAGAGAAAAACCCTTGTTCTGCTTACAGCAGTGGTTAAGCTTGTTTGTCTGCCTTAGAGGGAGCTGACTGCCAGCTGTTCAAGTGCTTGCTACTTTGTTTGAGCAGTACAGACCCCATAAACACACTCATCCTTCTCTGTTAAACCTTCACTTCTTGAATGAAAGCTTTGATTTTTGGAGCAAAGAGAAGCAGTAGTTGCCAGCTGCCCGGGCTCATTACTAGCTGTAGCAACACACGAGTGGTAGAGACAGGGAGATGGTGAGATAAATGTGGCAGTAACTGCACTGCACTCAGTGTGCACTTCTGTAGCACTCTGTTTGCACCACTGCTGGCCTACTGGTGACTCCTGTCACCTGACTGCTCAACTAACCTGCTATGTCTGCTCCTGCTAACAGCTGTCCTGCTTGATGGTGTTGACCTGCGCGGCTATGCAGCATGGACGCTGATGGACAATTTTGAGTGGGCAGTGGGCTTTGATGAAAGGTTTGGGTTCTACCATGTGAATTACACAGATCCCACATTGCCACGGCTTCCCAAGGCCTCTGCCAGCTACTACTCACAGATCATCAGTTGCAATGGCTTTCCAGATCCTGCAATGGGCCCACATCCCTGTCTGGAAACGGAGCTTGAAGGTAAGTGGTGCAGCAGAAATTGCACTTCCACAGTGTCTCATCCTAAAAGACTATTTTCTCCAGTATTCTTTTAAAGAGCTGGGGTAGTAAACTGCCTAATCACCAGCCTTTATTAATGAAGACATTCATGCAGAACATACTGTCATTTCTCTTTCCAGAATAACAAGATTTTATGTTAACACCTAGCTAAGCATCTGTCTTCAAAACAGGCAAAAAAAGTTACTGCATTCTACTATGTTTTTCACATCCCACCCATTCAACACTCCTGTTTCTTAAAAACAATTTTAACTATTTTCTAAGACGACTTTGGAAATATTCTTTTTTGTCTTGTGATCTCTGGCCTAAGTATATTAACTGAGCAGCAACCACTTCAGTTTGGGTGTTTGAAAGGACGTTTTCTATCAGCAGTGGATATCAGGAAATACTTGTCTCTCCTCCAGCCCCAGGAGCTCACTATAAGCCCTCAGCTATACCATTACTCTGAGCTAGAGTTGTGTCAATTGCTGATCCCTGAGACTCGCAGCTACTGCCAGAACACTGAAGAGCCATGCTAAAAAGCCCTGCAGAGTGAGGAAGAAGTGATGCACACATACACAGGAAAATGTTCCTGACAAGCCATGTACTAACTATTTCTTATTGTTTTCTCATGAACAGTGATACCAGACACCACACCAGGACTGGCTGGCAGCGTGCGCTTTCTGGGATTAGATTTAACATCACACAGTGCAGAAATAGCACTGTATGTGCTTTTTGCTCTTTCTGGAATTGGAGCACTGGGCCTGGCACTTATTTCATATAAATATGGAACATTATCCAAAAGATCTCATAAGCAATCATCCATGGAACTTAGTAAAATGTAAAATTTAATTCATTTGAATATGTGGCACAGATTGAAACAGTATTTCTACTTGCTAAAATGCTTTTTTTTTTTCTTTTTTTCCTTAACAAAGGAAGCCTACCAAACTGTACCCTGTAGCACTGAAAAAAGATACCTAGGGCTTATACTGCTGCAACTCAGTATCTTGCCTTGGAGGTGATTTCCAATCTTGCTGTTTGCTTAAAATATTAATTAAAAAATGCTATTTTTTTTTTCCAGCTACTACTGATAATTTTTTTCAAGTCAAAACTAAAATTGACTGTTCCAAGTTGTGTAAGGATTCTGAGCCTAAACCTTCATCTGCCCTCCTTCATGATCTTCCCTTGGATCCTGCTTGTCTTTCCAAGGGAGCTGAGAGCATCCCACGAAGCTCTGCTGCTTAATCTTTTGAAGACAAGCTAGTGCCAACACTGGCACAAACAGGTCTAGGAGACTGTACTGTTCTATTGCAGCTACTGTGGAGGTTTCCCCCCCCCCTTCCTTCATTTCATCTATAGTATTTTCTTAAATTTTATCATGAATTATTTTTTAACAGAAGTAATAGTACTAAGCCTTTACATTTGAACAGTGCAATACTTACTGAAGTTCCTTTACAAGGAAGTCTGCAGCAGCACTGAACACCTGTAACTGTAAAAAAATATAAATGCACAATACCTGGAGAGGAAGGAAAGTCAACATTCTTCATATGTGAAAGCCACGTCCTCACCTTCAAAATAAAAGCTTCTGTGCTCTTGTACTGCAGCCTTTCTTCTCAGCATTTCCACTTTATGTGACAAAGAAAGTGTTTTTCTCCTGTACCACCTTTTCAGACACTAAAAACTTTCGTACTTTTTACCAGATTTCAACAGGAACTCCCAAGTAAGGTCATGTAAACTGAAACAACTGTGACTTGTATTTTAAATCTTAGCAAGTAAGCCTAGCTGCTTGCTTCTTTGTGATTATGTACCTCAGAGGAATGTTACAAGAAAAGACAGCTATGTTTTCTGGAAAATAGTTTATTGAGTGCTTGGGGAATTAAAAACTACAAGGTTTTGCTTGCAGTTGCAGAAGCAAGAAAAAAGTTAAACATAAATTAGTTACCTGATTTGCTACTTATAGTGCTTCTGACATCCTCATTTTAAATCAGTCATTCCCTACTATGGCCTTTATATTAACACCTGCCGCTTAAATTTATGTAGCAGAATATTTAAAGATTAAAAAGTGCCTTACTAATGGCAGTAGGGTAATGATTATGAAAGCTGATGGAGATTTTCAATCTTTTCAACTCTTGACTTCTTAAGCCACAGCTACACCCACTTGATTGTTCTGAAACAGGCAACTTTATTCCATACTCCACTGAAGGAATAAGAATTAAGTAAATAATTCAGTTGGTGTGAAAGAAGCCCCACTTCTCCAGAAGCTTTAGTTGACTTAAATCAAATAAGGGAAAAAAAAAAGAAAAGCCTAACTCATTACTGCAGGTACTCAAAACTACATTTGTTGTGTAGAATTTCCATTCCAAGTATTGTTTTCATCTTCTCCATCATCTTGAGTCCTCAGTCTATATATTTTGCCTTCTTTTTTGAAGTCTTCCCCTCGTTTTTCTGTTACTCTTTTCCTGACAGTTTGCCTAGGGTACAAAAGGCAGTGTGTAAGTGGAGCATCCTTCCTTCTCTTATCCCCAAAAATAGGTTTCCTCAGCCCTTTCTTTCCCTGGGAAACAGGACCCAGCTGAAAATATGGCATTTAGTAGTCAGACAAACAGAACTTTGGTTCTCCTGGCACTGAGGTGATACACGTCTACTTCATGTGAAGTATGAAGTAGACCACTCTCTAGCTCTTCATGTTCTCCTGGTATAAGAGATTTCTCCAACATAAAACCTCCACTCTCTGATCGACTTCGGTTGCTCATGTTCCTTGTGTAACTACACTATAAGAGAACTTTCTATCTTCAAAATTTACATTTTCAAAATTTTTATCTTCCAAACAGTATCAGCTCAAGTGAAACCCACATTCTTAGTTACAGTTGAATTCTGTATTCATTAATGGCTGCAAGACTATCTTGTATTTTTTTTCCCTACACTGTAGTTGGAAACTGAAGCAAGCAAGTAAAGGTTAATCACACAAGTACAAAGCAAGATAGCTTAATCAGGGCTGACATGCAGTTTGCCTGCCCCCAGTTTATCCTTTAGCCACATGGAAGGGTGGTTGCCTGAAACTGCAAGGACAGAGCAACAAGCATAAAAGAACAGATATGGTTCAGTTCAATAAGATGAGACTAAAACAATTCTAGCAAGTACTTAGAGCCACCATAAACAGCTTTGATTACCTGCTTTGCTCAACATTGTTAGAGTTTGAGGGATTCGAATGGTCTTGCTGATGGACTGTTCTTACAGTAGATTCTGAGGGAGGTGGACTCGTAAACAGAAAGTTGCTAATAAATCTCCAAACTGCTAGGAGGGGATAAAGTATCGTGCCCAAGAACTTCCACAGGTCACCGCCTGAAGCCTGAACAACAGAAGTAGCAGGTCTTCCTGCCTGGATACAAACACCAAAAGCAAACTTGTCAGGTATTAAAGCTGTACTCATTTAGGCAGAGTATTTCACACATAATTTAGAAGCAGCTCAACAGACACTAGAAAAGACCGTATTTGGTTCCACAGTAAACAAATATCTATGTCAATCCCTTTCCTAATTAGTCCAAACAAAAATTATACTAATTTTGCAATATGTCTCAGAGACAGTAAAGAACAAAATTCAAGCAAATATTATAATGGTATAGAAACAGTACTGATGTTTGTAGGTGGATGAAGAACAAAGCAACACTTACTGGCAGCAGCACAACAGAAGCACTGGGTGCTAACTCCAACTCCAGTAATTTCTTTCCATAATCTTCTTTGGTAAATTCCCTTCTGGGAAACATTGTTGCCAGAGAAAAATTGCCGTAAGCATTACCAACAGTCTGTGAAGGTATAAAGAAAACATTTTAGTTATAACTAACCGCTCACTTTCCACTTTCTAAACAACTGCAGAGCTGCCAGCTGAGCATACGTTGCCCTACTGACCAAGAGTTCTTATCAAAATTACAATGATCTTCATATGGAGAATAGCAGAACTTCTCATATCTCTTACAAGTTCCATGCTGCAGCTGTACAAAGGCAGTGGATGGTTCTGGAGAATGCTACTAACCAAAACTCACTTCAAATTAACAAAAAGGAAAGCAGCTAACAACGATTCTGCCATGTTCAACTAGTTGCTGCTACGTAGCTGAGAAAATGAAACACTGATTTACCTGTGCAGCAAACTGCCTCGCTTCTTCCAGTCGTGCTTCAGATGGGAACTGGTTAGTAAAGGAAGATCCATCTGGAAGGCGGAACTGAATCCTGGCTATTGCACTGCAGGACATTCACCACGGTCAGTTGGTATATTAACAATTACAGACAGTCCTGGGGCTTTAGCTTGGCAGTTCAGGTGTGGAAGGGAGGGGCAGCCATCTGACTTATGGCAGTTCAGATAGCTTATGGATTTGGATTCGCAGTTGATAACCATCTTCTTTATATACCACCATGCATCTCTGCGTTTCAGCACTCATCAGTATTCAAACAAGATGCTTATATTAATCACACAGAACAATGAATATATGAATGAAATATAAACCACACATATTTTGTGTAGCCTGCATTACTTCTGTTGGATTTTTTTGGGAGTTATATTATGAGGGCATAGGTATTCACTCTAGCTTGGCAGGTAATGCTACATTCAGCTATCTAACAGGTTACTCCTGCACTGTGCCCTTTCTTCTGGAGTTTTGGTTCACAGTGGTTCAGTAACTATTTGAGGCCTCCATAAGTTAGGATACTTTCTGAAACAGGAGCCATGTCTGACTCTAATGCTGATGTGCATAAAGAAGCCTTGCTGAATCCAAGCCAGTTGTGCCAGAGAAACAGCTGGGTCAGCACCACATTCTCCACCATAGTTCTGACATAACCACCTCATCTAGTTCCTTACCTAGCCCCATCATACTGGATATTCAAATCAAAGATCGGGAATCATTATCAGGAATGTCTAAAGGATGCAAGTTATCTGAGAACATAACCATTAATGGAAATAGCTATGAGTTAATATTACAAAAGAAAGCTAATTTTTATGTCAGTATTTAAACACACCAGCATAGCATCAATTAATAGGTTAGGACATAGTATTAAATTTCTTAATGTTTATGCAAAGATTTTTTTAATCTTTCTTCCCATGTGTCTACATTTCTGCTTTCTCTAAAACAACTCACCTTCGCTCCTTTTGAGATGCTTCTTTTCTGGCTTCTATTTCAGCCTGTTTAGCCTGAAGAGCTGCAGCTTTTGCAGCTTCTGCTTCTTCCTTCGATTTCGCAAAGCGAGCTGCTCTCTCAGCACGATCCTTAGGAAAGGCCAAACATAAACCTTCATTTTCACTACGAACCTCAACTTAATACTCATAAAAACCTCAATCTGTACTGAGAACACAACTGCTCTAGGTAGGCTGCACAGAGAAAAGGCAGTGGTACTGCAAAGCTGTATTCACTGTCAAACTGTACTATCTCTTATCATTAGGAAAGATAAAATACACTTTTCAATGAGTTACTTCATCCAAGTAGTCAGATAGCCTTCCCATGAAAGTGTAACTTTCCAGTGAAGAGAAAGGGAAAAATCTATGACAAGTCACATTGCTGTAGTTCTACATGTTCTAGGCAAAACTTGGAAACAAAGAGGAATTTCAGCTGTGAACCGTTGATATGCATACATAAACACCTATATATATGAACTTAAAACTAAAACAAAAACCTCCATTTTCAAACAATTAAATATTTTTTCCTGGGCTTCCACTTCAGATCTCAGTTTGAACTGCAATTTTTTTTAAATGTTTAATGATAATTCATTACTAGGCTCAAGCTACATAGAAAAAAGCTAGCATATTAATTCTCACAGATATCATCATTAAGCATATAAAAGTAGAAGCTTCACAGCAAATGCTACTAAAATGCATAAGCTGTCACCATGTAAAGCCAGAGTTCCAAACAGAAAAACTGAAAATGTTTCAACGTTTTACCAAATGAGAAAATGTATCCTGTTAGTACTATCAGCCCTTGCAAGAAAGAAGCAGCAAGCTGTCATTCCAAATGAAGAAATTACCAATGCAATCTGTTGCCTGATGCGCTCTCTAGCCGCCTTCTCTTCTGCTTTCTCTCTGTTCCTTTCCTCTAACATTCGTTTTGTCAATTCTTCCTCCTGACGTCTTTTGTACTCCAACATTTCTTTACCAGTTTTTCTCCGCTCTATTTCTTTCTTAATTTCTTTCTGAATAAACAAGAGAGACAATAAAAATGAGACCATAAAATTGCCCTGGGTAGTGTAGGAGACTGAAGTATATTTGCTTAAAAAGCAATTAAGCATTTATTCAAATACGGGTGTCTAAATAAATACTGCAAGCAGTATTTTTGTTTTACCTGTTCTTCTTCTTTCCTTTTCTCCTCTCGTCTTTCTTCAAGCTTTTTTGTGATTCTAAATTTAAAAGCAAAGGAAAAAAGTTTTAAAATGGCATTATCTACTATTAACATTCTTACTTTCAATGAAGCATTTCCCAGCACAGAAGAATAAAACACATGAAAGTGAAGAGGAACTGTAACACACTGCTAACAGCTAATGTAAGAGTAATGATTCATTCACATGTGGCTGTACCATCCCTAACAACACGAGGTAGTGATTCAGCACCTAGCCTGCAGTTTTTAATGGCAGTTTTAATATATTTCTTCTGTTCTTTTCTGTTGACTAAATGAAGAACATATTCTTGTTGTTTGACATCTTGTAAGACATACAATAAGCAATACTATTTGTAAACTATGGTAACAGAAACGCTAATCTCAACCTGTTCTCAACTATTTAAGCCATCTGGTTTCTTCTGCACATCACTTCCTAAAATGGAAAACAAACAATATATAGCAAGTACTGATATAGGCACACATGTGTTTGTCCCATTTATCCAGACAGGTGCCTTAGAACAAGGACCAATGCACAAAATTTGCAATGTATTTTTAAGTCTGGGAAGAGGGCAGGCATGACCAAATGCCATGCATAGTCAGACAGGAGGAACTTTTTGTTTTTGTACTGTAGCTGCTGTTATGCTTTTTAAAAGAGAAATGCTAAGTACCACATGGCTTTGCCTCCTTTTTTTTTTCCTGATAGAAAATATGCTGTATGTTTATGCAAATATGGTGCAATTTAAGATTCACATATATTTTAAAAATGAATTTTATATCTACATTAAAATAGTGACTTTTGTATCAGTCTTGTCTTTTTAATACCATACCTTTTAATACTTGAACTAGCATTGCTTATTGGGCCTTGCTACAGTTCACTGATCAAATAAAAAGCAGAAGAGTCACAAAATAGAATTCCTCTGCCTTTTGCAATATGCCTGGACTGCAGTTACTAAACAGACAAGAAAATGAGAGGACATCTCTGTAGAAAACCTAGGTTAGCATTTCTAAGCTAGTTTCAATGCTTCCAGTACAGTATTTTAACTCCTTCAAAATCTTTGCAGAAAGCATATTGTCTGAAAGAGATCAAAATAATGACATCATATCAAAGTAATGACAATCTTCTTAATTTTCCAGATTACCTCTTTATCTCAGGGTATGGGAAAAATTAATTAAAAAGCTGATTTTTCTATTCCCCCTACTATTAATCTCAGACATCCGAACAAAAATAAGCCCACATGAAACGTCTGCTGATGACAATAGAATCAGCACCAAAATCCTGTAATTCAGCCTGTCTGATAAAAAAAAAATAAAAGAACTACATCCTGAGAAACAAACAGAATACATTAGATAGTCTATAAAGAAGAGTTACCTTTCTACTTTAAGTGCAAGATCATTCACAGGCTGAGCATTGCTCACTTGTTCATCTGAAGACTGAGTTGCTCCTTGGCTTGCCTGACTTGAATTTGCTCCATCTGCAAGTGATTTACAAGAAAGTAATGCATGAGAGAAAAGTTAAAGGCATATTTCTTAATACAAAAATATTAACTGTTTACTATTAGCCATAATTGGCAGAAACTAGGATATCTCTAGAGGAATCACAGAATCAATCACAGAATCACTCAGGTTGGAAAAGACCTTAAAGATCATCAAGTCCAACCACGACCTAACCATACTACCCTAACAACCCTCTGCTAAATCACGTCCCTGAGCACCACATCCAAATGGATTTTAAATACATCCAGGGATAGTGACTCAACCATCTCACTGGGGAGCCTATCCCAGTGCTCAACAACCCTTTCAGTACAGAAGTTTTTCCTGATATCCAACCTAAACTTACCCTGGAAAAAAAGAAAGGAGGTCCTGCTATTCAAACTTTTTATTTCCTGCTTTCCTGCTGTTTGATTTCAGGTTACTAATCCAGAGGAGCCTTTTCAGCTGAACCCTAAACACTGCTTTTTTTTGTATTACAAACAATGTATTTCTCACATTAGAACAGTGCAGAATGACAAGTTCTGCAAGAAGCATCTGGTATGTTCAAGTTGTTCAACAAGTCCACTCAATATATTATCTTTTATGTAATATTACATAGCAATTAAGACAAGGAAAAATATTTAAAAGCAATCAGCTAGCATTTTTGTTAACATATTGGCTGTTACCATCAGAAGGTCTTGTTTCAGACATAACAGACTCAGGAGAGCCACAGGGATCCGCTGTTGTGCACTGCATGTTTTCTGGAGCCCCATCAGATGGAGACGAGGGGCACAGAGCAGAGGACTGACATGGATTTTCCAGAGATTGCCCTTTGTCTGCGTGCATCTAAGAAATGGGGGGGAACAAGTGAGAGTATGATGTTTTCCTCAGGTTCAAACATCAAGGCTACTGAACTGGTTTTGGAGACTCGGTCCTATTTAAAATATAAAACTAAAATTATCCCATACTGAGTCTGACACAACCATATATACTTTTTTCTTAATTATAATCTTACACTCGCATTCCCAGTGATAGAACTATGCTTATATTTTGAAGCATATTTTTATAAACCCATATTATAAAACAGTATTGCAAAACCACATACAAATTACTGAAAGAGTAGTTGGTGTATCATTCAAGCTTAGGCTTCCTGACACGCCTCCTTTCTGTGGGTGTTACACAAATGATTAAACAATCTGTGAAACAAAAGATAGCACAGCATTTCTGCACAGGTCTTTCACACTCACTGAACGTTATGTATTGAATTTAAACTTATTTTGTTGATGGAAGGAGATAAACACAATAATTCATATTTCTCCAAGGAGAATGTGAGGGCTGGTGAGCATACCCATCTCAGTCTGAAAGATCCACTTGTCACAAGCATTACCTGTTTTACTTTATGGATTCTGGTAACAAGCTCTTCAACAGAAACACTGCCAGCAATTACTTCCAAAGGGATTCCATTGTCTCCTATAAAAAAACTGGATGGAACGCACACTACAGGATCTGCACAGCAGCAGTTAAGGGCAATGCGTGACAACAAATTTATAAAGTAACACTATGAGGAAAAGCAGAAATCTTAGGTGCTGAATATCTCTATATTCAATATCCTATCTCCACCTGGTAACCAGTTGAATATATCAGGAGGAACAAAAACAAAGTACCAAATATGCTGGAAAACATCCCATACAACTGATTAGTATTTCATCTTTTCCTTGAAATTGTTTGAGCCAAAGTTTTTTTCTCAGACAGACATAGCCAACTACCAATTACTCTTTGATTTGAAAGACTTCAGGTTTGTGCAAAATGACTTCTTATGTAGGTAATACTGAACACTTTACAGCACTAAGAAAATCCAAGTATCAAATTCTTATCCAGCATCAGACAGAATTCCTGAGCTATAAGCAACAATCTACTTAAGGCAGGGGAAGCTTACCTAACCTCATGCCTGTGCTTCTGGTAAACCCAACTCACTTCTTGTTCCTCCTCCTCACTAGTTCTGAACTTCAGATAACAGTTTAGAGTTTGGCTTTTTTTGTTTGTTTGTTTCTTAATACTAATTAGCACCAATGAGTTACTCCGTTTACATCAAGTTTGGGATAACTTTCTATTAAGAGAACTGCACAGTATTAACATTAAACAAACTTGCTCACTTTCTTTAAGAACTAACAGTAAGCTGAATATGTAGATGATACAATTTAATAACAGCCTATTATTTATTTTTGTGCAATAAGAAATTTTTTTTAATAATATTGTTTATATTTAAGAACTGTCTTAATTTGTAGAGATTAGTGATTATCTGTAATCACAACATAGCATCTAAGTTGTTTTTAAAGGATACAAATTTGAGAAAACTGCAGGCAGGCTTCACTGGTAAAAAGAAAAGATTCACATTGAGGAAGAGCAATCACTTTGCAACAACTTCAGATTAAGTTTCATCATAAAAATAACTGTTCTACCACCACACGCGGAACTATTTAAATACTTGAGAGAACACTAAAAGCAAACTCGCATTGCATCTTCTCATTATAATCTTGCATAAGTGTTATCAATCCCTGCTGATCACAGTTGACTGCAGTAGATTATTTCTGGAAGTATGCTAAGAAACAATTGAGGAAAGAGATATCTAACCCACTGAGTGCAAACAATGCAGTGTGTCTTCTAAAAGGTCTATAGAGCCTTTCAAACTAATGCAACTTCTGGAAACATCAACACACTTTGCTCACTGGAACTGAAGTTCTTTTCTAACAAAATTGAGTAATTTATCCAGAAGCCTCAGTGCTTCTGTGCTGTGTGTTACAAAGGAGAGAATTTCTCTAGGGCCTTACAGACCTATCCTACTGAATAAAGGATTGCCTCGAATGCACTTGAATTTTGATTCCATGTTATTTTTACTTGGCCTTTTTTGCATCTTTTTCTCTTGAAAGAGGACATCCTCAAGCATTCTTTTACTAATGCTGAAGCCAGAAGGAAACATGCAAAAAATATTCTGCAAAACATTGCAGTACCTTTGCAAATTTTCAATTTTCTAAGATTCCGGTGGCTTCAGCAGTACTGAACTCATTTATGTTCTCAAACACTGTATTTAGACTACCTCCAGTGCAGGGAGAGGACTTCACATGCCTCATACTTCCATCGTCATCAATGAAAAATTGTATAAAAGACAGAATTAGAGTTGAATCAAACCTTTTGGTGTCGATTTTAATAGCAACAAAGCCATCGGAGGCAGCTTCGGTCACCTGAGCATCCTCCCACCTTGCAGCCATCTCAGCAGACTGTTCATCCTCACCTGCAAACACAACATACATGAAGCTGAACAAACTTCCGACTTCAGCTCTGCTTCAGCTGCTTGAAATCGTTGATGAAAGAGACTCTCTCAATTATTTTTAAATCAGTTAATCTTCTTTTCTTTCCTGTAATCTGGAGGTAATTCACTCCAGCTGATTCATCTCGCTAACGTGCCAAAAAAGGCAAATATACCGAAAATCCTTCCAAGACAGCAAGCACGTAGCTTGCACACTCATTCAGCTGCATGGCAAGTTAGTCCAGGGGAGCAGACGGGACTGGACCACACAGATGGTACAGGGATAAAGGAGCAGAAACTGATGGCAGCCTGGGGATTGGCTTGATTGCATCATCTCATTGCACAACTGCCTGTGGGCCGCATTTTCACATTATAGGGAGCATGTTTATGCTTTCATGTCCTGTATGCTATACTCTTGCAATCTGCAAGGAGATTCCCATAGCAGCTGGAAAGAACCATAGCTTCTCCCTGCCACTGGGATTGACCTGTTAACATGCTATCCACTGCTTGTCCTTCCTAATAAATTTAACTAAGTATTGGTACAGCAGCTGCTAATGCAGGTAAAACTACACTTTTCACCTCTTATAAAATAATTCATAATTAAGTACACAAGGCTTCAGAATTTGATAATTAAAAAAAAAGCCTTTGCTCACAGATTTATTACTTTTGTGTTCCAGTTCTTGACATGAACAGTAACAGTGGAAATGGAGGAAAAGGAGTCAGGAGCACCCAGGAACAGAAGAGCAACTATGTAAGAAAGGGAAACTGAAAAAGGGGCCACAAATTCAGAACTGTTATTTTAATCACTTCCGTATTCTAAAGCACTGGTTTAGTGGGAATTTGGGTTAATCAGTAAATTCAGGTGAACGTTAAACAGTTTTCCACAAGTGCACTGACCTACAAGCATTTATTTATCTTTAATTTCAATTATTTCCTAGCAGCTTGGAACTGACTGCACTCTCAGTGAAGAATCACATACTGGCTTCCTTAGCATAGAAGCCCATTACTCAGTGACAACAACAAACTGTTTCATCCCAGTCACTATTTCACACAGTACCTTTTACTCATGGATGACCAGGAGAGCCCCTGTGAAGCCTTGCTCCCTTAAGGTTGGGACTGGTTGCAATGCTGCTCAGAAGGAAACAAATACAAAATGCTGCTTTTTGGAGAAGTGTTTTCCATCCGTACATATTGATTTCTCCCTAGAAGCGTTAATCTCTGTCAGCCCAAGTTCACATTTAGGATATTTTTAGGGAACCAAGTGCAGCGGGTGGCTGCAGCTGTTCTGCCCAGTGGTGCAGCCTCTCCCCCCCCACATGCTCAAATAGAGCCGCTGTGCTGCACACACTTTCACATGTGCTCATCCGATTAGGCTACTAAAAATACCTCAAGACTTGCCTAATGGTAACTTCTCCAGACAAACAACTGCTGCAGTTGGCAAAAGAATGCTGAAGGACAAAAACAGGTCAGAGATTATTCACCGTGCAGTCTCCGAGAGCCGTGATCCGGTAAGGAAAACGCTGATAAATCACCTTCTGTGAAACTGTACCTCATGAAGCACTTTAGCATAGGGACTACCCACAGAACAGCTACTTGGGTATCTTTTTGTTAATAACCCTTCCCCACTTGGGAGTTCACGTTCATTTATCGCAGTAACTGTACCCTGACAATGAAATGCGAAAGGCATGGAGAAAGCTGAGAGGCAGCAATCAGCATTACTGGCAAAATTCAGGTCTCAGCAAAACACCAAGTTATTACAACTGCCTCAGATCTCTTGTTCCCAAGACTCTCAGATTTCCCACACATCACTTTACTTCGCTTAGCAGCAATCAAAGACCTGCACACAACGCTCACTCACGCGTGCCAATCTCTTCACTGTAGTCAGGTCAAGTGAGAGCTCCACACGGGGACAGGTATCCATCACCTCCCACGTGATTCAGATCGCTGAAAAGACTTCATCTGCAATGACCCAGTTCCTGTAAGAGGAATCTATTCAAAACCACCCCAGGTTGCCAAAGGACTTAATTCCCCTATTCCTCAGTCCTAAAATAAAACAGACAAATCAAAACTTCATAGCTTGTTCAGCACGCAGTCGCCAGGGACAAATGTTTCCCTTACAGAAGGAGCTGGCTGGCTGCTGCATTTCCTAACTCCTCAGTGAGGACAAGGATTGCCCATTCTGGAAATGACAGCAAGCTGGAATACGGGGTTGCTCACCTCCTTACGTTACTTCACATGTTTAACTTGAAAAGTGCTTGGATACAGGTTGGCAGGAAAGCACTAACAAATAAGGAGCTGATTGCAAATCGCTCTTTTGTTAAAGAACAAAAAAATCCTAAAAATGAAGTTACAAACAAAGGGCTGTTCCTACAAATGTTTCTAAACAGAAACACAAACTCTTTAGCTGGAAGTGCTTTTTCTCTACCCCACAGACCCTTCCCTTTTTCACTTCTGAAAAGACACCTTTTAAAAAATAGCCTAGTATTTTCATTATTAGAACACACCTAACTTTTGGAAAGAAATAATCTTAAGCACCCCAATCAGAACAGAGGAGGCATCCAAGGAAGTTTCACGTGAAAACAAACAACCAACTTCAGATTAAATATCTCAAGACATTAAAGGAGTCTTCTAACTGTGCAGGATGGAAAGCCATCTACAGAAGCCATCTACCTCTACCAAGAAGGTATCAGAGACATCCATGAGATGTGCTAGTGTATGTAAGATCCCAACTAGAACTATACCAGGAAGGTTTAAAACTGCACTACGAAGTTCACAAACAGAAATGCTGAAGAAAAAAGAACAACATGCAACTGCAGTTGCAAACACTGCCTCATTGTTAAGCTAAGCAGCCACATCACAGTTTGCCTGAGTAGGAAATAATCTAGAGTCAGAAGGAATAATCCAGTCCTTCATTCCTGGTGCTTGTCCAGAGAAGTGCAGCAAACTGGAAGAGACAGACAGGCAGACGGTAGTAGAAACCAAACAAAAAGCAATGAACCAAGCAGACTTCAATTATTTTGGTCAAGACTGAATCTCATCGCTAGCTATCCTTCACTGTGCTCATGCTACAATCACAGATGATTTGCATTTGCTATTTACTGTTTTTCCACTTTATTAATGGTTTGTCCCCCCATAGATCAATGAGCAAAGCGTACAAAGCATCTCCAAAGAACACTTCTGAAAGCATCTCTTTCTGCTCGGACAGCTGCTTTAGAAATGCCTGTCCTTTAAGTATGGCTGTGGGCCAGCGTGCAGCACCAAGATTCAACATCACCACCATGTGAGTGTTACAGTATCAAAGCAAGGCTACACCCCTGCAGTCACACACTTATGGCCAGCCTCAGCACCTGTGCATTCCCACACCCACCCAGTTCAAACCACGTCCAAAAAAAAAGGACGTTTCTGCGCAGTTCTTGAGCTGCATGAAAAAAACACTGTAAGTTACAGCACTCGCTTCTCAACTCCGATGCACTGCATCAGGTTCAAAGGAGTTTGAAAGGGTTCTGAATGTGACCAAAAATCTTTAAGAATGTGAGGCATTCGAGAAATCCAACAGAACACGTCTAACCCTGAAGAAGTGAAGCTCAGCAGAGCACCTGCCTTCCTCCTGCTCACCACCTGGCTTTGCACGTAGTTACATACAACACGTCGGTACCCACGAAGGCAATGAAGGCAAACACGCTGAAGAATGCTTAAAGAAAAGGCAAATAAATGAACAGAGCTAATAACCGCGTGTTAAAGGCGGTTCAGCACAGCTGCCATCACGTTGTCAGGGCTTTCAAACGCCGCCTGAAGCTCGCACCCCGGGACAGCCGCACTGCAGCTGCTCCTCCTCGCTCCTCTGCACGGGGTCAGAGTCAGGGCGAGCTAACCTCCTCCGGCGGCCCGCCGGTTACACGACAAACAGCACGGAGAAACCGAAGGGAAAAGGAAGCCTTGCGCCCAACCGGCCCCGCAGCCCCAGCGGTTCGAGCGCGGCGCTCCACGCGATCGGCGGCGCCGCCCGGCCCGGGGACACGGCGCGCCGGAACGGCCCGGCGCTGACACAGCACAAACGAGCGCACGCCGCGGGCGCAGCAACAGCTGGCGGAGGAGCGGCCGAGGAGACGGAGCGCGCGGGGCCGCGGACACGCCGGGACGGGCCCGCTCCGCGGTTCAGCTCGGCTCGGCGGCCCCACGCGGACCGGACCGGACCGGACCGGACCAGCCCCGCGGCCCCGCCCGCCGCTCGCGGCCCGCAGGGCAGGGCA
This sequence comes from Chrysolophus pictus, assembly GCA_037305975.1. Taxonomy (NCBI): domain Eukaryota; kingdom Metazoa; phylum Chordata; class Aves; order Galliformes; family Phasianidae; genus Chrysolophus; species Chrysolophus pictus. The sequence goes on from CM074582.1 coordinate 6,707,106, forward strand.
AGGCCGTGTCAGCGCGGAGGAGGCCGAGAACCCGACGCTCGGCGCCGCCCCCCCGCTCCGGCCGGACCGTACCTGACACAAACACGACGAAGACCGAGCTCCGCTGCTTGGCGGCGGCGATGGCGGCCGGGATGGAGCCCCCGAACCACATCATGGTGACCGCCGGGCTCCGGAGCCGCGTCAGCCGCTGTGCGCATGCGCCGCGACCGCCGCTCCGCCGCGCCGACCTCTCGTCACGCGCCTGCGCCGGGGGCCCGCGCCCCGCCTTCTGATTGGTGCCCGCCCTCCGTTGCGCGCTCGTTGGCGGCAGATTCGCCTCGGTCTGTGGGGACGGTGGGCGCCATGTTGGATGCTTCGCGCGTCGCCTTCGGCCGGTTTGTGCGCTGTGTCCCGGTGCCGTGTCGGGCTCGAGGCGGCTCTGAAGCTTCGCTGCTCTGTGGCTGCCGTAGGGAAAAAGGCGCCTACGCGCGTGTGGCGTGTGGTGAGGGGCTGTGCGGACAGGGGGACGCAGCTCAGCCGGGAAGGCCGGGGTGCGTGAGGGAGAACTGACAGAAAGCGGTGCTCGGTGTGTGGAAAAGAACCGAGCGAGGCTCGCTGTGAGAAGATGAGCGCAGCCGAGCCGTGCGGAAGCAGCGTGCTCAGGGATGTGCCTTGGAAAGCACGATTTTCTACCGTTCCTACACTGCTTCAAACAGAATTTTGCTGACACACAACAAGGGAAGGGCCCACGGATCATCTGGTAAGGGTTACATCTGGACGTCGACAAGAATTACTGATGTTACATTTTCAAATAGGTACAGTTTAACACTTCTAACTGTCTAACCACAGGGTCACTGAGCTGCTGCAGTTGCAACTATGCTGCCGTTAATCTGAGAGCTCCTGAAGCAACATCCCACGGAAGCTGCAAATACATGGAGCGTTTGTAGTGCAGGGCAGGGATCAGGCTGGGCTGGTTGCACAGTGAAGGACCCCAGAGGGCAGAAAGCTGCACGTGGATTAAGGTACCTTCCAGAGCCTTGCTCTAAAAAGATTTTAAAGGGTTTTCTCATATCCAGCCAGCTTCCCGAGTTGCTTATGTATGTAATGTTGCGTAAGGTGCAAGGAAGCTTTGCAGCCCACCTCCACAGCATTTGCTGCTGCAAGTCTAAGACTTCTGAGAACATACGGAGCCAAATTTGATTGAAATTCCATCTGTCACTCTTGTGGAAATTTTAGCTAGTATCAGATAAACACACAAAATTGAATTTGGCAATCATTATGGAAGATAATGCAAGAAGGCTGTTTACATTTTAGGACATTGGTGATTCACACTTTCCCCCTCAAAAAACCCAACAAATCAGTGCAGATTCACTTGGATTGTAAAGGAAAATATTTTCATGAGTGAATTTCTTTTAATTGCACTGTTACTGAATTCTAATCAATGGTCCATTAACAAATCAAAGTATCAGTTCCAGCTAAAAGGGATTTGAATTAACATAGAGACAAGCTGTGGTGTGTTTCCTAGCATCTGTAAATCAGTGCTGTGGACTATCCTAGCACTATCCTAGTGCTGTTTCTTACAGTAACTAGTTTGGAAACTGTACAGATAGCAAGGCTGTGCTGCATACCAGTCTCTCCAACTAATCTTACAACCACTGCAAGGAAGAGTTACAAGGTAGGTGTTAGAAAGGTCTCCAGTTCTGTAAATTGAGTTTGATGTAATGCAGTATTGCATCTTTTCATTTTTTTTTTTTAATATGGTTTCTTTAAGTTAGCTATCAAGTACTGTTTGGAAACATTTGGAAATGTTGAAGCTAGTACATACCACAGCCACCTTGTAGCATTTCTGTGCCTGAAAATTTTCACTGCTCTCAGCATGTTGTATCATCATCAGTCCTTAGTCTAATTCAGGTTCTCAGTCAACTGGGGCATGGGAACTGAATTAAGAATGAACTTCACTGGTGAGCATTATACATAGTAGCAGAGTTTATTTTTATACCTAATGGCAGTTTTTAAACCAAATGACTATCAGCAAGGTGAAAATTTTCCTATATGGCTCTTTGGTTTACAGCACTAGTCTTTCTGACATTAAATATCTCTCCAGAAGTGCAGAAACAATGCATTTTGCATGCATCCCACAGAACGACTGCTCTGTGCTTTACTGGTAAGATTGACAAAATAAAACAGCAGATGTTTATGTGTTTGTGTCCTGTACCAAATTTTAATGCTTCTTCATCTCTTATGCAAGATTCACTTTCACCTGACAAATTTTGACAGTTGGCAAAACATTGCAAAGAAGTCAAGTAGTTACAAGCAGGATAAAAAATAAGCTTTGCTAAACAGGGCCTGTCAGATAGTTAGGTCCAAACTCCAGCCCTACAAGTCTAAACATATGAGGCCATCACTGAACAAAGGGAAGGTTCACACATCTTAGGTTAAGAACATGACTGCATAATTTTCAAGTCAGCCAAGAGACACCTTCATTTATGTTGGACCTCACATCTAAAATTTTCAGGTGTGAATAATGGCTTTTCTCTTAATTTTCAGATAAAAGCACTTAAGGGGACATAATTTTCAGAAGTTTTTGGAAATTAGGCCCTTTTAAGGGTTCTGGTTTACATGTGAGAATTACGACTTCTAAAATGAAGTCACTTTAATGTTGTGCATTGTTAAATTATATGTTTATTGACATCAATAGCCAAAAATACCCAAACTGCAGGATCAGGAATTTGAATAGAGGCAGCACATCAATATTCACGAAGACTGGACTGTAGAAACACCAGGGGGACTGAAGTCAGTCCTTTCTGAACTACAGTCATTTTTGATGACGTTAAATTAGAGGTGATTTGATCAGTTTTCTCCAAAGCTTCATATAAACGTTCTTTGCCTTAAGGGTAAATATGGGAAATTACAACCAGCACCAATTTTCATGGGAAATGGAGCATGTCATGCAGCTAAAACAGATCTTTACAAACGTTAGTTGCAATTTTAATTAAAAGTCTCTTTTCACATCCAAACAAGCTACTATAAGAAGATTAACTTAAGCTAGCAAACATCAAATGTGAAGCTTTAAGGCACAATCAAGTGTATAAACATGAGAATAAAACTTCATTCCACCTTGAGAGCAAAATGGCTTGTGTCACTGGATAGGAAAAGGAGCTGTTGGAATGACAGCAAAACTGGTCTTACTGTGAAATGCATGTTGTGTATGATAGTACCTTATTTGATTCACCAAGCTAAGCAATTCTTTTCATGCTGTGACAAAGCAGAACCCCCATCTACGTACCACCATCCTCATCTGGATCTCGAAACATAATTTACAACTTTAGTCTGCCCAGGTCCAGTGATGTTAGAGATGGCTGCAGTAGTTAGACCTCAATATCAAGTGCACCACAATGTTCAGTTTCTTTCCTTGTAGATGTTCCACTATTGTGGTGATCTTTGAGGTCTTTGTGTATGCAAGAAAAGGATTTCAGATTAAAATGGGATCAATTTGCTTAGGGAGGAGTCTCAAGAAGATGCAAGAAACAGATTGCTGACATTTCACTTTGTGCCAGCTTGGCAGCTGGGCGGAGGCTGCAAGTAGATTCTCAGGCGTGCTGTTATGTTTACCTGAACCCAGGCACATGCCTGTGGGGTTTTCAGTGCTCCCCAGGGATGGGGCTTGTTTGTTTTCTTCATTATGAACATTTGTTTTCAGTGTACAATCACAACAGTGAACGTGTTCACAGTTCAAGGATGCATTTTGTACAGTAATATTACTGCATTAATTAAAAATTGAACCTAGGTAGTAGCCTTGGGTGGAGTAGATAATAGATTCACCCAAGCTTTTTAGTTATTCTTGAGTGCTGTTTCCTTAGCCTTAGCAGTTACAACATGCTCCCAACCCAATGAAATGTATTAAATCACTGCAGTATAATTTGTATCCTTACTTAATTCCTTTTGCCATTAATTACTTTTAAAATGGCTCCAATACGGAATGGCAGGAAGCACAAATAAACTAATTCTAGGTTGGTGAGAACGCTTGAGAAAACTGGTTTTCCATACAGTATCTATTCTCAGCTGGGAAATAAATCCAGTTCCAGGGTCTTTGTATACAGACCTGAGTTGTGCCTTTTTACAAACCAAAAGGGACAGAAGTGTAAAAGTCAGGGAAATACAGCTGGTCTTACTTATCTTACTTGAAGTTTGAAGGCTAATGTCTGATGAGCCCTCTCATAGGGACAGTGTAAAGTGGCACAAAACGTGCAGTCAACAAATCACTGTAAAGCAGAAGTATTTTTTAACTCTGAAGTCTAAAATGGGTACAGAAGCCTTTGACACTTACTGAGTCCTGTTCATAATCATCAGCAAGGCACGTATCAGCCTATCCAGACAAAAAATGTAACTGCTCCTGCTCAACAGAAAAAAAGTGCCCAGAAAGGGTGACCTGTCTGTAGTAATAGGAGGGAGGAGTCATATTCTGGATTAGCATACATGACATATTAATTGCTCTGGAATGGCTAGATTGGATGTTGTATTTAGTACTGTTCTTTGGTCATTCAGAATGGATGGTAACTCAGTTATTCACTCTTCTTCTACATCTGTGGAAAATCTTGTCCTATAATTATTTTTTTTACCCAAAGGCAGCAACTGCCTCTCCAAGTTCTAATTTACAGGATTAAAACCATAATCGTAAGCTAGTTCTAGTTATTGGCTGGAAGCAGTGATGCAGCTTGTGCATTGGTCACATTATCATCCATACTGTTCAGGAGTGCAATACTGTAACTTAGATAACCTGGGGTTATGTTTTCTTTGGTCGTGGGTGTGGTAATCTACAGTGATTCCAGCTCAGGATGAAAACAGATATCCTCTCAGGTATACTTAATTCAGCTAGTAGCAGACGTACTTGAATGTCAGGAAGCATCCATCCTTTGAGCAACGTGGTCCTACTGTTAAGTAGATGTGTATTTTGGCTAGGGGCTTAAAGTTGAACGTTCTCCTTCTGCCGAGGAGACATCCAGAGGGGAAGTTTACCTTTAGTCATGTAAATACGTGTTATTACAGGCTGTGGCAGAACCAAGTCCCACATGCTTAATTCCTTATGCTACCTCATCCCCAGACAGACCAATTTTCTTCTGCGCACTTTGATTAATCACACAAACGATTTAAAAACGAAACATGCAGAAGATAGTTCTTGCTGCTTCATACATCAATGTTTAGTTGTCCAGTAGTAGAATTTTTGAAACAAGGAGAAAATTAGGCACCAAAATTATTTACTTAACCACTGTAGAATGTTTTTAAATACAACATTTACATTGAGTTTCCACTTAGAGGAATTAAAAATGCATGTTTTACAAAGCTGTGGCCTTAAAGGAAGGAAACTGGTTGTTATTTATCTACACAGCAAGTCAGGACCTGTGCTAAAACAAGAAAAAACACAGCTAAACAGGGGCAGCCCTTATAGTCTGATTTATTCCTTCTTTTCACTTGTATGGGGGAAATGTTGAAAAAAATGGAGAACATGGTGTAAATAAATGCTTTAAGAAGAGGAAGAGATGTTGATTTAAAAAAAAAAGTTACAGTAGTAGTTATTTTCAAGTTATTTTCTCACATTTATAGGGATTCAAACCATCAATGTGTTCCATCCAGGTTTCAGAAGACTTCTAGAAGTTTAAACAAATGCACCAAAAAAGTTTGTGTTTGTAAACATTTATTTTCTTGAACTGAAAAAGGCTTGCATCAGCACACATTGTACAGCCTTGCAAATTACACAAATTGAAAAAAATGTTTGTTTCATTTTTATGTGCAATGAGTCTTTTGATGTCCAGTGAGTATCTGCAAATGATGAAAACTTAAACCATTAAAAAAGTTTCCAGCTCTTATCAAACACAATTATCTTAGCGTGAAGAGAAAGAGATTCATACTGGTGGGAACACAATTAAAGTGCAAACATTTTGTCACCTGTGAAGATACATTTTAGTTTCTTCACTTTTTTGCTAAAAAGAAATATTAAAATGTGATTCAGTGAACATTCTTTGTAATCTATTCATATTCCCCTTTAAATACTTATTCAACTCATTGGATCAAAGCGAATCCTTCAAGGGCACAATGAACTTGTAATTTCTTTTGACATCGCTTGAATGAATCTCAAAAGAAACCAACCATCTAAAGAATTAACTAGTTACTAAAATTATATATTTCTTTTCTTTAAAAAACAAAAGAAATGCAAGGGACAGGGAACAGGTTAATCTGAATCTTTTGGGCAGTTCACTAGAAAATGAGCGTAATTCCTTGAAAATGGTTCTCTTTCCCCCTACACCAATCCTCAGGTTCCTGCTTTGGAATGGACAGCTGTGTGCTGGCAGTGAACAGGGATTATAAAATACAAATCTGCATGTGGGCTTTTATGAACGTTTGCTGTACAATAGAACTTTGGATCTGATACAAGAAGTCAAAAATATAAAACAAAACTATTATAAAAGTAGGGGGGGCATTTCAATGGCATTCTGTATAGAAAGCTGCCTTTCACAAAGATGATTTCTTGCTCTTGTCTGGAATTAACTTTTTCATCGTGCTGGATCACTGGGTTATTCTTCAATGGCTAATGTCACTTATGACAAAACATCCCAGGAATCTCTGTGAAAAGAACAGAAACCCCACAACATTAAGCCGATCAAGGAGAGGAGGACATGGAAGTAGTAAAGGCTGAGTGTCCACCGATGTAACTGCTACTGAGAACTAGCCCTTTCCAGGATATGAAAGTCGTAGTGCTTCTTGCTTGTTCTCAGCCTGAACTTGTTAACTGAGGTACTACTTTGTTTCTTCAATGCGTTCTGAGCAGCCGACATTGTAGGGAACATAGCTAGAACCGTGTAAGTGGAGGCCAAGTCAGTAGATTTGCATGGCTCAGTGTTCACATTACTATCTCCGCTGCCACAGTAACGCCGGTGGTGCTGCTGCTGTGTTTGTAGACACTGTGAATCCCTCAGCCACCGGATCTTGGCACCAACTTTTAAAAGTTCTCCAAATAATTTTTCTGCTTCCATACGAGTTATACCTTCTGGCAGCTCAGTTATTTCTAGAACTTTTCCCACAACTGAAACAAGAAAAACATTGAATCAAAATTCGTTCTTGTACTTAAAAGATGCATCAAGCAGTGGAGACTGAGTTATTTCATCCTCATATCTCCAGTTGGCTGATATTACAGGCTACTACAAAAGCATTCTGTTGTTGGTAGAGGGCAATGCTTCTTTCACGTTTAACACTGCTTACAGCTGCAAGTGTACAAATAAAAGCTGAGATTACAAATAGGCTCCTTAAAAGAGCAAGGCAGGGAATCAATGCTGAATTTTGCAGTAGATTTGTGAACTGACTGTACCATCTGACTTGCTTTGCTCTTATACTTCACCTGGCTAGTTCTATACCTGGTTCTCCTGCACCGAGATCCGCTGAAGCAGCCTTCTTTGCTGGTTTCTTTCCCCTGTTTCCATGTCTGTTTCCGGGCTGACACTAGAGAGATGAATATAAATGATGTACTTTAATGACAAGGCATTGTATCTTATAAGTTCTACATTACCTCAGTGTAAATTCTTGACTTCAGAAGAAAGGAAGGAAATGATGAAAAAAATCACCTTAAAACTTCTCAGAAGAAAATAAACCACCTCCCCCCAAACCCAGCACATCTTCTGGCTGATCTCTGGTAGAATTGAGCAAGGAAGGAGTGGAAGGTTTAAGTCTCTCCCCAAAAGTAAATATTTTCTTTTCTTGTAAGAAACAAAGTGCTTTCCAGTCAATTACTTTTCCAATGCAATAATATAAGTTCCTATTCACAGTTATTATAATTGCAGTCCTAAATTGCTTTCTTCTGTGTTGCCAGGAGTGTTCTCTTTACCTGTTGGCTTGCTACTTGTCCACGTAATAAAGATGGTGGATTGTATTGCAGGGGCTGGCCAAGCAATGGGTATCTGGCATCTCCTTAAAGAGAAAGGTAATTAGAAGGGTCCCCCCCACCCCCAGAATATAGTAACAGAATTTAGAGGTTTTGTGTATATCTTTTATAAGAGAAAGCAGAATGAGTATGCACAATGCACTGTATCCAGCTAAGCTAGGAAAATAAGATTTAGTGTTATGAAGTCACATACTGAGCACAGGGTGAAAAGGTACAAGCCCAAGGCTTGCATTTAAGAGTTACGCTGAAAAACGCAATAACATTATTTACTGTGCTGTCACCTGAAAATGACTTTAATAAAGGAGTTCTCAGTGTACTAATTTAACCATTTCCATGCTAGCATCCTTGGTGAGTGCCAGGTATGTCTCCATATTCCTATTTGCTCTGAGGACTACCAAACGGAATTTTTTAACAATCACAGAAGATTAAAAAAGTGGAGAGATGTAGTTTGCAACAGGCAACTTGGAATTTTTACAACAGCGATGGAATACCAAAAAACGATGTAAAGGTTGTGCAGCACAGAACAAAGACAAACAAAAGAAGTTTCTCATATCAATAAGGAAGACACAGCAGCATTTTCTCTAAGTCTTGCTTTACAAATGCAATTTTTCTAGAAAATAGACCCATTGATTTTCAGTTTTGGAACTACACACACCAGGACATCTTTGGTCACTGCCAAAGGACTTCTTGTTTGTTTTCAAACTTCCACATTACAATGAAAATTCCCTATTTTCTGTTTTTTTTTTTCTTTTTTTTTTTCCTGATAACATGGCAGAAGAGAAATTAAATTATTCTACAAGAGACTTTCTGCTATCATACCACTTTTTCTAAAAGAAATGAAGAATTCACAGTTAGCAGTCGTTTGATTCAATGCATTCATCAATGAAGAAAAGGGTTTTGGCAGAACATTCATCTTAAAATTACAGTTCTATCCCTGAAAGGTAACATCATAACCATAAAATGCATTAAGATGAGCTAGTGGATAGCTTTGTTGATCTTCCTTCAGTAGGATTACTACTGCAGTGAGCCACAGTTTGTCAGAAAATCCTTATGTCTTTTAAGATACATTTCAAAAAAACCAACAAAACAACACACGCACATTTTAGTCAACCAAAAATATACCTTGTCCAGGGATGAAAGGTCTAGAAAACTGGGGCACAATAGAAAGAGGTGTTAACGTGGGACGGATGTTCTTGAGGTTTGACAGCTGAGCTGGTGCTGGTGATTGGGCTGGCGAGGTGACAGGACTACCTAGTTGAGGACTATGCTGCAACTGGATAAACAACAAGTGTGTATTTAAAAAGGGATCCAGTTGAACAAGCTAAATTACAAGCATTCCAACACTGGAAGCAAAAGTACTATATTAAGTACTATCAGTATAGACTTTATTCCAAAAAAGAACTTTTGGGAAAAAAAAAACACAACACAAAAATGCAACTCATGCAAATAAGTCATGCTGCAAAATAAAACAAAACTCATACCTGTGCAGCACCGTCTAAAGTGCTAAGTTCTGTGGACTTCTGCCCCCTTTGCTGATCACAGTAGTATTTATTCTGTTTCCACTGTGGAGGTGAATGATTCCGAGGCTGAGGGTTGTTGGGTATATTTAGCTGCATCATTACTACTCCTCCAGCCGGTGGTGCTGCTACTGCTGCATGGCAAGAAGTGGACAGGATCAGTTAGTTTATCATCAATTTTAATTTTAATAGAAAAGACATGAATTAAAACAAAAGAAAACAACACTTACAACATCCTTCTAAATAACCTGCTAGTTTCTAGACAACTAGGACAGGATATTCTGTACAATTGTATTTCCACTACCAAATAAATCCACACTGGATTAGCTTAAGAGGAGGTTTCCCAGAACTACAGAAGATAAATGAAACCACTGAAACTCATTAGTGGGAATATTTTTTAAAAGAAATTTTATTTAACAATAGTTAGAAGTATTCTACATTTACTGTAGTTATTGTCAGAGTAACGTTCTCTTTGATATGGTGCCATACATTAGAAAGATATGAAATCGGTCTTTAGTCCAAAGCAACATTTTATTCATTCACAGATTTTATAACAACCCTACAAAGTCTGGGATTGCTTTTCTGAGCAGGGAATGTAGTTTGTTCCATGCTGCCGGTACAATTTAGCTGTTGTGATAGCTGCAGAAATTCCAGTTAGGGGAGAACAGCCAAACAGCCAATGCTGTTCCACATGGTTTTGTGTAAAGAACTGTGATGAGAGTTTTTCTGAGAGATTAGTTGTTATCCCCCATACCAGGTAATTTATATAGTGTCCTATTTACTTGGAAATGGTTGTTTGCAAATTCCTTTTTTCTTCTATGTTATGTTTACATAATTTCTCAGAAACCATGATTAAAATACACAGTTTGAACACCATTTATCATCCAACTTCACTTCCTTCAAACAGGGAGTCCACAATCTTCTCAATTCATTACCTACATCATACCATCAGTTAGGAAAAGTCAATCAGATTACAAAATGCATTGCTCCTATATCTTCTTAAAATGGGCTATTGTATTCACTACCCCTGCATTCCAAACAGAAACAATCTGATTCCTTGGAAATGCAAACCCTACAATGTAGAGTAACAAGCTCTTAATATTAGAACTGTATTAGCCTTCCTAAACTGTGTTGTGAAATATTTACTGTATTGATGTTTATAAAAACAATGCGATAACAGCAATGCTTTCACATCTATGCTTTCTTTCCAATTTTTTTAAATGGCAAAAAGTTCTACCTATGTGCTACAAATTGAAATGTAATCATCAGATTACCTTGCCAACTTCAGTAGAGGATACAAATTTGAGCGTCCCTGCTCTGTCCTTGTAAAAGTCACATGGTGAATATTTCTGTTCTGTTGCGCAGCAAAATAAAACAGACTTCTGCTTATGGATTGCTGCTATATAATCAGAGTAACAACAAGTTGCTAAATGGCAAGGCCTCTGTAACCTCTATACATAGATTTGAGGGAAAGAGGCAAAAACCAATATATCCACTACCTTTCACACAAGATTGGTTTCATTTTATTAATTATGCGTATGTAAAAATATTATAAATGTTATATTTACATTTTATTGCTTTATTATTTCTACAGTGCTTGGCATGTAACTTTTGTCATCTCTGTTTTATGAGATAAGAACTCCCAAGGAAATAACCTACAGCATTATTGCTTGACAGATGTCACACACTGAAAAGTTCTATGTAAACTACAAAAGAAAACTGTAGATCCCCAAATGCTGTTTCTCTTTACTTCTACAAGTTCCACGGCATTTGAGTAAGCGAGAATAAATGGAACTCTTTTCCTATAACAAGCATACTTGAAATCAAGTGTCATAGAAGGCATAAGTCAGATGCAGATATTCAGCTATCAAAAAGCATGACAAGAAAAATTCAGGAGAAATCCTTGGAAGGCTCCCAGGCTGAATATGCTCCCCTTCAAATTTTTCAAGAGGAGAAACACCACTCAGCTGCATGCCTATGTATGTCCTGTGTCCTTACCTCGAGATGATTCCTCAAGGTGTCATCTCAGTATTGCTGTTGCTCAAGTGCATGCTTTTCTTTATTCTCTCAATATTTAGAAGGCTTTTACCTTCCCCAGCCTTGTTTAAATGACAGTTTAACAGGTTTGAATCAGGCCTTCAAAACAGCATAAAACTAGAACTACCAGGATAAGGGTAGAACAAACCAATGCTAGACCAATTTTGGACATTTGGAAATGGCCATCTTTAAGAATTACATCTAAAAAGAAACTAAAAATGCCTTTGAACTAAAATACACTGCTGATCCAGCTGTCATGCCACTTAACTGTACGTTATCTATTTACTAATGAACAGTCTCTAAAAATATCTTTAAAGATAACAGGTCATAAGAGACATCTCATCTCTACTGGAATCTAGGTCATTGACCTAGTTGTTCCAGCAATTGCTTGCAAAATACTGATAGCAATGTTAGAAATTACACCCCTCTTTTCTTTTTGTTGCCAATGGAACCTCTCATGCATCAAATTCCCTTCAGTAAAATAAGGGCAGCAGTACTGACTATGATTAAAAGATTGATCTATGAATCTCTAGTTTGGAGGTTACCCTAATGCCCTTAATTTCCTGACCAGGTCATCAATTTTATGATAATTGTGGTTGGAAATGCAGAGATTTTAAGTGTCTGGATATCAATACTTATAAATGTTTCAAGGATATGACAAGCTCTATGTCACTACTGTTTTCATACTGCATTGAGGCTGCTATATATAGGCCTTTAAAAAAGTTATCTTAATATTTTATAGAGCAAAACATTCCAAACCTGATTTAAGTACTTCTGCTAAGCAGTATTTTTCTCTGTTGAATAAGGCTGTCTCCAAGCTGCTCATGTAAAGTCAGCTATTGTTTCATTTAGATTCAATGTGGTCATTTTTGAAGTTACAATGACGGTAATTCAGATGAAGAATTATGAAAAACTATTTGCAGAAACAGCACTCAAGTCACAACTGTTCTCACAAGTAGCCATGAAATCAACCTGATAATTTCTAGACAGAATGGCTTAGATATAAATCCCAATAAAATATACCTTTTATTGGCTGCATGATGGAAAGACCAGTGGGTGAACTTTTACATGAGGGTGGAGACACTATGCTGTAGTGCAAAATGGAAGCAGCCTGTTGCGGCTTTGACTTTGATGAAGGTGACAATAATGTAGGAGGTGATGGCTTCTGACTTGAATGGTTGTTATAAACTATGGAAGTAAAGGCAGTAAATAAGGCTACCAGAAGAAACAAACATGAGAACAGAATACTTGAGTATTTAATTTCCCCTTTCAACATTTGAAAAGGCTACCTCTCTCCTTTCTATCCAAGCCCAACAGCCACTGAGGAAAAGATTAAAGTCATTTGGCTGTGAACGCATTGTTCACAAGTCTGTCTCAATTCAAAAGCAGACATGCAAGGCATTGTGATGTCCAGTACTGAATTTGAGCAAAGTAATGAGAGCATTCAATGATAAAAAAAATTAAGATGTGAAGTTAACGTGCATCCAATCTAACTTCAAACACAGAATACAGAAGGAAATAAAAAAAATACTTAATTCTAAATCAAACCCTTAATAACAAATATACAAACACTCTGTATAACAATGGCTAGAAACTTGCTCCAAAAAAGCTTTAGTCCCCCAACCTGCACATTGCTGTCCTTGAAGCTGCTGTGAGTTACATGGTGATGATGTTCTAGGAAACTGTATCTGCTCTGATCCAGGAGGCTGCAAATATCCTACTGATGAACTGTAATAATAATAAAGAGAAAAGAACATGACTAACAGAAGTTTGTCACATTTAATCCTAACCACTGCATTTATTGCCTACAGACACTACAAGTTAGCAGGATTTCACTAATTTCAATCAGTAATATTCCCACCTACCCCCTGCCTAGGAACCTGTTCTTCAGAAGACAGTGGTTTCAAGTCTGTTCATTGGCCATAACTTATGACCTGCGTATATAAAAAAACTGTAACATTTTTTTATTTTGATATGTGTGCAAATAGATGGTATAAAGATGTACAGAATTAATTAACTATAATTAGATCTCAGTTAAATAGCCACCACAGAACCCACCACAAGGATTTCACATGCTGTTTTCTCAGCTGGAGGCTGGCCCCAAACAGCTGAGTCAGCTTATTCAGCACATGGAATGAGCATACTCATCCAATTCAGAGCATAGTAAGGCAGCTTAGACAGATACGTACAGGGGCTGCCTTAGCATGGCTTTATCAAACAGGAAATTGGAAAAAAGTACCAGTCATGGAAGACAACAAAGAAATAGCCTTTCATTTATTTGTAATACACACAAAAAGAATAATTTTGAAAGTTTATTTATGCAGCTAATTTTCAAGACATTCAAGGCAAAACAGTTGAGTAACCGATACAGCCAAACTGTGTCATAGAACAGACAAAACACCATCAGGTTGGAGGGCTGCAACCTGGGAATGGTGTCTACAGAATCTGGTACTTTGTGTCAGTACTGACAGAAAGTGAATATCCTGAGGGAATGAGATGTTTTTAAATAACTTCAAACTATAGAACAAAGGAAGTGTGATCCTGTTGAGCCTCCACTAGAAATCCACTTTCACATATGACTTCACCTAAATTTTTTTTCCATCCTTTGTCCCCAAGATCAAGTATTCGATTATAAATTAAAAACACTCATATTTTGAAAAAGGCAAAATTCAGTGGAAACTAAAACAAATTGCTTCCTATCTGCATAGGATGTACTCTTTCACACAGCTTCTCATCTCTCCATTATTTTAGTCTACAGTAACGACCTGTGGGTTTGCGTCCATTCAGTTCCTGCAGAACAGCGTTCTGTGTTCTTTGTTAAAGTGTTGCAACACATCTATTTTGATAAAAGCAAGATGCTCTCCTAAGCTGCTAGTCCACTCCGAATAATAAAAGTTACCCTGTTTGAAAAAGATGGCCATTGCAAATGACAGAAGAGATCAAGCAACGAAGCTTATTATAAAAAAAAGTCTATGATGATGTCTACCTGTGACTCCACTGAATCTCAAACATAACCAAAGAAGAAGAGGTTAAAAAGAACCTTAGGGTACACAGAACAAGAATTCAGATTCATTTAACTTGATGAAGCCATGTAGCAATAACATAAATACTGAAATCTGTGCTTACAGATGGATGAAGCAAACTTCATACCATTGCTGCTTGTTTAAAAGCTGCAAGCCAAGTATTTTGAAACACACATGTAACCGGCATTAATTGTAATGAATTCTTTTAGGTATTCAAATATCTATTCTATCATGAGTACTCAACATTATTTATCAAACAAGACCTGAACATCCAAGGAAGTTCCTTTCATTTCATAGCCAGCTTTGTGCTAACAGGCTTTGTCAGTTATGTGGACAAAAGAAAGCTGAGTAATCTGTTTCAGAGATTCAAAATAAAGAGAATAAAGATAACTGCAAAAAGGTATTGCTACTGGACACGCTCGTGTTTCACGTGTAAAAAAAGGAACACTGAAAACTACAATATAGAACTAACAAGTAAAAGATTGCTGAAAGCAACACAGAAACAGTATATTTCCAATCAAGCAAGCAGTACTGGTTGTTTCAGTTAACTGCATAAGAGTAAAATAAATAGCTAACAAAGCATTTGCAAGTATGCCTTTAAAATACGTTTCAATACATGGAGCAATAAAGCAGATATTGTCAGTTTCTACAGGGCAATTAAACCTCGTTGCTGAGAAATCAAATAACTAAGTTAAGCTTACCTTAAATTATTCTGTTGACCTGATGGAATGACACTGTAGTAAACTGGCATTCCGGTTGGGGGCAATCCTTGATTTGACTGACCAGGAATTATAACAGGCTGTTGATACGTCTGCTGGGGCACTGCCTGGGAACCTTGAGGCACTGAAACCTAAAAATTGAGAACACATTAAGACTTCCTTGTGCAGACAATGTTTCGTTCCGCCTCTTGTTTAAAACTTTTGCTTCACATCTCAGTTGTCTTTGGTTATTGTTACTACTTTTTCCAATTTCTATCCATATGTCACTTTGAAACATACTTGCAGATTTCGCCTATTTACAAAACAATTGTAAACAAATTAAAAATAGATCACTCCAAATGCACAGATTGGAAAGTTCTGAGTAAATTACCCACCTGATAAGATGGCACTGAAGGATATGGAACAATCACACCTTGAATTTGGTTCCCAACATTGTTGTGTTGGCCACTGACTAGACTTTGATTCTGAGTCTGTTGAACTCCAACTAAACCCTGGTAGTTTTGCTGCTGGTTAGGCAAAACTTGGTAACCTGAAATTATACATTTGAATGTTATTTTGAAATAATTATATCTGAACAAATTTTATGCACAGTTGCCTATATGAAGAGGTACATGTGGCATTTTCCAGTGGCTTTCTACATCTGCTTTGTAAGAGTTGAACTTATCATGCACATAAAAAGAAGCCAACATCAGAAATTAACAGATTTATTCGTTTGCATCCATCTAGCATCAGCATTAAATACTTCACATCCTATCTGCAGTGCTGCTCTCATGTGCTTGCAGTGTTTACACTCTAGTGAGTTACATGTGTTAACACCTTGATTTGCCTGGTGAAAGTAGAAGGCATTTGAACAAGGCATGCCAGATTACATTAAGAGACAATCAGTTGTCAGTTGTTATAAATAATGCTGTTTGAGGTACACCAGCTTTGAAATTCTGGTTGTGATAACTTCTGCTAGCATCCCAGGTGCCCCAGAGATAGAAATAGCAGTGATTCAAGGCTGAAGCACACCTTGCAAGACATACATGCAAGTCCTTTTCAAAAGGGCCATTTCTAATCTGAAGTATGGAATATTAAAACAATTAGGAACTGAGAGAAATCTTCCAGGTAAAAGTCACATTCATATACAATGAAAGACATTTAATACTTAATATTACCTTGTGGGGAAAAAAAAAGGAAAAAACCTGACTTCGATATTCACTCCCGTGTTGTGATTCTACAACCATTTATTATTGCTTAACTGGTACCCTCTACTATCTTCCAAAAGCATCCTAAACAAATAAGTAAATAAATAAACCCACAGGTCTGAGTGCCAAACAGCAAATGGCATCTGTGCATTTATTATGCTCCAGCCCACTGTGCCTCACATTTTTTTTTTTAAATGCATATAGGAGATAACTGCTACCATGATCAAAACACATGCAGAACAGAAGTGAAATTCTTTTTTCCCCCTACTCCACCTTTAAGGCTATGTGCTTAACTACTTACCGTACCAGCAAAACCCCCTAGCTATTAGTGTGGCTGAGACAGTGCCAGAGACTACTATAGAGTAACAAAATGAGGCTTGTCCAGATGAACTGATGGCAAAAAGAGTCTGTATCCAACTCTAATGCATTCACATTCTAACAAATTTGGCATTGCCCATGCTCCCTGGCTTGATATGGAACTATAATTAATACAGCAAATAGAGCCATAAAAACTCACTTGGATTTTGTATCTGCGTGTTTAAAATATTGGTTGGTCTATTTTGTAAATAATTATTCAATTAACACAAAACAAAACCCAGGGATGTTCATTCATTACATATGTTCAGGGTACAACAAACGTGAATTAAGTCTCAGCTTTTACAGAGATTGCAACAATGGAGACTGACAGACTGGTAACATCATCAAATATCATTTGAGAAAATTAAAGGGAAGAAGGTTCAGTTAATTATGAGCGCTGTTCATTAGAAACACAGAATACACAACATGCTTTCAGAGTACTATACAATTCAGAACAATGCATGCTTGAATGAAGACTAGTAATTACAGTTTTTAATAGCTAAGCTTGAACTGCACACAAAAATCTCTCATATCTGTAAAAAACAAAACACTTAAGTGTATTTTCTTGCAGAATGATCTACAGCACCTAAAAAGCAACAATACAAAGCTGCAATATATGATAGACACAATCAATAATACATCTGCAATCTAAAGCCCTTACTTCCTAGCCTTTGTAATGTAGCTGTGAACATTTGTCACTTTTTTCTAGCACTTCCAGTGACAGATGTAATCAATTTTGCAAGCGGAGAGAACTGGAACAATAGAAATTGACTGCCAAGAAAGTTCCCCACTGCATTCCAAAGAATATTCTATTTTTAGCACCACAGTTTCACCTCTGCATTGAAAATGATATAACAGAAATGCAGCACTCAGCAGAAAAAGAAAACCCACACCTGCCATACCGGACTGTCTCCTAACAGAGAAATAGTCCAAAGCAGAAATATTCCAAAGTGAAAGAGAGCTTGATATTTACATAATTTAAAATGAATCACTTAATATAAGCTAGCAGACAGAGTATAGAAATATATCTTCTGAATGATACATTGAGAGTGAGAACTGGCTTTTAGTCAAGTACACAGCAGTACAATAACCTGGTTAGCAAGTGATGACTACAGCTTGATACCAACTACTGCAACAACAGCTGTTGTTACAACTGTAGGAGCTTTATCACTGGCCATTTTGTAGCAGAAGCCAGCTGAACTTCAGTTGATGTTCCAAACAGTAATTGTAGTCCAGTTCAGATTTTTAATCAACCTGTCATTAGGTCTCATGGTAACTTGGCCCTCACGATTATGAGGACAAGAGATGCTACTTTCTTAAAGAGTGTTTCCTCCTATTTACGTATTTGGACAAACAAAGCATTTAAAATAGAAGCGATAAACCTAACACCTGAAACCCCTTTAAAAAGGAAGCCAGGAAGCAGCTGAAAAAGAGACCGGTTCACTGTGAGAAATATAAACCTCTCAGACAGTGTTACGGCCCCGAATTCAACAGCTCAAAGTCAGGCCATCCCATAATGTTAAACCAAACGTGGTTTCAGTTGCCATGCTCTCAGAAGCTGTCATCTTTTATCCACATTTGTTTGGAAAATAATTTCATAGTTAGTAAGCACTTTATAAAATGAATAAACCCCTGTAAGACACGATCTGCTCACTCTTGTTCTTGACCAGATATAGACTCAAAGAACATCTGGAGCTGGAAGGGACCCAGCCTGAGGGACTCAATGCTGCACTGGCCAAGCAGCATGTTGCCTTTCACCTCAAACACAGTCACCAATACTGAGCCCCAACCATTTCAGATGTAGCTTTAGGTCTTATTACATATACCGGTCAATATCCAGATACCGTTAGTCGATGGCCAGAAAAATGATTTACTCCATATTGTATTAAACAGCAATTTAAACAATAAAAGTATCTTTTGTTTGGAACTTTCAGCAGTTAGACACATCTCTCTGATTTTACATCATTTCAAGTTATTAATTCATCTTATTTTACAAGCAACTAATTTTTTTTTAGCAACTAAGTTACCAGTCTTTTGCTTTGTCTGAATTATTCAGTTTTAGACTAAAAAATTATCCTGGAACTTAGCAGCATGGGCCACTCACAGTAATGGCTCAGATCTCAAGTTTCATGAACAACTGACTCAAATTGTTCTGCTTCAGTTGCACACTGTGTCCAGTGTGAACTTTTATTTGAAATCATGAGGCAAAATAAATTTTAAAAGCAGAGGACAAGATGTATGCCGGGTATTCTAATGAAATGCTGAGTAACTTCAACAAACCTGTCTGCTGTCCAGGCTGTGCCAATGGTTGGTTTTGCTGTGTGTTGTAATGGACAGAAACAGGTCGATATTGTTGACTGGAGTGTGGATACTGATTGGGGGAACAATAACAGGCTGGCATCTAGAGACAAACAACAGTTAAAGAGCTTCAGTACCTGCAGGTTTATAGAAGGCAGACACATAAACAGAAGAAGAATGACAGGGTAAACGAAAGATAGTCACAAAACTTTAGTGATGCTTTAGCAACTTTTTTCCATATAAAATCTCTCTTTAATGGCTGATTTCTTGGACTTCCAATGTAGAAAGGAAAATTCCACAATATTACATTCCCCTATGTAGGCACTGATTTCGTGAACTGCTTTTAGCAGGCTTTGGTGACTATGCATGCCATTTCAGTCAATGCCAGAAGAAAGCAACCCCGTTACTTTTAAAATGCAGCACCATTGGTGAAATCATGGAGAAAGATGGAGGGAAGCTGATTTAGTATCTCAGGACCAATTTCCACTTGAAGTTTTAAAATATTTCTACCAATAACAAAGTGTATGTTTTTGGTGGGGCTTTTTGTTTGTTTTTTAAACCAGCTACACATAAATAGGCAGACTTTACAGAAAGCACACTGATGAAACAGCATGATTAGTTTCTAAACACAGCTTTCAGTAGAAAGGAAACAAAGCCCTTGTACCTGTGGCACAGGCTGCTGCATATATCCCTGCTGCGGAAGGACCTGCTGGCTGACAGGGTGGCTGGATGGAGAGTAGCCCGGAGCAGAAACCGGCTGGCCAGAAGGTGGTGGAGGTGGAGCAGCTGCAATGATATAACCAGACTGCTGCGGGGGCTGCAGGACAACAGTGGACTGGAACATAGTGGTGTGAGGTTCAGCTGGATCAGCAGGTGGCTGACGGGCAAGACTCATATGGCTAAACTGTGATCCTAGGTTGTCTTGCTGTAATAATTAAAAAAAAAAAAAGTTACATTTGGAAATACTTAAAAAAAAAAAAAGTAGGCAAATATCTTAAACAAAAGGTTTCAGATAGGAATGTCTTAAATTACTGCACAATAGCAACATCAGCCAAAGAAGAACAGGGAAGAACATGATCAGAACACAGTAGTGAAGTGTCTTCAGTGCTGACAGTGGGAAAATACATCCACATTCAGAGATTCCTCTCACTTCAAATACTTGATTTTTTTGGATTACATCTGCCTCTATCTACTTAACTGCAAGAATTCAATTGTCAAAAATACATTCTTCCAATTGGACTTCAAATTCTGCATGAAAACACAGAACCCCAGCTAAAACAGCAAAAGGCTGTACTGACAAAACAACTTTTGGTTTTAAGAGCTTAAGTTAATGAGGCTTTAATCCTGGATAACAAGGTACATTTGCCAAACTTGGTGTTGTACGGTGCACTTGATTTCATGCTAAAAAATTAATCCTCACAACAGCTGCAAAAAAGCCATTCTAGAAATTACTTACTATCTGTTTTTTTTTACATCTGAAACCATGGTACTGATGGCACTGGGCACTGCACAAGTCTTGTGACATTTGAAAACTACTACTGTAACTAAGCCTAAGCACTTGTTCTTTATAAGAAATTCAACATCAAACAAATTACCAGCATCCCAGAAATTAAAAGTTATCACTAGTATTGTCTTGGTTAGTAAATGTGAAATTTCACATTTCAAAAAGCAGTCTCTCTAACTGTGAAAAAACTCATAAAAACTTCAGAAGCACCTGATCCTCTCTCACATCATCCTGAAGATAAGAGGCAATCAAGAAATACTAAGTTCAATTTTTGTCTTTTACAGATCATCTGTGTTCATATTTTATGATGACACTTTATACTTCTAGCCTTGGAATTATTCATCCAATACATGAATTTGCATGTGAAATGTTATTTGGAATACCTCTGAATTTAGAACATCTCTGTTTTCATTCTATCAACAATTTACATTTCCCTATGGCACTTCTGGAATGAGGCCTCTTAACACAACCATAATGCTTTTCTGCATTGAACTTTACATACTGCTTCTCACAAGGTCCAGGTAAGAAAGGATACTGATATTTAATTATGACGTAATATTAACTCTGAAAATGTCTAAAGGACAAAAACCAGCAACACATTTGTATTATACTGTTAATACAAGTAAATCATCATCTGGTCAGTTATTCCTACAGTGACACGTACAGTACAAATGATGAACCACTGAAACGTTATTGTCAAAACATGGGTAAACCCAACCTTCCTGTTACCGACTATGGATAATAATTCATTTAGATTATGAACCAGAGTCGATTAATCCTTTTCACTATGTTACATAAGTTGCTATCAGTAGAAATACATTTTTGAAACTGACAGCACAATTTAGTATTCAAACTCACTTCCTGAATACAAAATGGCTTGAAACCATCATAAACCTGGAAGGAGTTTCATTCTTTGTTTTAGCAAGCATATGCCTAAACAATGATTGCAGATTATAGCACAAAACTTGCTTCTGAATGAGCTGCTGCTGGAAGCAATGCATTACATGGGTTAAATAACCATTCTCATTTAATTAACTGAGAAGTTATACACAGTGCAGTTGACATGTACTCAAACTCTAAAATAACATGAGAAACAATGTTGCTGAAAAGAAAGCACCCCTAATGAAGTGCAATTCCTTTTAGAATTGTACACCTAAAGTACAGATAATGGTTATAATATCATTTTAATTAAATGCAGGCTATTGAGTTAAGATTGAGTTAATGAGCATCTGTTGTCATATGACATGATTTATGTTGCAAGCAGTAGCAAAATACAAACTTCATCATAAAATAGCTATTGTACAACACGTAGAGCAGTTTAGGGAGTTGGAAAGCCTCAATTTTTGACCTGGGCCCTAGTTTACATTCTGCTTTGGATAATGTTTCTCCTTCAGTAGGCTTCACTTTGCCTCAGCAATAAGACTCTTAAATAATACCCATTTTTACAAGAGACTAACGGATTTCATTTCCAGCTTCTGTCTATTAAGAACAAGGGATGCTGGTGAACTGTTTAAGAGTTCTGGCAAAGAGGCTTCAAAAAGTTACCTCAATAAAACCCACCACAGCTGACCCTTGGAAAGCAATTAGGGGTCAGCAGAAGAGCAAGCAGACAGAAAGCAACAAGGATGGAAAGGATGGATAGAAAGACATTAGTCAAAAGACAAAAGGTATTGACTGGCCAACAAAACTTTGAAAAAGTTGTTTCTTAGTTAAGAAAAAAATATTTATCATTCTATACAGATATATAGAATAGCCTTAGATGTATGCATTTCTCTTGAACTTGAAATTAACAGGAAACTATTTTCCACCACTCAGGTGATATTTTACTGTGACTGAAAAGCTAGCCAGTCATTACACTGCTATCACAATCACTTACAAAGAACCCAAGCAAAGGTCAGCTTCCACTAATGATTAACCCACGCAAAAAGGAAATGAACAGAAGATATAATACCACAGAATATTGCTGGGTAGAGGAGACTGGCAGGAGCGGGGGTGGATAAGAGACTGCAGAGTACTGAACAGGCTGGGAAGAAGGCTGTAGAGGTCGGATAGGCTGAAGAAATAACAGGTTTATAAACATGGTTAACATAAGAGAAGTGAAAACAGTTTTTTGTAACAGGACAAAAAAGCAACTGTGTTCCAGTTGTTACCAGAAAGGGAAGGGATGTGTTTTTTTTTCTTTTAATTAAGCTGAAAGACTGCACAGAATTAAAATTAATTTTCAATATGGCATTTGTTTTGTTACACATTATATTGACTATAAACTAAGTCAGCAGATTGCTTTTGTTTAACATTTATTATGTTGTTCAGAGAGAAATTGTTTTGAAATTATAAAATAAGAAGTAGACCTGCATTCTAAACAGAAGTTGTTTTAAAGCATCTGAAGACAGAATCAATCTATTAGCAACCACAAATTAAAACATATTGCTTTTATTTATTCCCCAATATTGAAATATTTTATGTGCACTCTGGTCATTTAAACACCAGAGAGCTAGCCTGTCCTTCAGCATGTGCCACTGTAAGTAGGACAAACCTAAGTGCTACTACAGAGGCATTCACACTGAGCAGTTCTAAGCTACCTCTTTGGTGCCAGCAGTACAACCTGACAGTACAGTCCAAGAATTTCTGACTGAAAAGTAAGCTTTATGAAAAAATACTTCAACTGGACTAACTGCCTACCTTGCTGACCACGTGACAGGGGTTTGTGTGTGGGTGTGAGTACATGTATCACAGGATGAAGACAGAACCGTTTTTTCTTTTTTCTATAATCTTGATACCATAACATTTTCAGTACATCATTTTATTTTCTATATTCTTAAGAAAAGACTGCCTACCCTGCTCAGTTATTAAAACTGACAGTTTTGAGAACTATGGGGAAAAATTCCATATACTCATATCTGTGCAGCTATTCCTGCTTCTATAGCATGTGTCAACAGAGCAAACCTGCTAATCCCTTGTAAGACAGCAGTACAGCAGTATCAACCATCAATGCAAGCAGCATATATTTGACATGTGCACCTGTGAGAGGATGTGATTAGCTGCTGGCTGTTGCTGAGGTGGTGGGGGAAGAGGTGGCTGTTGTGCAGGTCCAGGCACTTGGGTCCTAACAGGTTGCTGAGGCATAGGAGGATTGTACACAACTGGAGTGCCATCTGGATTAAGGAATGGCTGACCTGAAAGGTTGAGAAAGAACAAACACAACCAGAGACAGACAGCTCTATTATCCAAGTCTGGAGAAAATTAAGATAAATACAATTACAGCAGACAAAATGAATAACATTTAGAAATAAAGTCATACTGTTTCATATCAAATTTATGCCAAATCCCCACAACTACATTTACAATGGCAAACTATATGCAGCTAAAACATGTAAATGAACATTTAAATTAGACAAAGAAACTCAGCACTGACTTAATGAACATGTAAACATCTGCCATACCCTGACAGTGCAGACAATTTATTTTTATTAAGTGCACTGAAAAAGGGCAGAAGCAGTAAAGGACAACTCTACTAAAACAGTATTTTAAGGAACTTTGAAAAGGCAATTAAATGAATAACTCCAATTGTTTTGAACATCAACTGAAACATAGGGCAGAGTAAAGGCAATACCTGTATAAAATAGACACAAAACAGAAGCAGCAATTATATCCCCATAATTGCTAACAAAGTTGAAATACTTCTATTCATAAATCAATTCCTTCAGCTTTCCAGTAAAATAATGTAATACTATTCTCCTATTTAATAATTTGCAACTTCAATATTGAAGCACCCCATTAATGCCATTTTAAAATAAAACAACTTAAAAGTAAATTATAAATAAACAGTAACTTGTTTTGTTGCCTAGGTTAGGGAAAGGAAAAAAACAAACACAACAAAACCCAAAGGTACAGCAGATCAGCAAGAGCCCATATTTAAGTTAGAATCATAACTTGAGAGTCCAGCTAGTTTTAACAAACATCAAACAGTCAATTATAGAATTCTGTTGCTTTTCTGAGGTGAGCGCAAGTAAAAAACGCTTACAGCATGAAAAACTGTTTCACAGTCTATTCTTTCTTTGCCCTTTCCTGCTGCTATGTGAAAGTCTCACCAAAATAACTGGGAAATGACCAACTGTACAGGAGGAACAAAGTGAATCTAATCACATGCAAAATGTTGACATAGACAACAATAAGTGAAATGAAGATGACTCAAAGACCACTACTTAAACTGTATCATGTTTCAGATGACACTATCTGCAAACTGATAGTAGCCTTCCAATGTCTGCAGTTATCTGTTTTGTTTACAGCAACTCTGAAGATTTTAGTACAGTCATGCTATAAACTCATAATGTGAAAAACGAGCCAATATCTTCATATTTTCTGCAGAGCACAGAGCACACAAATGCCTACAAATGCTACAAAGTTTTGCTTTCCTAGCAAAATTTGATCAAATTGCCACACTTCTGCTCAGATGGCCAACGTCACAATGAAAAATTCACATGTAAGATGTGCAGTGGTCCTCATTATGCCTAGAAGCAAAGTTAGTGCTATGTCCAGAATCTATACCTGAGATAGCAAACAATTCCTCCTAGAAATGCAATGGCTGCCTAGAAAAATTAGCTGCTACAGTCAGCTGTAACCAAATTCTATTAGGACCAGCATTAGCTATTCTTTAGAGGGATTTAATTAAGAGAAGCTTTAGTAGCATATCAATATGAAGATTCATTAATCAACTAGTTTTCTAGTTTTGTATACAAGAACAGCAACTGATGTGTATTATAGAAAAAGAAAATTATTTAGCTACGTGAGAGAAATAAGTGATTACTTTAACAACAGCAATCAGAAAAAATCAGTTTTACAAAAGTACATGCAATTATATTCAAGTATAATTAAGTCTATCTAGAGAATGAGAAATGCATCCTGAAGAATTTCCTCATCTAGAAAGGAAACAAATCTATATACTAAAAGTGAGATATAATCTGTGTTGCACAGAAAAAGTAAAATCAAATCTTCAGAGTTCCTTAGCTTCCACAGCAAGTAAAAGGTTGATTTTTTTCTTTTTTTTTTAAATCAGGCAAGAAGTTACACATCTCTGCATCTACGTTACGAAGTTTCATCCTCCTACTTATTAAAAATATTAATATTGGCCAAATACACCAACAATGACTTAATCCTTGTTTTAAACTGAAACAGAGGTTTAAAAATAGCATATAATCCATCCTTATTTCTGTCATGAGTTTATAGAAATGTTTATCGTGCAAAACAAAGGATAATGAATTCTTTCAAGTCTGTGTGAATATTTGCTCAGGAGCTCTTCTTTCAGTGAAACTGTTTTATATTAGCATTGAAAAAGACTCTTCCCTCTCCCCTTATTCTGTATGCTAGATAATAAATGACATATTGAAGTATTTTGTACTAGTCACTGTTACAATACGTTAAACCTATAAATTAAAACCTGTAGCAAAATCCAAAGTGAGTTTACTTATTCCTTTTATATAAAAGTCATGCTTCTTAAATTACGTGTACTGAACAAACATAAACACCAAAAAATAAAAAGAAAGGACAGTACTGAAATTAACTCTTATATAAACACTTGTACATTTTTGTCTGAGTTCTCAATTGTAACAAGAACACCCACGAGCAGATACCAACCTGTTTGAGGGTTGATCAGAATACTGCCAGGTGGAATGCCTGTCGCTTCCAAGGGAAGCAAAAAGAAGCTAGTGCTAGTAGGTGCCACTTGCCCATTTATGCCACCATCAAAGGAAAGAGAGTTACTAGTGCTGACAGTTGGATAGACGGCAGACGTGCCATGAGAAGGCTGGCTTAGAGCTGGCACTGGAAGAGGCTGCTGGGTGTGAGAAAGAGAACCCGTGGATGACCCTACACTACTAGAAGACTCTGAACCTAGGAAAGGAGTAATGAGAAATTGTTTTTACCTAAAGACAGAAATATCATGCTCACTTATATTTATATATATGTATACATACACACACAAACTTTTAAATGCTTACCCTTAAAGCTAAGCATAAGCACATCATTAAACAGTGGCCTTGCCAATGAAATTCATTCATCTCCCCTGGAATACCATTATAAGATTCTTTCGGTAAACCAAGGGTCAATTCAGCACTGCTTTGCACTTCAATCATCTCTAGATCTGATTTCTGGTCAGAAAATACATCTGTATACATGCACATGCACTACTGTGCAGTTCTTCCACAGTTCTAATAACTGATTGCTCACACATTCCAAAAAGATGCATGCATACATATTGACGTACTCAAGGGTTTACATACACCAGTTGTGCACACACAGTTGACAGTTATCCTATACATGCAGACCATTGGATAACTCAGATCCATTCAGCCAAACATCCCTTCAGATACACCACTTACAGTACATGCTCTATAGACACAGTCTACATGCAAGGAATGACTACTTTTTCTGTGGCTACTACATGTCTGAGATCTGTCTCACCTGATGGACAAATTGCAGAATACTAAAATTCCCAACACACTCTTCCCAACCTCCCCTCTCCCCTGGCAATTTTAAGGCTGAAATAAAAAATGCAGCTAGAAGAAAAATGAGTTAATATGGTATTTTTAACCTGAATTAGTCTTATTTGAAGTTCAAAAAGAATACAAAATTGCTTAGAGAAAGCAATTATTTTACAGTTGTGAATGGCTATAAACATTGCAAGGCAGTGGAGAATCAGACCCTGAGCTTTCTGAAAGCTAATGCATGCTGACAAGAGCAGTTTTCCAGAAGTCCAATATGGAATGGTCTATAGAATTGCACAGTTTCCTAGAGACCTCTAGCCGTACAATCCACCACACTTTTAATTAAGTCTTCGCTATGACACTTGCAGGACTTAGCATATAGAAGTTTCAATGTAATAACTCTTATTAGCAGCCTCTATACAATCTAGAAGACTGGGGTAAAACATATTTACCATTTTAAGTCACCTTATTGTCCTTCAAAACACATTCTAATTGCAAGCTTTTCATTTGTTAGTATGAAAAATTAGTACAGCTGCAAGCATATGCTGATGCTGTTAGCTTTTTTTTTTTCTATTGCTAAAGTGAAATGCAAAGCTAAAATTTGTAAATTGTGCAAAATAATGTCATCTTCAGGAAACACTCCTGATTTTACCAGTTACTTTGTTTAGATTTCTTAACAAAGGTAGCTACTTCTAGATTATGTAGAGAAATTAGCCTGAAGTCATCATAGTTAAAGCCAGTTGCATCCTTTATAAAAAAATGAACATTCTTTCTTTTGATTAATGTTTTTAAACAAAAGGTTTCTGAGAATGTACATGATTTCAGAGTTTCAAAACAAATGTAGAAGTACTCTTGGAACATATATATATATATAATTTTTTTTTTTTTTTACACATAACGGAAAAAAAATCTAGTTACTGCATTGAAGGTGTGGTAGTATATCTACAGTTAGTAAAAGTTTCAGAGAAAGTAAAAAAAAATTCACAAATTCTCCTTAGAAACAAGTGTTACAAATGACAGGAAGGCCAACTACAATACAGATAAGCAGTAACATTCTTCTCTTCTGATTTCTACTTCTCACTTTGACGTAGCACATCTGTGACCCACCCATCTACTTCAAGACTCAAAATTCTGCACAGCTAAGATGATCTCTTATATCAAATTTATTTACCATTTAGAATACAAATATTTACTAAATGTCACTTTCGATTGACAGAAGATTTATGTCCTTATTTGCTGAGATTTTGTTTTGACATTAACTACATATGAGCACACCTTTGAAACCCAAAGGCTTAAAAAAAATTCGTATTCTTTTTTCCAGAATTTGTGAAGCTTACAATTAAACTGTACACTTTGTTCCATTGTTCTGGTTTTTTTTTCCAGCAATCTAAAAAATTAAAGTAAACTTTTTAAGCATTTAAATCCTGGCAATGGTACTGATCAAAACAAACAATGATTTATAGGTTTTTATGCTATAGTATGCTAGGAGGATAGCAACTCAGATTCTTAAGACTGCACAAAGCAGCTTTGCTGTGATGGAGTTGAACTCCAAATACATTTTGATTTGGTATTAAGTACATATGTTGATAAATACCCTCAAATTCTTTGTAATTTTGTAATGTATTTAATTTAAAGCCACCAGTAATTAAGTTTTAAGTTCTACTTCCTAAGTCAAAAGTCTTCATTTAATTTGTAACCTGAATTCTAATTCTCCAAGGCACTTACACACTTAAGGCCTCGGTCAGTAGTCACTCTATGCACGCAGCACCCACTGAGACCAGAGGGAGCTGTACGCATGGAACTCCTACAAGACCAAGGCTTCTACTTAGCACACATCCACAATACGCGTCAAACATCAAACCAGCAGGTGCTTCACTGCTAGGTAACTATGTACAGATTTCATAATACCTGTCTCAGATAGCCTGCCTGTGCTTTTGCTGCTTCCAGAGCTATCTCCTCTTGTCAGAACTGAGATCCCACTGAAGCTGCTGGCCTTTGTTACAGCTGGCTTCAGACTGCGGATGGAACTATCCGAGTCGGTGCTGCTCCAAGGACGGGGCTCACAATACTTCAGCTCGTTCTCAGTACTGCTCTGATGGCTGTTGGCTGATCTCCCTGATGCTTCTTTATTGATTCTGCAAGTTATAAACTAAAATTTTAGCACAAGCATCAATTGCAAAATAAAGGGAAAGAAGAAAAGAAAGGTGAAATGCATGCAGAATACTTGGGGATATATATATATATATTTTTAGAGAATGCATCAAATACCTAAATATCTGTCGTCTTTGTTGTGTACTATTAGTTTCTTCCTCCTGGATTCTGTTGGCATTTTAATAAGATAGCTTAATATTTATTAAGAAATTAGAAAAGTGAGACAGAATTGAAATGCAAATTTACTTACCTTTTATCGGTGAAATAATTCTCTTGGGAACACAGGGACTGAGCGGCAAAAAAAAGCGTAGAAATAAACATTAATTGCATCTAGAACCCCTATTATGGCATAGTAACAAAACAAATTGCAATTTGAAGTATTTTCTGTTAGCTATGAACTTTGATAGCTTTCTTCATATATAAAACTGCCTGAAAATGTAACCTCTTTGGTGAATAATTTCCATGGTATGGGGGGAAGAAAAGCCAGTATAAAAAGATGTATCTGTAGGAAGTTAAAATTAACTTCAGAATAGGACTGATCAATTCATTTATATCAGTATTTTCTCTGAAGCTGCAATTCCTTGAATTAGGCCTTTCCTCCATACAACATCCAGCTGATATGACTGCGCAGGTCTGTTAGCAAAATCTTGGTGGCCTTCTCCTCTACCTGAAAGCGTATAGTAATACTACTGGCTACTGCAATAACTATACTGAATTCATCAGATATAGGCACACATACAGTAAAAAGCAAAAAAGGCTATAACAACTTTAATTATATTGTTCTTTATCAAGGACTTCTAACCTTTGGTATAAAGCTTTCTAAGGGTACAATACATGGTACGCAAAAAGAAAAGGCTAAGACTCCATCCTTTTTGCTTGTAACTACGGTGAACAAAATGATTTTTGGAAAACATGGGTACGGCAAATCAGCCTCTCATTAGAACTCATTACACCTACAGAATAAGAATATTACAAATGTGTGAGAGCTACAGATAAATGGCAGAAAAGTTGGTTGAAGTAATCAACTTTGCAAGACAACATTTACTTCTAATAATATTGAATGAAACAGAAACTCTACTTGCAAAAAATGCAAGGCTGAACAACAATTTACTAAGTGGCACTATATGATGCTCTGGAATAAATCAATGGATTTGTATGGCTCACATTATCATTAACACCACAAACTTATTAACTAAACTAGAGCTGCAGAATTTTCATCCCACTTAACTCCACTCAAGATACCAGACTTCCAGATTTCTGACTCATTTTGCACATGTGGAAATTCAAATTCTTTTATTGCTACTGGTCATAAGATGTGTTTGAAATAAATAGGTTTTTCTCACCTGTGTCTAACAGCAAAAGAAATGAAAATGATAATTATTGCTCTCAGTAATACTTGTAATGTCTACAGTATCAAAAATTAAACCTAAATTTCATTAAGAGGCAAAATAATGCATTGAAGGCAGTAATGCTAAAGAATATATGAAAGTGTTCTTGATGTTTCTTTGGGCTTCGTGCAGTAACAATGAGAGAAAAATCAATAACTTCCCAGAAACTTCAGCATCATCTAAAAATTGACTTCAAGGCACACTAATGATGATCTGCTCAGTACTCTTCTGATATAGAAAGTTTCCTGAAAAGAAACATCTCTTAACAAGCACACACATGTATGTGAAGTGTTCATATAAAAGACAGCATGCTTTTCTTTGATACGTACGTCTTGTGCAAATATTCTTTCTCTAGCTCTCTGATACTCTTCTTCACGTTCTTCTATGGATTTACTTCTTCTGTCATCTTTTAATCGTATTCTCATCTAAATTAAGTGATAAAGTGTCAACTTACACATGAAAGTAGTACACAGATACATTGTCCAATACAACAAACAGAAGTGGAAAGTAATATTTATTCACCTGGTTGTCATCTTTGTCTAAACTAGAGTTATCTCTTTTAAGGATGTACCGCTTCTGAAAGTCATCACTCTTCTCATCCTTTATATGCTCACAAAACTTTTGGTCAGGTCTATGAAAAGTTGTTAAAAAGAAAAATTTATGGACTTGTAAAGATACACCATACATGGTGGAACCAACTGAAATGTGTACAATATATTTAATAGTCTAACATAAGTGACATGTACAATATATTTAATAGTCTAACAGACGTGACAGATTGTGGTTGTCTAGGCAATGGGAAAAATACCAAAAACGTGTACTGTTGTGTACATCTGACAACTCCTGTTCCTGATGCATGACAAACCTGCTTTTAAAATCGCTTCCTCCTTCAAAGCATTTGCTTCAGTTTCCAACTAAGGTGGGAAGCAACCACATGCCCTTGGGGAACCAGAAGTGTTCTTGAATCCAGACTGGTGCCATGCAATGAATATTGGGCATGCACGGAACTGAAGACAGGTGCTTTCTGTTAGAGCTGTAGTATACCTCAGAATTCATTTCAAGGGAAAATGGATGATAAGGAGATATATAGAGAGGAGAAAGCATGACACTTACAAGCTTCTAAAACATAATTAAGTAGAAATAAACAAGAGAAGAAAAATGACAACAGTGCAGACAAGCAAGAGCTTCATGAGATCAAAGTGAGGAAAAAGCAATATATATTCTTTTGGTACTTTATCTACTTTGTGAAAGGAAGTGAAATATTTTGCAAACTTTTTTTTTTTTAATAAAAAATGGATACCAACTACCTAGACAATGAAGCTGCTATGACTACAGTAAGAGTGTCTCAGACAATCAGGAAGAATTTGCCTACTGAAAGACAAAATGTATATGTACTCTCCTCTGTATCTTTACTTGTTTACTCAAGGCATTTGTATAAAATCAGGAGGACTTTTTCTGTGAAACAGTCAAGCCTAACTATTAGTTACTGGATGCCCAAATATAATTAGCAGGCATTTCAGAGAACCTTTAGACTGTCTTACCTCTTTCTTTTTAAGGTCCCTGAATTTACTGCCCTGCAATCACCAACTTCCCACTCCACTGAGACGTCCCAGTATGCACTGGGTTGCTGATGTCAGTAACATCACTGATCGGCGCTGGAGCCGGGAATCTGCCTATGAGGAAAAGGTAAGTTTGGTTTTATTCAACATGGAGCAGATCTCCAAGGTTTTCTTTCTAAATTCTTATTTTATATCTGAAGTGATTTAAAATAAGAATACTGAAAACATTAAGACTCTTCTTGTCTGCAGGTTGGATGAAATGCCTGCTAATTAGTAACTACACCTACATGGGGCTTCCAGAGGCCAGTTAAAAAAAAGCAATAATAATAAATTAAAAAATAACAACAAGAAATCATATTTTAAAAGTTCTTATTCCACACTTGTATGTGTGAAGCTTCAGTCTACGGATGCCAGTAGATGCAAAGACAACAGATTTGAAATGTATGCCTTTGTAATTAATTTCTGATAGAGTATGTAGAGCCAAACCAAAAATAAATACAAAAAGGCTTAAGTTTATCTAACACATATTTAGGCCCTATATAATTTTCTAATAAATTTGAGAGGGAAACTATCTGCTAAAGAAAAATTTCAGTATGGTACGTTGTTTCAGTTCTACTGACTCTTAAATTAGGATAAATTTGGATAATAAGATTTTATTCCTTCAAAGCTGCAGAGAGTCAATGATGAGGATGCAGGAGCTGTGAACTCGTACTTTCATGCTCATATCAGAATATTTCAAGAAAAAAAGTGACATGCAAATTTACTAAGTTAAAGCTAGAAACTAGGTACACAAAACTTAAATACAGTCAACACATTAGCCCTTCATCTTTCTGTGGTGAGAGAAGGAGGAGACAGAGCAAGTGCAGAATACAGAATAGCTGGGTCCTGAGAGCAGAAGTGTCAACTACACATGGAATTTGCTGATGCTCTGATTCCAACGCTAGCATTTTGTAAGTTTTCTCCAAGAACTCCCCAGCCATCAGAATAAAGTAGCATGCAGAGTTGTTAACCTGGTTGACACTTCCACTGTTTGCCTTCCTTGTTACATTTACTTTGTGAGGTTGTGAGAATGCAGGCAGCATTATTCCAACAACAGGTTTCAAAGCTGAATTTTTTCAGTAGATTTTTACAGTACAAAAACCAAAGCTCAGTAAGTCTTTTCCCCTCTGTTCACCCTATCAGAACATGGCCTGTTCTAAGATAAGGGCTGGTCCTGCTTTGATCCAAACAAAAGGAGGCACTTGAAGCTGGTATCAATCTTTAAACAGATAATAGTAGATGTAAGTTCATATTTTATGGAAACAACATATTTTTTCATTGCTAAATCTTTAAATATGCAACAGATCACATTTTTATGTAACACTCAGAACACCTCTCCTTGCTGCATGCTACCTAATGAACAGACAAGACCCTCTTGCTGCAGATACAGCATCATTATATCTCAAGAGTTAAATGTTGTACCATAAAGTTTTTCCAAGACTTTTACACTTACATTCTTGTATTGCTAGTTTTATTTACTATGACTGACTTCCCACTCTGGTCCACGTTGTGCTCTAATCCAAAGTAAGCAGCTACCCTGTGCAACAGCATTCTATGATAAGATGTCATTGGGGGAAACTTTTTTCTTGGAGCTCTGGAAGAAAGGAATAGTAGCTTTATTATAAACAGGAACACTCTTGAATTTTTTTTTCCTATAAGAGTACAGTACTTACTCATTATTACCAATGAAATCTAAAATTTCCTGTTCTAATTTCAGCAGCATCATTCTGTCCCTGAAAATAAAAACACAGCAACTCACATATGAGACACTCCAATAACTCCAGCTGTATTCATCTTAAGAATACACAGATAGTATCTATTATCAAGGAATGATGGAAGACTAAATAGGACCATCAGGTGTCTAATACAGTATTTATTTATTTTTAGTAGAAAGTACTCATTTTCCACTAAGCTGTATTTTATTGACCCACACTGTTCTCATCTCAGAAATCATAGTGCAAAGAGCCTGCTAGTAATCTCTTCCTGGTACTATCAATAGAAAGTAAAGTTATCAAGAAAGCTCAAGAAGGGAAAGAG
Organism: Chrysolophus pictus; assembly: GCA_037305975.1. Classification (NCBI taxonomy): domain Eukaryota; kingdom Metazoa; phylum Chordata; class Aves; order Galliformes; family Phasianidae; genus Chrysolophus; species Chrysolophus pictus. Next base: position 6,741,310 of record CM074582.1, read on the forward strand.
CGACTAGGTTGGTTCTTGTTGGTCAGCATGGGCAGCAAGATTTGCAGATGCCTCAACTGACCCCTGAATTGTATGTCACAGATCGCAGAGAAACAGATTGAGTAGGTGCTGGTAACAGAAGGCATTCCTACAACATACTTACAAGTAAGTAGTTAAAAGCTGGCACACACTGCAATGTGGTAAGATGTTAAGAGAATATAAAAAACTAAAACTGAAGATGACTGAAATGAGTATCAGTGAAACACCATAAAATAATCTTAAAAATGCATATGCCAATTTCAATATCTTATGAGCATATAATGAAACTGTCAAAAGGTCATTGTTTACACACATCAGTTAATATGACAGCAGGTAAACCCCCAGCAGGCCTTTGCCTATAAACTTCTTGTTTTCACTAGGATGATTTATGACTTCCAGTAGGGCTGAAGTAAGAGACTAATACAGGCCTATGCATTCTAATTTTTCTAATGTCTTCTATAGAGGACAAAATGTGTTGGTCCATTATGATAATCTTTTCTCTTTTGTTCCCTCCCCCTCCAATTAACTGGAATATCAATACATGGTCATATTGTAAATCATAACTAACATAAGCAACTAACAAATAACAGGAATACCTTTCACAAGAGCAACACAATTCCAATAAGCTCATTTCTTGCCTTGTATGTTAAGCCACATATTAAAATCTAGTATTAAACTGTTGAGGGAAAGAACAAACCAGACAGACAGTGTACTGCAAATTTCAAAGCAACAGAATCACATCAACTTTTCCTAACAAATGATGGACTTGGACTAGGTCAGATTTGGTTTCTGATGTGTAGATTGAAGATGCATGTGCCTATGATTTATATATTCATACTAAAAGAAGCTGTCTATAAATTCAGTACAAGATAGGTTAAAGTGAAAGAAGGCAATCTGGTATCTAACAAGCAGATGCTAAATGAGTACAAATTTTAAAGAGTATTAGAGTCTCTTCAGATAGAGCTGCACACAGACAGAACTCATTATTTGCTCATTAAACAGAAAAAGCATTTACAGCAGGTCAGGATCCTGAACCTGTGTTCATGTAACACACAAGCTACAATAGACTGGTGTTTCAGATAGTCTTCATAGCAAAATCTCATCCTAAATAATTGATGTAATGGTAAACATTTAAGAGGAAGAAAATAAAATAACAACAACAACAACAACAATAATGAAAACCAAAACAAACACACACCAACAAAACATGGTGCTATACCAAAGACAGAAAAACTGCAAGTTGATTTTGCTGATGCTTACCTGGGATTGTTTTTTAATGTATTTACTAAAAATTCATGAAGATCTATACCAGTGGAATCTGTGTACTCTTGGCTGGAATCTAAAGGTAAGGTGGAAGAAAGCAGAATTACATTTTGGGAAAAAAAAAAAAAAAAACACCAAACTTCTCTTTGTCCTAATTATTGATGAACATTGTTTTTATGGATCAATACTGTTTAACTAGTAGACATGTTGCAACACTTGCAGTTTCCACAGAAAAGGTTTGAAGCAAAGAAAAAAAAAGCTGAAAAACCCTGTCTCTCTTAATTCTCCAATTCAAGCATAACACACAAGAGACAAAAGCTTCAGTAACACTCAGTCTATCAACAACCTGCTTACATTTTGAAGGAGTATTTTATAATCTTCAGTCATCTCATTTCTATTGACCCTCCAAGTTTTCTCCAACATACTACATTGCACTGCTGTATACACTTTCACAGACCAGTAGCTGATATACAGAAAGACTGAATATTGCACAAAGAAGTACTGTAATTCAGTATGTAACAGTTTATCCTACATTATTGTTATTCTGTAGTATTAAGAACCTTCATTTTATTGGTCTTGCTTTCCACAACATCACATTCAGGAATTTCCCCACAGCCTTCAGTCTTGTTCTGGTTTCAGAATAACAATTTGTGTCACTGAAGTACTTTAACAACAAACCTTCCCTTTCACCAGCACATTCCAGAGTTACAGATCTCAGAATTATAAGCTATAGATGGTTTAATAATTTTGGAACTAGATTTCTTTCAAGAACAACGTAAGTGTCAACCTATGCCCAAGGTAGGCACAGCTCAAACTTAGGTGCCTCAGCCCGTGCTGTTCTAGGCCTTTTTGTGCTTAGTATGGAGCACAGTCCTGACAAATTAACTTCTACTAGCAACAAGGGAGGGGACTACTGCACTAAGGAGCATAAGATTCATTGGACACAGAATATAAGGCGGCCTTTTTTTTTTTTTTTTTTTAAAGGAAGCAGCAGCACAATTTTTTTGTTTTAATTTTTAGATGAGCACACACTACAGAGGTTAAGCAAGATAGCTCTAACATGATGCATTTGTTTCTTAAGGCATCATTCTGAAGACTGACATTTATAAATGCAGCCAAGTTCTGCACCCTGGTGCTTTTTGTTTCATGAATGTCTGGTTGCCAGCTGGGACAAGATGTACAGAAACGTCACATGAAGAAGGCCTCATGGAATTGAGAAAGAGACAAGACAGACAAGTGCTAGCAGCCTCATGAAAAGGATACTAGGTTCCTACATTTTGGTTGATAAGATTCCTAGATGTGACTTCTGTCTCCTTTATTTAAACCAAGAGCTGTTCAATGACTTACCAACTTACATGCACTAAACATGGCAAAAGATAACATGGACAGAGACAGTGATGATTAATTTCTGCAGTTCTATTCCAAGCAGAATAGATCTTCAATCCAGACTGCAGGAACGTTAACATGCATGCATCATACTTGTCATTCTAACTTATCGAGTTCAACCCTTACTCCAAAGGATTTTTATAATCTAGATGCTATCAAAAGTACGTGTGTGAATGACCATATAGTCAAGTGAACAAGACACAATGAAATATTAATCATTAACATGTGCAAAAATCTCTTGTGGTTCATGCAAACAGAGCATTCTTAGACAGTGGATCTCTGAAGAAACGAACTTTCAGTCATAAGAAAGCAATATCATTTTTTACATTTAAAAAATTCTTCCCTAAGACTTTTCCCATCAAGAAATCAACAAGATCATTAATAAATCCTGAAAACAGTGATTAAAAAATACAAATTAAAAGCAGAATGACAGATAGCAAACCTCTTGATAACATTTTTCTGTGCAATTTATCACTGGACTTCTCCTTTTCCGTTTCATCTTTTGCAGGCTTTTCTTCTTTTTCACAACACTGTGACAACTGGATTTGAATTTTCTCCTGTCAAAAGTAAAAGCCAGTCATCATGGAAATTATTTCAAACAATATATATCTGCGACAGAACTTTCTGCACTATGTCACCTGCAAAAATGAAGTAATAACAAGGAAAGTAACTGTCTTAATTTTCTTTCTGATCACACATATATTCTAGCCAGACAAAATGAAGTTACTTACTAGCAAAAACTATTGAGAAGACATAGAAAGTAATATATATATTTTAGAATTTTGACATATTTCCTGGCTCTGAATGCTATTTCAAAGTGAATTTAAAGTATCTTGAAACATAAAGAAAATATTTCAGTTTTCAGACAAATTTTATATACCATGTTTTTATGTAGTGTGTGCATCGTTTACATTTCCCCCTCCATTACAGAATAAAACAAATGCTTCAATCTCTGAGACAGACCAGCATTACCAGATTCACACACACAAAGATGAAATATTCAGAGTAGAAAATACCCAGGCTGAATTTGCAAATCTTAATGCAATCAAGGCTTCGATTTCTTTTGTGTATTTTGACAAAGTAGCTTTGCGAGCAGTCATCTCAGAAACCCATGTTTCTGTACAATATAGGGGAACTATCACGAAACATGTTTCCCAGATAAAGCAAAACTGAGCTTTCCTTTTGAATTCATGTGACATAACGGTTCCCTAACTATTGGACAAGTAACATCTTCTTGTCTTTAACTAAACTACTAATGAAGGACTATCATGTCTCAGACAGCAAAAACATAGTAAGATGAAAGAAATGGAGATGAATTCTTTATTGGAGTGATCCCAAGAGGTGGACTACCGATCCTGATCTGTAATAGCACTTCCTCATTCATTTTACCTGGAACCTTCTCAAACATCTCTTCTGCTTCCCCAGAGATAATTGAGTTTATCCTGTCACCCCACTGTCATCCCACTGCAGAAGATCCAACTCTTCCCAACCCAGCTCACAGAGCTGACCCACAACTATTTGCCTTCCGCTCTTCTATCCTGCAAACAGTCAGGACTTACCAAGGCTAAAGACTGTTTCATATGCAAACACCTCTTTGCACAACCTCCACTAACACTATAAAGTTAACAGTGACTGTTCACCCAACAGCTATGCAAATGCTACTTTAAAAAAAGCATGGTGATTGTCATACTAAGAGATTAATTTTGCCCTAGATCTACCAACACAACATGCTATTCTCTGTTTTACAACAGTACACTACAAAATTAAGTAAATTAAAATTTTTTGTAGTCTGATTTTCTCTTATTAGAATATTGATTGGATAGGTTTGGAGTATATAGCCAAAGTTTTTAAAAAAATCATACAGCAGTAGTTCAGTCAAAGGATTTCAGAGTAAGTAATCATTTTTATGCTCCTTTCTGCAACAAGAGCTAAAAAAGGAGAGCCATCTGAACAGCCAATTTCTACTGCCACCAATTCTACTTCAAAGTGTGACACAGAACTGCGTACCAAAGGGCATTTTCTTGTGATTTCATGCCTTAAAACCTGTAGCACCTAATTAAGCACGACATATTTCATGGAAAGTCACTGAAAAATAATTCAGCTTCTGTTCCTTAGAATTTTCATTTAATCCCACTATAGCAATAGCTGGTCTCTGTCAGCATACTGATTTCACAGTCTCTTTATTGTAAAGCAAATGACCTTCCAATCTCAAATCCTCATTGTAACAGCATGAATTATCAGCAAATTTAGACTTAAAAAAAGTCAAAAAGTAAAAACAAAACAAAAAAAACAACAAAAAACAACAACAACTAAAAAACCCAAACCAAACCCATCAAAATCTGAAAAATTTCTGCAGCTTAATACACTTGAATAGAAGCATTACAGAGCAGTTACTCAAAGGATCTACATTCTGGGTTCTCAACTTTCATCAGCACTCTCTAAAATCAGCTATGATCTGCATTTACACAAGTCAATTTAAACCGTCACTACAGACTGTTTGTTAATGGTCACCTTTTGTTTTCATTTTTCCAACTTTGGGTTGTTTCATTTCGTTACAGAAGTTCAATCTCTTAAAGATCAATTTGCTCATTACCCATATCAATATCACGGACACAAAACCAGCTTTTTCTTGTTAAGAGCTGAAATTAATCATCCTGTACTAGTAGTCATAGTTTATATATCAGTGTACAGAATCAGAACAACACCAGCAGCTAAACTTAGACAAACGATGGCAAAAGAATAAAGAATCAGTATATTACAAAGGTAAAATAAGCTGCATATATTACAAAGTGCTAAGGAGAGATTCCCACAAGACATTGTAATAAATGTCGCTTGCAGAGAATGCTTACTATGAGAGTCTATGAGTTTAAAGCATTAAATATATGGTGTCATATAGTGCGAGAGTTCTAAAAAATCCTGACGACTTACATTTGAAATATGCTGTGGATGAACAGCTCATCGAATGAGGATTCTCTCCTCTTGGAATAAGATGCAGTGACACAGCTAAGCCCTACTGCTTCAACCCTGATCTGATCTCCTAGTCAGCGTTAGCAGCCTTACAGGAAACATTACAGGATTATAAATCACAGTACATGGCATCAACTTTTCTGTTGTCTTTTTATCTCTTACCCCACATGCTGTACTGCTGTTCCTAAGGATTGGATTTTTTATGAAATTAGCTGGCCCAGTTTCAAAATTTCTCCAGTAAACTCTTCATATATTATGGAAGGACTGGGAAAAACACTTTTCTCAGTTCCAAGAACAGAACCTAGACAGAGACTTTGTGGCTCATTCGTATGATGCTTAATTAGTTTGAGTTCTCACATTCTTTCACTCTCCAAAACTGAAACCGATCTCCAACAGCAACAAATTCTTACCAGCTCCTACTGGTTCCCTTTGCTTGTTACAGAAAGTGAGACTTTTCACAAACAGATAGTTCAGAAGCTTTTCAAATAATAGCAAAATAAGTCAATATGCTTTATGAGGAAGACATGGAGAATCATTTAACTTTTGTTAGGAGAGAAAACAAGAGCAGCACGAAAATTATTTCAGTGCCCATCTTCCATACCCAAACTAGAACTGGTAATAGCATTGTACTCTAAGGATACAGATAGTCAGAGAAGTTGGACTTTTTAAAGCATTTTATATATTTTGTCCAGTATTTAGGATTTTCTTTGAGTATATATTAACAAATTAGTCTTCAGCAATATCTCAGGCATGTGTTAAGAGAACCACCAGCAATTATTAATAACGTGCATAAATTCACTCAAAACACCAGAATTTAAAACTGCTTAAATCATCTAAATATAAAGCTGTTAAGATATGCTGCATATCAACCACACAGTTTTTCTAGCTGTCTTAATGAAGGCACACAGCATTAGCTACCACACACACTGTAATGCTAGAAAGCTGAAAGAACTAACAAAGCCTCCCTCTTTGCATTCCCTGATACCAGTCACCAAAGTTCAGAAGATTCAGAAGCAGCAGATTCTTCAACAGGTATCACCATCCCTATTAAAGCTGTACTGATTTTTTTTAATTAAATATGGTATCTACATATTTAAAGAGCACCCAAAAGACTTTTTTTTGAATACTAAGTTACTTCAGATTGTTTCAGAAACTTCAGTAATGCGACTTTTACCTGGAGATCCTGTGATATTTCAGCTGTAGGAGGTGGTGGATATTCTTCACATACAGCAAGGCTCCGAACTAACTTTAACTTTGTGTTTGACTAAAGGAAAGTATGTAAAATTAAAAACTATGGCTTATCAAAGTTCTATAAAGATACCAGAAGCTGTTATTTTTTTCCACTCAAGTTACGTAAAACAAACTGTCTGAGAACAGCATTTTTAATATTTTGAATAAATTACTTCCTTTAGGAAGAAAATACCAAAGCAATCGCAGTTTTGAAGGCACTATCAAGCACAACAGAGCACATCTAATGGAAAGTAAATAAAATCTTTGGAAAAGTGTTTCTGTCCATAACAATAAAAAGCCACCAAAAATATAAAGGCAAACCACAAAAGCAGACAACTAGGCAAGACAAAAAAATCCAACAGAATAAAACAAAGCTTCATTGCCAGAAAAGAAAGGGCAAAACTAAAGGCACTGTTCACAACGTAACAAGGCTTCATATCAAGCACGGAGGGCTTCCTCAGCATGCCAGCACACAAGTCTACTGTACCTTCGACCTTTTTGCTGTCTGTCCAAAAGCCTGCACTGGCCGCTGAACGATAGGCACAACAGAAAAGGTTTTTATTAAACTTAATAGTTCAACTTATTCATGTAAAAGTCTGCATAACAGAGAAAGTTTTAACAGTTATTACTGATGTGATGGTCAAGACTATGAAAGCAACAACAGGTGCTTTTGGCTGAAGGACTGCATGCTTTCCATTCTTCATTGTGCTTATTGTCAAGTTCCCTTTCTTCATTTATAACAGAAGATACTTATAAAAAAAGATGTAACAAAAGAAATCTAACAAGTAGTAAGCATTAATCTCACTCAGTAAGATCCACGTAGTTAAAACTCCCTGCTATCTCCTGCATTTAAAATTCTCATGTCCCAATTTCCTTGGTAACACGAGTTTGTTTTGATAAATTTTCCTCCTGTTCCTGAAACCCATCTGGAAAATGATGGTATGGAAGAAGAGGGAAGAAAAAAAGAAAAAAGCCCCTATAAGGCAATTACTATATTCTAATTATTATTTTATATTTTATAGATAATTAAAAGATTAGGAGCTATAAAGAACGACTTTAAAACGGGTTGCTGATCAAAAGTTTTGCTTTAGTTAAGTAGTTTACTATCCATGAACACTCTCTCTTCCAAGATTCCTTCTCTTATTAATAGCTTCTTTTAAAATAAGAACATTACCACCATTTTAGGACAGCACGCATCACTGAAATGTACATGGAAAGCAAAGAAGTGTTTGACAGGTTTTTAACCGCAGAGTTTGAACAAACTCCAGTGATAGCTATGCAGGCACAGAGGCACTCACAGTGCTGTAACATAGTTTAAGTACTGGCTTCACTATGGAACTCAAACTGATGAATATACAAGCCTGTAATAGAACTGGTTTCACTAAGCCTAATATTTGCATCTGAAAAATAACATCCATAATACCATTTCAGATCTTGTTTAACAAACAATATTCCCTTTTTTATGAAAAGCTATGAAAGAAGAACAGCTATTTTCTGTCACTTTCCTCAAGTATCAAGTGCCTTTTTTGCCCCAGCTTCAGTGAAGAGCAGAAGGGCTGCTCATTTAAATATTACTCATTTCACTGTGTGAAGGACTTTAAATAGCTGACTGAAAGCAAACTGAACTGCTACTCTTTTCTCTCTCTCTCTTTTTTTTTTTTTTAAGAGAAAATCAGAGCTTACTGACATTTTAAGCAAAGACAGTTCAGTTTTTCCTATACCTTCATCAATAGAGACAGCCTTGTTGGTGTCTGAAAAACATTCTGTCCTTCTATCAGTTCTGCTAAAAGTATGCATAGTTTACTGAAAGCTGGCACTTTGTGTATCCCAAGCAAAGTTTGGCATCATATCAAGCTACTGAGGTTTAAGAATGGAATGATTTCCCAACCTTTATCAATTAATCCCACACTAATTACCCCAGGTGAGTTCAAATATAGGTACTGAGTGTAGTAAGTGAAAGTATTTGAATACTTTGCTGCTTTGCTTCATAAGCACGTGACAATTTTTAGGGACCAATCCAGTATCAGCCACACTGGGGAGAGCTGGGGATAGGGGAGAGGGAGACCCTCTCATGCCTGAAATGAATTCAACCTCAGCTGCACATCAGATGAATGTCATTCCACCCATCATATTAAGACCTGTTATCTGGCAACATCTTTTTATGCCCTGTAAAACAATTCTTTAACAGGCCTCAATTCCTTGCTTTCCTGTATAATTTCAAGAATATCAAAACCTGAAGTACAAGCCCCCACATCCAGCCATATAACTGTGAGAGATAAATGCCAGACTAGATTTGGTATGGCTGGGTTGCATGGATAACTCATGTGAGAAAAGGTCTATGCTGCAAGGTCTCTGTCTGGAAATGCAAAACCCGAAGTCCTGGGACTTCAACAGTAACTTCACTCATTAAGATGATTGGACCTGGATCCTTGTACAAAACCTGAGCAGCAGAGAATAATCACATTTCCATTGGAGTTCCAGGACAGGAACATATTGTAGCTCCATGAATTTTAGTTCTGCTCCAGTTCCTGTATTTGCTAAGTTTTGCTCCTATACTGCATCTTTACATTCTCATTTGTGAAAACCAAACATTTTTTAGCTGCTTTGGAGTATCTAATTCATAGTGAGTTAGGCAACTTCTTTATATTTGCAGCTCTGAAAGAGTTTTACCAACCTGAGAAAACACTGTGTTAATGAAAGTAAGATTGAAAATATATTTATGCCCCATAATTAGTAATTTTGGACATGATATCAAGACACTTCAAAAGCAAGTGTTACAAAAAAAAAACATGCATAATGAAAACATTGATCAGGTTTTTGTCTTAAAGAAAAAAACTGTTGAGACAGTACTATGCTTCATTTCCAACTAATTAACACAATGCAATCAGTAAAGTAAAAACAGAAGTTAAGATAGCTTACCAAACACATACAATCAAATACAACTGGGGGCTTTCAAAGGAAGTATCTGACTTGATTTTTTCCTAACTACTCCACACTTCAATTATACCAAATACAAAGTAAAGGTCTGGAACATTAACATGCCTTCCTCTATCATTCTGTGCTATAAAGAAACTGAATAAAATCAGGTCAGGCACAAGAAGGCAAACACAGGAGCACGAAAAATCTTGAGAAAAGGTCTGTGTATTTCTGATTTACTGCTTGGACATTTCAGAGAACAGATGTGACTCGTGGCAGACATGAACAGAAGAGGTTTTCACCTTTGTATTAAACTAGACTGATTTTAAAACCACTTAAGTGTTAGAGTCCTACCTAACAACTGTACATAGCTTTGCAATGACAGAAAAAACAGCATGATCTATGGTTACTTGCTGTCCTGTACTGGTGAGTACTGACAGCAATTTTCCATGACACAGGAGAAGGTGACTAATGATCAAAATTGGAAAAATAGTTTCACCATTGGCTACAGAAGCATTTTCAAGAGTTCAAAAGCTGAACAGAATCTATCCAATCATGGGCGTATTAAAAATCAGTAAGTCACATTCTGAAAACAAAGACAGGTAAAAACTGAAGAGACCAAGATAGCTGAGAATGAGGCAAAGAAAGGCTCCAAAGAACTCAGCCATGGAATAGAGAAACAAAAAGGTCTGTGCCACTCTTACACTACTTAAAAAGATTGGGAAAGATACCCTTGTACTCTAATGAGACATTTTTCGCATTCCCATTGTACATGACAGCAAATTGGTAACTAGTGCACAACATCTCAAAATAATCTAGAATTTACTCAAAGCTGTATGTCAAAATATAATGGCCTGTTACTCAAACTACAGAGATCCAGAAGCACTCAAACTGTGATAGGTTTAGCCAGAGGAACAATTGTAGCTAGTTTCTTACTTGATTGCAAAGAAATTAAATTGCAACTTAGAAAGCATAACATACATATTTGCACTATCAGCTTCCATAGCACAAGTGACATGAACTTTCACAGACTGCAGTTACAAAAGTTGTGAAGCCCTGCACTCACTAGGCTCCACAACTGACCATCTCCCTACCACTCCTGAAATCAGTGCTCTCAGAAAACTAGCTTGATTTTTAATCACACCATTCATGTAATGGCAATGTTCTCCTTCTGATGGAGACTCCTGGACACGACATCCACATTAATACTAAGTGAAAAAGACAGTAGAGCTGTCTGCATCAAAAAGACGTTGTCTTTACATAGCTGTACAGTTCCTGGTGCATATGCTACGTGCATGCTACATAATTATCTCTGCCACCACATATTACTTTCACACAAGAACAAAACCAACCAACCAAAACCTCTGCTGAAGAAGCCAGAGCTAAAAGCAAAGCCTGTAGCCTTGGACAGTTCCATTTCTCTGTGCGGGAGTGCCTTTTTGCAGGAAAGCAATCTGCCACTTGAGCCTCATAAGCTTCTACACTACTTGCTGAATGAGAAAACGTGAATGAGATTCTTCCAAGTTACTGAATTGCTGAAAAGAAACCAGAAGAAATTTCTGACTACTGGGATATTCCATTGATTACAGAGATTACCAGCTTTAATATCTACCCATGTTTTAGTAGTTGCTTCTCATATGTTGCAGGCAAAGTACTTCATTTTAAGGACTTTATTTTTCCATAAAGCTATCTGCTTACACTGATACCAGCTTTAATAAAGTCAGAAGATATTAAAGAGTAGAACTCTGTTATTACAGTAGTTGACAAGATTCATTTGGAAACAAATTAAACTAGCAGATAAGGCTTTCTTCACTCAGCAGAATATTGAATTGCTAGTCATGAACAAAGCTAGTCCCAAAAGAAAGTTTTATTTAATTCTCAATAACAAGAATCTAATAAGCCACTCTCCTGTTTTTGCAACCCACAAAGGAATACTGGCATACTCCATACCCTGATCACCATTTTTATCGTAATTTTTTTTATTATTAACTACCCACAGATGGAAGAATTTCTACAGAAAGTTAATTTCTTCTCAAACACAAGCTTCTATGTCTTCTTTGAAATCGACTCTTTTTCTAGGTCTCAGCCAGGAGTCAGCCAGTTTGTCCCATGCAACAGTCCCATCTAAGTCCTGAGCTTACATAGTAACTGCATAACTGAATCTCAGAGGTATCAAATATGCTGCCACACGTTCTTAACTGGTGCTAACAATGGTGCGTTCACTTTCTTAATACAAGATGATTTCACAGTATTTAACTCCTGTACATCTTACTCAAAATTTGATGCCACAAGTTTCTGTAGGTGTATCTCCTACCTTGTGAAGATCATATATTTATACATACTAATTTTTCTGTTAGGACAACCCAACCTTTTCAACCTGATAGATCGCACACCACAGCTGTCAAGTGGGGGAATACTGAGGAAAAGGGAAGGTACGTAAGTACTTGCTGGCAGCCAAGATGGGATGAAAACTCACTGTTTCCCTCCGCCATCGATGCAGACTGGACCTAGATTGCTGATTTGATTCCTCTAATACCCAGGACTTGGATCACTGGCATCTGATTACTTCAGTCTCATGCAGGACAGCTATTCTGTAAGAGTTAAACCTGAGCCACCCGTAGCTCGGGACCCCTGGTTGGTCACTCCTACTCAGGGTGAGCTGTTCTGTAGTGCTTTATCCGTACTTGCAACGCTCAATATTTCAGTGTCTTGACCAAATCCTATTATTCTGTATAGTGTATTCTCAATACAGCAAATTCAGTGAAATACAGACAATATTCAGCAACAGCTGAAGATGTTTGAAGTGCCAAGTTTTCCTCTTGTTCTGCTATAATAGAAAAGCCTTGACTTAGCTTCACATGTGCACTCGTGAAAGCATAAATAACAGACAACCTGTCTGGTTCCTGTGAAAACCACTTATCCAAATCAAACAATCAAATGACTGACCTTCATATATACATATATGAACGTAATCAGAGAAATGAATAAAAATTCTCCTGATCTGTGTCAAAGTAACATGTAAGGAGATCACGATAAAAATGAGAAGACAATGAGAACGATTCATTTAACACAATATATCAGTGAAAAATAAAGAGAAAAGCTTCTTACCGGCATATTGTTTTTGCTATCAGGGCAATTTTCATCCTTTTCCTCTTGAATCTGCTCTTGGCTTCCTGATTTTATAAGGTTTTCAACTGGGTCTGTATCTTTAAATTCAGCTTCTGAACCCTTCATTGCATCAGTTTCATCTTTTACAGTAAGAATATCAGACATCCTCATTAGAAAAGATTATTTTAAAATTCTACAAGAAACACGGAACCTTTAGAACAAAGAAAAAATGAATCACTGAGTATTTTTTAAAGAAATACACATACCTAAACAGCTATCCAAAATAAAAGTTGTTTTGCTGTGAAGATTTGCTTTCCTGTTACATTGTTCCTGTCTCATATCAGAAGCAAGGAGTGATCATTTTCCTTTTACCACTTCTATCAGAAGCACATAATGTCATATTTTCTATATAAGAGAACTAAGCAGCACACTGTTGGATGACACTTGCAGATTTTCCTTTCTGTATTTTAAAGACAAATTCTTAAGCATTCCAATGCTCCAAATCAAGTTAGCTTCCAAAAGAAACAAGGAGAGATTTACTCATTTGAAGGAAGAAAGAATTACACAAAGATTTGAGAGTAAGTAGATAAACTACAATGAACCAAGCGTGCAAATGCAGATGAATTTCATTAAAGCTTCCTAGTTGTCAGTAACAATGGGACAGGTTCCAAATGCAGAAGCTCTTACACACTAAACGTAGTGAAACTACACTTGATATTAAATTAAGCACTCTCTCAGAAGCAAAGACAGACAGAAACAGCAATTACTATGAAAATATCAACGGTTATTAATAACAATCAATTATATAAAGAGAACAGTAATGATTAGAGCCAATAATGGAACCACTCTAGTTTTCCCTAGAAATACGAAATACAATTTATTCCCATTACTTAGTTGGAATATAAGATGTAAAACCAGGAATATTCAGTTTCTTTAAGGAAACAAAGAGTATGTTCTACATGCTTCAAGCTTTCAAATAATGTACAGAAAAATCTAAGTAAGTATTTGGATTTATTACCTGATGTGTCCTACAGTTTGGGGATTGTGGTTTCCCACAAAAATAAAATAAAATAATCCAAAGTTCCTTTTCACAGTTGTCAACGAAGATGTCAGTTGTAATGAACCATCTGGAATCTGGCAGGAGGAGTCCCATGTCCTTATCCCCAGTGTAAAGTCCCGGACAGAACGATGTTGTCTTGAATCAGCAAGAACATCCCTTTCAAACGCCTAAATAAATAAATACATTAAAAATATTGACAACTGAAACATATGATAATTTTATTCGGGGGTAGGGAGGGGTGTGACCAATCAAAAAACCTGAATAACCATTTAAAGAAAAAAAGCACGGACTCTCCATTTCTCACATGTATTCATTCTACTTTTGCTTTGCCAGTACCAGCAGTAATAGTTTTCAGACTTGCATTTCGGTATTACAGAGTTACAAAGTAGTCATAATAAGCATTTTGTTGGCATCCCAGTGAAACTATTCCTATAAAGAAGTTATCTTCCCAAAGTCTGAAAAAGACAGTTAACAAGAAGCCCAGCAGGCGTGGAGGAGCAACAAGCCATGAAAGCTCAGAAAACCCTCTAAATATAAACAGTTCTCTCTTCATTGTAGTTAATCTACAAACACAGTAAATAATCTATATTTTATGAACTGGAATTATAGAAGATACTTTTATTCAACTTAATTAAGCGCCATTGATCGGGTTTCACAAATCTCTAGAACACCAAAGTTCCATCTACCTTCTTTGCAGATTTGCTTTCCTGAGAAATAAATAATACCACTACCCACAAGGGTGTGTTTGAAGGAGCAGGCATCAACAGGAATCAAATACCAAACAAAACGTATCCCAAGGATGTGGCAGAAATATCCCAAAGCAAAGAGCTGTAGCTCAACTCTGAAAGATGTGCTGAAATAAAGCTTACGAGGATCTCTGTACTTTGTTCCCCAAACACATTTCTCACAGCTATTCCGGGGCTTATTATAAAAGCAGTACAAATGATAATGAACACCAAGAATACCTTCTGTTACCCCAGCTGAACTACTTAATTTCCATGTGAGTAACAAGATAATTAGAACAGTTTCAGAAAAACAAATCAACAAGTGAAAAACATCCAAATGTTTAAAGTGAAATGAGAAACAAATGAGCCATTTCTTCTGCGGTTAAGAAGAATTTTAGCCAATGTAAGTAAAGAATCCGCACTAAACCATTCCCTTTCAACACGAAGAGCTGCAGTACATGCAGGAAGACAGTGCCAAAAAGACATATCCTAAAAGATCTTAAGTGCCTCCCACATGCTGCATCTTAGCTCAAAGGGATGTGAAAAATGTTGTGTGCTATGAGCTTGCTAGAATTAGATTAATAGCAAGCTTGTGGTCATGTGACAGTGCCTAGCCTTTCAGCAGTTCTACTGCTTTGTCAATATCACCATTCTGCAAATGGTTTCACATAAATTCATGTCACAGAAACTAGCTAAATACGGAACTTCACGTTATGAGAGAAAAAGCCATATCCTGTTTCAACAACTACCTACAGAACTGAAGTTGGCAAGTAGGATTTACAATGAAACAAAAGAAAGCAAACACTTTATGTTCCATAACAGTAAGTCTCACCAGCTTGTAAACAAACTGCTTTGTATATAATAAGATATTACAACCTTATGCTGAAAAATGGTGACTGTAGAAACAGCCCAAGGCAGCACTTCACAAGATACAAGCATGAAATGAGCAGGAGTATTCCTGCCCTCCTCACCACCCCTTAAAAAGAACCAAAAGCCATCACCCTGCAAAAGAGATTTGCGAGGAAAGATTTTAAGTGATCATTTAAACAGCATTTGACATTTAACTTCTCCTCCTTAAGTGCTAAGGGATGGACCTTAATCCATGCTCACTCATCGCTCGAGTATCCGAGCTGCACTTGTGCCTCAGCACCACTGAGGGGACGGCAGCAGTGTGCAGCAGCGAGGCCATGGCACACAGACCGTGTTCCCCAGCCACAGATCAGTTTCAGATCTCAAGCAACAGAGTTTGATAAATACGAGATACTACAGATGTTTGGGCTTAAAGAAGCATGGAAAATAAAAAGGCCCAGCCGTGTTTTCAAAACATCAGATCGTTAATGGAGGGGAAAGGATTAGAGATGAAAGAACAAACTGGAAATAAACAATGATAGAAACGCAGGGAAGGATAAGCAGAGCTGTTTGGTTGCTGAGTTTGTTTTTCCAGACAATCCAGATGGTGATTTAAGATTTAGGAAGGCACTCACACAAACCTTCGATGTTTACACAATTTGAATACAGATGCTTTTCAGTTTAACTGACAGCACTTAAATCACATTTAGAAAAAGTATTTTAAAAGATTACAGGCTGAAGAAAAGAGATTATGTACAGTTGCATACATAATCCCAGAAATTAAAATCTAATTTATCTCCTACACACTACCCAGGTCGCAAGTGCAATGACAGAAATCAGCACTGTCTCTATACATATTGAAAGTTCTTTATTTCCTTATTTTTCCCCAAATTCACTTTTGTCTCTTTGCAAAACCATTTTTAAAACATATACCAAAAAGGGTTACCAGCATTCACTTCAGTGCAACTCATACTGCAAAGATCTATGTGCTTGCTTATGGCAGTCCAGAAGATTAGTATACAAAGAGTTCTTATTTTCTAAAGCAACCTAACTGCAAATAATCTTATCAATTGCTATGAACAGATTTATCAACTGCAGATAGATTTGAAGCCTGCCAATTTAGCCTCTGCTCCGGATTAACAGCAACAGATACAAATAGAAAACTGAATCTTGACTTACCTGATTTTTCCTTAAAAAAAAAAACCCAAACAAAAAACCCACCAGAGATTCACTGAAGTTCATAGGGCAATCTTGTGATTTGTGAGCCACAAGTGTGAGTTACTTGGATAGCATTCCTCCACCAAAGTTCCTTCTAGTTGAGACAAATTCATAGCTGAGATCATTCAATTCTAGTTTCTATTATTACACAGGTTGGATTAAACAGACTTAAGTATTTTTATGTGCTGCAACAGACCACGGACACCTTTCTGAACAGTCTAGACAGCATATAAGTTGAAATGCACAATCTTCCCCTTCTTCATCATCTAGATAACGGTATACCACAGATCACCCTAAATTCTTTCATTTCTCCTTGTGAAAAGCAGTAATCACTTAGTCCAGACAATCATTCTGAACGTGCCCCTTTTCAGAGGGAAAATTGCCATTATAAGCTGTGAGATGAAAGCCTTGTGCAAGGAAGGCATACACTTTTCAGTCAGAAAAATAAAAAAAACATCAATGCTGTGCTTTTACTGCCTTCTTTTCTGTAATCCAAAGTGCAAGTGATTAAAAAAAAAAAAAAGACATCAAAAGAAGTCATCAAGCAAAACCACTGAATTTTATGACAGAATCATGACACATATAAAACCATTGGATCTTTTGTTTCAGTTTCTGACTTGAAAACCATCATTTGCAAAGTGCTAAATTGACTTGTAATGAGTGAGGATATTTCTGGGAACAGGATCTACTCAACTTAATCCAATTTCTTTAATAGGCATCAAGACTCCTATCTGCTCCTTGTTAGGCAATGAAGATAAAGATAGGAAGCTTTGCTCTGCCCAGGATGGAAGAAATTGATTCTTTTGAAAAGAAGATGAAGAGAAAAGGTGATTTTCCATTCTTCTTGGAAGCAATTATTGATACCATGATGGTGGAAAAACCAAAAACACATCAAAAATAAACAACATCAAAACAGAACAGCTGACAAAATAACTGGTATCCATCAAATACAGGGCAGGAAATTGGATTAGAAGTGTGGGGGGTTGAAATCTACGTTCAACAAACAAAGCAGATACATTGCCAGTAAAATGGACAAATGAAAATTTACTTCTTAAATAAGCTTCTGCTCATCAGCTATTTCAACAGGTCTAAAGAGTATCTGCTGCTGTGTACAATATCTACCTCATTTTTATTAGTTTTAAGTAGTTTATCCCCTAATCTGATAGTGAAAATCACAGTCAGCACTGAATTCCCAGTTAGGATTGCTGCAAGTGATTCGGAAATCTCCGAACAGCGTGCAGTTGTTTACCTTGTCTGAGTGCCCAACAGTTGCTCTAGTTTATACAGAGTTGTATTTCTCTTCAGGAGTCAGAAGTTGCTTTAACTGTATTATCTGAGTAGAAAAGGCTGGAACTCAATTACCTGTGTGTACTATCCCTGAAGCCATGAACTCAAGTTCATGTAAAGCAGTATGGAGGAAAAAAAAGTAAAAAAGACCATATTAGAATCTGAGGCAGGAATGGCCAGGAGCTGTCTGACTATCCTAGCACTAGCTCGCAGTCCTAGGAAAAACAGGTGAGATACAACACCAAGTAGCAGCTGGGAAAAAGTAATAGCAAATGTTCAGGCACAGAGACAGGCAGGAAGCAAGTCCGATATTAGCCCCAGCTTTTCATGTATATGTTGAAAATGCATAGCACGTGTGTAGCAAAGTAATACATTTTCCACATACAAACATAAATTGATATTCCCTGGTATGTCTACATTCCCTGGAAGTGCTCAGAGAACAACACTTCATAATTCCAAAGACTCCACATCTTTCAAAAGAACAAACCCAGGTAAGATGAACATACAGAAGTTCGCTGATCAGCAATCAGGACTCCTTTTATCACTGCTATGAGAACCAACTTCACCATCAAATGAAGTAAAGAGACAGAGAACAGAAGACTTGCCATACAACAAGAGCTTTTCCAGATATTTTTCATCTCAATTATTTTAGGCTAAAATTAAATACGATATAAACATATTTATGTTAGCACCATAACCTCAGGGTTTGTATGAGTAGAACAAACATCCATCTGCCTGACTAACCAAAAACACAAAGAACTCACTTATGTTTCCTTGTTAGAATGAAAGGGAAAAATGTTTACGCCTTAAGCAAAAAGATATTGATCAAAATAATCTCATTCTTATGAGAATACAAATTACAGGTATAACTGAAAGAATTATTGTCTCTAGCTACTGCTTAAATCTTGAGGGCCACTATATCTCTGAAGTTGTTGGACAAACTCAAAGTGAAAGTACTTAATTTTAGCCAGCAAGACTAATACTTTGAGTAGGTAAATCATCAAATAAACTCACTAGTGCTAAGAAGGGAAGGTCATCTTTTTTCCTCTCTCTCCCTCTACTTCTGCCCATGTTGCTGGGGCACAGTTCCACCTTCACCTTTACACCAGCTCCCATCTCTGCTAAACTTTTCCATGGTGTGATTCAACAAGTGAATGAAAACCATGAAGCTCTTTTGCCAGGGTAAGATTTTGCTGGCTACTGAGTTACACTGGCACACAGAAAAGTTGTTACTAGTGCTAGTCAGCATCATCAAGTTAGCAACAAGAGGAACAGAGAAAGAACTGCTCCTCCCTCCTTTTGTAGGGGCAAGTTTTGTGTCAGTAGTTTCACAGTGGTCAATTAAGGACACTGTTCAATAGCATCATTTATCTGTGTGAAGGTGTAGATTAATATTTTTGGATAAAAACAAAACAAACCATCTATTAACCAACAGTCAATTGATGACAAAGAATGGGCAAGATGACTGGTACCTGCATTAGGAACAGACTAAGTCCCTTCTGGGAAATTCTCCCTAGGAGAGGGGCAGGAATTCAGCAACTAGCAAGGCTAAAGTGACCCTTCACTTATAAACTTAAAAATTCTGTCCTAGAAAAAGACTGTCTGCAAAAAGACTGGCACCATAAGTGCTGCAGTTACCTGGAGCACTGGATCTTCAGCAGGGTCAGCCAGAGTGGGATCACTCTGCATGCAGCACTGCTGTTCTCTTATCTGTTCTCTTCTTGGACTTCACTTTGGACTTCTAGGAATCAGAGCAAAGTACATCCAAGGACGTAAACAATTTTGTCTGGGTTCCTCATGATGTGGGAAACAGTCCTCATAATTCAAGCACTGCTACAACATAAGGCAACAAAAAGGTTCTCCCAGGCAGCTTCTAAATCCAGCAGGCTTTGGGTGTTTTTGCATGGTGTGAAAACATGCATTTTTAATAGAAGTAATTCTGACCATCAAAATCATTTTTGAAAAAGAAAGAAGGAGATGGCATACCATGATACTGCCTGACAAAAATTCAATCCATGTGTTTAGAACTCTTTACAAAATTACAATTCTAGCTTTGAACAATCTATGTTGGATGAAAATGTGTTACAAAACAACTCACTCACTGGTCCACCCTCATGGGAACAGTAATATTAAGCAGCTTATCCAGTTAGTTAAATTTCTAACAACATCAGAAACTGTTCTGCTCCCACCTTTACTTTTGGGCTGAAGAGGGAGACAGAGGGAAAGAAACGTTTTTTTTAAACAGCCTTCAAGCCAGTTACTGAAACTGTTTTTGCTATCATTGTCTCACAGAAAGACAACTGCAAAGGTCAGCTTAGAGTAGCAGACAAAAGCCATTTTAGTCTGAACATTATAGAAGTAACCTCTCAAAAACCATACACTTCAGAAATAGAAGAGCATTAGGCTAGTGGAAAATAAGCATGAATGACTACGCCTCTTGCCAAACAGCATGCTTGTCTCAAGGGGAAAAAACTACTAGAAATGCTTATGAAAGGCAACTAAGTTGCCTTTAATTTTGCTAACATTGTTCTGTTGGCCTGCGAGGTGAAATGAATGCCCTTCTCACATGACATTGCTGTACCAGCAAAATCTCTATAGATACAACTATGCTGACGAAGATTTGGCTGGCTTAGCAAACATCATTCAGAGAGACCTAACTGACAGCACATGCCACCTCCTGGCTCTTACACTGCTTCTACTCTGGGAGCTCCACTGCAAAGGTGTACGCAGCTCTGTACCCATAGCCCACGCCAACTTCAAGCTATCTCCTGTTTAAAACAAACTCCAGCTCCTCACTTTCTATCCCTCTTCTGTTTCAACACATAACATCAACTTCAAAATATCAGGATTGATATTTTTCAACAGTATTTTGATAAAGGTAATTTAAGTAAATAAGCCAAAGCATTGCTATTTTCAACAGATATCCTTCAAACAGCAGCTCTCTTGAAAGATACAAACCTTCAGAAAGATACAAACATTCAGAAAACAGGCACCCAAAGCGAACATGGCAGCTCACCATTTTAATACAGAATTAAATTATATGCTTGGAATACGGAAGTTCACATTTTTCCATCGGTATTTATAGATCTAAGAACAGGGAATAAAAAGGGTCTCTGCAAGAGGCACAAGTTTCAACAGAAGACAATGGTAGCAGCAGACTCCAAGTTCATAGGCCAGAACGACTCTGCTCAGGGCCACAGATACTACAGATTACAAAAGGAGTTTGGTAACCCAACAAGCTATGAAGCTTCCAATAGCAGGCATTTTCCATCTCCACCCAGAACAAGAGTCACACTGTGAATTACCATGATGGCCTATTCTCACAAAATGTAAAAGGAAGATTTAGAGAACAAAACAAAAAAACACACAAAGCCCCATAGCAAAAAACAACAGAAATGCCATTAAATTTCCCACACGTTCGTCTATGCGATGGTTCCTTTCCTACAGAAAATAATACACCAGGGATATGCGTGTTACTTGACAGCTTAAAAAATCTGCTCACTACAAATACCAGTTAATAACGAATCAAACTGCCCACCTCATAAACATTAATCCTTTAGCAGTGCATTCAATAACATACAGAGGTAGGACATATCATTAATTTAGAAAATTATACTAGGAAACAACATAATAAAACTGTCTACCTCTAAAACACATACATCTAAACAAAAACTTAAAAGACATATGAATGCATCAACACAATGTGACAATTAGTACAGTATTCCTCAAAATCATCTATAGCAAGTTTCCATTAGATGTAACCTACTAAAAGGTGTCTCTTTTGCATGTTGTAATGAGAACAAACTAATAGGAATGGCAATTAGAAAATACATTTTGTTTCTTAAAATTTCAAAATGGGTGAAAAGAGGCATAAACTACATTAAGTAGGAGTAAAATATTAGCTTAATATTCAGGATCTTTTCTAATTCATTGATGTAGAAGAGTGAATTTGAATCCCTTCTTGTTCAGCTTCCCTCCAGGTCGCACTCCCACCTGCAGTTGCTGTTCCATACAGACTGGTGTGGGATGCTGTAGCTTTAGTTGTCCATTTCATTGAAGTGGGAGATTGGATAAGGCTGCTGAAGTGTGGGAAAGGAGGAAAGAGAGCGGAAAAATAGAAAAAAGAAAAATAGAGAGGTAGTCTATGGTGGAAGATGGCAAAACACAGGTGTTATAATGTTATTATAATTGCCAATGGACAACATTTTTAATCCCTTCAAAGAGATTCCTTTACAAACACTACGCTGAAACCACAAGAAAACGAGAAACGCCTACAACAATTTAAGTTGTCCTTGAAAAAATGAGAAATAATTTTTAGCTTGGTATTGAAATAGTCTTCAGGGCAAATCTGCTTCGTATTAAAAAAGAAACGAGGATTTGGAGAAGGAACAATAGCTACCCAAAATAGTCCTGCCTAAGAAATGTACTGTAAAGATGCTCACTTGATGTTGTGTCTACAGCTCTTATATGTCTCTTACAGAGATTATGCCAAATACAACTGCATGTAAAGGAGCACAGAAATAACTTATTAATGTGAAGTGGGAAAACAATTTGAACTGAATGTGTTAATGTTTTTCTTAAACAAGAAAAGATACTGAAGCAATACACTTAGTAACAACTTGCATCCTGGAAAGAGGTACTGGAACACAGGGCTAGTTTACAGGAACACCAGAACCTTAACTCAGCTGATCTTCAACTCAGAGCATGCTCATGAAACTTCATCTGTAGTCAAACACACGTAATTACATTTGCAGAAAACTATCTAACAGAATAAGCACAGAAAGAGAGATGCGAATATAAAGTTTCAATTCAATTTAAATTTCAAAGCAATACCACACATCAAACACACCGGAGAGATTTGAGAGATAAATGAAAGGCTGACTAGAAAGCAATCACATACTTGCTAAAGAAGGAATGAGTCTCCAGGCTTGCCCAAAAGCAAAAGATACACTACTCAGAGAGCCACTTCAGAATCATTCTCCTGACAAATAAAATTCTCCATAGGTTAGCTGTACTATTGTCAGGGGAAATTATTATTAATCTGTTTTTTATTTGTATATTCACAAAAAATTACATAATTTCAATTTTGCACATAATGCAGAAGGACTCTACCTCTGCGTTCCCCCAAAACACTCACAGTAAGATCTCTAGGCCTTTACATTTTCAGGACAGAAAAGGAGAGGAGCAAACTCCTGCAGAAAGAGACACATGGCTAACGAACTGCAGTGCTTTAACTAGAAGATGTTTGCTTTTAGCAGGAAAAATGAATGAAAAGGAAAATGAGGTCTTTATATATGCAATGTGGGGTACACAGCTGCTGTGTATTACTAATCCTTCATGTTGCCCCTGGCTTTTCCCATTACTGGACACTCTCATTCATTGTGTTACTTCTAAAAAAGGATATAACCCTTTCACAGCCTTCATGCTGCTTGCTCTACAAAATGTCTACCCAACATAATGCATTGCTGATGGTGTGTGTGGAGGAGAGGGAATATTGAGGAGAGGGAGTTCAGGGAGGAAAACCATTATCAAGCTACTAATAAAACCATGGATTTACCTTTTCTACTGAGAAGATACATTGACCAGCAATTTTGTGAAGACTGAAGAAGTAAAAATAGAGACCTATGAGAAGCTGCTAATTCTAAATCAGTGTTATCTTCTGCAAAGGGAGAACTGAAACAGAAGTTCCCAAATAACAACATTTATCCTTGAAACATCAAAAACCCAAACCATAAGTCCGCTCTCGTATCTGCAAAAAAACAAAGATGTTTGGAAAGCTCAGGTTAAGTTGTTGTGTTATCGCCCCCCAAAGAATTCTAAACACCTATGAACACAGAAACAGAGATTCAGTGCCAGGTGCCTAACACTAGGAAAGGGGAGGCTGCAGCTGAGATGAGGAAAAGCAGCTTACTTCTCATCAGCTTCCACCCCTTAAGTGCTTCAGAGAGAAAACACTATGAAATGTTTCAGTTTAAACTGAGGCCTTTATAGGACAAATAGCTATTTTTCTGAACTGCTAATTTAGTACAAGTCCTCTTTACAGTCAGATCTTAGAATGTGCAAATCAATAGGTCAGATAAACCAAGAGTTCACATTCCTTCCAGAGAAGGTACAGATTCCTTTCTGCAGACTGAGAACCAAATGAGCAACTGAGGAGTTGAACCAAATAAGTCCAATACAACATGCAACGAAGATATGAATTGCAAGTAAAAGTTGGGGGAAAAATGGCAGCTTTCATTTGCTTTGTGTCAAGGGAGAGGATTCGGAAAGTTGGGTATTTCTAATATTGTTTCAATTTATTTCTCTCCCTTCAAAAAAACAAAACCCAAACCATCAAATATCTCAGCTCTGCCCCTTTGTGTGCTCCAGAAGGAGATTCTGTGGGTATATCTTGTGAGAGAAGCGACTATATTTCACTTGAAACAGCGAAAGCAAATTGAGATAAACTCCTTTAGTCACAACAACAGCAGATTCATGGATTGTACTATAAACACCACCACCTCTTGCTCCATGCTCCATATTCAGCTACTGTTAAGTTCTCGAGCACAAATCTATCTTTTTAGGTCGCAGAGTACTCAAGGTTAAACAAGCTCTGACTTGTCATGTAAAAGTCAAGAGACAGAGGGAAGAAAAAGCAGGAGAGAAGAGGGAGTGAAGGACCCTGGGAAGAACACCAGCAGTCAACACAGGATTGTTACTTTCTTGCATATCTATAAAGGAAAGCATCTCTAGTCAATTGAATCATGCAATGGCATTACCAGACACTAAGAAGACTAACTTAAATCACCATATTTAATACCTGTGGTTAAAAAAAACAACATAAACAATCTTCAATTAATGCCACATATGAGGAGATTTTTTTTTTAAACAACCAGGGCTGGGGCCTACAGTACCCACTTGAGAAGCATCCTGCAATATTACAGATTGGATAGTGGGCTTTGCTAGATAAACAAAAGCTTTTTCATAGATGCAGTACTAATTTTCAGAATGTTGCTAGGGCAACAGCAGTCTGTAACGAGAATTCTGAATAATGAGCAGGTGGCAATATATGAAGATCTTAGGCTCCCGACTGAATTATTCATATGTACTCCTGAATAGTGAGATATATAAAAGCAATAGCCTTATTTCATCACCACAACTGCAAATACTATATACCATGTCTAGTGTATTTATTGGAGTCCTAAACTTGCGTCTCGTTATGATATGCAAGGCAAGATCACTAGGTTGAACAAAAAAGACCCATGGTTGTAGCATAAAAAGACGAGCAGTTCTTTTGCACAAAATCCTGAGATATACAACAAAAAACTGTTTTTAGTTTTGGCTTTAACAATCTGAATCTAGTCTTCTGTCGAAGAACATCTTTGTACTGATGAATGAGTAATTCCAGAGGGACAGGAACAAATAAAACAATAATGACCTACGGAACAGACCGAGAAGAACTAGACATATTCTATCCATCATGCACTTGCATAGCATTATGCATGTGGAAAAATTCCTGCTATGGGATGGGAATCCTTACGCACTGTCTCCAGATACTCTGTTATCACACTTGAAAAGCAACGGCAGCAAGATATGGCAGGATTTTGTCAATTTAAAACCTTTATTCAACTCTGACAACTCAGTGTCCTACTAGAACTTCAGAACTAATTTAAATTCCTTCACTTAGTTTTCCAGCAAAGCCTCTGATTAACTGGCTAGCAACAATCTGAGTATCTGGACAGGGCCAGCAGTGACTATTCATTTGCTCAGTATGACAGAAGGTAAGCTATTTTACTTATTTCAGAACTGAGCTGATACTTCCTGCAAGTTCATTGAGTTCAGAAGCTGTAATGAGATATGCAAACACAAACAAAAAAAAACCCCATCCTTTTTGCCAAATGTCTCAGAGCTCCATTTTAAACACCAATAAAAAAGTATAAAGAGCGTTTTAATCTATGTTCTCAATACCTGGAGATGAACAGTTTATGCACTGAGAAATAAATTCATGCAGTACATGATGACTGTACATAAATATTTGTAAGTACAAAGCTGCTTCACAAAGCTGATGCGATGAAAAGTGTTCCAGAAGAACAGTTTAAGTAGATAATAAAATTATTCAGAATCGTTTAGATGAACTGAGAATTCCATTATCCATGAAGTGTATCTATTTACTAAGTACAACTGTTTCAGTTTAGCAGATTTTCAATTAATACGCACTGATTTCAGGTCAAGCTCTAGAACACACCGCACATTAAACTGTCACATTGTCACATGCAACAGCCATCCAGGCCTGAATACTCCCCAGAGCTAGGAATGGTTTTCAAACTGGAGTTTATTCAGTGAAATCTCACAAGAAAAAGCTGATATCAAAAAGCTGGTATCTGGCCAAATCTTATCAGCCGTGCTTCTGAGCCAGCAAACCTTCTTGAACTCTGTTATAGCCAAACCATTTTCCTGCAGAAACCACAACTGAAGATCATTCTGTAGAGACAGTTCAATTTGCAGAGGATTACACTATCCAATTCTTAGAGTTAGTCCTTCTGAATTGTTTATAAATGAGCTACTGTGCTCTGCAGCAGCTTTTCTAAATGGGTTTAAGATCCAGTGTTAAGCAGTGCCCTGCATTGCAGTTTAATTCTGTAAATTCCTTTGTTCAACTTTCTCATCAGAGGGAGGGCAGAAGACAATTGCCTCACTGATATGACAGCCTGACTCAACAGCTGTTTAGGCATGATTCTGTATTGCTGAACTGAAAAGCCTGGTAACACAGGAAAGCAGAGAAAAATCAGCGTCCCGCTGCTTCATAATGAACACTTTTGAAAGCATATCATTAGAAGAGCAGCCTAATTGCTCAGACCCAAGCACAAGGGAGATGGAAAGCTAATTTCTGCTTTCCCCTGACTGGAAAAAAAAGGAAATAACACACACAAAGCATCAATTTCTGCCATCCTGGTACCCAAAGCTTTCGAAGATATTTCATTTTCTTAAGGAGCAGAGAGTTCTGTCAAGGAAGCAATGCAAACTTTGGCACTATGTGCCAAACATAACCTCCTCCCTCGTGGCATAATCACTGAAGCAAATGGCTACACACTAAGGAAGCCTACTGGGATCAAACACTGCATAAGCATCTTCCTCTTTAGAAGGGATGGAATATCTAGGAGTAAACATAATGAAGGTTTCAAGCATGACAGTTTTCTTTTGCAAAGCGTGAACACAGGACAAAGACTGCTACCCATAAATCTATATTCTGAAGGATCTCGAACTCCTACCATTTAATGTCTACTTAAGAAACGAATACAGCACTCTAGAACTTGATGAAGTTATCTGAAAATTTTCTGGACAACTAGTTTGGAGAAGTAAAATTGCATGAAGGAAACAACAAAAAAAGGGCCTGTATTCCCACAGGCAGTGGGAACACACCAGAAAACTCTCAAACATTCTCAGTGATACCAAACGTGGGGTAAGGAAAAAGCTTAAAGAGACAGCGACATTATAACTGAATCTTTAAGAATCACATTTATATTTTCAGAATATTCAAGAAAAGCAGTACTGCCAATTAACAGAATAGCTAACAGTGAGCATTAGAAGTCTGTGTTTCTCTGACCAAAAGACTTTACCTTCACGGACAGTCCAGGTCAGGAACTTTGATATAGCCTCAGAGTACAACAATCCAGGGCTTGAGGATAATCACACTGTCCCTGATGCACCATTTCCTTACATCTGGTGCCATGAAACTAGATACACTAGTTAGAATAATATACATGAAAAATTGCAATGTTATGTTTTCTATTTTATAGTTACATATCTAGCTTACTTAAGGATTCTTCATCAGAACTCACCTGCACCACAGATTCCGTAAAGCAAAGGGAGAAGGGGCTGGAAGGGAGGAGATCCCTTTAAAAGAAAAAAAACTACAAGTTCAACTGTGTGAAAAGGAAAAAAAATACACAAATAATAATTTAACAAAACAGACTGAGCAACAAAAAGTAACATGAGTCAGAACTTGCTAACAAAAGTTTTGTGTTCAATATAAATAGAAGAACAGGAGAAAAACTCTATGGGCACATCTGAAATTGAATTTGAAAGAGTATGTACAAAGCAAAAACAAGATTCACAATGTAAGTGCTGAAAACAGCATAACCAATAACTACAGAAAATTAGAACTGTCTCATGAGATTAAAACAACGTCAAAGCAGAGAAATTTTTTTTCTATATTACAAAATACATGACAGTATCATTCGATGTTAGTAAGACAAGCACAGAACTAAACATAAGAAAAAGATACAATATGTCTGGGTTTTCAGCATATTTTAAAGGAAAGCATGAATCAAAGGCAACAAAGTCAGCAGAAAATGAGTTGAGAGAAGAACGTGTGCAACACAGATTATGCCATGCAACTCTATTTAATAAAGAAATATTTCTTAGGAAAAAAAAAGAGTAGGCATTATCTAATTGAATTACATGTGGTATTACACAGAAAATAAAGTAGAAACAAAGATTAACAGAAATAATTGTAGGTAATTAGAAGGCTTACTGAAAAAAAGGTATTATTAAAAGCAGTAGATTAATGGAGGAGCCAAATGGATGAAAGAGTTAAAGCTACAAGCTTGAGACCAGCTTTGCTTCATTTCAATCCAGTAACTAACACCCATGGATCATAAACATGGGAAGTGCCACCCAGAAAGGAAAAAGATTATCTTGAGGATGCTGATAATGGAGTACTGACTTAATGCATTCTTTAATATGAGAGAAATTCCCTACAGAAGCACAAGTGTCATTTCAATGAAGCTCTGGTGAAACATTAGATAGAAAAATGGCATTTGCACTGGTAAAAACTTACATGAAAAGCATCACTGCATTCTAAAAATAAGGTAGCTGAAGAAGAGACTGAAAAAGAGCATTTAGTCAAAACACAGACTGAAGAGCAATTAGTCTCTATTAAATGGCACATGTGGCTGCAGGAGACAACAGGTGGGCAGAAGAGCTACTTACACTAGAGGAAAATGTCACAAAACCGCGTGCTAGGAACTCACCACAGCCAGCCATGCTGGAGGCCAGAAGACATTAAAGAAACAGAATAAATAAATACTATCTGTCAGGAAAGGAGACAGCCAGCAATCCAATTAATGTTTATATTTGAGACAGTTAGGAATCGATTCTTTCCTGCAACAACAAGGGACTGCACACACAGAGTCTCTTCTTTCAGTTTTCAGACACATGCATGCAATGCAGAGTGCATTAGGTTTCATACCTGTCCATACGCATTCCATTATTTGGCTGATAATTATTACTATTTAAAATCCAAGTACCTGGATAGACTATTCTCTGGGAACTGAGTATCTGCCCAACTTTATTTTTAATTAGCCTAGTAAAACTCTTTTTTAGTGTCAGCCAGAAGTTTTCCTTCTAATTAGAAGACGCTTAAAAAAAAATCCTAGTTACATGCTGAATGCACCCTTTGATTTTTGTTATATTTCTAAAAATTTCAAAGAACAGTTTAAGATCAATGTTATGTCCTCCAGCACGGTCTATGGAAGTCTATCATTGATCATCAAACACACGAGGGAACACAGCCTCCTTACACTCAACTTATTATCAGTACGTACACAGCCTCAACTCAAACCTGGTTTCAACATTTTAAAATCTCAGCAATTACAACCACATACTTGCAGCACTTGCAGGCACGAGTGAAGAATGGATACAGAAAACTACTGATACTGCAACCATAAATATGCTGAGATTATTAAGTCATAAGCAGTACTGAAGTTGAACGTCTGTTAACTTCATGCTGAAGGAAATTCTTCTTGCTATATCAAGAGCAAGTGATACGGGCATGTAGCATGGTCAGATCCAGCACACCTACAGGACACCACCGCAATGGAGGAGCAGCACAGGAATACAAGATATTTAGGACAGCTCTAGACAACTAAGAACCCCATCAGATCACTGCAATCTCAACTAAGCAACACATTCTGGAATTGTCATCAATAATCTAAAACATTCCTCTGAATCACAGGCATGCTGTCATACACACTGTCTGATCAGAGTTGAAAAATCTTTTCAAGGTTCCCCACACCCAATTATTCCAATGTTAGAAATAGGCTGAGCTGTTTTTTGCTTAAAATGTGCCTATATTTCACTCCATGTTGAAAGGCAGGACAAGAAAGAGAGACACTGAGAATACCTGTACATTTACATTTCTTGATCCTCATGGAATATATTAAGTTTAATCTTTCAAACTGTTATGGACCAAAGAAGATAGGAACACAAATCCAATCTAACATTGTCCGACAATTCAACAGGAAAGGCCAGAAAATAAAAGCTGATTGTATTCTGAGCTAGGACAGCCTTCACTGCTGTTATGATATGCAAGTCTTACTCAAGACTACTGCTCTTTGTGCTCTGCAAATTAAACTTTACAGTGTCAGTAAAATACAAGATTAGATAGAAACTGCTAGGATGTCATCACAGCTAAAAGAACCACCTACCCCTGGAATATCATACATTGCAATAATTGGATTATCCTAGTAACAACATTTATTCTGTTCCTCTTACTGCTCCAAGATTTTAGCCTAAAAGTAGCTTTCTGAGCTCAGAAACCTCAGCCAATACATGTCTTAATTCAAGAAGCCAGATGAAGGCTTTGCTGTATTTAAGTTGTTACTAGCTAGGCTTGTTCTGGACTCAGATGCTTCTCCCAGTAACAAGATCCACATAGCTACAGATACGTTGCTTTTGTAGCCATTATTTGAAAAGGGTAGAAAAAAGGACCTGGGTAGCCTTACTACACAAAGCATTAGGATCAAAGAAAACTAGGATTTTTTATGAAGTAACATAGAAGTTTAAGTGGTGAAAGATTAATATCCATTTCCTAACCACAAGTCTAGCCAGAAGGCATTAACATTCCTATGGCTGCCTCCATCAAGTCACCAAGTAGCTGTGCACAGCCTGTTCCTCCTCCCAGCCCGGAGCACAAGGGTGACACTGCAGAGCAATACCCATACTGGCTTCTGGAACAGCTTCACACCTTGAAAGAGGAGTTTATATTTCCATGAAAATAACGTAACATGCAATGAAACACATGCCTAGAATCCTTTTCAGGCAATATTTGCAATGAAAATACATTACACATTATTTTGAGGTGCTTAAGGAAAAAAAAAAACAAAAAAAATCACACCACCAGAGTTAGGAGACTAATAATTTGCTATCTTCGTTACAAAT
Organism: Chrysolophus pictus; assembly: GCA_037305975.1. NCBI lineage: Eukaryota > Metazoa > Chordata > Aves > Galliformes > Phasianidae > Chrysolophus > Chrysolophus pictus. Next base: position 6,772,537 of record CM074582.1, read on the forward strand.
TTAAAAAAATGAAAACAAAAAAAATCAATGCCTTATTACTGCTAATTCTAAAAACAGAGTTACTATCAGTAGACACTATCAATATCTAATTATCCATTTTACAAGTTTCTTCCATTGAAATGTATGCAAATAGTCATTAACATAAGAAAATTAGTCAGCTTCCTGAAGTCAGAAGGAAAGTCCTTAGGCAAAAAGTTCTTGTTTGGGAATAGTCTGACATCCAAGGTCAAAAAAAGATAAGGATGCATCAACTCAAAAACCCAAGCCAAGTTTTATTTTGAGGCAAGGTACTATCATTCTAGGTAGCTGTGTTAAGCAATCAAGCCAGTTCAAAGAGAAGTTAGAAACTGGCAAGTGTTTGGTTCTTGATTTAAAGTTCTGAAAAAGATTCCATAGATTATGAAAGAAAATGAGAACAAGATAATCCAGGCATCGTGTCTTACTTTTTAAACACCTACAGAGTACAGCAAATCTGAAATAAATCTCTTAATTCAAGAGAAAGAGAGATTTATAGTGCTTTCAAGGAAACAAGCCTTTTACTGTACCTTTCATTGAAATACTCCATAGAATTCCTTGAAAATACAGACAAGAAATTCCCACAAACTGATGTGCTAATTTTCTGTTTTTCTCTACTGAATCACTTGGGTGCAGAAATAAAAATGAACACTTGATCAAAGTCTGAAATACATAAAGCTCAATAATTTTCCAGTGACCTTAAAAATATCTCTGCAATAACACACCAAATAATTCTGAACTCACTTAAAATATGAAAACAAATTCAAATAATCTTGCAGATCCAGCCTGGTGGTCAGTGACTCCCAGCTACTCACCATCAGCAGCACACCCAGAGCTCTGGCATCAAAAAGGACTCTGAGAACACTCCTCAATCTGTTATTGGCAAAAGCACTTGAGTTAGTTCAAAATTCCCTCACCAGCTGCACACCAAACAGCCTAGATTCAGATTTATAGATTTAGCTGCACCAGGGAAAGAAGTCACTGATCTCACCCCCAAGTCACCATTTCCTCCATCTGCCAGCTAAACTGTTCCTGAGAGCTTCCCTAGACGTGTTTAAATTAGAATAAAAAAAGAGCCCTACATCCTACATAGTCTAAAGTGAAATGCTTAAGAACTGCTCATTATAACAGCTCAATTAACAGATCAGAGGGGGTGATAAGAGGGCGTCGACAAAAAGCTAATATGTCAATATGACAGATTCCTGCATGCAGACAGGTAGCTGCAAGGAGCACATCTGTTTACATCTTGTTCTACTGTAACATAAAGTAAAATGGCTTAGTTGGAACTTCACATGAATAGAAAATCATTACACTTCACTTAGCAGAAAGTGTACTTGTTCAAAATAAGTATGGCAATTCAACAGTTAGCTACTGTACCATACTTTTCTCTTTGAGTCTGAAATTCAACACTTGATTTTTGCTTAGAATTCCCAGCTTTATCAAACCCAACAATAACAGTTTCTGTATTTGTACCTTTTAGAGATTACTTTTTACCCTGGTCATACAAGCTAATCAAACCTATCCTTTTGCAATGAAGGAACAATTATGCTATGCTATTCAGCCATATCTTAAATGACAGGCGTTTGCCACAATAAATTTCAGCCATCAGACCCTTCTGTACACGACTGGACAGAGATCTTTCATAAATGGCAGAATAAACTTGGTAGCAAACAAAACTGGTGAGGGAGCTGAGAAGAGACCTGAGAGTATTCAAGGACAAAACTCCACTTTATACAGAAAATGCTCTGAGTTACAGTATAAACAATAAGAATTCCTGTTAGGAAAGGGTTAAAAGAACAGAAAAGCTTAGCATATAGACAAGGACATAAACTATGCAGCATAAGCATGTTTAATCAGAAAGCAGTGGCTGCAAAGAGAAAACGTCCTATTGCCTTCCAAGGGGAATCAAAGATAAAGAATAGAAAAGAAACTCTCTATTAAGCATCTCTTAGCCTGCTCTTCAAATCTACAGCTTGCTTCATCAACCTGGATACAAGCATACAAGCAGAAAATATAATATGCTTGGAAACATAAATGTTCCATATTGGAAAATGGTTCATATCACAAAGTGACACACTGACAGAATTCTCATAATACCCGCGTTAAACTGGAGGCTAGCTTATGCACAGCACTAGCAGTGGTGGCTTTTCCGTAATTAAAGCTGCTGAGCTTCCATAAATCTGGTTACAGATATTATTTCCTCTACAGGACTCCTTCAAAAGTCTTGAAATCAAATTAGACTTACAGGTAGGCTGACAGTACAATCTTCCCAGCCACATTTAATCAGAACCTATTGCTGATTTATGATCTCCTAGAAATAGCTTTCCAATACCACTTTCAGAAAACCTCTTAACATAACACTTATACAGTGCATCAGTCTACCACCTCAAAGCAAAACCAACAGAAAAACTCAAAGAAAAAGCATACTTTAAGAGCTTGCGTAAGTGCTACCAATCATCCCGAATAAAGCACCAAATTAAGGCATTCTCATAGATTCTTCTTTCCTTAAAAAAAAAAAAAGAAGTGCGAATGGCCTTATTGTGCATATCCTGCAGAGCCAAACAACTCATCTTTCCATTATTAAAAGGCTCAATTTGGAATGCACTTTTTAACAAAAGCCCCTGGGTCATTTCTATCTAACCATCCCTACACGGAATGTAGGTGGGAAAACTGCCACTAAGAGATTAACTGGGCTCCCAAACCCAAACATCTCCGCAGTACTCCCAGTCTAACAGCGCCGGCTTTACAGAATGCTCCACCGCCTCCGTGAAAGCTCCTTAGATGTTACACCCAATAACAACAATATTTTGCATTTACTAGCTATTGCTTAACTCTGAAACATAAGAGGAACTAGAATACACTGGAAAAGTTCACAGCCAGCGTCCTTTGTAGTGATTATATTGGCTAACACAAATCAGAATATCCAAAGTTACTGCTGTTTTTTGCAAGCAGCAAAGTTACAGCACAGTTATCCGGCTCACCAAACTGAACACTGCTATCAACATATGCAAAGGTTTTTAAAAAACTCCATCTATACTGCACTGCAAGTTCCTTTTGCTCCATGATCATTACCCGAAAACTCACTCATGTGGAATACAAGTTCAACAGACCTCAAAGAGACCAAAAAACCCTCAGTTGTATCGACTGCTTTTAAAAGCCTAGAATAGAGTGCCTCGAAACTTAAGAAGTATCCTCTTTAAGGTCCTTAAAGAAGTACTGGGTACTTCTAACCCAATAGACAAGTAAATGACTTGAAGTAGTGATGCAAGGACAAGTGAACTGAAGTTAACCCACTGGACAAAGCTGACAGCACCTTTCAAGAACGATCCTTTTATTTTGCACCCAGAGCTACATCTAAAGCATTTCACCTACTGCATCCAACTGGGTGGAAGCAGTTACGCAGCTAGGCTTTAAGCAAGTATTATAAAATAAGAAAGAATGATGTAAGGCAACTATAATGAAACATAAGAAGCAATGAATACCAAACTTCTACAACATAACAGAACAGAGAAAAAAGTATAAGATGCAATTCTGTGTTAAGTATAAATATAAATCTATGTTTAAGAAGAGAAATAGGAAGGTAACAATATCCACCTCCTCAATGTTGTGTGCGTACACCCCTTGCAATTACAATATTTAGTCATACCCATGTTTGCTCCTGAGAAAAGCAGCAGTTGATCTCAATAGCAATTACAGTTTTGTAAAACAAAAAGTAAAAAAATTTGAGTTACACTTATGTTCTGACCTCCCCTGATTTAAGACACAACAAGACCTAATGTTATCTTTCCCACTGCTTTTTTTTTTTTTTAATTATAGAGAACAAACTCTGACTTACAGATTTTCTACAAAATACTCCTAACCTGAAGACCACTGTATTTATCAAAGGAAATTTAAAAAAAAAAAAAAAAAAAAGGCTTAATATCATGCCTGGTGATAATACTATCACCACTTGTAACTAAAGGAAGACTATCAAATAAATATGTTATCATTGCTGTTTCTTCCTCCTGAGAGGCAAACTGGTCGAATAACACCTTTAAAAAAAAAAAAATACTGTAAGAACAAAATTTTATTTTTGTTGTTTTTACTTAAACAATAAGCATTTCTAACCTAACATTCCCAACACGACTGCCATTGTCGTATCTTCTGCTAAGCATTCAACCAAAAAGCAAGTCCTAAATGCAGTACATTTCTTCCTGTAGAAGAGATAAGGAAATAATCCGGGTGAAAATTTCAAGTTAATGCCTCAGTCAGAAAGCAATATCATCACAAAAGAAAAAAAAATTAAAACACCTCATCTAAAATATCATGTAAAAGTAAAAGCAACAACAAAAGCCACGGTATATCCCCTAGTTACACCATGGGCAGAAGAAAATCTTGCTATCATTTCAGGTTATTGACAAGAAAGCATACTGGGAAAAACCAACAGAAAAGACGGACAAAAAAGCCAAAGAGTCAGCGCACACTTGTGGATTCTGCCGCCAAACAATGCACCTGAATGAAGGCATCTGTAACTCCTCCAGGACCTCCCCCCCCCTCACCTTCCCCACGGCTTTCTATGGCGCTCAGAAAAGCACGAGGGCAGCAGGCAGACGCAGCGGGCGCAGCTCACGCCACAGGTTCAGCCACGGACAGCATTTGGGCAAACCTTTCAGTGCCAGTAACCCGAAATCACCTCTGGAAGAAGCTGCCGCACTGCACTTCTCTGCCCATCTCAATTCTAGATAACGAAAACCCATTCTTCAGTGCTGAAACCTGGCTTTAAAACGTCATCCAGAGAACCTGCAGAAATCAGGCTGTGACACAGTTTCCATCTCACTTACACAGTTAGATCCGTTTCCACGCACATTACCCCTCCTGCAGCAAAAGCACAACGGGACAGCGGGACGGCCCTCCGCTAGGACCGCAGCCCGAGCGCATCCCCACCCACGGCCGCACGGAGCCGACAGGCGCACAGCCCGCGGGGCTCAGCCCGGCACACGCAGCCCGGCACACGCAGCCCGCCGAAGGGCCGCGGCCGGCTCCCCCGGCGAAGCCCTCGGGCAGGTAAGGGCGGCCGGCCCGGAGCCGCCGCCCAGCCGCCCCGCGGATCGCTCGGCCCCGGTGCCGCCGTGCCCCGCTCGGTGCCGGCCCTGCCTATATTAGGTGAGAGAAGCGGGGCCGGGCGCTGCCCTCCGGCCCGTGCCGCCCCGCGGTCCCCCGGCCGCGCCGTGCAGGTGCCGCCAACCGCCCCAACGGCCGCGCCGCCCGCCCCTCCCCCCTCCAACGGCCGCCCTCCCGCAGCGGCTGCCCCCTGCTCTCCGCACTGCGGGCGCGGCCGACCGCCCCCCCTCCTCTCTCCTCCTGTCTCGGCCTCCTGCCTTTCCCGCTCTCCTCAGCTCCGCCACCCGACCGGGAGCCGCTTCGGGCTCCTTACCGCGGCGGCGGCGGCGCGGCCGGCGGACTCGGGCCGGCGCGGCGGCGGCGGGCTCACGCACGAGGGGCGCTTAACCCCATCGCCAGCCTCGATAGCCGCCCGGGTTCCTCCTGCTGCCGCGGCGGGGAGAGAGGCCCGCCCCTCCGCCGCGCCGCTGCCAATAGCGGCCCGGAACGTTCCTGAGTTACGGCCGAGCCGGCCAATCAGCGGCGCGCCGCCCGCCCTCAGCGCTGCCGGCGAGTGGCGCCCCTCAGAGCCTAGGCGGGCACAGGCCCATCCTGAAGATAACGACCAATTAGAGGAGCCGCTGCGCTGACAGACAGCCGCGATCACCAATAAGAACCCCATTCGGCGGGTAGACCGGCACAGCAGCGCCCACTCCCTGTGGGCAGCTAGCGACCATTAGCAGCGCGGCGGTGCGCAGACAGACTGCGGCCGCGGCTAACGACAGTTAGGGAGCGTGGCTGTTCATCCGGGGTTGGCGGTGAACTCTGCCTAGATCGCAGCCACGGAAAACTCGGCTGGGGCAAGCTGGGAGCTGTAGTCCCAGCTCAGCCTCTCAGACTGCCCCAGCCAGCGGCCCGAGCACGGCACAACGCCACAGCGCTCCCCCACCCCGGAAGCGCGTCGGGACGCCCGCGGCTTCCTGCCTGCGCGCGCTGCCGGTTTTACGTCACTTCCGGCGGCGGCATTTGAGTACGGAGCGCGCCAAGGCGTGAGGCGCTGAGCCGGGCTGTGCTGCGAGGCGAGGGTTGGGCGCCTGCGGGCTTCTTTCTCTCGGTCCGCGTTTGCAGCAGAAAGACTCGCTCCGCTCGCCCTAACGCTGGGGTATTGCCGCACATGTGTAAGTCCAGGACAACCAACAGAAACCTTCGCCCCCGAGCAGTGGCGGAGGTGTCTGTTTTCCCCGATAGTCTGTGGTAAAATTGTGACGTGATGCGTAGCGCTGCGATTGCCGTCCTTTGTTCTAATTGATCGTTCTTTCTTATTGCTATGTTCCGATATCTTAAGTCGTTTTAAGATTTTTTTTATTAGTAGAAGAATGGATTCTGAGGTTTTCTTAAAGCTTTGTGTTTCCCATTAAGCCTCACGGAAAATACAGTCATAGAGCAGTGAAGAACGTCAAAAGGAACACGATTCTGCCATTCTATGAAACGTTTATAAGCTAAATATGTGGCAGAAACACCCGTTTGTTTCACAGGGATCTGCTGTGAGCTGCATGGAAATGCTGTTCCTAATGAGCAGCCTATGAAGTAAATGGTTTGTGTTATGACCACTGCTGGTGATAGCAAGCAGCTGTCTTGGAGCTCCGATTGCCCACTGGGCCTTGAAGTTCTCATCAGTCATCTGACCTTGTAGTACATGAGTTTATGTCTTAAACAGTTTGTGTCTTGTGTCACTGGAAGGAAGAATGTCTGTAGTGAAACAAGCAGTGATGACAGAACTCCAGGATTGTTTTTGTCTGTTTTTTGTTATGTTTAGTTTTCCTTTTATTAGTATTCATGCTCCTCCTACCCCTCAGTACTTACTTTTCCAAGAGATTTGTGAATTCATTGAATGCAGTAGATGCTGGGACAGGTTGCTTTGAAATATTGCTGATTTCACATCTTGTGTATGAACAGACTTGTATTCTAAGAACGAGAGAAAAAGGTTGCAGTGCTAACACCAAAACAGGAACATGATATGTTGTTTTTTTTTTCCTAGCGGTCCAGTTTCCTTAAAAGTTTGAGAGATTTTCTCATCTCAGATTCTTTCCTGGAAATCATAACTACTGTATGAATATAGTTATAAAACTTACTCTGTTGTTAACTTTCAAAAAGTGAAACTGAACTGCATCAGCCAGTTTGTATGCACATTCTCAGACACTTTCCCCCTTTGAAAATTTTTCAGTAGACCTGAAAGATAAGATTTACCTGTACAAAAGACATGTTGACACCCTGTGCACAGACATGTTTATCCTGTTGTTCTCAAGTTCTATGCTTCATAATTTTTACTCAGTTTTTTCCCCAGAAATGAATAATGTTGTAACACCACAGATCTTCACTATCCCTGTTTTTAAGAAGTGCATTCACTTTCCACTCTCTACTCCTGAGATTCTACAGCAACTTCAGATGAATAGATGCTATTATTTTAGTAACCCTGTTATTTCATCCTTCTGGCCCTTCACAAAGCTTGAGAAAATACCACACGCATTTTCATTTATTTTGTTCTTGTGACTTTTTTTGTTAGTCATGAGAATTCTGTCACTGCTGTTTACTCAGTGAAGCCCTGAATGAAAAGCTGCATCTCTGCACCTGAACTTTTAGGTCTCTTTTACTGTAGGAAACCAAAGTTCTGTGTTTGTGATCTAGAGATGTGGGAGGGTTGTCATGATGTATTTTACAGCATACTTGGGATTCAGGATTAAATGGGGGGAAAAAAATAGAGGAAACGTGCACTCATCCTTTATCTGTTCTCAGAGCTTCTGAAGCTTTAATGGGTAGAAAACAGGCATAAACTGGCCTCCTTGGGATATCAATCACTGTTCTGATACACTGTCACTTTAATCTTGTGTTTATTTGATGAAATTACAAAGTGCTGTGCATATTTGATCTATCTAAAAATGAGCTATAAACGACCACTTCTAACAAAGCAATAGTATTTAAGGCATTGATTTTCAGCTTAATTATTAATTACAAAGAAATCTATAGAAGACATGCACCCATGATTCCAGTTTGGATTCTTGTTTTCATGCATGTATGGTAATATGTTTAGTGGTTTATATGTTGTGCAAAGGGAAACAGTTCAACAGAAACTGGGAGGGTCTCTGTTTACAGACACTTTTGTCAACAGTACTTCAGTAGTGCCAAATTCTTTTCCTACAGAAGAGCAAATTCCTGTTAACTTCTTTTTGTAGCTCTCAGTCCTACGTTCCTTTCGCTTTCCTTTGGCTCGCCCTGACTTTAAGGTGATGCATGCTACCATCCCATGCTGTGGCACCAAGAGGCTGCACTCCACTGAGCAAGTTTGGCTGTCTTGGAAAAACTCGCCTTGCCCAATGGAAGAAATTCTTAGTTTTAGTAACCTATTGGCCTTCAGAAAGCCCTTGGAAGATGGAGCAACATTATTCTCTTGTGCAGCAGCATGGCACCTAGGTTTTCTTCACTGAAGAGAATGTAACTTTGGCTGGAAGAGTGTGCATCAAGTTTTGTACCTACAAATTCATACATGGAATTTATGAATGATTGATGTTCTCTTTCATATAACTTCATCAGAATCTGTTTGTTTTACTTAACAGTACTCCAGGATATTAGAAGCAAGTTGTTGCAAGCTCTGTCTTGCATGATCTCCCTTTACCACACTGATTACTTTAACCACATCCATTGCCCCCAGGTCTATCTATGTAACTAGGCAATGCAAAAACCAGGTTATTTAGCCCTGCCCCTTTGAAGTGAATGGCAATAGCTCAGTGGGTTTCTTATTGGAAGTGTTATGATTCATTCTATGAAGTCATATCTGACTTCTGAGTTGCTTCAGAAATGCATAAGTTTCAACAAATCTGAGCACAACATGTTCTTACAAAAATTTGATACCAAGCCTTGTAATACAAAACCTACTGTTGACAATGACAATACAAGAGGTGTATTTTGGCTGATAGTCTTTGTTCCTGTGCTCATTAAGGTCTTGCTCCTTTTACAGGCTGTGAATCCAAAATTAGACAACTAGGCAGTGCAGGATCAAAGACCTTTTCTTTATGCTCTGTTGTAGAGTTTGTTCCTTTGCACATGTTTAGTTGGTGTGCTACTACTGAACAGTCTGATGTCTTAAATCTGTTAAGTTCTCAGAGAACAAGAGCTAGTATTTCTTCTCTGGCCCTGTTCCCATGGATAAAGTGAGTGAAGTGCAGTATGAGATTTTGGTTGATGTATTCTGTGCTTTATGAATGTTCCTTTCTAAAAGGAAGATTCTGGTTTGGTTTTGTTTCTGCTGCTGCTTTGTTGTTTGTTTGTTTTTCACGTGAAACATACTGGGTATATTTTACCATTACTTCCTGATTTGACTCCTAGAGTTGTGGATATTTAGTTTCCATATTAAAATGAAAGTGTTCTCTTTGTAACTTCCCTGAAAAAGTAAATACTTACTTTTTAATGTCTGTAAGTAAGCTGTATTTGAATGATCAGTAACTATCATCATTGAATAGGGAACTTAAAAAAAAAACAAAACCTATTTCATAATGTTGAGAAAGTATTGTATAATCAAAGAATATTAAGATATTATAGCTATGAAATAAATAAGAGAGTTAGGCAAAGCAGATTATAATAACACAAAGAAAATAGATAGGATGCTTACCCATATCTTAGGCTCACTTACAAAACTCCAGTGAAGTGGATCTCCAGAAGAGATCCTTCCCTACTGGTAGTCAGCGCTTAAATGGGCCTAGGAGAGATGCAGCCAGGCTCCACCCCTTCCAGCAGCGCAGGTGAATTGCCTTCAGCTGTGCTCCCGGGGCTGACTCATTGCTCACCTCAGGGATCAATCAGAGGTTCAGGCTGTGACTCAGCAGTTCCCATACAGCGATGTGCACCAGCCTTTCCAATTGAGTAATTAGAACATTTTATTGACAATAAGGTTGCAGGCTCTTTATCATCTGCATTATATTGTACTTTCTAGAGAATTCTCAAGATGTGATTTTCTGACCTCTTTTCAGTGGTCTGTGGGGGTGGGACAAGGGGAAATGGCCACAGACTGGAGCGTAGGAAGTTCCACACCAAGATGTGAAAGAACTTCTTCCTCGTGGGGGTGACGGAGCACTGGCACAGCCTGCCCAGGGAGGTTGTGAAGTTTCCTTTTCCAGAGATATTCAAGACCCGTCTGGATGCCTGGCTGTGCAACCAGCTGTAGGGAGGTTGCTTTGACAGGGAGATTGGACTTGGTGATTTCTGGACATCCCTTCCAACCCCTGCAATTCTGTGGTTCATAAGACTGGTCCTCAATCTCACTTTGTAGCCTGAAGGGGGAAAAACCTCCAAGCTCTTAAAGATTACTAGGATACTCCTCAGTGGGTGACTTAAGAGTTTGCCTACGTGCGTGCTAATTTAAGTGGATTTCTTGTGTCCAGCTAAAACGAGTTTCTTGGACAGGTCCACCTCGGATAACTTTTAGCCAGATAAACCAAAAGATTAAAATGAATGAACTTTAGGGAAAAAAAAAAACAAAAAACTAATGTGTTTTCGAAGGCATTGTTATAAAATAAAGTGTATTGATAAAGCACAGTGAAACACTGAGATCTTGCCAACTTTCTCTTACAATCTTGGTGACATTTTTGATATTGAAAACAGCGTTCTTCCCCTGCCCCCTTTGCTGAATGGCTCCTCTTTGGAAATGGTTCCATAGGGGAAAACTCCCTCCTTATACCCACATGTTGCCATGATTTTATTAGCTATAAAGACAGAGATGAAGCTTTATTGTTTGTTTTTAATTCTAAATTAAGGCAGGCAGTTCTATGGCAACTTCATTTAGCACTTTATCTATATGGTAATACAAGTGAAGCTGTGCTACTTTGGAAACAGGAAGGATGTTTGAAATGTTTTGGATATTCTGCTTGCTTTCTTTTGGGTAAGGGTTATCAGGGGAGATTGATCTTCCTTATCAGAGGTTCACTGAATTACAACAACTTTGTGACTTCGCCTTTCTAACATAAGCATTGTGAGGATCTTAATGACTGTCATATCTTGGAAGTTACTAATTAGTATGGTGGTGATTCTGATGTTCTTCCTTTGTGATGTGTTTTTTACAAATGAAATTGTTATATGTAACAGCCATTAAAAGCCTAGACTATTAGGTGTTAGAAAAAGGCTACTGGTTATTCTGAGTATTTCCTTTTCATTTCTCCCTTGTGCCGTCAGTATAAGAGCAGCTTATGTGTAAATGTCAAGTGTTTCAAGCTGTTATTATTCCATGAGGTTTTATTCTATAATGTGTTGCAGACCTATCTTTTAAGTAAGACATCTTTTTTTGGTTTTGTTTCCTGTAGGTTCAAAATGGCTAATGTGCTCCAGGACACATGTACACTTGAAGCTTCTTATTCTGAAAATGTTGATGCTGAGCTGTCCTTTCTGCCTGAAAGACTGAGAAAGAAACTGCTTCCTTTTCAGGAGAAAGGCATCATATTTGCACTTCAGAGGAGCGGCAGGTAAATTCCTTATATCATATACTTGAATGAATTATTCTAGGTAAAAATTAATGAATGGTTACAAAGGTTATGGGGATACAGCAACACTTAGGTTAGTTATATTACATATTTTCTTTTAATCAACTGTAATATAACATGATTTAAAATGAGGTTGTTTTGTTTTTCTCCTATTGGAGGAGAGAGAAAATATTTAATAGTGCAAATTCGTCTTGTAGTATCCAACATCTCCACATATAAGAGGAGGCTGCTATCAGTGGAGCCTTCTTTTTGTGATGTTAATAGAGCAATCTCAAAATAAGTTAATTCACATTTGCTTCTGTAGTTCTTAATGGCATGATAGATCTGTTAAGAGAATGACTAACAGATCTTGATGCATCTGTGTGGTATTCTATTTTAAACTTGGTACAATTCTGGCATGTAATCAGGGTGTTCTGGAACTCACTGAGCTGTAACAACCAAGCAGAAGACAACTTGCTCAGTTAACAAGTACAGCAACTGATAGAGCATTCAACAATTAAGTACCCTATAAATCAGAAAAATCACTGTGCAACAGTAACTGGAAATACTTAGCTAAGATCATGTTACTGTGTTAAAAGGTCAAAGAAGTGGGAAGGAGAATATCTCTGCTTCGTAAGTTTTAGAATATCTAAGCAATTACAGTAGTTTCATGACTTTAGGCTGCACGTTGCTCCTGTGGAAAGTAATGTTGTCATACAAATCTGGCATAAAAGAAATGATTTGAGCTGAGGCTGTGAGGAAGTTTATAATTTCAAAATGGATGGAAGTCAGTGACAAGGGGGTGGGTCAGTGCTCTGATATCTTCATCAGTGACATCAACAGTGAGGTCAACTGCACCCTCAAGAAGTTTGCTGATGACACCAAGCTGTGGCGGTGCATCTGACACACCAGAGAGATGGGATGCCATCCAGAGGGACCTAGACAGGCTTGAGCAGTGGGCCTAGATGAACCTCATGAAGTTCAGCAAATCCAAATGCAAGATCTTGCATCTGTATTGAGGCAACTCTCACAGCAAATACAAGCTGGGGCATGAAAGGATTGAGCACAGCCCTGCTGACAAAGACCTGGGGGTACTGGTGGGTGCTAACGTGGGAGTACTGCATCCAGATGTGGAGTCCTCAGTACAGGAGAGACATAGACCTGTTGGAGTGCATCCAAAGGAGAGCCACAGAAATAATCCTCTCCTGCAAGGAGAGGCTGAGAGCTGGGGCTGTTCAGCCTGGAGAAGAGAAGGCCTTTTGGTATCTAAAGGCGAGCTACAGGAAAGCAGGGGGCAGACTCTTTAGCAGGGTCTGTGGTCATACAATAAAGGGAGATGGCTTAAAGCTTCAAGAGGGTACGTTTAGGTTGGATATAAGGGAAAAAAAAGTCTTCTACAGTGAGGGTGGTGAGGCACTGGAACAGATTGTCCAGAGATGTGGTTGATGCCCTGTCCCTGGAGACTTTCGAGGCGAGGCTGGATCAGGCCCTGGTCAACCTGACCTAGCTGTGCATGTTCCTGCTTGCTGCAGGGGAGTTGGACTAGATGACTTGTAAATGTCTCTTCCAGCTCTAAGGATTCTATGATTCTATGTACTTTTCTGGTGTGACTGTAGGAATAACTGTGTACAGTTTTAGTGGATCACTAAGGTTTTGACAGAATAGCAGCAAAGTTTGTATTTAAGAGTTGAATTTAATGTCTCCGAAGCCCTAGGCTCCTGTATCTCATGATCTGATGCTAATAAGGGGAAGTAAAGTTTACATGATATTCAATTGAGATGCATTTATATATACAAATAATAAAGTTACACAAGAAAATATGTATATAGTTTCTTTAATGTTAATTTGTGTAGGCTAATGAATATGTTTGAAAACATAATCCTTTGTAAGCTGTTATAATATAGAGTTTCCTCGGGAAACTGCTTAATTAGATAAATTCAAATCAGCTATTTTTCTTTGAGAAGTAACAGTTGCCTGCAATAAATGTGTAGAAAGATTTGAAATGCCTCGGCTAATGGCTGTTAAGGAGGCTATGGGGTTATTTCAATTAGGATTACAGATTTAGTTTTTTCTTTTCTTGAAACTTTTCATTAACAAAAGACTGTTGAATAATAGGGTGCTGATGTTTTTACTGTGACATGGGTATGAAAGTATTTGCATTATGGCTGCAAGAAATGCCATTCATTGGCATAGCGAGTTTAGCTGGGTCAAATTGGGGAATTGTTTGCATGTGTTCACATAGCCTCTGAAGTAAAATATATTAAGTCAAACTTTCCTGAGGACTGTTTTTCAAAAATCTGTCCCTTACTCAGATCTAATTTTCTTTTAGTCCCAAAACAGAGAACAAGAGCCTCTGCTGCTTGTAGCTGAATTTTCTTATGAGTTTGTCAGCCTCTGGCTCACCCAAATCTCTCTTTTGTGCACTCCTTAATAATTCAAGCATTCTTTTACTATTCCCTTTGGTAAATTTTAACAAGGTCTGATGCTTTTCCATAAAAGTGTCTTTTCTAATTTTGAAAATATATGAACATAGCACTTGAAGTAAGCAATATGTGCATCTGGGCTTCTCTTTTATCTCTGAGGCTGTGCACTCCCTGTGCTGTCATCACTTAATCCATGCTTTGCTGTAGTGGCAGGAAACTGGTGTAGAGAGAATTCTCTATTGTTGACTGTAGAGATTGAGTTAATGTTTCCTTAGGTTAGAGAAGCTCCCAGCATGAAAGGGGAACAAAAAAACCTGTATATTCTTGAATGAAATAAACACTCTGAGATACTAATGGGGCTGGGATTAATCTATTCATCTCCCCAGTTTCCCTAATAATAAGATAAATATGCTGTTGTGATTTGAGCTTATAATTCATTAGTGAAAGTGAGGCAGAAGAGGCAGGCAGATGCTAGCTTTTTCACTAAATGCTCCAAAGGTGTTGTCTATAGCAGCACAAACTGCCTAACACTTGTCTAGAAAAAAATAAAAATAGTAATTCTAGAGCCAATAAGATTGTGTGCTGTCTGGTTTATTGGGAATCTGAGTGAGCATTCTGACTTGCTTTCTTGTAAGCACATAACTAATGTCATTCTTACATGTTGCAGGCAAGGATGCTGAATTGGTGTAGTTACCAAATAGAATATCTGTTAAGGTGTGCAAATGTGTGGTATCAATATTTCTGTAAGATTGGAGCTAATCTAAATTCTTGTTCAACTTTTGACCATTTTGATTTTAAGATGGAAAGTTCAGAGAAGGATTTCCAAAATAAGAAAGCTGAAGATTCTTAAGGGAGATCTACTTAATTTCTTCACTTTTGTCACAGTGACTTTGATAGATGCCAATTTAACTAATTTCCGTGCTGGAAAATGGAATTTCTTGAATATTCATTTTGTTGAGTCATGCCTAGGAATATTTTTATGAATGTTTCATTTTTATTGTAATATGTTCTTGGTGATCTGAAGTATTAAGTGATATCAACAAGTGCCTCCATTGGCTTTATCTCTTCATATCAGAGGGAACAGGGACTAAGGAGGAAGATTCAAAGAGATGAGTTCTGCAGCTTTTGCAGTAAGAAATATCATTTGGGAAAGCAAATTTTATTTGATAGTAATAAGAAGTAGCTAATTGTCATCGAAGGACATAACATTACATACTAGGGAAGAGCTACTTTGATTGCAAGTATTTCAATCTTGAAAATTAATATCTGGATTAAAGTTTGTAGCGTAGATTGTCAGAAGTTGAAATTAGTTTGTTATTCCAGTCTGTTCCAATTAATTGACGTCAGTTCTTCTTGCAGCAATTCAGCTGGTGAGCTGATCTGTGTCTGAGGGGATTTATAAGAAAAATGGAGAGAGACTTCTTATTAGGTCCTCTAGTGATAGGGCAGGATGTAATGGTTTTGGATTAAAAGAGTATAGACTTAAATTAGACATGAGGAAGAAATTCTTTATTCAGATGTAGCAAGGCACTGGAGCGGGCTGTCCAGAGAGGCTGTGGATGCTCCACTGATGGAGGTGTTCAAGGCCAGGTTGGATAGGGCTTTGGGCAACCTGGTCTAGTTGGAGCCTCCGTGGCCATAGCCTGGCAGGTGGGTAGGACTGGATAGTCTTGTCTTTTAGGTTCCTTCCAACCCATACTGTTCTGTGATTCTAAGTCTTCGAGTTTAAACTTTGCCTTGACCACTTTGGTTGATATGTGTTATTTCACACATCATTTTTGATACTGAAATATGCTGGCTAATACACTCATATGGCTCTCAAACCTTCATAAACACAGATAATTTTGGATGTCTTACTCAGATACAAGTTGAGGAGTGTTGGAGAAAAGCCTAAGATTCTGCACAGCCATTCTCCTCTATATTTCTTTGAAGAATTGAGGACACTGCAGATGTGGCAATTCAGTGCATCTTGCATTAGATTGATGGTTGGTTTTTCATTATTTACTTTTTTAAAACACTTAATATAATTCAAGAGCAAGGCTATGATCTGGCTGAAATCTTCTGGGGCTCTATTTTTGGTTAAACAACCTTGATTATTTCTGCAAGAAAGTCATCTATGTTCTAGTTTGAGGACTGAGTGCTGCGATTACTGACACACAAATGTAATGGTTGCTTGCGCAGTTTATATAAAAATACACTAAGTTCAGATTCCTTAAATAACCCTTGGTTAAGATGTTAGTGCTAAAGTGTTGGCTTGTGAGTAGGAGGTAGATTATATGTTGTAGCGTTATATAAAACTGACTCACATGAGTAGGTGAGAATCCCAAGAATATCAGAACACCCACACTAGTGAAAGAAAGATGCAAAGCTTCCTCTGTACAACATGTTCCAAAGGCTGCAGTAACAGAACCAGCTTTAGTTTGTTTGAGTAGTAACAGAATTTTTCAGTGTTTTAAGAAATCAAGTGCTACTGCTTTGACTGTTTGTCTTGGAAAATGGAACTAAAGGTGAAGGATTTTGTTCTGAAAAAGCTGCCTGCAGTTCTGGGTAAATAGCTGCTGAAAATAAATCAAAAAGTTGAATTATCCCCATAAGCAAGCAATAATTACATTGGAACACTATATCCCCTTTAATTTTTAATCCATGATTTATAAAGAGGCAGAACTATCTAGTTTAGAGAGAATATAATTGCAAAATAATGTAGTTGCAAGGAACATACAGCAATGACTGCATGACTTACCAGGATTCTTAAATATGTATATAAATTATATAGGTTATAAAGTTAAACCTCAGACATACGCCAGTGTGTTGCTGAATTGTTGGTATTTTTCCAAGAGTAACTCTCAAAATTAGATTCTTTGTTTTTGTTCACATACCTTGCTGAAGTCATCATAATTAATACAACAGACTGTAATTGCATTGTTTACTTGGTGATGTTGCTAACATTTCAGAAGGGTTGCCTGAATGTAACCCAGACACACAGAAATAGAAATAACTATCATTTAAACACTCTTTCCTTCCCTGAAACTCATGTTATGAAGCTGTTTCAGTATTAATGTCTTTCTGATGCAGACGACTTCCTGTGGCTGTATGACATACGCCACACAAGCTTAGCCTCAGTTTCCCTTCTGCTTCTCTAATGAAGTGGTCTGCATAGAATTTTGAACATCTGTTTCTCCTTATGCTTTAGAAAGCTGGCTCAGTCTTCTTGACGTCAACATAACCATCAGATCTTCCTGTGCTCTATGAGGTTTGAAAAATTATCATCCCTTCTGTTCTTCCTTTCCTTTTTTTTTTTTTCTGACTTTCCTCTAAGTTCTGTTTTCTCTCCAAGATTTTCTGTAGTAAGAATGTGCAAGTGCACCTTTACAAGACTGTTCTGATAGTGAGTGCTGACTCTTGACTGTCTGGTTCTGGGGCTCTGATTCATTCAGTTTTGTGTGGACCCTTAAATTACACTCGTAGATGATTGTATTCTTTTTTGTCTGGATCAAAATTAAAGCTTCGAACCTATGTATGCTTGGAGTGAACTAACAAAACAGCCTATTTGCTCTTTTTTCTCTGCATGCATATTCACCTATCAGGATACTTTCTCTTAGTTTTATTTTAAGTTAACACATCTTGAAAGGAAAAGACTGTGAAGTCTTGGAGATCAGGTTGTGTGGTTCCCTTCTATTTATGAAAACTACCGCTGTGTCCAAAGCCCGCTGCTGACCCAACAACTGTGAAAGGTTTATGAATACCAGGAAGATTGTAGCAGAATGTGTAAAGCACTGCAGTGAGATTCTGATGTGTTCTGTTTGGAAAAAATAGCAGCATTCCTTCACAAACGGACGGATTCAGATGCCAACCTCAGGATTCACTGTGAAGAAAGGAAGCGTTTAGAAATGGGAAAGGAAATGGAAGGAGCTTGCCGTTGACGGTGATGCTCATTGCCTAGTTGGACTTCTCTGCTGAGGGGAAGTGTAAGTGAGACATCTAAAATGATTTTTCCTGCTCTTCTGAAACTTTTGACCATGTGGGCTGAGCCTAAAACAGGATGCGAAAGTGCGTATCATAGCTCTGATTTTTATTCTTGGATAGAGCTATTATTAAGGTGTCAAATGAACAGATGGGATATGAGCGATGAAGCTCAAATTGGGTAACTACCAGTTGAGAGGAAATGACTAATTGAACTTCAGAGAACGAGAAGTCTGTCTTCTTGCAGTCAAAATATATGAACTAAGAGTACATATTTGTCCCTTCCGTGTATCTGAAGATCTGTTTCTTTATGTTCGTGTTGGCAGCTTGTCTAACTGCAGCAATGTAGAACATACTGACGCTTGTTAAAAATAGCGGCTGCGTGTTTTTAAGGTTACATAAAGCAAAATGTGGAGTATTTCTTTTGAATGGTTTTATGTGACTATCAGATATCTGATGAGTTCTGTAGGATCTGGGCTATAATGATAGGGAAGTTCCGTACACTTCTAAACTAATTGATGTGGTTATAAAATGTGGGGACTCTTGGTGATTTCCCTCTCAGTGAATATAAGCTATTTTTTGTGCCTTAAAAAGCAGATATTGGACTACTTAGATGTTGTAACTACACTGAGCAGTCACGTTTAAGACTTGTTCTAAGACTGAAAACTTCAGGGGAGCTTTAAAAACAATTTTAGTGCACCTGATTCATGTTAGTCTGTGATGTATATAGTTAATGTTTCAATGCCTAAATGATGTAGGGGTTGCAGGCATAGGAAGAAAAGCCAGTAGTTTCCCTGCTTCAGCCTTTGATTTTTACTACAAATTATTGTAGCAGAACAGATGGGAGAGAACTAGATTTGAAGATTTATTGCTGAATTACAGCTCTTTCAAAGGGATTCAGACTTAATAGGGTGGGAAGTGTATGTAGAAGTACTGTATCTTTATAACTGCTAACAGAAACTGTACTGTCTGTGTGGGAACAGAATTGGAGATGTGTCCTGAGGCCTGTGCTGCTGGCAGGGTCCATGCTGATTCTCTGTAAAATTTGGGTTCTGCTTTGTAATTAATAACTTTTTTTCCCCTTGTGATTCTTCACAGATACGGTTATTAGTCTAATTAAGAATATAATTCTAATTTCTAGCTTCAATGTGTTAATAGGCTGAGACTTTTATGTACCAACACTGTAGTGCTTTCTATCTCTGAAATTGTTTTTTTTGGATTTACAGAACAGAGAGAGGTGGAACAAGCATTGCATTTCAGCTTTTCCTTTTGGAGATGAAGCAATTGTATTTCTCTTGTTGTTTCCTACCATGGGAGGCTCAGCTGCCCCTTAATCTTCCTATTAGCTCTTTTTCACTTCTCTTTTGGCTTGTATTTATCTTCCATGGATGTGAGTGATCAAACTGTATGTGCTATTCTGGATAGCACTGCTGCATAACAGGTTTCACCTAAGACATATTCACTTGAAGTTGAAAACAGAAGGTTCTATGTGCAGTCTGAAAATAATTAAAAGCAGTGAAATAGAACAACTTCCTGTTGTCCTGCAGATGCTTAAGTCATCAAAGTGTAAATGGCTGCAGTAAACTAATGAAAATCATTTTCATTTAATGAAAAAAATCTGTTCCTGTGGCTGACATACTTTTAAGAGTTTTTATTTTGATTGCTCTTAGTTTATAATTGCCAGAGCAATTTGTAAACTTCTTTATTTTGGCTCGTTACTCTGAAAGATAGAATGAAGGTCCAAGTAGTTGGTTTTCATGCGCCAAAACACAGTGCAATAGGACCTCATGTATTCTCACTTTGATCTCTTTAAAATGCGTGGCTCACACTAAAGTAGATTTATTTCTGCTGTGTAGGAGATGCACGCCTAAAGTGACATGGTTTTCATTTCATTATTTAAAATACTCTGCTAAAATAGAAGCTGATATACTGAGAAATACTGTATTTATCAGCACAAGATGGCAAGGAACATTTGTATTCCTGTTCTTTCTGCCACATTTCCTTACCAGCAGATGCTACTGAATGCAATGTACTTTCAGATATTGCTGTGTTTGTGCATTCGCTTTGATATCCTTCAGGATTAAATATAATATTAAAGGATGTTTTTAGCTTCATCAGAGATGCCTCTGCTCTGTATGTAGCTTATTGCTACATTTCTGCATTTGTTCGCTACTCATTTTCTGCATTTCTTTAAGGAGTTAAAACTAAAATGAATAGTGATTCTCTGGCGTTAGGTTGTTGTACATTCCACTCCATTTCAGTCTTCAAACTGTTTTTAAAAATCAGTCTACTGAAAGAAGTTGCCACCATTAAGAATCTGCAAGGAAGAATTCTTTTTAGAAGTATAATTGAAGCAATTTGTATTAAATGGAAAAATTCACTCTTTAAAGTAAGCAATATATGGCATTATTTAAAAATAGAATTGTGTATTTGTTGCCTGCAAATTAATGTCTCTGCCCTTCTGCAAATCACAAACATAAAGGCTCCAAAATCTCGAGTTGCCACTAAAAATAATTCTCTTCCTGCCTTTTTTTTTTCCTTTGCCTGACTTTTTTTTTCCTTTGCCTGCGTGGATTTAGCAGTTACGTTTTGTTATGTTTTTTTCTTTGTTTTGATCATTCCATCCCAACCATGTTTGAAGTGGAAAACATCTAAAAAGCAGAGGGTACTGTTATAAAGTTAATTAGAAGTAGATAGCAACTTACAAAAACTTAAGCTATATAATACACATATTATTTTTTTGTGTGTGTGTTAGTTGAAAGAAAATGTTGATGTTGAAATCTACACTTTCAGGTTGAATGAGCAAGCATCAATGTACCAGAACTCTCAGAGCATCAAATCTGCACATCAGATCTGGGAACTGCCACTGTGTGTTTTCTGCCAAGCTTTGTAGTTTGGCCACAGGAATGTCCATTTTGGCCTCATGGCAAGATTTATGTCACTGAATGTGATCACAGCTGATGTTGTTACTACTTTGAGTACCTACATGAATTTCCATACACCCAACACTGAAAAAGCAGTTCTGTATTATTTTAAACGGTTTCTAGTATCAAAATACAGAATTTTAATGTCTTGATATGTTAAATTTAGTTACAATTGCAGAGACCTGGAAGATCTCAGTTTTTTTCACAGAAGGAACATTTCATTTGAGTTGCATGGTGCAGTGGGTGCACATCTACTTGTGTGGCAGAGAAGTTTGTTTTCTCAGAAGATGCAGTGGTGGGGAACAGGCAGTAGGGAATTCATCCAGAGCAATTAATCAAGACTAATTTGTGTCTGTGACTGAAAGCTATTGGGGAGAGGAAGCAAAAGCTCAAGGCAAAAGTCCTTGGGCTTTTGATTTTTTTTTTCCCCTTCAATGTGATGGGGCACAAGCAGAGTGGCCTGTGAGGTTCATTCTCTCCTGGAGCTTGAACTGTCTCCATTTCTGAGACTTGATGCTTTTCTGTCAGTAAACATCTACAAATCTTCAAAGTGATGGACTGCATGCAGCTGTCAATCTATTGCTGCCATTCAGTTCAAGCAGCAGCACTCAGTGCTGTATTTCTCAATGGTGTGACCAAGCCTTTTGTGTGGCACTATGATATAAAACAGTGGGAGTAATTCTTCCACTTTGTTTTTTATGAAAATTTGGAAACTTATACAGTGCTTGAAAAACTCCTCAGATTACTTATTAGGTGGAGGATTAATCTAATCTCCAGTTACTTAGCTGAAACTCAAGTAGGGAATGCTATTGAGATAGAAGTTGTCACTGTGCTCCTTTTAGATCTTGCTTTGTAACTCTTAGCATTGATTGTGGTAAGAAGGTTCTTAGCAAGTCTGAAGCTTTGTGTAGTCTGGTGTTGTTACAGGAAGACAGAACTTTAAGTCACTCTCGTTGTTGCAAGACTTTAAGGGAGTAGATTTTTTTTCTACTTTCTTAGATTAACAGTTTTTGTCTTCCTCTGAATTTGTTGGTATGTGAATATGATGTAGGTGTTTTACCTACTAATTACAAGAATTAAACTCTTAATTCTTTAGATAATTCTTTCAAATTGGATAATCTTTGTTTTTTTGTTTGCTTGGGTTTGTTTGTGTGTTTGGAGGTTTCTTTTTTCCTTGGGATTTTGGTTTTTTGGGAGGTGTATTTTTTTCAACTTGTGTGAACTTGTACAATAGCAGAGCTAAAAGTTTGTAAAATAGCTGAGGGTACAACGTTTGGAAATACGTGATGTCAGCCATTTGATGGTGTAACTGAATGTCCATCAAATAATTCCATTGGCCTTCTTCAATTTCAAAATGTTTTTGAAGGAGCTTGTGTTGACCAGGAGTACTTCAGTTCCCGAGATCCTTTCAGACTTACGAGTATTAATACTAAGACATAATGTAACTTACCTATAAAGAAATTTATATCAGGTGGTGTTTGTTCAGGAAGTATAAATTTACTTAAATAATTTCCTACTTTTGCCTGTAGAGTTGCCATTATTTTCTTCACTTGTACTAAAGGGCTTCTAAATGGAAAAAAATCAAGTTCATTTTCTAATGCTTTGCCCTGTACAGCTGGGGAGGTGAGAGGATGTCTGTTTCTATTTCAAAACAAATGAAACACCTCTGGAAGTGACTTTTTTTTCTAAATCAGTGTGCTATAGAAGTGACCCTTAATCACAAAGAAGCAAAAACAATGATGTTTCTGAAAGACAATAAAATTGAAGATGTACTTCTCACAGTCTCTTATGATTACATTTAATATAGTGCTAAACCAAAGCAGCAATTCAATTCCACAATGTATGTTCTTCAATAATACTAACAAATTGAATATACCATTTTAGAGTAACTGGTGTACTTACTTTTACAATCATACCAAAATTACTTGTATTGTTATTGTCAAAAGTACACTAAAAAGGAATTCTATCTTTTTTCCTTTAGTCACAAAGAAAATCCTTAGTATTCAATGAATGCGTAATTTAAATTCATAGTAAGCAATTTATTATGATTGCTTTATCAGTTATATTTACTATTAATTTTCCTGCTTTTTTTCCCCCCTTATTTCACCTGTAGGTGTATGATTGCTGATGAGGTAAGTGATATTCCTGTTATTTTAACATCGCTTTTTCTTGTTTTAACATGCTTCATTCGGGAAAGTTGGCAGGGAATGGAGCCCAATTCCTGTGATATTATCTAGATGTTCTGAAAATACTGAAGTGGAAAATAAAAAAATACTGAATTTGATGCAAACCTAGGGTGTACTTTCATTAATAGTGAAATTCATGACTTGTAACATTTTTAAACTTAGTCCATATTATGGAAATTTGAATTTGTTATTTCTTACCATAGATAAAATATTTTTGTAATAAAAAGTTATTGTTACGTATAAAAACTTAATGTAAGAGAGGTAATGTTTGAGGACTGATGTAGGTTCCAAGTTCTTACTACAGGTGTTATTTAGCAGAAGGAAGCTCGAGGAAATTTCCATCTTAGGAATATTTATCTTTCCTTTGAATAGTTTTTTTTTATTACTATATTTTTGACAAATTAACAAGTTGAAGAGTTTGGTCAACTTCCTAGTCTATCTTACTAAGTCTCTGAACCAAAAGCCTTCTGAAATCACTGGAAAAGATACTTGTAGCTTTGATAAGCAAACCAAATATGCAGTATGTATGAATTCCTTTAAAGAGCAGTATCTTCTTTCATTGTAAATAACTGTAGTAACAATGATTTCTGAACATAACTTCTGTTTTTTACTTTTTTTTTTCCTTTTCCCAGATGGGGCTAGGTAAAACAATTCAAGCAATTGCTATTTCCTACTACTACAGGAAGGAATGGCCTCTCTTAATAGTAGTGCCTTCATCTCTGAGATATCCTTGGGTTGATGAGATGGAAAAATGGATTCCAGAACTATCTCCAGATGATATTATTATCATTCAAAACAAAACTGATACTGGGTAAGTTCATTATTATTGTATAGAAAGTCCTGTTTCCTTCTATAAATTGATAGCAGTACGTATGTGAAAAACATACAATATATATGATCATAATGAAAAATAAGGATTGCAGCAAGATAAAAGAAATTTAAATTGTGTTTTATGTTTCAGCGGAGAGTTGGGTTGTGTGGTTGTTTCTTGTCTCCTCTGTGACTGAGAGGTCTGATTTTTGCACAGTAGCAAGGGCTGTCTGCTGAAGATTTGGTTACTTTGTGGGGTGTTTTGTATTGAACACGTTGGTCATGTGTCTGCTCTGATGTATTGTACTTGTTAGTTTCTGGAAAACATTTTGAATCACATTTTTGAAAAAAATTCTAGTATGGATTAGAAAATAAGGATTTCATTACAGCTAACTTTCTATGTAGAGCACTGAGAAATTTAAATGTTATAGTAAGCATTCTCTAACTGTGAAGGCCATTGTGATCCAGGTTTTCTATCTTTATACTTAATAGCATGAATTCATTACAGTGGGACTACAAGTCTTAGGTGCTATTAAAATAACTCTCCTATTGCAAGGAAACACTGAACTAAAAAGGTATTTTGTAATCTGTTTTGCTTTAAATAACTTGGTTAATTTCACAGCAGTGTCTAGATATTGTTCTAAGACTTCTGGACAAAGTAGATTGACTTCCAAGTTGTCTATAGAGTATCAGGAAGTGACTGCCAAGACATGCAGATGAGAAAGTAGCTTGGAATCCTCCTTGGGGTAACCGTAACCAGACAAATCCAATTCAAAATATGTTTAAAATCTTAATTGAGGGATAATTACTATTGCTAATCAAAATAAAGCTGTTAGAGGAATATGGGAAATAAAATAAAGATCCAGTGAGCAAGAGGTTTTTTTTTTTAGCATTTCAGTTAAACTGCACATAAAAACTCTATGCTTATACTGCTGAATGCAGCAAAGAGAAATGTGGAATAAGGGAAATGTGAAGACAAAAGTAAATGGCAAACGGATTTCTGTTCATTTTATGTTCTGAAGTTCTTAAAAGGAATAAACCTTAACCATTACATCTCAACGAGATAAGAGGAAAGCTTGGCTTTCTGTTTAATTCCCAGGAGGCTTCCTAGCTGTTGAACTAATCAATATTATAACATAAAGGATGCTTTATGCATTTGCAAGAAAATCCAAAAATAGAGCTGACACACTTGGTTTAGCACTTTGGGAGATTGTACTTCTGTATCTTCAACCTTTTGATTTCTCTAATTTCAGTACTTTGCTTTCCTTCTGAACTTCAACAATGAAGCGTACTGCTTGAATGTTGGTTACCTTCTTAATATAAACAGGTTGAAATATGCTTAGGCCTCTTCTTCCGTGTCCAGAAGCATAGATGTACACATGCACAAACTTAATTGTTCTTAAGTACTGTAAGAGACTTTAGATTATTGGATTGGCTTTTGATCTCTTTCTATTAGAGAAAAAATAAAAATCAGGCCAGCAGAGTTGTAGTTTCTGATCTATTCAGTAGCTGAATAGATCAGCTATGTGTCTTGTTCTGGTAACTTGTTTGTCTAACAACTTTGTGTTTCTGTGTTTAAAGGCTCCTGAAGGGCTACAGTGCTCTCTAGTGATTTTAAAAACAATTTGTGCTTTATGCCTTTGTATGTTTTAAAATCTATTGTGAGAAATCATTTCCAATACTTGTTTGGTTTTTTTTTAAATTAAAAAAAAAAAGAAGTCTTCATCTCAACCCACAAGGTTTTTTTCATCATATTTTCTTCCTGTCTCCTTGAGTAGGGTGAGTGAGTCTGTCATGATGTTGCTTAGCTTGTTGGTGTTCAACCACAATGATGTCCCCTGAAAATGGTAATGAAATGTGTGTGACTTAGAAATGTAGGATGCTAGAATTTTTTTCAATTGAATAGCCAATAAAGCAATTGAATAGTCAATCTAGCAACTCTATAACTAGCCAATTCAAAAGACATCATACATACCTTCTGTTACTAAAAAAAATATCTTTCTGGAACTTGTTTGCTATGTTAATTTTCCTACAGTAAATGTGTACTAAGACAACTTCTGAATTTTCCCTTTTAGGAGAATATCAGGCAGCAAAGTGACGATTCTAGGATATGGCCTGTTAACTTCTGATGCCCAGACTTTAGTAGACACTCTGTATAGGCAGAACTTCAAGGTAGTTGTGATTGATGAATCACACTATATGAAATCCAGAAATGCTAAACGCAGCAAGATTTTATTGCCAATTGTGCAGAAAGCCATTAGAGCAATTCTTCTTACTGGAACTCCTGCTCTGGGAAGACCTGAAGAGGTATTTAACATCCTGTGTGGTGTTTTTTCTTTTTTTAGGGATAGTAACAGTAATATTGGGCATGGAATTTTGTTATTTGCATGAATAGTACAGCTGGTGAATATAAGTTTAACACAATAAACATGCCATAAGTGAGAATTATTTCTGAATAGTATTATCCTTGAAGGCAGTTTGTCACTGACATTTCTTTTTATAAAGCTTTTCATGCAGATTGAGGCACTTTTTCCAGGAAGATTTGGAACTTGGAGTGAATATGCCAAAAAATACTGTGATGCTCGTTTGAGGTATTACTGTACTTGCCCTTTTATCTTCTCATGAATGACTTTGATTTTCCTCTCATATGAAATGAAAGAACCGATAAGTAGTGTCTCTATTGCTGTATTATACCATCATGTTTAGTGACCCAGGGAGGTGAGGTGCTGGAACAGGCTGCCCAGAAAAGTTTTGGATGCACCATTCTTGAAAATGTTCAAAACCAGGTTGAATGGGGCTTGATCTACTGCCTGATGTAGTAATTGGCAACCCTGCCCACAGAAGGGGGACTGGAACTAAGTGATCTTTGAGATCCTGACCACACCAAGCCATTCTATGATACCATCTCTGCCATCAAAGTGAATTAGGGACCTTACAGAGGAAGAATGTAAAAAATATATTGTTTAAACAGAAGATAGGTTGGCACATGCATGGGTTTTGTTTTCAGTGTTTAAAGATGTTTGGGAAGAGGATTGAATTGACGGGAGATTTTACTTTAGGAATAAATTGGAAGCTATTAAAGTTTGAGAGAAAGTGTAAGTGCCAACATTCTGCTAAGTAAAATGATTTGCCAATTTACTGTTAATATGAAATGTATAGATTTTACCTTTTGAGCTGGCATTTCAACTAGTGCTGGAACTTGGGTTTCTGATTCTCAGTCCTATGCTCATGTCACCTAACAATTTATCTCTTTTTATTATGGGATCCAGTCTTTTTGCTGTCCTACAACATTTGGGGAAAAGAAGATCGTATGTTAGATTAACCATACCAAAGGAGAGAAAGGTCCCAAAAGCACAGTAGTGTGTTTGTAGTTCTGTTTGAGAGATTAAATATGGGCACTGTAAGAAGGTATGAGAGGGGAAGAACCTTTTAAAAAAATTTCTTACCCCCAATTTTGCATATACTAAAAACAGTAGTTTTTTGTCAGCTAAATTGACTAGCATTCAGGTTTAATTTTCATTGCAATAATTGCGTAATTTCATTTTCATGTAACTTGGACCTTTTTTCCTCTAACATATATAAGTGTTTTATCAGCATCTAACGTCTAATAACATAGAAGAGTGCTGTCTGATTTTCAGATGGAGAAATGCTATTTTTTCTATGGTGTTTTGACTAAATGCATCTGTAATTTTCACACCACAAGTGTGCGTGGGTACAGCATGGTTAACTACTCCATCACAGATGATTATCTTATTTTTGGAATACCATAAATATATTGAAAATCAAATTCGGGTTAGCAAGCTCTCAACAGATAATACTGTCATCATGACTTGGCTGGAACTTAACATCCTGTGGTAATCCATTTGATAGCTTTATTTTATGCAGAACTTTCTGTGAAAATGTTTTTTATTTAGGCGCTTATAGACACCTGTTTCTAAGGATGAGGGTCGAAGTGTTTCAGCTACCATCCCCAGTGCTCAAGTTGGAGGTATGAATCCTTTCTAAGGACAGCCACAGACTGAAGAAAAGATAAGAGCAAAAGTTGTAGCTGTCTTCCATCTGTCTAGCAATCTGAGTGAGTTATGCCATTATTTTGCCAGTGTAGAAATGAGTCCTCACCTCCTTCCACACTGGTCATAATCAGCCATCTGAAATCAATAGTACCTTTATAAGCCCAGTAAAGCTTAAAATTCCTTTTTTTTTTTTTTTAATTCTTTTAAGGAAAAAATTACCAGTAATTACCAGTATAATTTACGTACTTGTGAAATACTCTCCTGCCCTTGAGAAATGCTACCTGGGCTTTTCTCCAAACCCAGCAAAATCTGCCATGCTACGTATTTTGTTGCTTCTTGATGTTGACACAGAAAAGCTCTTCTCTTGCAACATGTCCTTGAAAATAAAAGAAAGAAAAAGAAACACAGCTATTACTTTATTTCTCTTTTTTAGCCTTGAGCTTTTTAACTTTTAATCTACTTCCCCTATTTAGCCTTGCTTTTTTAATACAATTACATTTTAAACTGGAGCATTTAGCTTTGAATCCTGAATGTACATAACAGTGAATTCAGATGGGAGAGGAAAGGAATTTTAATGATGTTCTTTGCAGCGTTTGTGATTAATTTATCAGCTGTTACCATCTTTAATATCATAAAGAAGCATTGTGGTAGATTCTTCTGATTAGTGATACCTGGAAAATTCACGTGTGTAAAGGGAAGTGTAGATGCGATGAGATAGAGGACTTTGTCTGAAGGGGAGTCAGGTCAGTGGGTTAGAAATTAAGAGCTCTGACTTGAGTGTTGGAAGGAATCAGACAGAAAGCAATCATCTCTCCGACATAACCAGGAACACTGAGCACTGTTATCCTAAATGCCTTTGTATCTGTGTCTTACAATGAATTGTGCACTGAAGGTTTCCATTGGGTTTGGAATAGCTAACGTTCACCAAATAACATTGATTTTTTTTTTTCATTTTCAGATTCTTTGGTAAAAGAAAACAATGGGACTGTAGAGGAGCTTCAAATTTAGAAGAACTACATCAACTTTTAAGAAAAATAATGATCAGAAGACTGAAGAATGATGTTCTAACACAATTACCTCCCAAAGTTAGACAGCGTATTCCATTTGATCTCCCACAAGCTGCAGCTAAGGTGAATTTTCCACATCAGCTAAAAAGATATTTGTTTGTAAATATCTATGTATTCATATATATTCATATAACTACTTATATAAGCATGTGTATATATTCACCCATTCTTTGTAACTACATGTATAGCACAGCATCATCTTTTTTTTTTTAATTATAATATGAAGAATATGAGTATGTCATTTTGAGAAGGGATGAAATAGTTATAAAATTGACCCTAATTTTAACACGATCTTCTTTCCTTCTCCATTTTCATTAGGTATTGAATCCTACAATTATTTTAGACAAATTTGACAGAGATTTCAAATGTATTCCGTCCCTAGGTGTTTCATGGAAGTCAGTGTTGTGGTAGAGCATACTTAGTAGCTTCTAACAAATCTATAAAAGATTAGTACATCTATCCTAACCACTGATCTCTTTTTCCAATTAGAATTTGAATACCACTTTTGCAGAGTGGGAGAAATTAATGAGAAAGTTGAATTCAGAGCCCACTGACAGCCATTTTGTTGAAGTCATGAGTCTAATCACACGTATGTATAAAGAAACTGCAATAGCCAAGGTAAGTGTAGAAGTATTAATACATATTTTAATTTTTCAATGTGCTTTCTGTTAATAAAATTAGTTGTATTGGCATCTCTTGGACTTAGGAATACACTACAGGTGAATGCTCCAGGAATGTAACTGTGTGTAGGCAGCTGCTGCAGCTGACGGACCCAGTTGGCTTGCATTACAGGATGCTGCTGATGCAGCCCTTATGCATCCTGTGCTCTGTCAGTATTGGTTCTCCCCATGGATATATGAAGAATAATAATCCTCTCTAACTGGTCTCTCTATTTTATCAGATGGGAACACCTGTTCTGTATTTTCCTCTTTTAATTAAGGTGTGAGAATTAACAGATCTTTTACGTGCTTCCTTTTTAGCCTGTTATCACATTTCTTTACACTAATCTATATTTAGAAAAGTGTATTTTAAAAAAAAATCTGCAGGCTTCCGGCTTAGTAAGAATTAAGAATCTGAATCCTTGGAGTTTATCTTAAATTTTCTACTCATCTTAAAAATACCACTGTGTTTCTGTCGCTACCTTTTCCCAACTTTTTTATTCTCTGTCATTGTCAGCTCATTTTCAAATGAAAGAGGGAAAAAAAAATTCTGAGGGCTTCTGCATTAACAGTATCGCATTATCAACTGATCAATGATAAATTTTATTAGTAGCTGTAACTTTATTTTCATAGTATTTGATGAACACTATTAATATTTAACACAACAATTATGTTGTGTTATAGAGCAATTATTTAAAATATATAATATAATAAAAATAATAAAAATATATAATAATAGAGCAATTATTATATTATTATTATAGTATCATATTCTACATGATTTGATGAATGGCTTTCTAGTTGCAGGTACAGAAGTTCTGATTAAACAATACCTTATCTGATTAAAATGTGTTTGGTCTGAAATTAAATGCTTTCTGTACTGTGATTTCAGACATGAGATAATGATGTCATAACTGAAAGCATTTTTATTTTCATCTTAATCTGAAAGAAATGCCATCTAACTTTGTGATCTTTTGAGAATGAAGGTTTTTTTCTCTAAAGAAATGGGACAGATTTAGCTGTTAAGACGTGAAGTTGCTACTTTTTTTAAACAGAATTATAATTGTTAAATTAACATTAGTGTATGATAAAGTCTTAAATGGATAACCAATAGAATGGTTTAGGCACTGAAGTGAAAACTGTCATTTTGAACTTCTTGTACATCTAACTGATGAAAACATACTCTATTACTCCAGGCAGGAGCAGTAAAGGACTATATCAGAATGATGCTTGAAAATGACAAACTGAAGTTTCTAGTTTTTGCTCACCACTTAAGCATGCTTCAAGCTTGTACAGAGGCAGTGATAGAAAATAAGGTAATTATTTAACAAATGTGCACTCGTTCAATTTCAGACTTGGCAAATACATACAGCCGTGCTTAAATTGAGAACTATCTGTATGTGGTGGAATTTAAGGACTTTAGGTAAATAAAGGTCAGTGCCCCTGTATTGAAAAGATTGTGGAATTTTGAAGAACTGTTTTGTATATGGGGATATTTGGTATGATACTTCATCAGTGAATCAGTGTGGTAGGCAGTTGTTTCCCAAGGTTTTTCATCGATATACTTCTGTCTCCTTTTGGAGGTGGTTTGTTGGTGTTCATTGGGTTGGTGTTTTGCTCTTTTTTCCAAAATATTGTCATCTTACTTGAATGCTTAATTCACAGCAGATCACTTCCATGTTACTGGTTGTGGACTCAACCATTGCTAGGGAAAAATGGCTAACATCACTATTTAATATTAAGCTATTCGTTTGCAAGTGCTTGCAATCTTAATAAATCTTATCTGGGAAATTGCAGATTCTTGTGCAGAATACTCAGTTTTAAGAGCCTATGTTCATGATTGTTGCCTTTTGTAAATAGGTAGTACTAAGTGTACAATCTTTTTGATAAATAGGCTTAATTGTAGATCAAAGGGTAAAATACTACTGAGGTACTATTATCCCCATGACTGGAATAGAGCAGATATTTTAGTATTGGGGAAAGAAGGTGGTTGGATCCAAATGATGGATGAAATGGATTATTTCATTTGTGTATTAAAATCTGTTATAGGTTCGCTACATACGGATAGATGGAAGTGTTCCTTCTGCAGAAAGAATACATCTTGTTAATCAGTTTCAGAAGGATCCTGATACCCGGGTTGCTATTTTGAGTATTCAGGCAGCTGGTCAGGTAGGATTTAAAAAAAAGAAAGAAAGAAAAAAAAATTAAGAAATCTAAGGAATAGAAATGGAAGTTATTAAAGTTGTTTACTGAAGGCAATTCATGTAATACATCTTTTGCAGAATCATATATTCATTTTTTTGCACTAGTCACGTTAACTGTTTTAAGCCTCTATTGAAATTACATGAGCAAAATCAACATAAGCCGTAGCTTGAGTAATTAGTAGAAACAACCTGCACCTTCTGTCTGGAGGTACCAGATTAATGAAAAACAACATTTAGTTCCATAATGAAGAGCTGTATGCGGTCTTTGCACAATATTGCAGTGTTTTCTGAATCTGACCAGTATCTACTTGGAATGAGTGTAGAAGGCTGATTTTTGTGTCTATGTGGTCCCTCTCATATTTAAAAATGTTCTGTGCGATGTGTAGATTTATGGGAAGAATCTTTTTTCTAAATTGATCTACTCTTTTATTTAGGGTTTAACTTTCACTGCTGCTACTCACGTTGTGTTTGCTGAACTATATTGGGATCCAGGCCATATTAAGCAAGCAGAAGACAGAGCACACCGCATTGGACAGTGCAGTTCTGTGAATATTCACTTCCTTATAGCAAAAGGAACGTTGGATCCTCTTATGTGGGCAATGCTGAATCGCAAGGTGCGTGTGGAATAGAACCAAATAATTGGGAACTCACTATGTTTTAGATACCACTTAAGCACAACTAGCAAATAACATTCTAGTATAAGACAAATCTATGGATCTAAGATTGTCTGGTTAAGAGTTTAATCACTAAATTTCCGCTTTCCGTTCATTCTGCCTTTGGCTTCATTTACTAAGGTAGAATGTCTAAAGACTATTGAGAAAGATATGTACAATGCAAATAATCTCTTAACTTCAATAAATATTGATATTTTACATATACCTTTTCATATATATAGTACTTGTGCAGAAATGGTTTCCATTAGGGCAGCTGGAAGAATAGTTTTCATCACTAACGTTATTTTGAATTACTGCAGATATTCTCATTTCTCTCTTGCAAACTTAGTTCAGCAGTTGTAACAAATTTAATGTATTTAGACAGATAAACTTGTTCCTACCTGAAAATTCTTCAGAGCCTTTATGCAAGTCTTTTTGCAGGCCAAGGTTACAGGCAGCACCTTGAATGGCAAAAAAGAGAGAATGCAGGCTGAAGAAGGTGATAAGGAGAAATGGGATTTTTTGAGTTTTGCTGAAGCTTGGACCCCTAATGACAATATGGAAGATCTCCAAAATGAACTTCTGTTTACACATGTAAGACTGTGTATTTGCTTTAATTAGTGCTATTGCAGAATTTTGATAATACTGAAAATAATTTTTAGGAAACAACAACGTTGAATTGCTCTTTATGCTGTTTCTGCTTAAAGGAAAATATCTTTTGTTTTCATCTCTAAACTAGTTTCCCTAGCACTACTAACGGGGAGAAAAATTTAACCAATCCTAATGCAGTGATTATAAAGATGGCTTTATTATTTCTTTCCTCTTTCCTAGTTTGAGAAGGAAAGACAGCATGACATACGTTCCTTCTTTTCCCCAAAGTCCTCCTCTGGAAAGAAACGCAAAATGTTTCCAGATAGTGAATCATTTAAGGTTGATGCAGAGTCTTTTGAAGCCATGAAAGAAGAGGATTCAGAGAAGAGTGGTGAAGATCTCGATTTCAAAAAAATAAGTGATGTGGATACAACTTGTCATGAAAGTATCTGTGAACATGAAGCTAAAAGAGCGAGAAACATAAGTGGATCTACTCCAGTCAGCTCCAGTAAGAAAAAGACTTTGACTGGAAAAATGTCCACTTTCTTCACAGAGAAGAACAACGAAGTCCTTCCTTGCAGCTCAAATACTTCAAGCAAAGGCACATCTGTAAATAAAATTTGGCACTGTAGTGTTTGCACTTACAGTAATAATGAATTGCTTCCTTACTGTGAAATGTGTAATTGCCCTCAGAGCAATAAAGGTAAGTGCTGCAGAGAAAGCGTGTGTTTTTCATTCCAGCTATGATTAGTTCCAGAAAATAAATATTTTTAAACATGAGTGTGCACATATAGAAGCAAAACGAAGAATAATATCTTTCTATGAATAAATAGATAGATACCTTTTAGGTGATCTTTCTTAATTTAACTTTTCCTGAGGATCTTTTGTATGATTCTAGTTTGAAACAAATAGAGAATTGAGATGAATGTTAACAGGATATAAAAATGGTGAGTAAGAATATAAATTTAATTTTCTTTACAACAAATGTAGCTCTTGGTTTCTTTGTGAAGGCTTATGGTTATTCTGAATCCAATTAAATTGAAAAGCTTTTCTCTACATGTCAAGACTAAATGATGTCACATAGATGGTTTTATTAACCTCTGTGTTGTGTAGTTGTCATGGCAGACATTGCCTTAAAAATATAGCACTTCTCATTCATAGGGGTCAGAATAAATGTTTTCTAGGAAATTTATTCCAACTGGTTGGGAACTTAGTAAATATTTTTATAAATCTCTCTCCATGTTAAGCTTTTACATTAGAAGGAAAAGAATAAGATTCTTTTTTTTCTTTTTAAATCTTTTCTTGATTAAGTAAGGACAACTTCTCAATTTCTTAAGTATGTATAAATGCTGGAAAACTATTTAATGTGTTTATGGTGTTTGGTAAATGTATGTATTAGGTAATAGCAAACCGTTTGACTGCATGTATTTTGACTTAAAGGTGGCTGCACAAAATTGCATAAGTAGAACACTTTGGTCCATGTGTTTATTCTCCTAATATCAAAGTTAGCGCTGTTTTCATAGGTGTTGAACCATGATATTATTAGAGAATAAAATGCAATGTCTCAGTATTTCAGTTACTTGTGTTTGTCCATCCATTTATTGATTAGCTCTCTGTTTATAAGGAGAGTATAAATGATCACTTTCCTCTCTCTATAGGTGAGAGAAACTGTGAAGTTCCTACTAGCCAGACTGAAGAAGACGTGTCGAAAGACTCCAGAAGAGATGAACAGCATGGGAGCAAGAGAGCAGCATGGGATGCTGAAGATGGAAGAGAAGATTTGGAGGAATTGGTGACCAAGCAGTCTGAAATCAGTGAACAAGAAGCTGTCAAAATCAAAAGTACAGAAAATGAAAGAAGGTGTGGAGAAGGTAATAGGGGAAAAAAAGGTGACCATATCCTGTCTGTGAAATTGTATTGACTGCCTCTGGCATGAAAAAGAACTTTAAAATATGAAAGATAGACTAGCGTGTGATTTTCTTGTTTTAACCTGGGATTTTTATTGAATTTTGATATCTAAAGCACTCTTCATACAAAGCCTGAGGAAATAGAGAGGTTTTGGTTGACAAAGCAATTATGTCAAACTAGTAGCTGTGAAACCTAAGCTACAACGTACAGTCTTATTAAAATTTATGATGGCAATGATTTGTGATCAGGATAGCCATGAGTAAAGGAAATAATGGGTAATTCAGGAGAAACAATATTGTCTCCTAAAAAATTCAGGAGAACACATATCTTAATAGTTTGTTGGTTGCATTGTGTGCATCTTACGTTGTTCTGGAATTAAATATAGAATCCCAGTGTGCTATGTATTCTCTTGGAGTTTGTACAGTGATTCCTGAAAATTCAGAGGGGGTGGGAAGGGTGAAAAATAAAGATATAGAGTTTATACAAAAATATGTTTGTAGGCACATGAAATCAGGAAATTTCACACGTAACAGGTGTGGTTATTTTTAATATCTGAATAGATTAAATGAAGAAAACCTCTTAATTTTAACCTTGTTTCTCTGTATTGGATATTTAGATCAATCAGATGCATTTCTAGTATACGATGGGCTAATGTTCTGTGCAAGCAGGAATACTGATAGAATTCACCTCTATACAAAGGTAAAGCTGAAATAGGCCTGCTTATTATCACTTCAAAAGTACAAAGTAGACTGTTGTCCTATAAAATAGGCATGTATAGTTTCTTTTGTCATGGTTTATGTAAAATCCCTATTTTCATATTATTGAAATTAGGTAGTTTATCATTCTAGTTCTTGTTGGAGAAGTAGTAATTCCCCAGCTATACAGCTTCTAACACTTCTCTTAGTTTACACAGAGGTGCTAGTATATTACATTTATGCTCAGATTATCTGTTGAAAATGCTAACAATATTTGATTTCTTTTCTTTTATAGATCTTACCACTACCTTGAATCACTAGCACAACTAATTATTCTCCTGTTTGTAGCTAGTGTGCTATTCCAAAATATTTTTAGAGTTGCAGTAATCAATGAATCTTTCTAGGCTAAGTAGGTAAATAAAATATTGCCATCACATTTTCAGAAAGGTGCACATTGGTGCTGTGTACAGATAAGAAAATTCTTGAATGAAACAAATTATCATTAATCTGTAATGGTAATGGAAAGAGAGAAACAAACAATTATTAATTTTTTAGGTCATTTTTACATGAGAAATCATTCCTAGAAAAATCTTAAGCTTGAGGAGCTAAACTTGGTTGGAAGAGAAGGATAATCCACTTGAAACAGATCTTTTTTCTTTTTTCTAGATTGTAGTGCATTCTGTCTGTAAATGAAACTATTTCTTTGTGTAGGATGGTGAACCACTGAATCTGAATTTCATTCCATTGGACATACAGCTGGATAACTGGGAGGATTTACCAGAGAATTTCCAACATAAACAAAATCGGTCAATGGTAAGTATAAATTCAACTGGCACAGTAATACAGTATTTAATGTGGAGTATTTTGGCTTTTTT
This sequence comes from Chrysolophus pictus, assembly GCA_037305975.1. NCBI lineage: Eukaryota > Metazoa > Chordata > Aves > Galliformes > Phasianidae > Chrysolophus > Chrysolophus pictus. Next base: position 6,809,102 of record CM074582.1, read on the forward strand.
TTTTTTTTAAATAGATGCAGAACACTTCCAGGGCTTGGGACCTAGGCACAGTTTCATCAGTGCAATGAGATACTGTAAATGTTGATGCAGACTGTTTTCTGGCAAATTATCATACCTGCTGTTAACGTTTCTGTAGATGGAATCAACCAGGCATCATTTAATTTCTCGTTTACAGGATTAGTAACTAGCATTCGTAAGTCAACGAAATAGCATTTTAAAGGTTGTAAATTGTGTGCTGCATGATGAATAAGAATGTGCTGGATGGTATCAGAGCTGCAGTTATATGAGCAGGCCTTGATTCTCATTTTGTCCTTTTGCCTTCCAACAACATTCAAAACAGTGTAGGGCACAACTCCACCGAGATATGCAGTTTCGGTTACTTAAGCAGTAACAATCACATTTGTATTGGTGTTGTAAGACGTGAACATTGTCAAATCAAGTACTCACAGTAATGAAATCCAGAATTTAAATTGTATTTGCAATGTTATCTGTTGGAAACAGTCAAGAAATACATTTCATCTGTTTAAAGAGATGTATGATTTGGAAAATCAGATTTTATCATGCAGGAACAAGACTGGTTCTTTTTAGTAGATTCTCCAATAAGGCTGGAACTTAAATTTGTAGGTCACATTCCTGACTGATTCGTTCAACAGTTATCTGAATCACCTGACAAGTGGCAGAGATGTTGCCAAAGAATTTCAAAGCTACTTAGTAGACTGAGAAGACACGTTAAGAATGCCATGTTTCTGGGCAGAAGATGACACTGCTTATGGAACTTTATCTCTGTCCCTCCACTTTCTCTTGCAGATTAAAATATCTGTGTTAGTAAATGCTCCCATGTGTCTTTATATACTGCAGTTTTGCTGACTTCTTTCTTGCTGTTCTGACTCAAAGTAAGAGTGGTCCGTGCTCTTCCATGTTTGTCATGAAAAAATACTTCAAGGAGAACATCATTGCCACCTCATAGTCTGGAAGCATGTTCCTGGATGAAGCTGTCCATACTGCACAATGTATTTATTGTTACCATAGTCCATGCTCAGAAACACTGTGATACTGGCTACTGCAAGTCAGCAAGGAATGGAGTGGGGAAAAACAAATGGAGCAAAACTTTCATATTGGCCACTGTTTTGTACTGTTGGTATTGTTGGACGTGTTGCTACTCATTTGTTTTCTGTTGTAAAAATGAAGGTGGGATGAAACTGTTTTTCTCCTACACATATTCTAAAGAAGGCCACGTTATAAATTCTAAATTTCTACATATGAATGTTATTTTCTCTCATAAACTTTGCTTTTCTGAAAGCTTAGAGCAAAAGAGAGAGGGCTACTCTAAGTAGAAGACTTTTACCCATCTGTTTTTTCCATGAACGAAGTCTTGCTTACAAAAGAAAGGTTCATCTGAGACTTTATCAGGAAGCCATTCTCCTAGTCATTATACATTAGATTAATGAAGTCCATTTGTGGCTTTATTTTCTACTTTGTGGAGCAGCACACCTATATGTCATAGCAAAACTGTAATTGTAGAAATGCCAAAGCAGTCCTAAGTTCTTCAGTAGGAGAGGATGGGAGGCTGCAGCTTGCACACGGGTTGACTTGAAGGGACCATCTCTGATCATACCAGCTTTTTTTCCATATGGTTTTGAACATATTAATTCTTAGCATGCTTTCAATGTAATTATTTGTTTAATGTCACGCTGCTAACAATAGCATTCTCTCCCAGATTCTGCGGTTTGTGAAAGAATGGAGTCATCTAACAGCAATGAAACAGAAAATTGTCAGAAAAAGTGGTCAGCTGTTTTGTAGTCCTATTCATACTGCAGAGGAGATGTCTAAAAAGCAGTCAGCAGCAAGCAGTACAAAAAGGTATGTGTTTTTATTTTTCTTTCCCTTATTAATTTCTGCAGGAAGTTTTCATGTATTTAATGTAACTTTCAGTAGAATTAAGCCAAAGGCTACAAATGGGTAATTCAGTGACTGTCTCACAGTGACAAACGTATGCAACTGAGCACATAAGTAAATGTGCTGAATTCAGCAGCTATTCTGGCTTTCTGCTTTGTGTATTTAAGCAGCTGGAGCTCACCAGAGATTTTTGAGGAAAAATCATTACATTTAGGATCTCAAAAGAAAAGCAAGCTTAAAAAGATCTCACTGTATTTCTTACCTGGAAGCAGGAATAAATCATTAGTTGCCATCAGGACTACAATCTCATATTCATAATTCATAGCTTACTTCAACAATTTTTCATACTCATTTTTTTCTTTAAATAATTCTGTCCACTGTGGGTGACATTTGTCAAAACTGTTGGTTTTTTTAGGTATGTGACCAAGGAGGATGTAGCAGCAGCCTCACTTAGCAAAGTGAGCAGCAGTGGGGGCAGCGTGCGCCTCATCACTAAAGAAAGTAGAGCTTGCCTGAGGAATGAAAATGCTTCTATGGCACAACCAGGTCATTCCACAAAGTAAGTTAAGTTTAATGCAAAAAAAAACAAAGTGATGAAGCTGTTTCTTCATAGACTTTTTTTTAAGATAGCAAAGTTATGTTTACCTTGTTGAGCCACAGTAATAGGTAAGTTATAGGAAAGAAACTTGCTGAAACAGCTAATGAGCTATTAACAGTTTAGATGGTATCTGTTGTGTGATGATATAGCTACTAGTTAATAGAGTGACAAGATGAAACAAGAAAGGTTACACAACTTGGTTAAGGAAGCAACAATGTTAACTTGAGCTTACTTATGAAGTCAACTTCAAATAGGAAACCAAATTTTCTTCCATTCTGACATAATTTAGAATAGGGTAGAAAATTTTGGTCAGAAAATGCCCTTTTTTATCAGACAACTAGTTCTTGGCTGGAAGCAAACCTTATTTAGAGTAGGAAATTGTTAAGAAGTTCTGAAAGCTGCAGAGAGAAGGCAGGATGTTTTCATCTGACATTTTGCTTCCATTACAAAAGGGATTGAAACATTTGTCTGAGAGTATATGTACATACCTGACACAAACTAACACTTATAAACGCAGCATTATTTTAGTTTAGAAATTCAGTGTGCGTGTGTAAATGTAGTAAGATGTGCAAAGGAAAAATCTCTTTTGTATTGTCATATATTGTTTAAATTGAAACATAAACCAAGTAGATGATTGCACAATGCAGATACTAACCTGACTGAGATGATCTTTTGATTAAAATTGTATTCTAGAGCATGAAAGATATCTAATGGAAATATACAATGTGTAAAGCGAAAATTGTAGTGTTGAGTACCTGTTTTATTACTAGTTGTACTTTAATCTCTGTAAACAGGTTGTTTTTGGAGAGTGGAAAAAGTCCTTCTGTTCTTCCCTCCAATTGGACTGATGTTCAAAATTCCTCTCTACCCAAAGGCTATTTGCAAGCCCTGGATGTTGAAGGAAACCCACTTTGTCTCCGCTGCCAGCAGCCAACAGCTCAGCTTGACCAAAGCTGCCAGGCCCATGCCTGGGACACACGGTTCTGCTCTCTTGCCTGCCAGGAGGAATTCTCAGTTCGTTCTAGTCAGGGCTACCTCAGGACTAAGGTGTTTGAAATTGAACATGGTGTTTGCCAGTTTTGTCATCAGAATGCCCAAGAGCTCTATCTTAACATCAGAGATGCACCTAAGACTCAGCGTAAGAAACTTCTGGAGAGCTCATGGATGTCTCATCTTCCAGTTGGGCAGGTAATAGCACTGTTTTTGAGTGCTTTCTGCTGATCTTTGTATTCCTATAGTAGCTGTAGGAAGTAGTTTAAAGAAATCAAAAATGGTGTACTTGCAGGCATAAGATAGAAGACTGTGAAAAAGAAAATAAACAACAAAATCCTTGTCTTCATATGTCATCAAAGATATAAACATGTTTTTGGTCTCTAAATGGGACAGGCATCAGAACTCTGATTCTTAGGGATGTAAATATTGCAGCTGATTTTAATTGAAATGTGGTTATGAAACAGAATTGAGGAATAGTAGTAGTAAATAGTACCAGGTTATTGCTGCTTCACAGGATGTTTGCTAGTAGCATAACAAAAGCCAGCTGTCACAGCTTCCCTCACCATAACCTCAGAACATATTAAGAATTAGTCCCATGCTTCCCAGATTAATTGCTTTTTTGAGGACTCAAAGGCAATGGAACAGGAAGGGAGAATATCCATATACAAAGCAGTATTATAGTTCTAAGATAAAAATACCATATTTCTTCCTGTTGTGAAGTTGAAATTCTACTTCAGAAGTTGCTGGTTCTATATTTTTATAATAAATTCTGAAGGCACACTTGAACTTGCAAAAGAAAAGATCATTGGCCAGTACTTTCTCCATTGGTTGTATGTATAAGATCACCTTTGTTTCTTGTGGCTTTTAAAAATAAGTCAACACAAATCTAAAAGACAAGACTGAGTCTTGCAGAATGGGTATCTTACAACCTTCTAAGTGAACTGCAGCACTTGATAAAATGACACTGAAGACAAATTTACTGATCAAGAAAATAACCTTTCCTTCTGCTTTACTCTGATCCACTGTTGCATGCTGCAGACCAGGTAGAACTATGCCAATTAAAATTATAGTTGTTTGCTTGTCCACTGGGAATATCAAAAAAAGGCTAACACTTTCTCTAATTATAAATATATTAGTAGAACAAATAATATAAATAGCTACTTTGCTCAGTTTTATTGTTCTGTCTGTAGAACGAAGAGGAATATCTCAGGAGGAATATCTAAGGTTTCCCTTGTCTTGCCCTTTTATTGCAGTTGAATGAAATTATAACAAACCCAACAGAAGGTCAGTTCTGGCAGGTGGATCACATCAGGCCTGTTTACAGTGGAGGAGGGCAGTGTTCCCTGGAAAACCTTCAGACTCTGTGTACAGTCTGCCACAGAGAGGTCAGTGTGGTACAGTCAGAAATATCACCCTCTGGCAGCTGAAAACAGCTTCTCTCCTCATTGGCACATCCTGGTACTGGGAATGTAACTTGTAGCAAATTACAGGTTTTCAGTGACAGAAGAAACTAAAACTGATTTATAGGTAACTGAGATTGTGCTATTATATGTACAGTAAAAATCTGTTATTAGTCTGTATACCTTATAAGTAACAGATAATGCTCAAGGTACTATGCATGTGGAAAGCAGCAATTAGTAGAAAATAGCCAAAAACCTTTAGTAAGAAATACCTGATGTTTCTCATTTAGTCTGTACTCAACTAATACGAGCTTCTCTATGCTGCCTTGGCATGGCACTACTCTTTTCCTTGCAGGAAGGCACCAGTGAATATGAAAGGCAGCATTAAACAGTTTACTCACAAGTGAGAAAATGTCACCTTAATAAACGCTTGCATTTTATTTGTCATCTGCTGCAAAATTAGATTGAAATCTAAAGCTATAGCCTAATGCTTTCCAGCTAGTTGTCATGTAAGTCTATTTTCTGATCAGGCCTACCTTTTTCTTTTCCAGAGAACTGCGAAACAGGCCAAGGAAAGAAGTCAGATGAAGAGACACTCTTTAGCTACAAAGTATGGTTGTGATATCACAAAGTTTCTTGTGAAGAAGTAAAATAATAAGTATAATCAGTTATGTTATAACTTAGGAATTACTATAGTCACATAGTTTTCCTCATGCACTTTGAAAAAATAGTCTTGTATGCTGGTAGAGAAAATGTGCGAGCAAAACATAAAATCATTCAAAATACTGATTTTTCAGAGGGCCTTGGATGAATGCATGCAAGGAACTCAATCATGGTTATGTTTTTATGCCCCTGCAGTTTAAAGCTGAATTTCTATTTATAACCTTAGTGCAATTTTGAAGTACTACAATTTTCATATTAGTTCATTTACAACTGTAAGAATTGGAGGAAGTGCTAATGAAATTCATGTTAGTCTTACAGTGTTCAGCTGTAGTGGGGTATTAAGGACCAGGGAGCTATCTTAGTTAAAATTATTCCCTTTGTTCACTCAATCAAAGGTACTGGAGAAAATACAGGCTCTGCTCTCTATTATGACTGCAACAAGGCAAGTAATGTGTTTCGTCTAAAACTGTCTCGTAACTACATGTATAAGTTAGTAGCAGCCTGGGAAAGGGCTATGAAAGGTCTGCTAGTTCATTTGACTTGGTGTAAAAGATCTCAGCACTTTCAGTTCATGTTTATTGAAATATCTGTTTAAAACAGCTAGCTCACGAGAAATAATATCCATTTTCCTTGTCTCATCCAAGGTAACTTCTGGGAAATGCTAGAGCCATATTCTCTTTGACTAAATTGTAGAGCTAATGGTTATTTTGCACTAAGTGGCTTTCTTTACAGTTACTTCAAATAAATCAGCATCATCTTAATGCTTTAGTGCCTTTCCCCTGCTTCTTTTATGTTATCAGCACACTACAGATCATTTTTTCTAAAAATACTGTGTTATCTACAATTCCAGGCATATTTAGTTAAAATACACTGAAATGCTTTCATCAGTTACCCTTATGAGAAAATTCTTAATGTTTTACACATAGCTTTTCTCAGGTAAAGATTAAGATGGTACTGTTGCAAATATACTGTCTTCTATAAACTAAAACTACTGAACTTTTCCAGCAGACTCAAACGCCTTTAAGCAGCTGACAAAATGTTACAGCACTCATGTTCTCTGAGCATGCCAAAGTGAAGCAGCCAGTCAGGCAGTTGAAAGACCAAGCACCAGTAAAAGCCTGATTGCCAGCTAAATGAAGGGTTTTCAAGCTTATTCAACCTATACAGGAGGCTGCATTTGTCAAATAAAAATCACTAAGAAAGCATAGCAGGAGAGGAGGAAAGCAAGAATACTAGGAAGTGGTAAGTAATCTTAAACTTCCTTAGTAATTAGTCCAGTGCAACTAATTACTTACAAAGTTAGACAGTTAAGCAACAGCTGAATTGCCCTTTGCCTTTCTTCTATTTAACAAAGGCATTTGCCTCATATAAAACATAAAAAGCCTGTGGGACAAAGTCCTAGGGCAAGATTTCCTCTAAAAAAAGTTAACATCCTTAACATATTTTTACTTGATGCGTATTTATCAGAGAGAATTATTTGAGATAGATAGAACTTAATTTTTTTTTTTTTACACATGATATAGTCACAAGAAAGACTGTTCCTTTATCAAGCTACGAAAGTATGACATTTAAGTAGTATTTTGATAAAAACCACTCCAACCTGAAAAGTTCTGAGAACCAGTAAGTTTAAATTTATTGAGTAATGTCAACAATACCATAGTTTTTACATTTAATTTTGTAATGTAACTCTGATCTGCTCATTCTGATTAAAACACAGTAAGATCACTGTAGAGCAACATTGGCACATACAAGTCATAGTGTTTGCATGATACTCAATGGGGTTAGTTTATCAGATCAAAGACAGGATGCATTTAAATGGTCTCTACTGTAAGCTTCACTTTGGTTTAAAACCTCTGTACATGTAATTTACATACAGCTTTGGCTGTTGCATGCAGGGAAGGATAAAAAGCATCTAAAACTGAGTTAGGCTTAAATAGGATTATAGTAGCTCTTATCCCAAAGACAAGATTTTTTTTCAGATGACTGTTGCAAGGCTAGGAGAGTTAGGCATGAACTAGAATGTGTTGTTTAAATAAAATGAAGGGTATTTTAGAAGTATTTGCAACTTGTAGATTAACCGAAAAAATACTGAGCTCAATATTTGTGATTAGCAATAAATACAAATTAATGTCTGCACATCAATTTAAGTAGGCTAATATCACTTTATCGAGTCTGATTAAGAACTGAAAAGCAGCACAGTCTGCATAAACTTGAACATTAAGTATTTGACTATAGCCCATTAACATCCATAATTAAACAAGCTAATGCAAAAACATGTGCTCCATTTGGACAGAGGGGGATGACTAAACTTTCTTTCCCAAAGACGAGCAAAACTACTGCTGCAACCTCTCCAAACCTCCAAGATGGAGCACTTGGAGTCATTCTTCTCAAACCCCAGCTGAGGTCTGTCCTTGGGAATATCACTCCCTGTCACTAATGACAACCCTATTTTCTCCTCACCACAAGCTGGTAGATCTGTAAGTGTTAACTTCCCTGAAGGAAAATGAATAACATTCTACTTGTGAAGACGCACAAGGTAACACAGCTACAGTTACATCAGAAGAAAGTTGTATCTGCTGAAAAGGCACCTGCAAGTCGAAAATCTTCTTTTGTAAGCACACTGTACATCCGCTGGGGCAATGGTTTAGAATAAGGTGCAGGACGGGGGACAGTTGTGCGTAGAATGATCTCCCGGCCTGTGGGCGGTGGGAAATCTGACATGGAGCCCGTGTTGAGTCTTCGCTCCTCTGCTGACCCTGATCTCCTCAGTTCTTCATCAAGCGGAGGCACTGCAGAAATCTTAAATAAAAGCAGAAATGTAATTACAGGGCAGGCTGTTCCTTACAATCAGAATTCAGAAAAGAATTTGGAAGAGGAAGATCGGCAATGGTAAATATCAGAAGGCTTTACATATACACAGAGCAAGACACTAATGGGATGTCAAGAAATAAACTGCACACAATCAAATGGAAGAACCTTTGTATGTGGATGGTAATGCTCAGCCCAGATTAAGCTCCTTGGGGTTTTGAAAAGCATGAAATAAGGTTTTCAACATACAATACTACCCTTTCTCAGTCAGGAAACTAGCCTCAGCTCTTCACTGTTACACGTGTGGTCAAGCCACCCTCACTGTAGAAGTAACTATGGCCACCACTGAGCCTTGACAAAAAGTCACTTGCCTTTGAAACTCAACATGCAATTGCAGTGTTCTCTCCATGACCAAAGAGAGGCTTGCGAAGGTTACATCAAAGAGCAAATAGAACACTGGGCAATCTCCATCTCTACTCACTGCCAGTAAGCAGCAACACTACAACTGCATACCAGAAGGAATGGTATACTTCTGCTCCTGGTTGTTCCTCAGATGGTTCAACAGACACACATACACACACTCCAGTAGCCTAAAAGGGTACTGAATTCCTTAACTAAACACTAGGAACATCATAGAAGAACCCACAGAATGACCTATGCACTCCCTCTGCTTCCAGCTCTCACCCATCCAGCCCCCAAGAGCAGGAACCCAGTTCTGCCTGGCTCTGCAGCCTTTGACACAGGGTCAGTCACCAGGGACAAGTGGCATTTGTACTTCCAAAAACAGTTCAAGGAAACCAGAGAGGATTTTCTCTTTGCTATAGTTCTTCAGTTACTCTAGTTCTCCCTCTCAAAACACCTCTATACTTTTGTCCAAAAGTTTCAGTAGCTTTAATAAGCTTTGCTATCTCAATAGTTTTGGTAGTAGCTGGACTGTGACATCCATACAGTATAGTATACATCATTACCTTCCCCCAAAGCATCTGGCTGTTTAATAGGCAAGAAATTAGTGACAGCATCAGAGAAGAATATAAAAGGAAGGCCACATATTTCAGCATCAGTGAGTATTAGTATTCACCTGAAGAAATGTTTGCATTTTTTGTTCTTGTTTTTATTTTTATATTTTAAATTTGTCTTCATTTTCACTTCCTGATAGGCTCTAAAAGAAAGTCTGCAAATGAGGAAAAACCATTCTGGAAACACAATATTATTCTTTATGCTCAGTAACTACAGTACCAACCACATCAGGCTGTTGTACTCTATCTACCAAAAGCTTCAACTCTACGCAGCTAAGGAAGATGAGTGGGAAATGAGGGACAAAGTTGGTTACCTCATCAGAAGATTCAGTCAGCTTGAAAAGGGATGAGAAAAGAACCAGTGATGAAAGATAGAAACAAAGGCAAGTCAGAGATGACTTACAAGAGGCTAGAAGGAGACTGTAGGTTTAAGAGACATCATGCACTCTACTTCTAAGAGCATGCACTTGCTATCATACTTTCCCTGAAAAAACTTGAGAAGATATCTTACACAATCCAGAGAAGAGTCCAGATTCAAAAGGTAATGAATAATAAAATCATTCAACTTCTAATTCCCAAACAACTCTCTACCAAACTAATTAATGGTAGATTAAACATGCTTTCCTGTAGCAAGTTAACTCCCATTTCACTAAGAAGTCTTAACAGTGACCAGCAGCTAGTGGGAAGTGGCTGAAAGCTACTAAACGCAACTCTAGAAATTACATGTATTTTTACTTGTTGTTAACGTTAGAAATTCAACTTTTAAAACAAAATACATGATTTTAAAAGGAAGTGCATACACTTGCATACATTTACAAGGCATAATCTTAAGATTTAAGAGAAATTCTTTTAAAAGTTAAGCTGGCTCTTATATGTTGAGATTTGCAACACAACTTTCACTACAGACTAAAGTTCTCCTAAGGTTAATACAAATGTTCTGATTTTTTTTTTTCAGAATAACTGTGGCCTGTTTTCAGAATGGTCCTTTTTACATTGAGTTGCAAAATATTACAGATTATTATTAAGGCATCCACACCTCAGAAGTGCTTAATTCCAAATCACTTTTTTTTCCAGCAGTGATCTCTAACCATGGTTTCAGGCTTTAAGATGTCTGCAACATTATGCCATCTTGTTATTATCACTGCAGTTAAATTTTAATTAGATTATTTGATACTACAGATAGTTGAAATTCTGAGAGAAGCTGTAGGCTGACTGCAGTTCAAGAACTTTGGAAATCAATACTTACCAAGCCAGTTATTAAAAAAAACTGCTTAAGGAAAAAGACGTTATTTATAAAAATATAAAATGGGGAAAGATTTCAAGAAAACAGATACAACACGGGCAGTAAATAAAGCAAATACAGAGTTGAGAGAACTGACATTTTTCCTAAGCACGTAAGTTTCCATACCAGAAAGTAGTTGAATATAAGCCTCAGTCTAAAAAGTATTGATTATTATGACATGCTTCTCTGCATCCCATGTAAAACCATCAACACACCCAACAGTTCTTACTGTTGCATATGTTACACAACTTCACTGAAGCAGAAATTTGTGCCATAATTGCATTACTATTATAATTCAAAGTAAATCAAACATTAATGACAGCTCTACCTACTCAACTTCCTTTCAAGTTTCACATCCCAGGTCATCTACTCTTGGTGTGATACTGTTGTAGCTAAAATCACACTGAACATCACAAAAAAAAACACCCAAAAAATGCAGTCACATTTATAAAAATACATGGATATATGTAGACAACATAAACAGCCATTATATGTTAACTTATTGCATTTAAATGGTTTGAGGCATCAGAGCAGCAGTCAAGAACTCTCTTACCCTCTGAGCATTCACAAACAGTTTATGAATAACGCTGCCAGCAGGTCCTCTTCCTGCACCAAGAACAGACACTTCTGGCTGCTCCAGGAGACAGTTCACAAATCTGATGGTACAAATGATTAAAAGGAAAAAAGAATTTTTGCTTATTCTGTTTTCTAATCTAAAAATGCAATTGCTTCCCATGAAGGGGTCTCCATCTAACAGAATTAGCACTAGGGGCTTACTCTGAATTCTCTGTTCCAAAAAATTAACGAAAAAAAATTACATTTCAGAGTAACACTTCCCCTCCACCCCTTAACCTTCTGTGATTGCCTCCTGCCCTATCACTCATTCTTTCACACTAAGCTTTGACTCTAACTGGTGAATGATCTCCCTGTCCTTATCTTGAGCCACAACATTTTTTCCATCATATTTTCTCCTCCTTTGTTTTTGAAGAAGGTGAGGGAGAGAGCAGTATGATGATCCTGAGCTACCCATTGGGATTAAACCATCACCTAGAGCAGTAAGAACTACTTATTTCTTTTAAAGTATGTTACATGTTAGTCAGCTTAAACTGAAAGTAAATCTGACAGCAGGTATTGATAACAATGAAACATGCCTTGTCACTTTTTATTTATGTCTTACTGACATTTAGAACTACTAGGGAAACTACAATAAGAAAGTGTAACTTTGGGCAGCATTTCATTCCATATTAATTATAGAAAATATGAAATTCCTCGTCCTTCTAATTTTACATAAATTGCAACAGAAGTTGATCGCATGCACCTTTTACTTAACACAAAAATGTTACACTTCCAGCACCATCAACAGAAAACAAATCCCATCAAAACAGTACATACCAAATGCTTTGAACAGATGGTTACTAAGACAGGCATACAAGGTGCCCACCTCTGGGTAGCAAACAGACGGACACCAAATTAAATATATCACATTAAATATCACTCTTTAGTATTTCTGTATTCTCATCATTTCCATGTGTCCTAAGTTTTGACACCACTAAAAAAGAGCATCAGTGGAAAAAACAAAACAATTCAAGGGAATTAAATAAGTAAATAAAAACACGAAAATCAGTCACCTTTGGAGATCTTCCTTCTCCTCCTCATTTTCGCATTTCTCTACTCCAAATTTTGCCTTCAAAGACCTGGCCCTGGCAATGATAGCTTCCACACTCATAATCTGAGCAATAATTTCCTGTAGTTTAATAAAAAGATTTACTCTTAACACTCCCACAAACAAGTCTATCAAGTTTCCAGCACAAACCAACAGAGAAGTCTTACTTCTAGCTTCTTGTCCTCTGGATTTGGAAATCGTAGAACTTTACTGGAATGGGATATTATCTGTTTAATAATCTTCTTAACTGAAGATATATCTTCTAGTACTTCTGTTAGGAGGAAAAGAACCAGACAAGTTCTCATTATTGCATTAGTGTTCAACCTAAAATACCATAATAATTTGTTAAACATTATTTACCTTCTTCCTTTACCTTGAGTACGGCCGCATGGATGATGCAAGGCAAGAGATGCCGTGCAAGGTCAGCTGGTTTCTGAACGGCAAGGTAATGAAGTACCTTTAACAACAGAAAAATTAATACATTAATGATCAAAACTGCTTCTCAAAGTTAAGTTTAAGTTCAAAAGATAAGCACCTATCACTAGCCACAGAATTGTTACCTTCTCTGCTTCTCTAGTATCATCAAAGAGTCTCTTCTGCCTCCGTGCTGGGACTGGTTTTGCTGTCTCCCAGGCCTCTACCCACATGTTACTAGGGATCTTCATTCGGGCACTCAGCTCACCTTTAATTACCACATTTCCCTTTTCATCAACCACTTCCTCTTCAATGTAATCCCGAGGAGAGTACCACCTCACAAAATCCTCCAGACAACAGCCAGGATTAGCTGCCTGGAATGAAGATGACATTGAATTTGTACTTCACAAACTCCTATAAACGTATAATAACTGGGTAGGAAGGCAGTACTGAGGGCACACCACAAGCTATGAGCAAGAAATTCAGGGAATTTTGTTCATAGTCAGCAAAATGGACAGCAAAAGAGAACTGGGTGAGGGGAAAAAAGCAAATGCAAAACAAAACAGTGGAGTGGAGTGTGAGGAGGAATGTATGTGGAACCCTCACCATCAACAAAAAGAAACCTTCCTCTTATTCCCCCCCCACAAAAAACAGGAGATTCACACATTACTGCAGGCAAACTGAAAGTCATACTGTGAAGTCAAGCTTCTACCTGGTACTTCATAAATGCAAGAAATATTAAATTTTCAGAAGTTTTTATCATAGAATCATAGAATGGCCTGTGTTGAAAAAGTACCTCAAAGATCACCTAGTTTCAACCCCCCTGCTGTGGGCAGGGTCAGCAGCCAACGAGGCTGTTCAGAGTGACAGTGCATAGGCTTATACGAGTGAGACAGAAATGAAAGAATCAGTAGGCTGCATGAATATGCTTCCAACAATGACCTTCTATCTTTTAACTACAGAAGTTCCTTTTCTTCTTCCTTCAAAAAGGAACTTAAAAATAAATATCCTCCCTCTTTTATAAGGGCTATCCTGATTTTTAATTTCCAGTTTATGAACTAAAATGCCATGTTTTTTGTTTTTTTTAATCTCCCAAAGAAAGTCACATAATTCCAACACTGTACAAATTCAGCAGAACTACAGTGCAATAGACTGGATAGCAATAGATTCTGAAGTGTTTAAGCAGTTTTATCAATGGACTTTTAATTTCAACTTTAAACTATTTTGAAACTGTTTTGTCTAAGGAAAAAAACTCATCATAAAACTCTTAAAAATTGTTCAACACACGCAAGAATAATAATTTGATTAAGACAAAAGCAGGCTCATGGAATTTTTCAAGTAGTACTACCTTAAAAGACTCCATATCTGAGAGCAAGCAGGCACTCTGCATGCGTGCTCGAAGATGTGCACCTTCTGCTGAGGTCCCAAGTTTTGCCAGAACCTCGGACTGTTCCTCCAGCAAATCTTCAGTCATGGGTGCTGGCTCCTGCGAGACAGAAAAAGGCAAGCTCACAAATAGTTTCTCCTCATCTTAGCCCTTTGTAAGGAAGAAGTGGCTGACAGCTCCCTGTCACCAGGAATTCATTGTACTTAATTTGTACTTTAAGGAAATAACCATAAGTTTCTTTGGCTTAAACTGTTTTACCTGAAACTGTGCATCTGAAAAGAATGCTAACAAACAAAACAGACACTACCTGAGAATGAAGTAATGCTAGAAAGAAACATTGTCATAATACAAAGAACAACAGATTAAAGTCTGATGTTTAACTGATACTATTTTGATTAGACCACTGTGGTAAAGAAACGCAGAATTTTTGCCACTGATACTGTCAGCACATAATTAACTGACGACATTCTGCCTCACTGCACTCTGCTTGTTCTTTTTACCCATGTGAATCAACATCACTTAGGTAAATTTCTCTCAAATGAAAACCACTGTATTCATGCATGGCTGAATTCACATTACTTCCTCTGACACCACTGTTTCCTATTTCACCCTTCTGCAAGAAAGTCAGAGTTAGATAAGGTTTCCAGTTCACTGGGGGAAACCTGCTCTAGATAGTGAGCTCCTAAGCTGATGACTATGGCCTTCTGAAATATTTCTCAGTGCGACTCTAAAAGACAAGAAGCAACAGCAAAACTGATCCAGTACTCTGGTCCATCTGATGGAAATTACTATCAGCTCAGATGACAAACACATGGAGTCTTAAATGTGTCACACCAGAGAAACATAAGAAAAAAATAGGGAGGGAATGGAAGATGCCTTAGGAATTGGAAATAAGAAAAAAAAAACAGTGTGAGGTAGACAAGACAGCTTAGTTTTCATTTCAAATGAAAGAAATGTCCTTTGAATTAGATTTGGTAAAAGCATGTTGGATTTCACTTTAAACAGCTTCACCAAGTAATAAATATTGAAAATCCATTCTTAAGACAGAGAAATTCCACTGTTTTAGGACCAAACACATAACCTGCAAACTATATGCAACTTCACAATCCTGAGAATGAATCGTACTGCATGAAAATCACACTGCATGTCTGGCTCAGTTCTGGCTACCTAACCTGTGTGATGGGAATGTAGAGAGGTTCTCCTGGATGCAGCAGCGTCAGCTTCCCATGAGGATGCAGACGGCCTTCTGGTTTCAGGTTTACAGGCTCTTTGCTGCCTTCTTTTGCTCCTCCTTTTTTTCCATTATCCTGTCCATTTCCTTTCAGATCTTCTGTGTCACTTAGACATTCAAAAAATTCCTCTTCACTGTCACTCCATGATTCCCAAGACTTTCCAACTTCTTTATCAGTCTCCTTCAGGTTATCTCCAGAGTGGTCTGCTCCTTTTCCAGTATCACCACAAGAACCACCAGGTGAACGATCTGACATGCTCCCCCTTTTCCCCTCATCTCTTGCTTTCTTTCTTTCAATGCAACAGTTTAACATCTAACAAGTTAAATGGGGGAGAAAAAAAAAAGTGTTTAGCAATTACTTCTTTTACAGAAAAAAACACAGAGAAACATGAAGAATCACAAAAATCTCTTACAATTCCAAAAGACATTAATCGCATTGAATTGGTACTATAACAAAGATTTTGCCAAGATTTTGCCAGAGGTCCAGGCCATGTGATACAAGCCTAACTAAATCTATAAAAGTCAACATATTTAAATAATAATGGTTATGACTTGGATTGATTCTCTAGGAGAAAAATCATTCTGAAGTTTGGGATATTTACCTGAAGCTTCTGATGCAGTAAACAGCATCTCAGATCTGGAGGGCCATTAGCTAATCTAACAAAAGGTAAAAGTGTAACTATTACCAATTATGAAATTGAACTTTTCACACACACATGGTCTTAAATCATCTGAAATCCAGAAAAGGGGCAAATACCCAAAACGAACCCACCCCCACCTCTTCCACTATGCAGCTCTTTTATAGTCCCAGCAGACAAGTAATGATTAAACAAGCACAGAATTTAAACTACATTTACTTCCTAGAGATCATTTTTGAAGCTCAGAGATAAACAGTAGCAGTAAAAAAGCACACAGATTTTGCATTCTCTGGTCAGTTTTGTATTTGAATGATAGCAAAGACAGCATCATCTGCCTGAAAAGGCAACTACACCAACAGGAACTGGGAACAGCTCCCTTAGAAAAGTGGTGAAACTACACCACAAAACAAAGGTATTTCTCTCTATAACAGCTCCTTCATTTTTTAGCTTCCAAATCTGATAATTTGGAAGCTAAGCATTTGCATAAGCTTCTTTTTCCTCCAAACAATGGAATGCTCTTTAACTGGAGCTTCCTTCAGACGCCTCAAGTTTAATGGAGCGTGCAGATTCTTTCCCTACTCACTCTCCTTTCTTACTTTAGAAAGGAAAGATAATAAAAGCAGCAGACAGCATTCGCAATTAAATAAATCAATCTTACCCTGGAATAAGGTAGTTGTTCTCCCATCTGTAGCGCATTTCTAACACAAACTCTTGCCAAAGATGTGCCACTCCTTTTACTCCTCCATGGTAGAAGTTTATCATACAAAGACATAAAGCTAATTTGTACGTCAGACTATCAGAAGGAGCAGACTTAAACTGACTGAAGAGATTCTACATAAGAAAAGAAAGCAGGAATACAGAACCAATGGCATTTTCACCAAAACCATATAATCTGTGTATTCTGTATATCTTTCCAAAATTTATCAATTATAAAACATAAGGCCACAACAAAGTCTGTATTAACATGCACTGAAGATTGTGATCCCTCCCTGTCTTCCCTCTGTCAAGTATCAGTAGGTATAACTTACGTAATCTTCATTCTCTGGAGGAGGATTGCTTCCTGATGAAGTGCTAGCCCTGCTTTCATATCCCTCTGCCAGTTTGTCAACAGCATCAGGAAATAAGAACTTGAAGAAATAACATTTAAACTTAAGCTGTTTCAAGAAGTGGATCAATGCAATTCAAATAATAAGACTGACATCAGAAGCATTTTTTTCTTTAAATTAATTCTGCTCACTTACCAGAAGAATAGTGTTCAAAACTTCATTGTTCAAAGGTGATTCATCTACACCTCTGTGCTTGCGAATCTTTTTCTTTGCACTGTGAACCATATTTGTGACAGATAGTTTATGAATTGGGACAGGTGCTGGCTCAGTGAGCTTCGACAAAGCATGAGTGATATCAGCAACCTCTATGCAATTAAAAAAAGAAAAAACAAAATCAAAATCAACTCAAAGTCTATCTGTTGTAATCAATCTATACTTCTCGCATTGATTTTTAACACCCTATTAACCTAGGCTATACCCTCATGTTATCAGTGTTTGATCCTTGATACAAATTCTTGGCCACAAAGTTATATAGCAGAACCAGGAGTCACAAAGGAGTCACAGACCAACCACCTTGGATTTATTTTTTCAGAATGAAGACAAAACTGAATTGGCTGTAGGTAATGCCTGCCACCTACTGCAAGTACTGCGTACTTGCAGATAATGACAGGCAGAGTATCAGCAAAAAAACCAACCTGCTGAGGAGCCCATTTACACAAATTGAGTAAACTGTAGGTAATAGAACATGCAAGCTTATGCTGGAGCTCTAGATTAGACAATCTATGCACTATTTTGTTTTAGATTCTTCTGTTAAACTCCTCAAATCAAAAGATATTTTCCAGACAAAGCTGTTGCTGGTCAACTCCAAAATCAATGAATTAATATTGCTAAAAAGCATAAAAACAAATTTAAGTGAACAATTAGTCTGGAAAACCTAATTTTGGCAGACATTTTAAGGAAACATGAGATAAGGGAGGGCTGAAGAGATTATGTCAAGCACTAGAAGTAGGATGGATGTGGCTCTGGGCAGCCTGATCTGGTGGTTGGTGACCCTGCAGACAGCAGGGGGGTTGATACTAGATGATCATTGTGGTCCTTTTCAAGGCCATTCTATGATTTTAACTGATACATACTCTACAGAGTCTAACACTTTTTAAAGCTAACTAGCTAGCTCATTTTCTCTTGTTTTTGAGTTCCTTCAAAATACATTCAACATGTAGAGTAAGAGAACTGAAAGAAGAGGACAAGGGCATCAAAAAAAACGCCAGTATCCCCACACTATTGGGATAACGCTTGACCTGTTGGTCTAACAATTTTGGTTTTAGCTTCATTACATTTCTCTTTCTCTCTCAGTAAGATAGGCCTTTGAAATGGAAAGGAGATCAAAGACTCTCAAACAGATTTCACTCTTATTTGGCTGTTTAAAAGCACATAACATAGTATTTCAAAAGGCAGAAAGAAGTGAGTATAAAAATACAGAAAATAATGCAGATAAATCTTTTTAATGCTTGCTCAAAACCAAGTCATCTACACAGGCAGTCAAAAGTAAAGTCTCGTTTTCTGATTAAAAATATAACATTGGAATTTGTCCTCTGCGCCTTCAAGAGCTGAAATTGCCAACTCATGTTAAGAATTCATATCAAATATTACCCAAATTTGTAGGAGTGTTCCAGAAAATGCCTGAGAGTAAAGAATATAAAATACTGCTGAATCTGAAGTCAGAAGAGGGCAGGAAAGGTCAGATTTGTGAAATAATAACAATCAAGTAACATTAGTAAACAAGATTTTAGCTTTACCTTTCCCATCCTCTTCAAATGCAGACCTTCCAAGTATTTCATCAGTTGACTCCTTCCGACGACAAAGCTTGAAGAATTCATTAAGAAAGTCACCTGTAAGAGAAACAGTTTCTGAACAACTAGATTAAAATCTCACTGAACAATAAGCTAACCATCAAGTAATCCTTGAAAGATGATAACTTTCTTTTTTCTTTTCTGATGACAACTTTCTCTCTTTTCTGAATGAACACGATAATCTGTTCCAAAGCACAAAATATCCTTAAACCAGATAACTGAAGTATCAGAAAATGCACTGCTATACACCTATCAGCCACCACTCCACAGCACAGACCTCACCTGAAGCAAGCTGCAATTGTACAGCAGAAAAGAACATACACAGTAAACATTTATTCTCTGGAACCTGATGAAGTAAGAACAGCACTGAAGTTAATGGCATACAGACATAGACTAACCTATTAGAAACTATTTGCAAAGCGTGTGTTCTTGGAAAAAGAAGTCCAAAATACAGTACACTCAAAGAAATTAGGGGAGTGAGGAACCACATCATCGGGGAATCAATCATTCAATTCTAATTTCTAAACTTAATAGCTTAGAAGCAATAAAAGAAGATACAAAATTGTGATGTCTTACCCAAAAGACACTGAGGATTATCTGCTTTTCTGACTCTTACAGACCACTGTGGTGCTTGAATAGGATCTAGATCACTAGAAAAAAAAAAAAAGTTTAGTTCCATAACCACAGGTATACAAGAGATGAGCACTAAATTCTTAAATAAAATTTCATAGTTGTGAAGCTATAATATACACCTAATTATACAGAGGAACATGAAAAGCATTCTAAAATGTAAGCAAGAGTTCGTTTTCACATACATATATGACATGAATAAAAATCAAAAGAACAACTCAGCTCAATTTGAAGTTGAAAAATTATTTTTGCATTACTTAGAACAGTAGACCACAATTCTTTTTTTTCCTTTCTGATGTACTGGTGTACATTGCTCCTCCTCTTTAGGAAAAGGAATGGCAATCAGTGAACTCCTAATGCTTTCTGCATTCTAAATCTTGCTATCCTCATTTCAAGAAAAAATGCAATACACAAAACTTGTAAGGTTAGCATGGCAGTATGCCCCAAGATGTACATTCTGTTGAGATCACAGCATAACAACATTTGCTCGTGCAGAAATGCACTTCAAAAATATTTTTTCCAGAGTAGACATTCTATCAGTAGATCTTAGCACTCCACAAAAAAACAGCTACAGAGCCCTAATGTCACTTAAATGCAGCAGTTAACAAGTGGAGAGTACACATCCAGATATTTGCAATTCAGACAAAATACTTACGAATAGACATCATTGTCAACAATTATACCTTCTGTTAGATGAGGCCATGTGGTGGCTAGATGGAGTTCACTGAAACAGAACAAGATGCAAGTGCCTATCAAACATAAGATCTTGACTTACATGACTGTTTATGTTGAAATCCCTACATGGATTTCGCAGCTAAGCACAGAACTGTGCTTATTTCCAACAAGTTTCCTCACTTTCGCTTATTCAACAGCACATCACCCAGCATTGCACTCAGCCTTACTAGTAGCTGGCACACAGGTCCCTTTCACCACTCCTCTCAGGAAAAGGAGAGATTGAATGGTATCCCATTACAGAAAGAAAAACCTACATAACTTGCCTACAGCTTTAATACTGTCTAATACATTAAGTGATCCTTTGATTTGCTGAGTAGCGATGGGGTATTTGGAAGCAGACATTAGAAGTATTGTAACAACTCAGTTAATAGACTCTCTCATGTAAAGTCTGCTACAAATGTGACAGTAAAAGAAGTGATCAAGTCCAAATGCTGAATGAAAGCAAATGATTTTTAAAGTTTTCTCCAGTTAACGTGTTCCAACATAAGTTTCAGGAACAAACTAAGTACTCTGTAAGCTTATGATGGAACATTTATGAGCTGCAATTCTAATACCATTATATCACTTGCCAAGTTGTGTTATTTGCTATTAAAGCCTGTACTTGGATAATAAAGCATTCTGCTACCAACAGTCAGTATAGGACAGCAAAGCTCAAATGACATACCTTAAAGTCCTCCACTATGCAAAGTTATAAAAAAACAAACAAACAAACAAAACAGGTTTTTGAACTTTTATCTTACCTAATAGGATCCTCACAGGCACCAAATGGCAACTTCCCAAATTCAAGGCCTCCAACTTCTCCTCCAACTAGAGCATCTATATCTGAACATAAATCAACACATTTTCCATACAGAATTCATGGGGTTATGAAAAAGCATATCATGTCATTTTCACAGTAAGACTGCACTGTGTTGACTGATCAGAAAATAACTGAATAGCTAAGGTATAGAGCTATGAAAATGCAATCCTAGCACATAGCCAAAGTAGTTGTTTTCAATTGAAACTAGAAGTAATCTTGCAACTGGATAATCAAAACGACAAATAAAACTCTTGTCATTTGTGTTGAGGAAAGGCTAATCCTCTTATATAGGAACAGATGACAGCTATTAAGATAGCCTTAAAGAGTTCAGGTTCACGCAAGAACAAATAGACACAAGTCTGTCAGAAAAAGATCTGGGCAAGAAATTAGTTTCATTCAGAAAAAGGGAAGTCTGAAAAATTCTCACACTCCAGTGTGAGAAACCAACTACTTTGAAAAGGCTGTGGGAAAATTTTACAGGAGTAATGATACACTATGCCTCCTGCAGTTAAAGATTCAATCCAATGATCTAGAGGATTCCTTTCACTACTGAAAAGCCAAAGATGCCTACCAGCATCCTCAGCCACTTCCAATGTCATACATGTTAAAGAGAAAACAAAAACTGATAGGCTTCACTGACCATGATTTAAATAGCTAATGATGTTCTGAAATGCATCTGATTAGCTGACAAAAGAACTAAGGTATTAGAACAGATAATTAATTTACCCAAATGCTATATATGAGTAGGTCTGGTAAGAACAAATCCTTGTAACTCAAGAATGACCACCAGGGATGCACACAAGAGCTCACTATTAGATACTAAGTAAGCGATCTAGGACAGTTTTTTTCTAAGTAGCATTACTGGTGCAAACTTTTCAGGCCCCATATGTATGCCTCAGATTGAAGACGTTATTTTTCCTCACCTCCCCCCTCAACAAGAGCTAATATAATAAAACGCTTGATCAGCAGTTTTTTGTACATAAAAAAATTAATTCCTTCGCTTAATAACAACAAAATAATCCAAAGTTTTATCTCAAGCAAGGTCCACAAAAGATTTTCTCCTCTTCCTATTGTTAATAAATAGCAAAGCATTACAATCAATCTTTTTATTGAAATAACTGACCAATACTCTTGTGAAGTAGTAACATCTATCAAAACATGAATCCAGCAGTTTCTGCGTGGAACTCAGGGCAGAATTCTTTACAGATCTATGGACAGTTATCCTCTTCTCTCCAAATAAATACTACAGTTCTAGACATATCACAATTTGTCTGAATACTAATAAAAAACAACTGTCACAAACAGAAGCCACAGTCATATCTTCAGAGCTTTGAACTTGCTAGCTCATCACAGCCTTTAATTCCTCCGGCAAGATACAGAAATGTTTTTCTTTAGCATTTACTATTTATCTTAAGACAGGCTATTATATGGACACAAAACTCCCACCTGGTGGCTGCTGCGGCCAGAAGTACTGTTGCCAATCTTGAAGCACATACGTAAGCCGAATAGCCATGCTAACTGGAGGCAGTGGTGTTAACGGGCATCCCTTGAAAACATTCATTGTTAAGTGCACATCCTCGAAAATATCCTCATACAGAACTTAATTCTAATACAAGCTACCATAAATTTCATCAAAACTGCAAAACCCCCAAGAATTACCAGTAAAGCCACTGCTTAGCAAGACGCTTGTGCTAAAACTAAGCATATAAACATTCTAAAACTTATGCAACATTTACAAGCTCTATTTAACCGGTAACATACAAGTAACTAACAAAGAATATGACAAGTTTTCAGTAAGGACTTTTTCAGTGTTTTGATGAAATTACAACTAATGTTGGTAGTCAGCAAAGTGTTGCAGTCAGCCATACCACTCTACAGCTCAGACCCCTCAGATTACTATCGCATTGTTCTTCACTATTTATAGTAGGTTGGGTGCTGGAGCTACAAGTATCAGAACAAACATGCACCTCAACCCTCCCCTCTCCTTTTAAACAGCAAATAGAGCTTGCCTTATTGAAAGAGGGAGTTGTTGCAAGTAGGCTGCAAAACAGAGATTCCTTCATATGCCAGTGGAGAATTAATACAATTTATTTATTTATTTTTATGCTTATTTATTTTACTTTCTATTAATAGATACAGAGCAACGATATCTGGGAAGACACTGCTGGTATTGACAGTAAGTCTGATCCTTACACAACAATTTGCTAGAAGACATAAGCAAATGAATGGCAGTCAAATAACAGAATAATTATTCTTAGTATGTATATACAGATGCACTTACAATCTTGGACTTGAAGACATCCAGTAATCCCGACAAGTGAGTATACTGACTGGGAACTTTGCGAAGATGAACCATTTCAAAGTCAGTTCGAACTCCTGGACCTTGACACTCTCCAACATACATACGTCGCCATTTCTGATGTATTTGCACAAACAGTGGCACCTGACTGTAAAACATTCACATTTTGGATTATCTCTGCCAGCTCATAGCCTTTTAAACACCATATTTTTTAGAATATATTTCTCTTAGGAGAACACAGTTCAAAATGCTAAATATGAATCACAGAAAAATATTCTTAACTTCATCATTAAAGAGGATGCCTAAAAATTGTCATGAGAAACACAAATGCAAAGATGCAATGACCTGTTCGCTTTCAGTCCAATTATTAAAAGCTATTAATAATTACTAGCAATTCACAGTTACCACACAGAGAAGAAATCTTTCAAAAGTTGTGTTCCATATGCCAGTTATCCCAACAACTTGCAACAGTTTTATAAGCCTTTGAGGTTTCCGTACAACAATGAAAATAAATAACATACTGAATCAATATTTATACAGTTACTGTGGGAAAATATTTAAAAAGTCTTTTTGTAACAGTATTATGGTGCAAATGCAAGAAACACAATGTAATTCACTAACAACTAAATACTTCTTCCTAAATAAAGAACTACATAAATAGTACGCTAGTTTCACCTGAGTATATAAAAAAGTTCATGCTTTCACCTACCAGCCAGTGTTGCCCAATGCAATAGAAACAGAACTCAGCAGGAGGTTACATTTTGATTCACTAAGAACCGCATCGTTATTTGCAGCTGGAGCAATAACCACAAACTCACGCAAGCCGTACCTTAGAGAAAGAGGGAAAGACAACATTGTGTGCTCCAATAAACCAGCTCAAACACAGAATTGTCAGAAATATTACAACCTGAATAATCTAATTGCCACCAGCAGGATACGACTCTTATTTTGCTGTGTGTCGCTTCTTCCAGAGAAGCCAAGATCTGACTGGGAATGCAGTACCGTCTCATAGCTACACTAATTCAACAATGCTCAAACACTACTGAAGTCATATGAGGATTTCCAGGTGTACCAGTCCTGAGTTTCTTACTAAAGTTAGTAAAAACTGTAATTAGACTGAAAAACAATCTATTGCTATGCTTCTCTGTATTAAAGAAGAAAGGCAGCATACATACCATCTCACTAGACAGTGAGCTCTAGGAGGAAAGTCATTGTTCATGCAGAGCAAGTCTTGCATAGGCAGAGGAAGGGCATCTGCAAAAAAAAAAAAAAAAAAGTGACACGTAAGAGCATCAGCATCCACATAACTAACAGTTTACTTCTTTAGCAATTTGTTCACTGTAAGACATAGTAAAAATCAGAAATATCAAGTCCAACCCATCAGATCCCCAAAATTTCACAGAGATGCAAATCAACACTCATGAAATCACTCTGAAATTGCTTTTTGTCATATCCTTACAACATCTGTGACATATTTCAGGCATGAGAGAGTATTGTCAGCTACCTTCTACACCTTCTTCTCTCCCATCTCTGTCAACAGCTTCTTGTACAAGATAATGATGTGTAACTGAGAATTTGAAGTCTGCAAATGAAATTTCATCTGATTTCTCCTCCCACACTCCTGTGGTATATACACCCTGTAGATTGAAAATAACAAACAAAAGCAACAAAGAAAGCTATTACTTGATCACATAAATTTAGTTTAATATTTGCTCATCTTTTTCTCCTCCTGTAGTTTAATTTTACAGCTAGTCACTGTTTACTATGAAGATAATTCTCAAATCATTTGAAGTTAGCTGAATGCTACAATCCATGTTAATCACTTTCATTTCAAGGATAAAAGTCTCCAGCGTTATTAGTCAATGTAAAGAATTGTACAATTGCTACTAGAAATCATGTGGACAACCACTCTTTGTAAAAAATGTCTTCTTGCTAGAAAATGAGAGGTCCAGTATAGAAAACATAAAATACAGGAACACACTGACAGCTATGGTTGACAATTAGTTCATTAGATATCATAAGCTTTAATCCCTAATACTTGGTACTCTAAAATTAAGAGTCACAGAACTCCTCTGGAAACATGACAGCCATAAATCCCTTAATTTCCCACATGTTTTACAGGACTGAAGCACCACCAGAAAGCTAATAAGACTTCTGGAGCAAAAATTAAAAAGGCTCTCTATGAGATGTACTGAGTCACAAGTAACCTCATGCATGAGTATGTGAGGCATGCCAAATGCACCAGGGAGGGCCAAATAAATAAATAAGCTTGTTGAGAATAGAGAGCAGCTAAAACAATGTTCCCAAATGAAAACTGGCAATGAAAAGAAACCATAGCACTAGCCCCCATAAGGAATTTATCAAGGAAATTGTCTATCTGGCAGAATTCCAGTAACCTCACAGCACTTGTTTGTTCGATAGCCAGTTTTACAAGTGAAATTCATAACACAAATCATTAGCTGCCACATTTAAGTAAATGAGAACACGCATAAGCATATCCATGGGTACTGCTAGTTTCTAACACTCTGTGGAAGCTCTAACTGACCAACTGACCTTTTCCAGAGGTTTGCCTGAAGAAATCCCAATAAGTTTCCAGTCATTCAACACTTCTTCTATTTTTGAAATAAATCTAGTAAGCAGGGAAAAAGACATTAATATTTCCTGATTGCTTGCTCAGCTTGTATTGTAATTCAACTCCCAAAAGCAGACAAGTAGTACTACTGGGGAATTCCTTTAAAACAACACAAAAAATAACAACATACCAAGGATCGCAATAAAAACAGTCTGCTTCCTTGTTCAAATAAAGCAGTGCTTTTAGTTTACCATCCCAGATAAGCCTTATTTTTAGCAATTGTTATGAACATGCACTGAATGTTTATAGAGTCTCACCCATTTTCACAGAATCACAGAACTGTAGGAGTTGGAAGGGACCTCTGGGGATCCACAAGTCCAACTGCTTCACTGATGAGCACTTCAGTTATACTTCAAGCAGCATTTTTTCCCAAAAAGGTAATTTCTAACATAGGGGAACATGCTTTCTGTCTCTCCTACTCACCCTTCTCCCCATACCTCAGCCCCCAATTACAGGTTTTGCAAAAAGGGTTTCAAGCATGACCAGCTACAGTTAAAATACGTCCCAGTTATGGCCAATACAGGCTTTAATTTAGACCAATATACAGGTCATGCATTAAGACAATGCGAGTTGGAAGTACTGAGACTAATGTTATACATTTGTCTGGAACTGCTACAAAACAGAGCCCTGTTTCACTGTTTACAGAAAAATAAAAACTACATTAGACACATACTTGTAATCTAAATGCAAATTTAAACACAGACCTTAAAGTCTTCTTCTATTGTAGATATTCTCACTGGAAAAAGTATTTTAAAGAATAATACTTAAGAATGCAGAGCAATTTTCACCTGACGTTGTTCTGTATGCTGCTCTGCTAACTTCGAAGGGCTTCAACCACAAGGCAAGTACTCGATTGCTACATTACAACACATGGGCTTTATGGACGTTCACTGCAATCCTCGGCTAAACCTGATCTTCCACCAGGTTCACAAACAGCCTGTCCAGATCCTCTTACCCACTGCAAAAGAGCACTGCCCAGGAATCCCTTCATCTGAGCACTGCACAAAAGCACCTCCCGTGACTGCCTGCTTCACTTCAGCTGACAACAAAAACAAGGCCACCGAGTTGCTGGGAACTCGAATCGCGCCCGACGCCGTCAGAAATCCGGCCGGGGAAGGAAGGCGAGGAGGCGCCGGGGGCTGTGAGGAGCAGGGCCGGCCCCAGCCCCGCTGCTCGCCCTCAGCACGGCGGCGGCGCGTACCTCTCCCACTCGGAGGCGGTGGTGAAGTCCGTGATCTCGAACACCTCCGACTCGGGCTGCGGGGAGAGAGCGGGAGAAGCAGTGAGCGAGGAGGCGGCCGCGGGCCGGGAGCGCTGGGGGCGGACGGGACGGGGCGGGCGGGAGGAAAGAGAAAACACTCACTTCGCTGTCCGCCGCCATCTTGCGCTGCGGCCCGCCCCACGCGCAAGGGCTGGCGGGAAGGCGCGCTGCCACACACGGCGCCTCGTCTCCACGCCTCGTGTAGGGGTGAGGTGGGGCTTTCTCCGATCTGAAGGGGCTCTCTTCAGGACAAATTCCTGACTGGCTGGGACGGGCTGCACCCACGAGGCTCGGTGTCCCTCACACAGGAGAGCGCAGCCAACCCTCACGGGAGTTGCCGCCGAAACTCTCTCAGTATGTGACCGTCACCCCTTCTCCGCCTCCCTGCGGTACAAACTATTTCTCCAGCATAAGCATACAAATAACGTAATCCTCACGGCCTGCTGCATAAGGCTACCTGCGGCGGGACAGAGAATAATTAGTGAGAATTTACTGGTGATAGCAGGGAAGATGACGTGGAGGTAAACGAAGCACTGAAAGCATCGAGAGAAGGGAGAGGGCTGTGGTGCCGCTGCGCCTCCCGCTGCCGTGGCAACGCGGTGTAAACGAAGCGCGGCGGGCCGGCCGAGCCGCTGGGACAGGGACAGGGATATAGGGGCAGGGATAGGGATATAGGGATAGAGATACGGACAGGGACAGAGATAGGGACAGAGATAGGGACAGGGACAGAGATAGGGACAGGGACAGAGATAGGGACAGAGATAGGGACAGGGACAGGACCCGCCGCCCGCCCGCTGTGTGTGGAATCCGTGCCTTTGCCGCGCTTCGCTGTGGAAACACACGGTAAGGGCTGGCTTCAGTCTGTTTTATAGAGCCTTTTCAGCTGTTATTTTGAAATTTTCTTTATTATTATTATTATTTAGTATTCAAAAAAAAAGAAAAAAAGGGAAAGTTTGGCAAAGTTCAACACATAACTCTTAAGAGGCTCATGTAATGACCCTTCTGCTGGGTTATCTGGTATTCAGCATAAGGACAAATCATAGCTGCTTCTACAGCTGCTGTTCTACAGAATATAGGTTGTCCTTCTGCTTCCTCTTTTGTAAGCCTCCAGTACTGCCTGATATCAGGGTGCAGCATTGTTTGGTATTAGCAGTATTCCTCTTTCTCTCACACACAAAAGTGTCACACAGAATTGTTACAATTACTTTAAGATAAGTGGATGAGTCTCTTGGGCAGGCTGCTGCTTGCTGAAGGCGTGTTGTGTACTTTTTGCTGATAGAATGAGAAGCAAAAGCCACATTCTTTTGCTAACTAACAGTAAATAGCAAAATGCTGAATCCAACAGGAGCTACATGCGCCATTCACTTCCACTGACCTCTGTCGTGACTTTGAAATAGAACCATTCCTGAAGGACAGAGTCCTGAAGGACTGTGAAGGACAGAGTTGCTATCTGCCATCAGTTGCATTCATCTTACCATTGGCAGCGCTGCAACACTGGGCTGCTTTCCCGTTAGTAGCTCTACTGAGAGACCTGAGCTCAAGTCCAAAGGAAAAAAGGCATTTATGAAATGACTAAAAGCGGGTATTTATGAGCTAAACAAAGAAGTAAACAAACCCAACCCCAAACCATTGCCAGCGGTAGTTCCTGTTGGGAATAACTTGTAATAAAATGTATAATGAATGTTGAAAATGTTATTTACCTCTAGATGGAGAAAAGTCCATACACACATTATTCATGTTAGGCACATTATTACAGAATTTTCCATTATGGACTTTATAATCTTCCTCTCTAGCATTCAGTAACCCTGTGTAACTCTAATGAATTCAAGTCTATCGTTCACATATCTTTAAATGCATGTTTATTTCTGTGAATTTGTACACATATCTGACATTTTCTTCACTATTTTTTAAACTGAATTGTTTGCTAAATAATAAAGACAGTGGGAAACATAATGTAAATACTAGCTGATAATATTTTATTCTATTCATTTCAATTCACTTAATTACATTATGTATTCTTGTCATTTGAGAAACAGAAGTCCAAGTTTTTCAGAAAGAGCCCCAAATCCAGAGGAAAAAAAAAAAAATTGAGATTAATTTTAGGAATCTTTTGAGTTTCGTAGGATAGAGGGTTGATGTGAGCTGCGTCATGATTACAGAAACAGTCATCATTGAGACTTTGTTGAGACTGCAGTGTACGAGCTGTTCTGTGCTCAGAAAGTTTTTTTGTTATCTCTCTCTAAGGGAGAGTTTTGATCAAATAAAGATAAGCAATTCAGATCTGGCTTGTTAAAGATATGTTTATATATATATAATTATCTTCTATATATAATCATATATATAGAAAATCATCTATATATATATAATCATATATATATAATCATATATATATATATATATATATATAATATATTATAATATATATATAATTATCTTCAAAATGTGACCTGTTGACTTTCTGGTCTGCTGTAAATGGGTAATATCAACAAACAATACTGAGAGTTTTCATTTCTTCATAGCATACACTGAATTTTTAGCAATAAAAATTGTGTTTGGACTGCTTTGTTTTGTATATTTGCAGGATGGGGCATTGGATGTTAAGTTAAATTACAAATTTTTCATAACTTCAAGTACTTTTAAAATTCTGCTATTGTCTTGTATAGGATTCCAAAATAATGAAGTATGGTCTACTGGTTTGTGCGTGTGGATTGGAAATCTATTAATGAAATGTGTTCTCAGGTTTCAGGACCTTAAAACATCTAAGGACAGTATGTCTGAAAAGCAGAAAGTTAAGAGGAGAAGCACAGAAGGTATCTAATCAACGAAATGAAATCTGTAAAATGGAATATATGTATCTGGAGAAGAAAAAGGACAATGTTAACTTGAGATCTTGTCATTTGTTAAAATCAAACATCCACAAAAAAATTTCAATAAAACTTAGAGTTATTTCTGCCTTTGAAAAGCCCTGAGATTTGGTTTGGTTTTAATACTTTTTCTAAATGAGTTTGTCCATGTTTTTTTCTTCTATTTCTGTTCCACTGAAATAGGAGATGTATCTGTATTTTTTAAAGATGTTCTTTGCTTTTAAAAGTTGATTTAATTATTATACTTACCAAAATAGCTGAAGTTATTTTAGGCTTAAGCATTCAAATGTCTAAAATTTACCACATAAAGTATATGTAAGTATTTGATTCAAATCAAATTTGCTCTTTTCCCCCCCCCCGATACATCTCAATAATACTTTAATGGCCAAAATTAAGTATATTTGCTTTGGTAAGTGAATGATATGCAATATACTATTGTCTTCTGCAGTACAGCAATGTAGTACTAATACACTGATGTACTGATGCAGGTCATGGAGCTGTTGTTGCTCTTCCAAATGCAGATGAGATAGTGAAAGAAATCTGTGATTCATACAAAGCTCAAGGAAAAAATAGGTAAGTAGAACTAATATTTAATTTGTGGTTAGGTATCCAAAAGTGAAGATGAAGCAGGAATTAGTCTGAGCTTGAAAAGATTTACTTTGTGCCAGATGTTAGATACAGCTATATGAGTTGTATAGTGTTTCTTTCTTCCCAGTGTCAA
The DNA here is from genome assembly GCA_037305975.1 of Chrysolophus pictus. NCBI lineage: Eukaryota > Metazoa > Chordata > Aves > Galliformes > Phasianidae > Chrysolophus > Chrysolophus pictus. The sequence goes on from CM074582.1 coordinate 6,839,928, forward strand.
TCACTGATGCTTGCACAGGCAGGATATTGCACTGCATGAACTAGTGGTTTGGTACAACAGGAGAAACAACTTATGGTTATGGTTTTACATCAGTGTTTGACCTAATTAAAAACACAATTGTCTCACATGCAGCTTTTAAGATAGACTGTATTTTTTATCTCTTTTCAATTGAAGTTCTTTTTTTTTTTCCTCCCCATGTTTGAATTTTACATTCTTCAGAAACCAGATGGCAGAAATCTGAGTCTTGTCCATACAGCCTCTATTCTTGCAGGCAGGCCATAGCATAGTTTATAAATGGCAAAGGCACACCGCCTGGTCTTCAGAATTCTTTTGACATACTTTCCTGATGATTCATAAAAAATACATGCTGGAAGCACTCAGTTTTTGTCAATAAGGGGAGATGGGCAATATGTTTTCCTATTCATACTGTGTCTTTGTCTGTGTTGTTTGTTATTCATTGGTATTTGTGATCAGTCGCTGCATAGCAGTTAGATGCTGCTGGGGAGAGCCACAGCTTCCTAGATGGATCAAGAAAGAGAAAACATTTTGGCATTCTTGCATCTTACAAGTTTCTTGTTCCTGTTATTCCAAAGTTGAGTGATTATTTGAACTGAGTAGGAGCCTTCCACTTATTTTCACGTTGTATTTTGGTTTTTGCTTTTGACTTTCAGCCAAAAAACACCAACAAGCAGACTGTGGCCAGATAAACAAGTGGCACGTTGTCAAAGTAAAAAGCAGTTAACATTACAGATGGGACAACACACCTCTCTACCTTTCCTGCTGAAGAAAGAGATCATAAGGCATGGCTTTGACTTCAGCTTTCAGCTACAGGTGTCATGCCCAGAATCCAACATTCCAAAATCTTTTAAGGATATGCAACAAAGTAAGTTCAAGTTTAAAAGTCAGAATTCTTCAATAAAGTTAAACATCACTATCAAGTTAGATGCTGAAGCATCAGAAGTCCTTTTTCTTCAAACTTTAAATTTTTTTTTTCTTTGTTTGAATTTTTCATATGAAGTGAGCTTCAGCCATGTTGCCTGTCTTCTTTAATTATGTGTGTGTGTATTTAGGAAATGAAAGAGATAAAGATAAGCAGCATAAAAAAAGATGTTGCAATTCCCATTACTCTGTATAATAAAACTGACCCCACATAATGTACAGAGGAATTCTAGACAGGGCCAGGATGACATCTCTTTCACTTTTTTTCTCCTACTGGAACTAATTAATTCATAATTGAATTAATTAGCTACTTGTTGCTAATTAATGTCAACAAACTTCTAAAATTTAGAAGAAATATTTGTTTATATTATTAGAATAAAATATTTTTATATTACCATATTTCACTGTGGTTTATAGAAAGTGCAATTGTAACGTTCCACTTTTTTGTTATAGCAGATTTATAGCACAGTTCTGCAAACATACATTAGACAAATGTCTGGTCCTCTACAGTTTGGAATATTTGTGTGATGAAAATTGTAGTTTGTTTTACTTCTCAATAACATTAATATGTTTTGATTTTTAAGGGTTTAATATAGCAATACTGGAAAACAGGAACAAGAGGTCTGAGGTAAGATGGTATTATGTATAAAACTAAACACAATTAAAAGTTTTATATACTTTGAAAACTTTAAAAGTAATGATACAAAAGAAAGTCTGGGTTGTTTTCTCTGCTTGTTCTTCAGCTTTTCAGATGAACATCAAGTATTTTTATAGAAGTTATGATAAATATCAGCAAATGTTTGAAATTATATTAGTTTATTATATTACATCAGGGATTATTGAGGGCAAAGTGTTGGAAGTTTAAAAAGATATAGAACATCTTAAAATGGAAATACATAAGTTAATTTTTGCTATGCATATTCTGTATGTTAGATACCTTAGGTACTTAGTTTTGATGAATTTAAAAACAAAGCAAAGCAATTTTACTGTGTTGATGGGTAGTATAAAATTGAAGCCAAACTGAAGAACAGACCTGACATTATATGGTTGATTAAAATAGTATTTAACATGAAAATTTGTGAGAAGTGTAAACAGGATTGTTGACAAAAGATATTTGTGGCTACTCCTGTACTTACAGTCAAGCTTGTCATTTAACGAGTCAGCGCCTCACACCAAATGAGCTTTAAAAGCCACAGAAGATCAAATTCATTGTAGTTATTAAGAGAGCATTTGGTCTTTATAGATATTAATTAATTGTCCTTTCTACTAGAGACTTATTAAATCTGCTGTGTACTTTAGTGTACCTACTGCAGAATACAAAAGCATTCACAAAAAGCTCTGGCAGAAGTTCATAAAAAGCTATGGAAAAAAAAACCACATTACCAACTGAGGGAAATGTTTAAGAACAAGAAATTAGTTGATGTCAAATGTAATTTAATACAGCTTTATTTCACATCTTAGGCTCTGATGATTTCTAGAGCTTATCATTTGGGATTTACTGAGCATTCAAACTAAAACCATGCAGACTAGACAAAGCCTTCTGAACTGTAAATTTCAAAACAGTGCTCATTGCTTTCCCTGGCACAATCAAACCTCTGCTTGTCCTTGGGATGCAACAAAAATTTCTTGCAGATTGCTAACTGATGTTGAATATAGACATGCAGATGGGTACTCAGAGCATATGACTGCGTAATTATTTCTCTTGCGTTCATTTGCATAACAGCATACAGCTTATTAGAGCTTATTTTGTCCCCATTTCCTATGTAGCAAAAAATAGAAATAATTTCAGAAAATTATTCACACTGTTCATATGAGTAATCACAATAAAGTATTTAAATTCTCAAATTTGTTCTCTTTCAAAGATGTGCAGTAACTTTCAAGTAATGGGAGGGGAAGAGAAGGAAGAAGGGAGGGGAAAAAAATACATCATGAACACAACAGGCTACTGCATTAGCTGCCATATTAAAAAAATGGCTTTTTGGTAGTCATCTGTGTGACTTCACTGACAAATATAGCGCAGACTGTGGTATTTTCTAACAAAATGCTATTGAGCTGAATCTGTATTCCATCTGACATGGTTTATGAGCTTTTCAAGTCTACACTGAACACATGGAAGAGCTACATGTTAAGTAATTACTTTTAAAACTAATAAATAATTTATATTTTTTTTTTCCAAGATGAAATAGCATTCTGTTATAATATTACAGCTTTTGCTTTTTAAAAATTGCTTTCATGAAATCTGGTTCCATTGGGAATATAATTTCTCCTGTAGTACATTTTGGAGTGTGCATGAGAGTGCACAGCAAGAAGGAAATTTTGGCATGATAAACTACTAACCAGCCTTTGAATTTGTGTATCAAGCATGCTAGATAGCATAAGACATAGTTAAGAACTGATGATATTATTTGTACGTATGGCCAAGGCTTATTGTTTTTAAATTATGGGTAGTGACTTGTGCCTTATAGCACAAGGAATCCCACTTTCTATACCACAACAAAATGAGTAAAATCAGTGAATCTGAGAAAAATAATGTATTTTTTCCATGTTTCGATATTACATTTCATATCAGGTTAAATGTAGGAATTTGTCAAATAAATATATATCCATCAATATATCCTGTTCTGATGTTTTTTCCTTCACCTTTTTAGTTCTTAGTGATTAGATTTTACCTTTGTCTGCTGTGTAGTACATTATTAATTTTTTTTTTAATGGAAATTACAGTTCCATTTGCCACCAGTGACACTTCAGCCTGTAAGAACAATTCACCTTGCTCCTCTAGACGATATTTTCATCAATAAACACACCAAGATCAGAAATATTTTGAATATTATGAAGTCTATTTCTCAGCCTATAAAATCAGCTACTAAATTTTATCAGTATCGCTTAGGCAATATAGTAATAAGACAAGCTGAAAAGTCTTCAGGTGTAATTGTGGATACTGTTTCTGAGAAGTTCACTCCAACAGAAGGCCTGTACTGCTTCAGCAAGAATAAATGTTATGAGTATCCTAACAATAAGAAAGAAGAAATTGAAAACAATTTGAAATGGACAGAAGCTGAGGTAGCTGCCAATACTGAAAAGAGGGACCGGAAACAGTCCCAGTTTTCAGTGGCTTGTGAAAATGTAGATATTATGACCAAAGACAGTTTTTGTGATGCTTGTCTTTTTTACCTGAGGTCAAATAATGTTGTGAAAAACTGTGGACTATTTACAGCTTTGTGTCCTGTGTCAAAAAACACAGATATTTTAAGAGCTGGTGAGAAGGAAGAAAGAGAGGAGAATTCCTATAGAACTGGTATAGAAGACATAATACTGCACTGTAGACCATGTGAAGATGCTGAGAGTGTACCCTTCATGCTTGGTGATTGTAATTTAGATTCTTCACGAAAAAATGAAGTGAATGAGTCCTGCCATGTCTTGGAAGATAATTCTGTAGCTGCAGTAATTCCTGGAGAAGAACTGCAAGATTGTTCTGGAAAACAAACAGAAAATAATATTTGTCTTCTCAAGTTTGAAATGGAGAATAAAGCAATGTCAGAAGTGACTGCAAAAGGTCAAAATGAGCTTGTTCCTGTTGTCCATGTTACTTTCTCTGAACAAGAACTACTTAGGAAACCATGCATTGCTAAGCATCCTGCCAGAAAAAGGAGTACTGTTCGTAGCCTGCCTCCTCATATCAGTCAGAGCTTCAACATTCTTGCTCGCAAAGACAATGACAAAAGTGAGATAAAGTTGAATAGAAACAAATGTTCATCAAAATCTAAAATGAGTAGCAAGACAAGGACACCTGAAGGCTTAGTTATTTCTGATGAGATTTCCATAAAACATAATACACAAAAGAGGAATGCCAAGAGGCAGATTTTTCCATCTTTGCAACCGCCATGCGTGGATTCTGAGACTTTCCTGAAGTGTCAAAAAAAAAACCCTCAAGCCAACAAATGTAATTTTCTTCAGAGTTCTCAGAAACTTAAAAAGCAAAGTTCTTCCTGCAGTTGTAAAAATCTAGTTATCTCAAAGAAACCTGTTACTCCAGTTTCTCTACAATATGCACAATCTGCTTCAGAGTTTGTACAACTGAAATACAGTGATATGTTCAAGAAAATAAATTCAAATGACAAAGGCCCAGATGTTTATGAAATGTTTGGAACTCCTGTCTATTCCTACGTGCGTGAGGTTGATCATCTTGAGAACAGTTTTTACAGAGATGTTTGTTCTGCTCCACCTGGGGGATGCACTGCTAGCACCTGCAGTTCTACCTGCAATAAAAGAAGAGACAGCAGCCGAATAAGAAATACTCAAAAGAGAACACATTCTAAGCCAAAGAAGACCATATCTGTCACTAAACAAAGGCAGAAAGGCTTACATGCAAACAACAAAAGTATTGAATTGCGTGGTAGCAACACAGAGCAAGATAATGTAATATCTTCTGGTCTAGATTGTCAAATACAAACTTCAAGTAGCGTGACATTGTTTCATGGAGACACAGATCACCAGCTTATATTTTTAGAAGAGCTTTCAGAATCAACCAAGCCAAACAAAATTCTTTCAAATTCAAAGTTATCAACTATTAAAGAAGCCTCTTCGGAGCAGTCTCTAGACAGTCAGGATCTATCCAGCCATCAGATAGCTGCTTCCTGTAGTCAGGATCTTCTTCAACTCAGCGATAAAGTCTACACAGAATGTGCTGCTTTAAGTAACAATTTAATAACAGCAGACCAGAACATTTGTGTACCCCAGTACAGAGTGGATATGAATGGCTGCAAAAGCCTGGAATCAGACCAGGCCTCCTTCAAGACTCTAAATCAAGGAGAAGCATTGCCCTTTTCAGATAAACAAGACTGTCAGTTCCTTACAAACAAATTAAGTCACAGTTGGTCATACACACCTCAGAACAGTATTTTGGCAAATGAACTCAGTCAGCCTTCAGTGATTCAGACAACAAATGTTACAAGCCCCAGTTTCCAGACAAGTCGAAACATTTTGTCTTGGGCAGGTAATAAGGATGTAACTGATGAGTTGCTTTGTTGTCTGGCTGCAGAATTGCTAATGCTTGAAGACAAAGACATCAACTCTTCAAGGACAAAATATGTAGGTTCTAAAATGCAGAATACCTATACTGAAGAAGAAGGAAACATAATGAACGGAGATGGAGAAATAGTAAATAATGATCTAGAGAAGGTAAAATTAAATTTTTGTAACTTGCTTGCTCCTTTAAGTGATGTTTCAACAAAGTGTTGGATGAAAGATGAGTCTTCATGTTAACTAAATAATCAGTGCTTAACTAAAGTACTGGTAATGTGTGCTCATTAAAGATCAAGTTTCTTCTCCTTGGGCTAGCTGCCCACTGGGACTTTCAGTGTTCAGATGAGGATACTGATATTAGATGCTGTCTGTCTGATCTGGGCCAGATGGTACTTAGGCATGACTGATATAGCCAGAAAGACTTAGATGCTGGGTCAAGTTAAATTGAGAAATTGTAGTGAAAAAAAGGGAGAAGCTACTTTAATTGGTTTAACTACAAGTATTGGCTTATCACGACTGTTTAAGTAATATTCAATTAAACTTCAAGCTCAGAAGGCTTGGTTGGATTCTGGCCCGCACTCTGTGAAGAAACCTTACCTACTAATGACTTTACCTGCCAGTACTGCTTCTCCTTCACCCTCTTAGATTTTCCTCCATTTAAATTAAAAATTTACAAGGAAAATTAATTCACTATGTTTTGATACAGTTCCTTATGCTTTTGCAAACACAAATGCCAATTGTGCCTCTATTAATACTTCTAGGGATCTGTGGTTGCGTGCAGTAATTATTACTGGGTTGCTTTTTTTTTTTTTTTTAAGAAGTCTTTTCTTCTTGTAAATTCCTCTCCAAATTGTTTTCATGAGGCTTGGATTATATATGTTACCTAGGGCAAATTAATTGTCATATTCCCCTTTAAGCTTAGCAAAGTTTAGTTATATGACCAAAAAATAAAATAAAATAGTAACCTTATATATATCCCGTTCTTTTAAGTGTTCCTTCTTCCAGCTTGCTTTCAATGGCAAAAAAGATGGCATGCTATAATCTTCAGATTGTTTACTATTGTGATATATACTTGAAAATATTTATGTAGTCTTAGGTAGCATAGTCATTGTATTGATGTGCCAGGCAAGGATTATATATATATATAAATCTGTAGAAAAGATTCATGCCAAGTGGAAGTTACTGTCTGTAAAAAAGTAACAATAATACGAGGCCTTTTTCCTCCTTTCTTTCTCCTCACACTTGCCATCATGTTCCAAGCAGAGTTACAGAAAAGCCTTTCTGGCATCAAGTGAAGAACGTGGACTGTCGAACTTTGAGGAATCTAATCAAATAACAGGAAGCAACTTAAATAACAAGGATACTATCATGTGGACAAGAGGTGAAGTCCTTGGAAAGGGAGCCTATGGCACAGTAAGTTGAAGTCTCAATATGCTAGGGGATGCACTTTATCTCAGAACTACATCTTACCTTCTAAATGACTACTTTCTTATTCAATAAATAACTTAAATATTTTGCATTATACAGTGAGACATGACACATGACAAAACCAAAGGAAGTAATTTAAAATAAGTAATCATACACTTTAATTTCATGTTTCATTTTAATAAATGCTAGTTTCATTGTAGGTATACTGCGGTCTGACAAACCAGGGACAATTAATAGCTGTAAAGCAGGTTGTTTTGGATACATCAGATCGACTGACTACAGAAAAGGAGTACCAGAAGCTGCATGAGGAAGTTGATCTTCTAAAGACATTGAAGCATGTCAATATTGTAACTTACTTAGGAACTTGTCTGGAGGACAACATTTTAAATATTTTCATGGAGTTTGTTCCTGGTGGCTCAATTTCCAGTATTCTTAATCGTTTTGGTCCATTGCCAGAAATTGTCCTTTGTAAATACACAAAACAAATTCTAGAAGGGGTTGCATATTTACATGACAATTGTGTAGTACATAGAGATATCAAGGGCAATAATGTTATGCTCATGCCAAATGGAATAGTGAAGCTAATTGACTTTGGCTGTGCCCGGCGTTTAGCTTGGGTCAGCCTCAGTGGCACACACAGCGAGATGCTCAAGTCTGTGCATGGGACTCCATATTGGATGGCACCAGAAGTTATCAATGAATCTGGATATGGGAGGAAATCAGACATCTGGAGCGTTGGCTGCACAGTATTTGAGATGGCAACAGGAAAACCACCATTGGCTTCCATGGACAGGGTAGCAGCCATGTTCTATATTGGGGCTCACAGAGGACTGATGCCTTCCCTACCTGATCGATTCTCTGGAACTGCAGTGGACTTTGTGCATGCATGCTTAACCAGGTATGTAGTTTTTTAACTGAAAGTCTTTATGAAATGAATAGCAAATTAATAGCAGCCTTTTACATATATCTGAAGATCAGACTTTGTCACTAGGGAGAAGCATGTTATTTAGTGGGCATGATAGTGGCCTCAGAGGCAGGAAGCTTGAATTCTAATCTTTGGATTAGAACTGTTAGATATGAACCATATAACAGTAACCAGAAAAACTGTTGTCAGTAAATAGCAACATCATATATACTTTGTCTCAGAGAGAACAGTATTTGGGAGGTAGTAGGAATTGTTAAGATAGAAGGAAATACACAGGTAGAGTTTTTAAAACAGTATTCACTTTATGAAACAAACCAAATAAAAACTAAAAATCAACAACCACCACCAGCAAAAACAAACAAAAACCTCATGTGTGTCTATAGTGGCAAAACTTTACTATATGATCTCATCATGCTGCAAATATAAGTGACTCCTTCATTCTTTCTTTCCTATTAGTTTATTATTTAGGAAATCTGCATCCTTTATCCTTTTTCCTGTTTTGCTCTTGAAATAAGTCCAAACTGAGGGTTAAAAAGATGCAAACTCCTTAATTCTAGAAATGCTGTAATTCCAAATGGCCTCGTTAACATGAATTATGTTGATTGGAGATGACAGAATAGACTGACAGACACAAGTTCAGGCAAATCATTGTCACATTCCTTAAATACATTTTTTGTGCACCTGAAACAGACAAATTTACAGAATTATTCTATGTTTTGGAAAGATCTGAGTGAAAGAATGATTTTTGCAATAAACTATTCCATTTTTGTAAGTCATAAATGCCAACTGCATCTTCCCACAAATTCTGCCATCCTTTCTGTCAGTCTTATTTAAAAAAAAAAAAAAAAAAAAGTAGTTTCAAAAAACAACCCCAAAAGGACTAATCACTGGAGAAATAAGAGAAAAATAAGTGGCTTAGTATGCTTTTAGCTTTTACAAATAATTACATATGGTGCATGCACATCCAGTTTATGTACTGATTTTTCAAATCCTCGATGCAGAGATCAACATGAACGCCCTTCTGCTCTGCAGTTGTTGGACCATCCCTTTGTGAAAGGAAGGTGGTGAATTGTTCAGAACTCCTGTCAAGTGAGTAATACGTTTTCTATTATGAAAAATATTCCTGCTTGTGAAAAAGATCAGAACAAACTGGAGTTAGAAGTAACAGCAGAACATACTGCAAATTGGTTGTATAGACAATAAGTCTATTTTTAGACAATGCTTAACATTTTTTTATCACATCTGCACTCATTGGAATGGGCATTCATTCACTATGAACACAAGGCCACAATTTTGTTGTTTCCAAGGAGATTCTAGAGGGGAAAAAACCCCACTACCACCAGCACATGACAAGTAAGGTAAGTTGGGAGTGCTGATTTTCTGTAAAAACCTATGGTACGTGAATGGTATCAGCTGAAAGCTTTACAGATGCAAAGCTCTTCTCAAACTCACAGATAGTCTTTAAATGTGTCTGTGAAGATCCTGTTGAAACTCCAAACCACACAATTATGTTGGCATAAAACATACTGAAGTTATTGTTCAGCTAGATGGGCCTTTTAACTGTAGCTGGTGAATAGAAAAAACTAGGCAGTACACACATACCAGTCCTTCTTATCCTTTTCTGTGGAGGTTTATCAACCTCGAGATATTGTAGTCATAATGACAAGAGATACCCAGCTGCACACAGATGTACCTTTATTAAGCTAACATCAAGGTAATTTCCTATTCTCTCTAGAATTATGCATCCAAGATTTGAGACCATCTTTTTTTTTTAACAATGTATGGCATTTTATGGGCAGTTTTGGGTTACAGATGGATTGAGGTTGGAAGGGACAGCTGGAGATGGCGTACTCTAACTGCACTGCTTAGGGCAGGGCTGATACGCAGGTTGCTCAGTTACTTGTCCTTTGGCTTTTGAGTATCACTCAGTATGGAAACTCTACAGCTCCTCTAGGCAACACATTCCAGTGTTCAAATCTCTTCATACTGAAAATGAAATATTTGAGCAAGCTGTCTTGTATTTCAATTTGTGCCCACTTTTTCTTGTCCTACCACTGGATAACACAGTGGAGTCTGGCTCTATCTTCTTGACTGCCCCTCATCAGGAATGGATACACATTGATAGGATTCTCTCAGCTGTCCTCTTCAATCCAAGTGACATGCTGTAATTCTCAAACTTCTGTTTGCTGATACAGAGCAGCAGAAGCATAGGAGCATTACCTTTCTCTTATTTGCAAAGGCTGTAAGGTACCATTTGAATCACTCAAGAAACTACTACTAATTTTCAACATCCTTTACCTAAGTCTTGAACTATTTTGAGAAACACTTGAGTGAAACCATAGAGATGACGTAGTCTTAGTCTGCACCATTTTACAGGTAGTTACACTAACTAGTTACTACCTACTATTAACTGAATGAAATGAGAATAAATTTGAAAAATATTCTGATACAATCAATACATTAGCATTTATACTGTCCTCTTTCTGATGGGGCTTCTTTCTCAGTACAGTTAAGATTTTGGGGGAATAAGACACAAACCGTGGTGAACTTTATGATGTTGTGAGTGGCTGGGTTCTAGGAAGAAATGCAGTAACATTCAGCCCTGGAACTTTCAGGGTCTGAGCCCTCAAAAGTTAAAGGCCCTGACTTCTGCACCAGCAGCAATATCAAAAATAGGTGTTTCACAAAATGGAAAGAAGGAAAGCAACAAAAAGTTGGTTTGTAGAACATCAACTTTCTGCAGAGCGTTAAACTCTTTAGTTACTTAAATAGCTTTTAAATCTTATATTATTCCAGTAGCCTGACTTCAGAGAGCTATTTGGTCTAAATTTCATAAAAATGAAGAGAAATCAGTACTTCTAGCAAAATTCTTTATTAATAGTTTCTGTAGGTATGATGTCACATAACAATAACAGAACATCATGCCAGTATAAAGAGAAATCTTAGCATTACAGAAATCTTCAAAGTTTAAACAGTTATCAGTCCCACTTTGAGGAATACCAGCTGGTCCTCCTGTCAAAATCCATGGTAACTTGAGCATCTTCACATTGAAGTACCTCGCTGAATAAAGGTAGAAGCCCTGGCACATGAACTCGGGTAGGATGTACATAATTCCATAATGTATATTAATTCTTCTAAGATTAAGGTAATGTCTCCAAAAAGGCTGCAAAGTAAACAGTTTTTACTTAGCATGAAGTGATACTGGGAACAGGGAAACAGTGGGAATGCTTTAAGACATGCAATTAATTAAAAATGTTCAGAGCTATGAACCTTCCTCCTTATGCACATCCTATACGCAAAACTAACATCCTCTGTTAAAGTCTGAGTTCCCTACTATTCATGTTAATAATTGTTATTTAGAGTTTGAATGTAATGTTTAGTTCAGCTAATTAAGCTAATTTCCATTTTTTTAATAAGCATTAAAGTTTTTAAACCTGAACCTGAGAATTTTACCAAAATATGAAAGTGAACTTTTGCTTTTGTTTAACTAGATTTAGAGACAGAAATTGTTGTCTAATGCCAGTGCTTGCAACAAAAATTCTTTAAGCTTAAGCATGTTTTAGACCCAAGGATATGCAACTGCATACCAGCCATGTGTTCAGCACAGCTAAACAAACAATCATGTTGATTTAGGGCATCTCAGGCAGCTCAGCTGGGTCTGGCAGAACATTCTACAGACAAGTCTGACAACTGCATATTTCTCACTTGAGATGACAGATTTTTCACATCAGAATCCAGATAATTCAGATAACCTGTTAACAAGGAGAAAAGTTGAAAAACCTTAAATCCTTTTTTTTTTTTTTTTTGATGACTGACTCTGAAAAGGGACACACTTGCCTTATGATTTATTGTATTTAAGGAGGGCAAGCCTGTTTTTTTTTTTTTTTTTTTTTTTTTTACAAATAGCACAGTATTTATTCCTAAAACTGTGGGCCAGAAGCAAAAGAGCAGCAAAGAATGCATTCTAAAAGCATTCAAGCTACCAGGGAGCAGGTATAGCTACACTGTAACACCAAGATTCCTCAACATTTGGAGTTAAAATTCGAGCATGTGAAAGCACATCCCTTTACCTTTTTAGAGGATACCTAATATTTATTCTATTAATAACATTTAAAGCTCTGAGCTGTCACTCAGGAAAGCTTTCTTAAGACTTGCCAACCCAACTATTCTGCACTGGTCTCGAAACTACAGACACCAATGACATTAAAATATTCCTCTCAAAATACATGCACTGATCTTTTTCTCAAGGACACAGACATCAAGCCCAGAAAACCCACAATCTTTAAGATTCAGGCTCAAAACTATAATCATCTTGCACGCCTTTCTCACAGAGTTCAGCAGGAACTGGTGCTATTTGCTACAACGCTATCTGAAGTCCAGTTCTTGCATACAACTAAAAAAATCAAATCTCTCCTGAGGAAATGATTCCAACCCTAGAGCAGACCAATCTTTTCTCTCCTATTTCCCAAAGGGACCCATGACATGAGGCAGCTTCAGAAAGTGAAGTTTACAGGTATTGCCAAAACAGCCTCTGAACTATGGCAAGGAAATTGGTTCAGTTTGACTGGGGGAACATAAAGGAATAAAAACCAAGTACTTCCAATTTTTAAGAGTAAAGATGATTGATTCAAGTTCACTCTATCCAGGTCTGCAGGCTATTCCTTCTTCAGGAATGTCATGCCCTGCAGCAACATGAGAGAGAACTTCTGACTCCCCTCCAGCCCCCCAAAGTGTAAGGAGTTAAATATTTCAGAAAAAGGATGGATTAATTGGCTAGCTCATCTTATAGTAACTTGAAAGTCTTTTAGACATCTATTTTTAGATCTCATTATTAGAATGTGTATTTACAACTGCAATTAAAGAAAGCAAATACATTGTTTCCTCAAATCCCCTTTACACAAAGACGACTAGGAACCTTTCCACCCATGGTCTCACAAAGAGAAGGTTCCTGTCACTCCCCTCTTCCCCTTCCACTTTCCTCCCTGCCAGCCATGAAGGTACCAAAAGAACAAAGCAGTATCATGGCCAATCCCTTTACAATTAAAATACACACAGGCAGAGTTAGGGAACAGATATATGCACCTCTTCAGATGCCATAAAAACATCTAGAATTTGCCTTTGTTGTGTGCAAATACTAATTACCATGTGTTCCTAAACCTGAGCACCATACAGTGAAGGAAACAAAAGAAACTATGCTTCAAATTAAAATAATTCACTATTTGATTGATTTAATGGAAAATACTATTTTTGCTAATAACAAAAAAGAGATATTTGCATCTACAAATGAAGTTGGAAAACTGAACATAGGAAATGGGATAATTTCTGCACAATAGAGGTGAGGTAGGGAATTTTATTGAAAATACTTTTTTTTTTTTTTTTTTTACAAGTTCTTAGAAATAAAGTTCTCTAATCCCACACAAATGTCTGTACCTCAAAAATTCAGCTATGCTAATATGAAACATTTATATTTACAGTTTGCCAAAAGAATATACAGGACTGCCGGTTTATGCAAATACCGAAGTACCAGATCACAGTGAGATACATAATGTCAGCACTTCCACCATTAGGAACAGAACTAAGATTCAACACACAAAAGAATCTCAACTATTCTCTAAGCCTCCTATCTCACAAAAAGGGAAGATTTTCAATAGTGTTGTAGCAAGGTCTCCACTAATACTTCATTTTACAAAGAACATACTGCATGTGCTCAAATTTACAACAACAAAAAAACCCTGTAATCAGTGAGGAACAGAATAATAGTGTTGTCAGTTAGCCTTTTATTGCATTTATTCAGTGAGGCTGATCCCATTAATTTTCACTTATTTCAAATACCTTACCCCAGGCTGAAATCCACACCACTCAGTGATGTGCAGTGGGCTTCAGCAAGGGAATCTTGTTGCGTATTCTCTCCCTCCCTCTCATCCTTCACTACCACCACAACAAATTTAGTTTCAAACACAAAGACAAATACAG